>CM023200.3:50023616-50771687 GCA_004115045.4 Sinella curviseta
ACGGGATATGTCTTACCTAAATGAAACACGATGGCTCTTCTCACTCATATTGCATTACTATCATCAATGATCAATGAATCATTCTAGTGAATGTAGAATGTATGTCATGTGTGGTACTCTATTCATCATCACGCATTATATAATGCGTGATGATGAATATAATTATTCAGATTCCAGTACAAACAAAGCCATCAATTTAATAAACAAGATCAAATGTAATTTTATTTGATGAAAAACAAATATTGGTTTAAAGTTGAAAGTGGCTAAGTGTCTTCTACATTGTGGGCTTACGCATTACAGTAAAATAAATTGTGCAAAAATTACAAATGAATATGACCTAAATAGATTATGAAAACGAATACAGTATGAAGTTTGGGAAACGCTGGGAAGTTCAATGGTACATTTTATTAAATCGACGGGTAAATGAACTAGAGAATTTCGTACAAGCGAGTCATGAATAAGCGAGCTAATATACCCTGGGATTTCAAGAATCGTTACCGTTATCTGCCAGGTCGATGCGTTCTGTTCTGATTTATTCTGACTGATGAATAAGTGAATCCTCGTCTTTTTCAGACCACAACAGAGAGTATGCAACAAAGCACAACAGACTCCTCGACTGTTGTATGTAAATGTTGTAATGTCATTTCACTAGATTCGCTATTGACTTTTGACACAGAGCAAGTCCCCAATTCAGCAGACATTTATGGGATTATTATATTGTATCGTTTATTCTTTTTATGGAAACTCCGTACTCCCGTAGTAATGTCGTACGCCATATAATCCAACACCTGCTAGCATCATACAATCGACAATCACATTTAATGTCGGCAGTAATATACTGTTATGCAAAAAAAAAAAAGATTTTAATACGGTTTTATAGTTAGTTTATTCATCTTTCTAACTTTACTGTCATCATCTATTGTATTTACCTGTGATCAAAATGTAAAATCCAGCAACTAGACACGCTGCAGTAATAACCCGAGAGAGATTTAGTGATTAAAACGGGTGAGTAGTAAAAGAACGACAAGAACAACGCCAAACACGGACGGGACCACGGGGGGTTGCTCTGATCTGATTTTCCTCTAACTAGTCACAAACTCAATTGTCATTGTCGTCATACTCTTTTTATTGTAGTTCCTAATATAGATACATCGTGACACATTTACATTTTATGAATATATACCAAAATACCCCTAAAGTTGGACTATCCCATTACGATTTTTTTGTACTTTTGTTTGACTTCTGCCTTTGCGCCACTACGGTAGTGGCACTACCTAATAATTAATTAATTAATCCCCCGCGTTAATTATGTTACTTTGTTCTGCTGGAGTGGAGACAATCTTTTCCTGCTTTTGATGAATACGAACCCCATACATCACCGCTCATAACTTACAACTCATCATGAATCACGAATAAATCATATCATTACATTACTTCTAATAACGATTAACAACTTTTCATGCAAAAAATGCCAAACTAAATTCTGCACTCATGCTGTTATGCATCTCCCTCTGATCTTATCAGTCAGCCAGTAGCATCATTTTCTTTCTACATACAACATAATAATATGCAGACGCTATTATTAGCATACCTATCCCATACCACATCCAAAGTGTTTCTTTGTTGTTCTGCCTCTTCTTATTCTCCTTTCGTAAGCCAAAAAACAACAAAATTATGGATAAGAAACTGAGGAAAAATGGTCAAAAAGATTCTCGCAACTATCGCAAGGTTATATAAATACATTTTACGTAGGCATTAGACATCATACATCTACAACATCATCATCGGCTAAGCCGATTCGGCTTACAACAAAGTCATGTATCGCAATTCACACTCCTCGATTGTCGTCATCCGTTCAAAAAGGCAGTTTTTAAGCATCAGATTCGGAACGGAATAAAGAAAAAGGGTTACAACAAAGTTACATACAACAACTACAACAAAGCTTTACAGAAAGGATAAAGCTGCTGCTGCTCCGGGCAATAATGCAACGGTTACATTTTCTGATCAAATCACAAAAAGCAATAAGACCAAAAAAAAGTCCAAAAAAGACAAAGCCAAGAAGCAAATAAAAAACTAACTCTTCTGCTGAACTGGTGAACAACAACAAAAAACAACGAACAACATCGCAGAGTTTTGTATGCACTCGTCAGCCAGCACGCTCCAACACAAAGAAGAAAAAAAAGTGCAGTCCTGCCAATGCATCTGCTTCCAACATGGCTTATATGACTCGCATCATCGTCGTCATCCTTTTTGAGAGAGAAATGCCCAACAACTGATTTTCTTGTGCACCTTGTTGTTAGTCTGTGTTTATTTCCCTTCTACTTCACTCACCAAAATTCCCCTCTAGCTAACCTTTTCTCTCTTTCTTTCCTTCCAAATTTTTACCATTCTTAATTGTCAATTAAATTAATTATAAGATTATCGATTCATTCATTGTTTTTTGCTTCAACATTTTTCGATATATTTTTTTTGTTAGTGTCCACACTCCACAACACCATCACACCACCACCACCAAAGATATTTCCCGTAAAAACATCTCATGAGATTAATAATTGTGTATCTGTGACGTTAAAAAAATATCTTATAATAATCATTTCACTCTTGTTGTTAATAAAAATATTCTGTTAAAATATCATCATAATTTCATAAAGTAAATAATATAGTAGAGGATAAAAGAATTTTTTTGTATTTTTACTCATGTAACGGGAAAGATGAGCAGTACTTTTTTGTTCAGAAACAAAAGTTTTCAGAGTTAGTTCAGAGGAGCAATTAGCAATACCAATTTATTATTGACGACTGAGAAACATATTTTTTGTTGCTTATGCATAAGAAAGCGTTTAAAAATGGATTTTCAATGACATCTGTATGATATTTCAAATTTAATTGTCGAGTATTAGTAAATTTGTGAGCAAGATTGTAGTATAACTGAGAACCCCGTTAAAAACTGGACAATTTTCACGCGTTGCTATTATCTGTTTTGTGTACCTCTAAATTATAAAAGTCGTCACCACCACCATTCTGAAATGCTTGTGATTTTTGGTGGACTTTTGGAGAATTGAGATACGTACTGTTCGGAGACGCTTTAACTGAAAGCATGTCACTGTAAAAAGGTGTTCTATAAAGGTGGAGAATATATATAGCAGAATTAGATGTCGGATCAATGCATTAAACCAACTTGGTTTGCTCATTTGAGCTCTGTCGAAATGTAAGTCTATATCTGTCAATCTTCGTCTAAAACAATCAGAGGTAACGGTTTGCAACAACCTGTGACCTGTGCTTCACTAGCAGCGACAGCAGTACATGACATTAGTAGTTAGTCGTCTGACGAAGGTTAAGCGAAGAGTCAAGAGAAGTTTCGGGGGGAATTGAGGGAAATTAAATGGTTGGTAAGTTCAAGCTTTCCGATTATATACCTCTCATTACGATATAAACTGAAGTTTGTTGTATTGTTCTTGTGTGTATTAATGCACGTGTACATCTGTTTTACTTTTTAATAGGCTTCTTGGAGACGTTGAACTCAAGACTCACGAGACACGAGAGGTCAAAAGCCAGACTCTGAACTTACAGTAGGAAATTGAGGAGACAATATTATCGTCTATCGTCTTGTATGTAAATTGTAAGCAAAATAGCAAAGACAAACTTGCATAATATGTACTCTTAATTTGTAGACGTCTGGCATCTATATCTAATGGTTATTTTTCATTTCATTTCTTCAGTTTAAATCGGGAGACATTCAAATTAAGCCCTGTGCCCTGCAAGACACACGCTATGTAGTAGCTCGCCATTGTCATTAGCTCAACATTGAAGACAAAAGACAAAGAAGAAGAATTATTGGCGTATTCGTTTTTGGGAAAGTGCAGAAGCAGCTGACGGGTCCTTAAGGATATCTGCTAATGACGGTGGAGTTACAAAGCATTTGAGTGAAAGTATTAACTTTTCTGTGCCTATCACCTGTGTATTCGATTTTACATCGTCTGTCTTAGTTTATCTGCAAGCGACCTGTTTGAAGACAAGAACAAATGATTGATTGTGCTCATGTGCGTTGCGTAAATCAGAAGTAGAATCCGAATCCTTTGTCTGTTCGACTTTCTATTCTAAGCAAAGTTCCCTCAGTTACAACTTGAGTTTACCTGTCGGTTTGTAGTTTGTTGTTCGAAAATTTCATCTGTGATCAATGACACTTGGAGTAGTTTCAATATCATTATTCAACGCTTTCGTATAAGATTAATCCGTTATATAAGTGTAAGTCATTGTAAGTTGAGGTGTGCGATCCACAGAAGTAAACGCAAATTATCGAGAATTATGGACATTATCAATCAGTCATTGTCATCCGATATGTACCATGATTGTTGTTGAGGTTCCAAAGTTGCACGGCATTTAAAGCCTTGTACTTCAACGCGTGGAAAGTGGAGATATGCTACGTATGACATAATATTTTTGTTACAATGAAACTAGTGTAGTTTAGGATATAGTTCACGGTCGAAGGAATAACGAAGTGAGTGAGTGAATGGACAAAAAAATACATACGACCAAAACATCTATTCAGATGAAGAAATCCTTTTCGAAGGATAAATACCGAGGCGGAAAACAGTTGCTTCAATTTCAGTAGTCATTAAATTCAAAACTCTCTCCAGAATTGTAACTAACGATATCATCAGATCAGAGTAACATGGAGCCTGCACCGTCTTCCTCGTCTTCAGACGCTGGATCCACGTAAGTTATATACCACCCAAACGTCACTTGCATTGAAACTATGTGCGCATGTTCTACTCATGTTAACTTGGCTAATGAAAAATGTTTCACAGTTAGTAAAATTCTGATTTGATTGACAATAGGTCGGGATCGGCAAGTCGTCAGGGTGGTGGGAGTAGCGAACCCGCTTCTCTGGGCCTCTTACTGCGCCATGCAAGCCAAAATTCACTTGACGAAAGTTCTCAAAGAAATCAGTCCAATTTACCTGAGGAAGATGATTACAAACCTCCATACAAGAACATACAACATTTCGAAAAAGCTTTTGGAATTCTGGATACGTTGAGAAAGTGAGACAAAGTTGATATACAAACAAAATAATTCAAATTCATTTTTTTCTTTTAGCGTCCCTAGTCCCTGATGACATTGATTTTTTAAATTTAATTTTGATGCGGTTTGTTTTAGAACGTTAATGATGTGCGATGTCACTCTCGTGGCTGGAGATATTGAAATTCCTGCTCATCGAATGGTGTTGGCTGCTTGTTCTCCGTATTTCTACGCCATGTTTACATCGTTTGAGGAGAAAGAAAAGGAGAAAATAACAATTCAAGGAGTTGATCCAACTGCTTTACAAATGATCGTATCGTATGTGTATTCGGGTCAAATAAGTATTACTGAAGATACGGTTCAGAATCTACTTCCCGCTGCCAATCTTTTACAATTGTCTGATGTGAAAGAGGCATGCTCTGACTTTCTCAAGTCACAGCTTCATCCAACCAATTGTTTGGGAATACGCGCATTTGCTGATTTACATGGATGTATTGATCTCATGGCGGCGGCGGATTTGTTTATTCAGTTTCATTTTGGTGACGTAGTCGAGGGGGAAGAGTTTTTAGCTTTAGATGTCGATCAGGTGTGTAGATTATTTTTTAACTGGATACTACCGTAGTAATTGTTATTGCTACATCATCTAGAATCATTTTGAGCCCATATGCTAACAATCGTATAATGTATTTTACTTTTTAGGTGACAGCTCTAATATCTAGTGATAAATTAACGGTGCCATCGGAGGAAAAGGTTTTTGAATGCGTATTGAGTTGGGTTAACAACGAGCAAGAATCTCGTAAGGAACATGTACCTATGCTGATGGAACATGTGAGGCTTCCACTTCTGTCTCAGGATTACTTAGTTAATCGTGTTGACGAGGAGCCATTGTTGCAGTACAGTCCAAAGTGTAAAGATCTTTTAATAGAAGCGTTGAAATTTCATCTGCTACGAGGGGAGCAAAAGGCAACATTTGCTTCTCCAAGAACGAAGCCAAGACAGCCTGTTGGTCTTCCGAAAGTTTTGCTTGTTGTGGGAGGACAAGCACCCAAGGCGATTAGATGTGTGGAATCGTACGACTTCAAGGAGGAACGGTGGCGCCTGCTATCTGATATGCCCACTCGTAGGTGCAGGGCTGGCTTAGCCGTAGTCCAAGGAAAAGTGTATGCTGTTGGCGGTTTCAACGGCTCATTGAGAGTAAAAACTGTTGACATATTTGACCCTGCTAATGGCAAATGGTTATCGGGGCCACCCATGAACGCTAGACGGTCAACCCTGGGAGTAGCTGTTCTTGACAACAAAATATTTGCTGTGGGAGGATTTGACGGTTCCAGTGGTTTGAACAGTGCTGAAATGTTCGACCCCAGCAACAATGAGTGGACTAATATTGCTTCAATGTCAACAAGGAGGAGTTCTGTGGGTGTAGGAGTTGTAAATGGGAAGCTATATGCGGTAATTGATGAATACTTTTCTCGTAGTACTTTTACACACATGACCATCGATTAAAATTAAATCACAATTTTAATTTTGTCTGTTGCAGGTGGGAGGCTACGACGGTTCATCAAGACAGTGCTTGAGCAGCGTTGAATGCTACGATGTCGAGAATGATGCTTGGACTACGGTCGCGGAAATGTCAGCGCGTCGGTCAGGAGCAGGTGTTGGTGTTTTGGATTCTCTCTTGTATGCCGTTGGTGGTCATGACGGGCCCATTGTTAGGAAATCTGTAGAGGTTTTTGATCCTGCACAGAACACCTGGAAAGCCGTCGCAGACATGGCTACTTGTAGAAGAAATGCAGGTTAGTACATTAGCTCTTACTATTACTCTAATTGTATCATCTCATCTCACCTCCAAAAGCAAGGCTCAGCAATTATTAGTTATGGTCATATTGTATAGATTTCAACCTTGCTTATATTTTCTTACTCTTACAACTACTAATAGATCATTTATATGTATTTGTTCATTGTTCGCTGAATGATACAGTCCAACTTCAACTGTTATTAGAGCTTTGCGTCTTCATTCATGCATAAAAAATGTACATAAGTTGCTGGCTTTACTTTGTTGATTCGTAAAGAGCAACTTGATCATTCGTCCTTGAATGAAGAGAGCCAGCCACACAAGCTGCACAAAAGCTAGAATGGTTGATGCATGTGTGCTCAAATAAAAGCATTTTCTAGTGCATTGCTCATAGAGGGTAGCGTGGCCGAGCGGTCTAAGGCGCTGGTTTAAGGCACCAGTCTCTTCGGGGGCGTGGGTTCGAATCCCACCGCTGCCATTAACTTTTTGTCCTTTTTTCTTCATCTCACTTCGGTTTTTAGTGTAGCATGATTTTGTTTTTGTTTACGACACAAAAATTATTTTTTCATTTTATATTCTTTGCAGGAGTCGTTTCTTTGAATGGCTTGCTGTACGTTATTGGAGGTGACGATGGAACATGCAATTTAGCCTCTGTTGAAGTTTACGATCCGAAAACGGACTGTTGGACGCTTTTAGTATCATCTATGGTCGTTGGACGTTCTTATGCGGGATGTGCAGTGGTGGATAAACCGTCTGGTTATCAGTGAAATTTTCTTCCCATGATGTTTAGTGAAAGATGAACAGTATCATTTCATTACAGAACCACATTAACTTGTACCTAAAACCAGTCTATCCGCTCCAAAAAAAACTATAATTAAAAATGCAATACTGTTGTGAAATGCATGTAGCAATTGGAAAATTATGACAACTGTAATTTTTAAATCATTTGGTTTATTGTATTTTGTGTGTATAACCTGTAACCTCAAGCAAAATGTTCTAAACCAATATGAGTTTTGTAGATCGTACTCTTTGTTGTATGTAGTAGGAGACAAAGACGAGAGAGACTAGTATTCTGTGCCAGAAAATATCACCAAAGTATTTTATTTGCATGCAACTGCCATACATATGTGCATCTTCTTTCTTTTCTCGAATGAGTAATCTTTTTTTAGCAATTTAGATATAAAATCTTTTTGTAGTGAACAATTTGGTTAGTTTTATATTTTCTGTCAATGTGGAGGTGCTTATGGATTCCATTGTAGAAACTAGAAATTATTTCTCTGAACATTGGATATTGTTTTACATCTCCAGTCTGTTTTGAAAACATTTTTAACTATTATAAATATAAGAGAAAGTAGCTGAACGACTTATGATGATATGATACCCAATCAGTTATTGCGATCTTCATTCTCTGTTACCAAGTCATATCGCTCGCTCGTTGAGTATATAGCTTCTTGGAAGTACAATTACCGTAATTAAAACCTAGACAAACTTATGTGATTGATAAAACAGGTGAAACAGTAGAAAGTTCCTTTATGTCGGTTTGTTGCAAAATACAACATAAATCTTATTCCTGATTGTTTTCCGTTCAAACAAAAATCACAATACTCAGTCTATATAAACTATATATACTTAAAATTCGAAGCTTTATGTAAAAAATCATTTGAGAACTTTAAGTTTTAATTTGTTTTCGGTTCTGCACGGATAATATAAATTACATAAAATTATTACCTACTCCGCAACATTATTGAGTTAATAATTTTTCAATTTTCATTTTTCCGAATTTGCTATAAAAATTCTTCGCTCAAAAATAACCTTCTAGTTATACGTTTGTTTGTACTGTGCACATTACTCCATGAGTTGTACAGTTGTAGTAGTAGTCAAACTTTTGTTACATGCTGTCTGAAAAAAATCTTGTATTTGCAGTAAAAGGTACTACTCGGCTACTGTTGTTCGAATGTAGTGGTAGAGCTATATGATAAAATAAAATTAGTACGATTGTTAATTAAAGTCTGATTTTATATAAAGTTTCCTGTATTTTATATTGAGAAGGGGTGTGAATTGTATGCGGATAATATCAGTTATCTAAGCAGTTCAATTAACGTTTGTGATTCCAGAAACACGAATTTTATTCACAGTTGATAACTACGTACTCACAAACACGATTATTGGTTCATAAAAATACTTAAAATCATAACATGTATTTAATTTATGATTCACTGAAAAAATTGTCGATATTGAAAATAAGTATTGTAAAAAGAATTCGGGGCAGCAAAATCTTAGAGAATAAAACCACGATCTGATAATCTTAACAAAAAACTTCATTATTTATTTATTTATTAACTTTTATTCTATAAAAAATAACTCAAAGAAAGTACATCGTGTCATTGTTTACGCACTTGAATACATTACTTAAAAATTAATAAAACAAAAGGAATATACAATATACACTACTCATAAAGAATACAAATACTGATGGTAATGCTTCTTCTTCTTCTCCCATTTATGAAGTGCTCTGTCAAGAGGTTTGTGGGAAGTTCCGTGAGGAATCTGAAACATCACACAAACTGTTCTATAATTTTTTATTGTCATTATTACGTGAAATCGTAAGGAAATTAGTAATTTTAAATGACAAACGATACGATGAAGAGGGTTTCTCCAGGCAGCAGTGAAATTATAGTGCCAATTTATGACTGGTCGGGTCCAGTTTTATCATAATGTCATAATATTTCACAGTTTCTGTGTAAACGTTTGGTGCATAATTGCACCTATTTGGCCAAATTATGTAGTTTTACTTTAACCTGTTTACAACACATGAACATGTAAGGTCAAAAATTGAGTTAAAGTCAAGCTGATATGCCGGTCATATTTATGCATTTTGCACGTATTCAGGTATACATACATAAGTAATAAGATATTACCCTGTTCCCAGATACAGAAATAATATGATATATATTGGAGTGTTTCAAATAATTCGCATCTCGCATCGAAGACCATAAATATTTTTAGTTGCATCGTTTTGTAAGACCAGCTTAGATTATACATTAGCACAAATCAGTGAAATCCATCCGGCACATGGCGATATACATAATTAAGACTTACCAACAATATTTCATACCAAGCCAAGGGCATGCGCTTTCAAATTTCAGTCTTTACCAGGAATGTGTGGTGATTGTAAAAATCTATATTAGATTGGATGGATTCCATTTTCAACTTGATGGCTGTTACTATCTACGACCTGCACTTCGCTGAGCTTATACTTGCTGTGCAGTCCACGAGAGTCCTGGGGTAACTGACGACTTGAACATAAATAGCCAAATATTTCTTCTCTTTTATGCACTAATTTGTTGAATTTTCACTTACAACTTAATCTACTTTTTTCGAAAGTTTGAATGCTTTATCTTTTTCTTATAACTATTTACTTACGCTATTCTGTATTGACATAATATGGAGCTTACACATGCCCACTTCTCTGCTTTCAAAAAGGAACAGAAACTCTAGGAGAAAGTAAAACTGACTTGCGTTATTATACTTTCCTCTCATTTCCAACTTGTAAAAGCCTTATAGTCATCGAAATTGAGTTTTGTGATTGAATTTTGTAAGCACATTAGAAATTGGGTGTACTATTTCACCTATATCGTTGACATAGGTTTGGAGTCGTTGTCAGACTTAGGATTACCTCAACATGTCGTTTGTCTGATCACCTCGGTGGACATGGCCATGGGTGGATTTTTACAGATACAGGGATAGAAATTGAAAATTGGAGACCTTATGAATGAATGAATTCAATGGAAATGTTCACAGTTGAATCAAGTAGGATAATATGATAATATATTATAGTCAAGTTCAATGGTAACATTTTTTTCCTCCAAATCGTCGAAAATGGAAGTTTGCATTCACAATGCAATAATCACGAAAAACAACTTTTGCTTATCATGCTGCATGCTGCATCCATACGTGTAAAAATTCACTCGAATAATACACACATTTTTCTCATCTTCTGGCTCCGTTTTACACGCTTTTTCCATTCGTTATTCCCATTGTATTTTTTCTTCTCGTTTGACATTCTGCATGGACAACCACAGAGGCAGCTGCATTTACTTAGTGGGTCCCCAACAACAATGAATGCACAACATTAATAAAAAATCGTGAAGGAAAAAAATCATAAAACTTGCAAAGGGTAAGTTAATGCTCGTACAACTTGCCTTACTTACTTGTATGTCGCCCTATTCAATGAGTTTGTGACGTCGGCTCTGACGCAAATGGGAGTGCGTAGCAGCCCATCATTGTGCAATTATTACCCAATAAATAACCTCCTACTATTACCATCAAGCAAATCTTCTCTTTGATACCCAGCAAGCATTTCAGCAGTTACATTTATCCTACCTAAACATGTTATGTCATGGCTTGGCAGACTATGACTAGCTACTAAATACATCATTATTTTTTTTAAAAATATGAGTGCAAAATGTAACGACGCTTTACCAGTTTACCTTACTATGTAATGCGTTACAGCTATTTACTATCTAATCCCTCCGCCTAATCTATATTATACTATAATACTATCTATAGTCTAATACCTACTATAATTCCATGGGTCCATAATTTGCGAAACGTATGTAAATGTGCACACGTTTCGGTTGGCTAGTCTTTATCAGTGCCGGTATGCAACAAATTGTTGGTTTGGTTGCTGTTGCTAATTTGAAGTTTGAAATGACTACGGCAATGGGAACATTATTGTCGTAGATTAGTTATGTTACGGCATAGTAATGTACATACTAAAATGAAGAAAAGTAACGTTTATTTCTTAGCACGTCAGAATATGAAAGATGTTTGACTAGCCTTTATTATACTAAGGCTTGCCAAACATCTATACTTTATTAGTAATATTAGTAATTATTACTATCATTTATTTTACTACTGTCGAAGCTAAAATCAGGAAAGACTAAAGAGTATTTTTAAACAGCTTATTGTAGGGTAGACACTTTACAGAAGGTTGATTTTTGGTTCATCGAACAACGTGTGTATGCAAATGATGTACGAGCAGAGATGTGCTTCCACCAATAATTATTATTAGGTAACATACTTCCTATAAAAACGTAATGCATCCCGAGCCCAACCCTGCCAATAATATACCTAGGTGTAAAATTTGTATACCGAGATGCATCTAACCTATTTAACTACAGTGTTAATAATGTCTAATGTTCTATTTTTCAACAGATTGTCAAACTCTAAGATAATGGGATATGTTGGTACTGTATGTTCGTATCGTATTCATTGATAGATCGAAGTAGGGACAAAAATCATGGTTGCTGTAAGCATAATATGTTTTTCAAAATAGGGTTCAAAATCTTTTATGGTCCAAAAATACCGTTTTTTATTAGTGTTACACCAAATTTTCATTTTATTTTATCAATATTGCAATCATATTTAAAATTGAAAGGCTTTGATCACGCTGTTCTGTATTTAACATAACTTTTTGTGTCTTGTGCCATACCATATATGCATTTACTACATTTTGTTGTTTGATTGTAATGAACAATGAAAAAGATCACGGAGCAAGGCCCTGCTCAGTTGCTGATCATCTATAGTTATGCAATTGGTTGAGCCTTTATGCTCTAATGTTACATGACAGAGTGACTGACCTTTACCTCACAACGACTCGACTCTAAGAAAAAAGATTCACTCGAATGTCGACTTACGTGACACTTTTATGTACTAAGTAAATGGAAATCTTCAATGACAACTGGATTGAACCCCCGCTGCTACCGCATGCAGCAACTTGATATTCCATGTTTTCAACAGAAATTGTATAGACGCACGTAAATTTAAACTTTTGCCTCATTATTAGTATCGAGTCTAATCTGCCACACCGCACAAACGTGCAAATGGCTGTTTACTCAGAAACATGTTGCGAACCGCAATCGAATCATATTTTATCCTATTGATCCCTTTCGGTTTTCATGTCTTATTTCCTACTGCGGTAAAGGAGGACAGGACAAACCAGAAAATTCTATTGCCACAGTATATATTTGTAAGTGCACGTGGTGAAGAATCATGACATGACACTTCTTATTGTCAGACAGAAAAGTTTCAATAAGTTGAAGGTCATTGAATACCAAGCACAGATATGAAGCATGTATGCTGCACAGCCCTTCTCCGTCCCTGTTAATTAATCTTTATTTTTATTACCATAATCTACTTAAAGGAAACATCTGGTTGATTAAGGCCTTCGTGGAGAAGCGATGAGCACAGTTTGTGCCACGATTCATCACTTGTTATTATTATGCATATTATACTGTATGCAGCTAAAATATATCGTAAGTTGAAAAATAGTTATAAGAGCACAGGACATATAACGAGCATAATCTTGAATCTTGATAATATTTTTGTAATACATCTAGTACCACTAACAAGTTCTTGTAGGGGGTTCTTTATGAAAAACTCATTGGAAAATAAGATAATACGAGAGAAAGGCATGCATTAATGTAACCGAGTAATTTTTGTATCGATCGTGTCAGTTTTTAAGTCAGTTGATGCATTTATTGCCTAATTTTGCAGTTATTAGCTAATATAGTATTGACGAATACTGAAGAAAACTGCTGGGGAAACTAACTGTTAAACTTCACATGGCATGATTGACTGAAAATGAAACCATACTCTTCAAATATAGATAATTAACCCCCTTCTAACTAACCTAACAAATGCTCAGTCCCACTCATGTCAGTCATCATCAAGAATGGACATAAAGTTCTCTTCTCTGTCTCTCACCCTCATCACTTGGTAATGCATAGTAATCAATGTAGATATGGCATAATACATGCTAAGTTGTCATTTATGAACGAGTAATTAGATACATTTCAAAAAATGTAGAGTTTAATAAGAGCTGCTGTGAAGACAAGAAGCAGACACTTTAGTTTAATCTCCAAATCATAAAAAGTGCAATTTGCGTCATTACCCTTTCCGTCTTTGTCAGCTTTCGTGTTGTGGTTATTTGGATTTTTTAAAGTAAGATTTATCATCCAAATGAAGCGTATTAAGTCGGGTTTTCAATTGATTAATTTGTCAGATCCCTTTGTATTTTAAGACGTATTGTCGAGTGACTGTAACCACTTTCATTTAATATTTTTCAGATGTGCCATCATGGCACTGCCATGCATTTATCTGTGGCAAGTGGTAACAGCCAACAACAGCGAATGGTTTAGAAAACCTGCTCCTTTTTTATATAAAATGAAATTATCATCCTCTCACAAAAAAACCATAAGCCTCAAAATAAAAGCTACTTTGGTACACTTGCCTAAACAAATATGAATTGAGATTATTAACATGTGTCTTTAAAGATAAATGGATAGGTCGGTCGGTTCTACCAGTTCGTGCGTCATTGCGGGTTATATAAACATAATATGCCATCATGATGATGAGGTTGATCATGGTGTCCATCTCTAATTTAACTACCACCACACTATTCCTTTACTGCGTGTTAACACAAGTGGTCATGAAAAAACACAAGGTTACTGACTACTTTACTTCTATTCAGCTTTTTATCAATGATAGTTACATGCACTTTCGATGAATATTCATACGGCGACTATTCGTACAAACTAAAACGATCGTACCAGCACAAAAGCTTCAAGTGTCATTAGTGGGCAACACAAATAAATGATTATGATACTGCTGGGAATATTTAATTAACATTAAATTACAATATTGATTTATTAGCCAGACTGGATACCTACACACGTTACCTCAAGGTTTAATCCAGCATTTTCCTCTTAATTTGACACGGCACTGTTGTGCAGGCGTCAAACAATTTTACAGAATCAACCCAGAGGCTACACATTATGTTTTATACCATGCAATTGCGATAATAATGCTTAGGTGCAGATATCATGCTTTGGGAATCCTTTGTCAGATTCAGCTTTCACCCTTTCGTCGTATTCAAATTGATGAATAACAATATATATAAAGTAAGAAAGGAGATGGATGATTTCTCATGATGCCCCATTAATGCTCAACGATGATCTCATGAATTATTTGAGAACTGGCCAGTGTGTATTTTAATTGGGCAAAATGCAGTGATGTAAAAAGCTTTGCGGAAACGAAAATGTTAACATACATTTATGCAAATAATAATAAAAACAAGCAAAATGAATCAGTAAATATTAACAGAGTATTTAATTTACTCACAAAAATAATCATATTTATTGATTTCTCATATTATATAATTAAAAGAAACTGATTTTGGCAACCAAAGTCAAAACATACACGATACAAATACGCTTAAAATAGTTCAAATTAATAATGCATTACAAATACAGAAAAACTAAAAACATTGTCAATTGTACATGTGTAAAGGAGTTAGAATATGCGCACACCAAAGTTCTAATTCAGCGTGGTGCGGTCTAAAATAAAAAGTGCACACAATGCACAAACATTCTACCTAAAACGATATTATACATTGTCGAAGATTTTACTTACCTCGTAATGATAACATAATGTACTAATTCATATACTAATGCACATACAATTTATCTCATATACAGGAAAATGCCATCGTACTAACATGTCAAACTGCGGCTTTGCAGTCAAGTCATAATATAAAAGGTCAAATAATTCCCACAAAACTTTCATAAGTTAACTTTCAATACAAAAATACTACTAATACAAAATACGAACAAAAAGTGTTCATTTTTGTCCAGAATGGCTTAACTGAATTTTTTTAAAATCTGCTGTCAACGGGATCGCGCAACGTAACGTAAACAAATGTTTAAAATCAGAGTTTAGCTCGCAAGTTGTAACTCAACAAATATACCAACTAACTATACCCCCTAGCAAATAATATTTGTGCAATGTGCATCCGATGTTTAAAAAACGATCAACGATAGTTTTTAAAATGCTCATAATATGATCACATATTACTTCATATCATATATCATCAATATTAGTTAGCACGATGAATACAAAAAGCAGAACTAGAAAATAACTGTGCCGATTGGCAACGAAATAATGATGATGGAGTGAAACAAAAAGAAAACCTCGTCACACAAATAAAGTACATAGGTACATAGTTTAAGTTTAGCTTTAGCTTAAACAAAGTAAATAAATATTATGCGAGTCGCATGAAAACAACAATAAAACCATTAATAGCTCTTACTCTCTGACTAACTCAACAACACATTAAAATATTATTAATAAAAATAGGCAGGTAGTGGTGTTTGTTACAAAACACAAACCCGTTTCCAATCATCGTCTCGTTGTTTTACGTTGCGTCAATTCAATATTGATGAGAAGTTACCATCGAAGAATCTCGACCATGTCGAAAAAAATTACAGTGTGTGCGGAGCGGACAGATGTACAAAATGGACATTGCCCGTGTGTATATCAGTTAAAAGATATGTACCCATTTCATTCTATAAAAAACTTTACGCTCCCAATACTATATTAAAGATACAAAGGAAAAAGTTACTGCTGCAATACTTTCAGGTGACATTTTTATGTCATTTTAACACCATCAAGGCCCGGTGGTGGTCAAGAAATATGATGGTAATAATGTATAACAATAATGCTTCCTTGATGGTACTGTAGTTGGTAAGGTGGGGCGGACTTTTCAATGCTATTGTTTAGCATGCTATGTCACTAATTTTTCTCTATAAAATAGTACACTTGGAACAATTCACACAGCCACCTGTTGTCCTATTCATACTTTCCTTAATGTGGCATTTACATTTGGCCTTAAGTGGAGCTGAATCCTGTGAGGCGGATCTATTTCTAAAAGTAAATGGAAGTCCATTGTTTTGAGCTTTACTTGAATTCTTTTCACCTGTTGCTCCCTGAGGATATCGATGCTGACTACTGCAGTTAATATTATGAATATTCTTATTTTTCACATTAACGCTATTACAGTTGGCACAATGTGATGACAACTTGTTGTTGCCGTTATTGTACGTGGTGGTGGTGGCCCAACAGACTGGAATTTTCCCCTGCCTTTCGTTACAGCAATCGTCAATAATTTTTCCATTGTTATCGACAAAAGTCTGTTTGTCCAGGTCATTACTGTTGTTAATTGCTATTAAACTAAGATTACTATTCCCTAAGGGAAGATCGCCATTGCTGATATTGTTTCGACTATTATTGATGCTTGTACAACTGTTGGTTAGAACTGTGGCTAAATTGAGCATTAACCTATTTTGACATCGACAGTCTGCAGAAATTGTTGGTGGTGCGGCTGGCTCTTCAGATGAAGCGGAAATGCCTTTTCCATTGCAACAGCAACACCGACTACATTTATTCCGGTAGCAGTCTTTACTCTGCTTGACTTTACCATTGGGAATAATGCATGATGATTTTGGGGGAGCTGTAAAAAAATTACCAAAATAATATGATCGGTTAGCCTTCTGATTTTTGCAGAGTTTAGCATTGCACTCTTCAAGATGATAGCATTCCATCTGCGCCCCTGCCGAAATACTACCAGTTACAGAGGGCCTTTGGGAAGATACTCCCGAGGAAGGCAAAGATGAGCACGGAAAGTCATATCCAGCACCTGCTATCGGCTCCAGTAAGGAACCGGAACAACTAATAGACCCACCACCACCGCCTCGTTTACATTTCGATAAAGCTTTGAAACCGCTAAGGGCCTTACTTTTAGCACTATTACCACCACCACCATTATTACTACATCCTGTACCCTTTTCCTGAGAAAATCTCACTTTACCCCGACACCGAAATAATGCACCAAAGAAGCAGTTAGACTTTGCAGTGGATGTTGGACTTGCAAACTCAGATTCAATAGTGTCCACGTCCATAGAATAATCGTTGCGGACTCTGTCCTTCACCGAAAGAGAAGGTGAAATGTTCATATTTTCATGAGCGTAAAATGATACGGGTTTCCTCAGACCACCACCATTATTATCCATTTTAGCTAAATTGCGATTACTGCCATTTTGAAAGGAGTGAGAAGTAGAGGAAGAAATAGGAACAATATTTTCATCGTCTACAATAGCAGCTGGAGAAGCGGCACTAGTAATAATTGCCTTTGTTGGCACAGGTCCAGAAACAATCAGAGTTGTAATTGCAAAAAGAGACGACGTAGACGTAGGTTTCGACACCTCTTCAATGAACCTAGTCATCATTGAATTACCTTTGTCGTCGTTCTTATTGGAAGTGTCGTTTGCTGAGGTAGTTCCACTGACTCCTTCGTTGCTAGTACAATTCCTACAATCGTCTGCACGTATTTTTACTAAGAGACCCACCGGCTATGAACAGAACAAAAGAGAGAGAAAACATCATCATTAGGACAAGATATTCTGTGAATTCTACAAAATAAAATGAGATATTTACAAATGAATGATTTGTAGTTTTGCACAAAATGACGCAGAATGCTAGTGTGGATAGCGAAGGAGGGAAAGGAAGAAAAGGTGTTATGGGCGAAAAACATGGAAGCAACAAGAATTTTATGGACGTTACATATCAGAGGTAGGCATTACATACATACATCAATTGTCATGAGATGTGCACATGAAGACATACGAATTATGTGATTATGAGTATTTTCTTCAAACTTAAAAATAAAAATGAATAAATGTTGGCATAAATGATTCAAGTTTCCATTGTATTCCGTACCTTATGATCACCCATGCATACTGTACTCCCTATTAGGTCGTAATTGTTGGGAGAATCCTGATAAAGAAACGACAAAAAATACATAGTTATTATTGTACTGCATATCCATACAGGTTTGCCGAAATGCCGATATCACCAGAATCAGTCGCAAAATGTTTTTTTTTCTGATGCACACATTTACGTGACTTTGCATAAATCAATGCTATTTTTAGCGAAAGAATGTGGACATGCTGTGTATTTTTACGTTATTACCTTCGCAAAAATATCTCTCGTGGAAGGGGTGAATAGCACTCGGTCACACCAAGCAGGTAACCTTGTTCTCATGTATTTATCTGGCTCGTTCAAGTCCTCCGAAAACGGATACGTTGGGTGAAAGTTCAGATCATGTTCGTGCAGATCGTATTGTCTAGACTCTAAGTCATATTGTTTTAACTGAAATAGTTTAAAAGGTTGCTTATAGTTAATTAGGATACCTATGGAATATTAAAACATGTGGAGAAAACGCATTATGAAAGATGGCCTACCCATTCAAACTTTTTTATAAATCTCAGCTCCTGATCCGGGCAGTGAAATTTCTTGGTACTGAGGACCAACGAGTTTTCCTCACATAGCTTTGACACTGGCTCTCCGTAGTCCTTTTTAAGAACGTCCATTACACCACAAGCATTGATTCGGAAGTTGAAGTCACCAAAAATGAACAATGATCTCTCTCCCAAACCGTCTGATAGTATGCTGCGTAATGAAAAATAAATCATGGTAACCTGTGAACATTTTCTGCTCCTTTCATGTGAGATTTAACCGAAAAAATGAAAGTGATTATTGCACAGCATTTATTACCGATCTAAAGTATACTTTAAGGATTTTTCCCTATGTTGAGCGAACGGTGAAGGGAATATGCTAGCGGCTACGACATTGGATGAGTCATGAAATAAGTGAATGTTAACTAGATCCACGGTGGTCCTTCCAAAACGCCATCTCGTCCTTAGAAATCCCTTTCGTGACCATTTACACTATAAAGGAAAAGGAAGCATAAAAAAGGCATAATTACTTCGGGAGCAACCATCCGGAATCACTAAGACAGATGGAGATGTACTCATAAAATATGGCATTGGCGAATGGTTATACGCAACTGGTTATGCATTATTCCGTGCTGCATATTTTAGTTTAGTGTATATTCGATAGCTAAATAATATTATGCTAAATTGTGAAGAAGAAATAAGAAACCTCAGCTAGGTAATTTTATATGCTTAATTAAAAAAGCATTACACATTTTCATTTTGGTTTTAGTTTTAGAGTTGCTAAAAATAAAACTGCTTCGTGAGTTCCTTGTTTTTGCATTTCGTGGTTTTGAGAAGAAATAAAAACTTCCACTTCTTATTTGCGTCAATTGAGTGTTTACCAACACCCTCCATGTTGCAACCACACGAGTTGATGATTGGTAAAACGACCTCCATGAGCATCGTGCCAAATGCCAGATATAATAAAAAAAAGTACGCATAATATTACTATTATGCAGAACGTATTTACATACGTATAAGGAATATTTTTAAGAGTTCTCCAGAAAGGATACTAAAATCTATAATTAGATTAGAGGAAAAGGTAGACACAAAAAACTTGTTTAGTACTGTACACTGTACCTATTACATACGTATATGTGCACAGTGCACATGCATACAACATGTACCTAATATATGACAAAAATATGAAGAAATGAAGAAAACCAGGTAATTGTATTTATTTAAAAATCATATATGATCTAGCAAGTTAATCACATAGCTGATTGCAATATGAATTTTACACTTAAATACTTTAATGAAATTTAAAACTGAAGCTGTAATACAAAGGAAAGAACGAACAGGTAATTGGACTTACGTTTGGATAAAAATTTTGAGGGAATTTCTCTTTTTGTTTCCGATTCGTCTGATTGAGACGTGGACCCATGTGTATGTTGGGGTGAAGAGCCGCAGAGGACGGGGTCACGGAGCGCTTTACCTCGTGAAACTTGGCATCTAAAGAAATCAGAAACAGAATTTGCAATTCTGTTGAATATTAATTGATCCTTGAAAAGACATTGCGCATGTTACATTGGCTTGTAGCATTTTAAAATGATGATGACAAATAAAATAGCATAAATCAGATTTCATTCCCTAGAAGTAAGATTAGCTACTTTGTGGGCCAAAGCATGTTGCACTGCCTCGTTTGACCAAGCAAAAATGTCCCATGTCCACATTCATATATTATAAGCCTAATCAAAAATGTGTTTAAACTGTATTTAAAAAATATAGCATTAACCTTTTCATATCTCATGCGTCATCACCGTCAACAGCTTGAGTGATACAAGAGATAAATGTGACAATCAACAATGCAAATACTACTACTACTACTATTAAAGTGATTTTTCTCTCTCGTTTTAATGCAACACATTAAACATTACAACAACAACATTTGTAAATGCGTTATTATTATTGTGTTGTGTGTGCAAAGGTATGTTGCTTACAAGTACTAGAATCTGTCACATGTCTGTCTTGATTAACGTCTATTACTGCATGATTGACATGCTGCCATTACGCGTTATGTTTTCTATAGATGTTTAAATAGGATAGAGCAAAATAACTTGGCGATCTTGGCATATGAAATGAATACCTCTTAAATACGTTGCAGTCTCAGGGGATTACATTTAAGAAGTGAACTCTAACGAGGCGCTAAGTACTATAGCAAATATCATTAGTAATACGAATGAGAGTGAACACAACTTATATAACGGATCGTATTGACATTAAAGAGGATAGAAAGGTTAAAAGTATCCCACAGGGTTTCTCAAGTTTGCAGAAGAAGCATCATCTTGTTTTTTAAGCGTAACATTTGTACAGAAGATAATTTGATAGATAAATAAATGAAAAACATAGATATACATTCTTTTAGCTGAGACCATTTGATAATGATGCATGATGGTCTCACTGTCAACTGTGAGCATATTGATTCATAAGAAGAAGTACTTAAAATATCGTACGCATTCATCGTTAATCTATTTTCTTTCCTTACCTTGAAAGTCCCAAATATGAACAGGCAGCTCAAGGGATTCATGGACAAAGTAGATACTTGACAAGGCCTAGGAGAGAAACATTGAAAGAGGTGGTTAATAATTTACATTCAATTTTGGTGTACGTTGTGCTATACGCTGAGCTTTCAACCAAAGTACTTATGTAACAGCAGCAATTGATACACTTTTCATTGTTATCTTGCATCTTTCCATTAACATATTATGCATTAATTCATCTATATCCATCCAACGTATTTACGCACGCAGACGTGACGTTGAAACCGTTTGTCTGCTAACAAAGCATATAAGCATACGTGTACATAGCTCTACTTGCATAATAATATATTATTTGCTGATAACGGGGAATTAGTCATTTAAAAATCGTCTCGTCACAAAAACAAAAAGGGTGCAGAAGTAGAAGAAGAAAACGGAATGTCTAGTGTGGATGGATTTACATCACCAATCAAAATAAATATTATGTTTGTGGTGGGGAAGTCCTAAAAGGAGGGGAAAGTAATGTGTGAATTAAGATATTTACAACCTAGCCCATCGTGAAGGCGTAAAATAATATATTTATTTCTGATGTGATGTTCGCATATCATTACGTTAAATTCAGATGATATACCTACAGTGAATTGTTCTTCCACGTTGGATGTGGAGTCCACGAATCCATCAGCTACGCAAAAATTGAGTTGCTCCATGCTTTCCACCAGTCGCCTGTCAAGATTATAAAAGAAAACAAAATTGATTAAGTGGCATTACTTAACAGAGGTGTTAAATTAGTTATAATTAATTACAAGGGCCACTAGTCACTTGCAAACTAGCATACAAGTTCTCGTTCACCTTAGTTCTCTATATAATGTTCTTGTATTATGGTGAGCTATTTTTATAATCTCGACATCTTTAAAATACCGGATTGTATTTTAGTATCAACTGTGATAATTAATTTATAACTCTACGAAAGTAAAAACTTTGCACTTTTAAAGTATTTCTCATAGGATTCTGGAAAGTCTGCTTCCAGTTTTCAGCCTCTGGGATACGTAAAATGGTGCAAGCATGACATTTCAGACTCTTTTATTTGCCACGATTTTCTCACGTATATGAGAATAAATATAAACTTCTTTTAGCCTAAATCAACTAACAAATCAACACTAATGTTTATAGCTCTGAGATCTTGTAGATGGATGTATGCCCAGGTATGCATAGCTATGCTACATAGGCTATGTAAGAAATAGACAGCCATGTCATAAAAGCATGAATATTTTTTCTTCCATTTTCCACTTTAGACATCATCAATGCAAACGCAGGCATGCATAACAACAATAACAATAAAATCGAGATTTTCATCAGCAAAAGTGAAAAAGATACACAAATATCTTAGCGTAGGAACGTATTTTTATAGTTCCACCAGACTAGTGACGAAAACCAGTCCCTCTGATCTTGTACGAAAGATATAATAATATTATGCATGATGATATGATGATGACCTTTGCTTTTGTTGTCTGTTGTCCAATTAACCAACCGAACCGAATAAAGACCTAGAAAAGACGTGTGTACAATGAATGTACGTCATCACAAAGTGAAACTAGTTCCATTTAATAAAATCTACATTTTACACCGACTTGCGAAAATGATTTACATAAGCCAGAACATGCATAATATACTAACAGAACATAGATACGTAGTACGTCCTTCCTTTGTTTTCTGCTCCGGGCTCCAGACGACTCTCTTTTTTATTCCGCCTTCCATAGTCATTAGTTGTTTCTGAAATCCTTTTTTATCACCCTCTAAAATTATTTCTGTATAAATATTTAGGAACAGCTAACAAAAAGCGAGATATACTACAGAAGTATGCATGGCATATGTATATTCTGGGGAGTGACAACTACTAAAAATTGTAAAGCGTATGTCGTTTTTAAAGGGGAAATCGTTTTTAAAACAAGTTCTAGCATTAAATGTTCTAGTTCTACATTACAAAGCAACTTAAAATGCGTACAAATCCATACATATCTCCTTCTAAAAAAATTATAAATACGTATAAAATTCACGCTGATCTCGATTGCATTTTGTAGAATCTTTAATCTAAGAAACTGATAAGTGATACATGGGATACGCACGCAAAGTTTCAAGGCACACGCACGCAAATAGGTAAATAAACCGATGCACGAAAGCGATAGAAGAATTTTAAATAAATGAAATTGTCTTAACCTTAGGGTAAGATCCTTTTTTAAGTTTATAGTAACATAAAGATACACTATTTATGTATGTAGTCACGTTATGTTAGTTGCGCAAGCAAGTATTCTATACTCAAGAGCTTTTCCTTCCCGTAATATCCCAAATTTTCAAAGCTGTTTGCAGACATGAAACATGAATTTTCACCTATTCAACTGTTCTCACTCACCTAGTTAAAAAGAAATTAAAGTAATTTGTTATGTTCTTAGTGAAACTGATGCATTGTAAAATATGTATTGGTGTACGGTGCAAAGGTCAAAAATTAGGATGGATGGAAGTAAATTAAACATACATGCAACGTAAGAACAGTTTAAATAAATGCCTTCGAGTATGAATGTGCGAAGGCCTATATTAAATAGGATTTGTGTAGTGGGTGAGAGTGAGTGATACGATAAAATATCATAATGTATCATAACGATGATGATAATGCTACAGGTCAATTTTAAACACAAGCACATCAATACGTTATGAATGTAAGGCAGTGAAAAAGTAAAATATGTAGCAAATCCCACATGAAAACTAATGAATGTACGTAGGTGCAAGTAACCTTTGAACCATCATCACGATAGCAGGATTATAAACATTTTAAACCAAATATAGAAAAGGAGCGAAAAGCAAATCAGCATCCAGTGAAACATTTTGCACACTTCTGTAAATACAATGGGAACGTAATATTTCAAGCATTTCAAGTTTCTTAATTGCAACTATACCATATTCTCCCTTGACAGAAAGCATTATTTAGATACATATACACATTTTTTCTCATTCAATTAGGACTCAAGGGCCAGTCCAGTGGCAGGTCTGTGCCCATTCTGTCCAGTTTGGACACAAGTTGAAGTTGTCATCCAAACTATCTAATCAACAGGTAGACCGGAAGGATGAACAGACATGCACTGCAACCGGCCAATAAGGCTGCTATCCCGCTTTAAACAACATGATGACGCAAATGGGGTGTTATGAAGCACCGATATCTCGAAAAGAAAACTGATTTCATAAAGCTAACGTATGGTACAGACTGCAATGGTTTTGTATGGACTAAACCACAGCTCCAGCAGTGAATGCGAATGATATTTTGAAATGCTAGTTTACTTTCACTTAATTTTCCGTACATCCATATAATTTTAAAATACTTTCAACTTTGAAATTGTCAAAGGTATTCATCTGCCATTCCAGTTTCAAAGTTTGCACTTGTTTTTTTTCCATTGTTTCAACATTTCTTGCCAATCATATCACCAACTCGTGCTCATATAAGATATTTTCAAGAATAACTTATCCGTTCTAATTTTAAACATGTTGTCTGGTAGCTTGTAACATCAGATATTCCTATTTAAATTAACGTAACATGCTATCTGATTGTGAGATAGCCGAAACCGATATCATAATTGGACATTTTTATGTAAAATAAAAGTTGCTTTGAAAATCAGTAAACTAGTACCTACACCGACCTCACTCAACAGTAAACAGAGATTTTAAGGATTGTTAGGTCTAGCGTTGATGATTATGGGGTTGAAAGATGAATCACATAACCTTTATGCTAGGTTTACTTCTCCTCTCCAAGCATCCTCCAAATCCAAAACTACGTGCATATCTGACCAACAAGCGTCAATAATAGGCACAGTTCTAACAAGAGATTGGTTTCTGTTTCTTTGCCAGACCTGTTTTAAATTACATTTACTTTGCTTTTCATCCTGCCATTATTGCATATCACTGATTCAAGTAAGGAAGGTCAGGTACCATTTGTGAACCACCCCTTGTTTTATGATTCGGAGATCCGATTAAAAGGTTTAAAGCATACAATCTACGTCATCGTACGTCAGTAGTGGGTATTCATTGTTAAGATTAAAAACTGTAGTATTTTTATGAATAGTAGAAAGATTTACCGTTCTGATAAGAAGTAATACCACTATAGTTTATGTACAACTAGCAAAAATATATCTTGTCTACGGACTGGTGATGTGAAGTGGAGCCTAATAAACTCAGGTTTCTTCGGTTTGTTGTTCGGTGAAAGAAGACATGCTGCGGTGTTGTGCATGCATGTCTGCATGCTCTACTGCCTTTGCCTTGCAATGACGCATTTCGCAAAACACGTTTTTATCTGCAAATTGCAATTTGCTACCACCACTTCAATAACATGCCACTATATACAATCTATACCTAAAACACAAACAGCATCACATTAATAATTGTATTTTGTACGTAAACATCATACCGGCATGGCATGTTATCCTCTTGATTATGATGATTTACGCATAATATAGTTCAATTCAGTTGGTTGGAACGTGCAGAAAAGTTCAACGAATTCTTTTCTGAACAACAGAAAACAACTAGTAGCCACACTATATATTATCATCAAGAGCACGGCCAAGTCAAGGCAAAACGATCTCCTTCACTAGCCATTTTTTATGCTTCTCATCAGCCAAAAAAAAACATTTTTTTTGCATCTACCCTAAGATTGTTCCGTTTTGTATTAAGCATTTAAGTGATTTAATTTGATGTTACAAGTTACAACAACAATTTAATTTTGCCAAGATCTCCCTGTCAAGCTATTGTCTACAATACATGTGCTACATGGAGATTTGTACAAAGTCGGCGTAATAATAGGAAAACTATATATATACAGGAATGAATGTATATAATAAATGGTAGTGTTAAAACTACTGATATTACATGTCTGCACACAACGACTTCTTAAAATGAGTTTGTAATTTCACACAAAAAACAATGCCCCGTAGTCGGTGCAGCCTTGAGCAATGTTCTGGAACCATTTGTTTACGCAAATTCTCGCTTGAGGTATTTTTGTTTTTACTTTAGAATCATTCCATATGCATATTAATATACCATGCAGTAACATATTCTGGAAATTACTTTTAACCCCCCGTATGTCCGTGATCAGTCCACCTTTATGAGTGCCAAAGCCTTTCTCCACAGTCATCAGAACGGTTCAAACGGTATTACTCAAAGCGTACTCACATTTTCCCTGCCAATTACTCTCCTTCGATTGTTTGCCTGCTTTTCTTTTCCCGGCAGAAATAGATTAGGCAAATAGATAGACGCACAACATCTGGAAACCAATTTAATAGTTTACCCCATACGTTTGCCTGTATTTTTGTCAGGAAAAACGATCACAGCTTTGAAAACAGAAGGTAATCAATTTTTTATGATGCAAATTCAAATCATCCCACAGGATCATCCTCGATTTATGTTTTGAAATATACAATCAATTGTGAAAATAGAGGTTTAAAGAACAAGCAGACAAAATAAATTTTTGCACAGTTGGTGTTACGTTTATTTGGAAGGGCACGGACTACTTCCTTCAACTATAGCGTATCGTCACGACATGATACATTGGTTGTTTGATTGTTGTTACAAAATGCCAGATAAATGTGGCAAGCCAATAATATATGGTGACACTACTTGGTGGCCTTGTGAAACCAATTAGCATACTCCTTGGACTTATGAGTCTGCCTCACGATAATTACAAAAAATATCAAAAGCGCTTTATAGAGTATACACTGTACAGCGCTCATCACTTCCAATTTGTATTCTAACATGAGAGTCTATTTCAGCCAAAGCTGATCCTTGTTCAAATATCATCGTCATCATCTTTGTTAATTCATACAGAAAATAGTATGCTACTGATTCACAATAATATCAGCCGTGATTGATGAAAGCTGTGATTTTTTAATATAGCACTATATATCGCAGCCAACAAAATGTGGTAAACATTAATGCTCACGATAATATACATACATATGTACAGTATGAATGTATGGAGTATGTAAAATAATGGGTATTATATAGGCAACACGCAACTGCAATATTAAATCTTTATTTCATCTTCGACAAAACAACATAAGCTTCTGCCGATATTTACTTGAATATTCCGACTTGATAGAAAGGATAAAAGGTAAAAATATAAAGCAGTGATGAAGATAATATTTTAGTGACGCCATCTCCATAATACACACGATTCCTTTGCCTAAAACGATGTACAAATCATTTTTACGCTTTGAAAAATGACGGAACTACCGTCATTGTAACTGTGATTCATGGTGAATGTTATATGCGACTAGGGTGCATTGTTTTGGTTTTGGCTTGGTTAGTTCGTTAGCATCATCATATCTATCGATCGATGACGCATATTGTACACAAATGTGCACACTTAACGATGAGAGACGTCGACACAATTGATCATTTTAAGGTGATTGATGCTTCGAAGATATTTATTTTGGTATAGGCAACAAGTGTGTATGTACATACGTGTGTAGCAGTAGTGTGCGTTGTAAATTTTAATTTGCAATCGTTAAATGAAGGTTATTGGGTTAGGTTTTCTTGTTGTCATCATTGACTAGCGTGACAAATTCGTCTAATAAAACTGCGCCCGGGCTGCAAACAAATAGCGAATTGACAATACAATGCGTATTGACCACCAATCACAATGCATTATGTATGCCGTCTGCAACGCGCGTCTGTCGTCAAATCACCATACGTGCTTGGAAGCAAACTAGTAAACTCTGACTGTGACCCAGACCTTGCAAATTTTTATGTATACAAATAAATTATAAAAGATAGGAACTATGCATATCTTGAACGTGGTATGTTCACATCAACAGTATGGTAATTGAGATGACAAAATTATATATATATAGCTTTTTGCTTCAAGTGTATAAAAGGACGAGTTTCATCGAAATTCCCTTCGTTTTGGGCACGGCGAATCCACAAAATTGATAGTAAACCTTACTTGTGTTGTCAATAAATTTTCTGCAAATTATGTTCATGTTATATCCTTTTCGCCTGTCAATTATTGGCACAAAATTATAAAAACGCTGGTGCGCTTTTTTATCACAGTTTGTTAGTTACTCGTAACCCTACGAAAACTGTACGATGTTGCGAATTTATATTGAAACACTGGAAACCCCACACGTTGCCCATTGGTTTTTGTGATTATCTCTCATGTTCATCGTATGGATCAAAACCAAATAGCCATTTAGGAAAGCACCGCAATAAATAAAATTGAAAGTGAAGCTATTAACTTCTATCATAGTACTTCATATTAGGTTCTAGCCAGTTCTAGCCAGTCAACAGTACAGAAAACGGTAGTTGCTTTCATATACACATATATCTGTTACATATTTATTGTGCAATACGTGGAATCTATTCAGTAGAAAACTGGATCATCGACGGCCACAGTTTCTTCATATCATGGAACGGCGGAATGACAGTCTGTTTTTCCTCATGAAACCGACCTAGTGGTTACTACCTACCGTGATCATAATCGTTCTTTTTGTAATAATCCGATGCAATACATACAATTTCTTCCCATGGGCGCACATGAATGAACATGCTTGTGCCCATTGTTGGTTGAGATTTCACTGGCAATTTAAACTTATCACCCCCATTTTCAAGTATTTAGTAACAAACATTGTGCAAATGGGCCTTCAATAACAATGATTGAATTTTGGTTCTCTGTTCCCAGCTGCCACATGCCTCTGGCACGTTTCTTTTATCTTTTATGTTATTGGTTATTATTTTAACCACTACTTCCTCTATCAATTTGCGTCAGTTGATTATAAAAAATCGGCATACTGCTTACTATTTTCGAGTGTAATGTCTGAATGGGTACACTAGTAAGTGCTAGGGACGCTCGCGAAAAGTCAAGAAATTTGCGAAAAGGATAATCTATCATTTACACAAGATATATCAGGGGGCAAGTCAAGAACAGTCATAACTGACAAATCAGAGGCTCCGACTATTAATTCGATTCAATACTTCAAATAAACTTCCTATTGAGTTATCAAAATATCACAGTAATGTTATATTAATATTATACCAAAGCATGTAGACAATGAGGTAAAAGGTTATTTATAACTATTCTATTGTGTGACTCGCTTCCAGCAATTCCATGTTAATGTGCACACATTCCATTCATACAAATAAGTAAAATTAACAGGGAAGTGATGGATGGAAATTAATTTCAACTTGTTGTGTGCTGTGTGCATCACCGGATGATGACATTGACTACTTTTTTGTTGATTCCTATATTGTTCACGTTTTTATACGCATTAATTAGTAATTAATTAGCTGTGTAGTATTAAACTAAAGTTTGATGTTCATGACTCCTATCCCTGCTTGATAATAATGGTTTGTAGTCTGCTGATTAGCACTTGTGTTTGACGAACGAGTAGCCTCGTCTACGTAAATCAATTTACTGCATTCCTCCCATAGATTCGTTGGCTATACGAATGCTTAATTGATTACCTAGTACCTTTACTAATTATAAAAATGAGTACGCAGTACGCACCCAAACCAGATATCGGCAACTGATCGGCATAACGTGTAAAATCTTGCCTTTTCCGAGTCGTCGTTGTTTCGTCGTAAAAGCCGTAAATAGCATCATCATCAAACCTTAAAGTAGTCAGAAGTTGGAAAAACTCAACCCAGTAGATAGCATCTTGGTGGTTATCCCGTCATCATCATCGTCACATACTTATGCAAAATAAGGTTCTTGCAACTAATAATACGAGGATGACGATAATAAGATAATGTACGTGACCGAAAAATTGATACGTGCAAAGAATCAGAAGCGCAATGTAGACACGGGTACATACTACAACGTACGCAATGCGGTATGGCGGTGTATATGTGCTCACACTAGCTAATCATACTGATTGGTGTAAATTCCCGTAAAACTGCTTAAAACAAAATTCCCCAAACTTTTTTTACAATAATTAATTTGCATCTATCCAATCACCTGAATCAAATTAGCTTTGATTTGACAATTAAACCATTACTGCTGCATATCGTATTATGTAAACATAAATAATGCAGACCCCGTCATCAATAAAACCAAAAGTTGTTAAATTTACAACGAGGTATGTGACCAATTATTGTCAATTGACGTTATTTGTGACGCATTATTAAAATTAGGTAAATACACAAAGACGTGAAATTGTAAATTAAGATTCGCTGCTCACATGATGCTTTGCTTACTATAAGCACTACATAATGATTCATGCAGACAGCATGTCAAATCAACATAATATATACTACTGAAATACTACAGGTAAGCATGTACCTACGTAGATTGGGGAAAGGAGTGATACATCCAAAACTTTGGTGACAAACATTTCTAAATTACAGTTAGAAAGGGGCTCGCACCGATGTTATCGTACATTATTACGCATGATGTGAAACGTACAAAAACGTATCGTACGTTATAAACACCTAAACTGCTACATTCCATATTTTTGTCTTTTACAAAAACAAGAGCTCAGAAGAATTCGGATGATAAACTTTGAAATCATCATGGCTGGGTGCTTGTCTGGATGCTGCGTGTGTGTTATGCAAGTATCATTGAATAATGCATCATGCAACAGACAATTCAAGGAATCCGGATTTGTTACTTTCCTTCTGATGTCATCAGTTATTCAGTTACTGCACGGAATTACTAATAATGTAGTACATACCTACCTATACACATGACGTGGCAATGTATGTTGAAATACGGTTTTTACTATTACAATCATTTATTTCATTTTGTATGAATACTAAAGAGATATGTTAGTAATCACTTATAGCTCACTGCTCAAATCAAATTGTCAAAAATTCATATTAGTTTTTAGTAAAAATGATATGTGGTAAAATACTTATAAAGACATTAAAAATAGGATTGTGCCATCATGCATTGATCATAGGTACGATTGCAAGGTTTTGTATGTTTTCAGTCACCTTAATGACGTATGTCCCCATTCTACATTTTAATTTAGAGAAAAGGCATGCCATCGTGCATCGGAACTGTAAAACTTGCCCACAGTTCAATAAAGCAGTTTCGTGTATTTGCGCTGTGTAATGCGAATCACAGTTCTGTGTCTTGCGTCGCCACAATTTTTTTCTTACGTCCGTTTCTCTCTGAGTAGGCCAAACTTAACACCAATTCTACCAGGATATGATTAATATCAGACTACTTACTCCTACCACACAGTAAATGTAGATTCCTGCCAACAACAATAATTGGTTGGCGAACAAACTAACGGGACCACTATACAACTACCACCTTTCTTTTATTCAAAGCACAAATCCTTAAGATCATCATGATCATCAGCATTCAGTATCTTATTCTCTAAACACAAACTATGAAAACCTGGCTGATCAGCGACAAGAAATCATGAACAAGGTGGGAGAAATCAACCGGTGGTGACTAGTAATCTTCATTATCATCATATTATTATGGTAGTCGGATAAGGAAATAGATAATGTAAACTGGATACACCAAAGGTAACAATGTACCAGCAGGTCTTTGTACTTTAATACTGACAATGAGAGAAGTTGCTGTTCTTGTTAGCCTCTGTACGTTAAAGTAAACAGCCGAAATGGTCATGATTAGGATTTTGCAAAGATTGCTTCACACATGCATAATGCAAAGTGAATTTTCGCTCTCCAACTGGCACTGCAAGTTTGTACACTCGACAATGCCGACAGATGAACCACTTTTCACTTTTAAAGCGCTTACTTACTTTCACAGAGATTTCTCATGTTCCTTTACATAATTAAGGCCAGCAAATACACACGCACATATTTATCACGCTATCAGGCTCTGTGAATTGCTTGAATTTGAGGCGCTCAGTACCTTTCGAAAGAATCAATTATTGATGACAATATGCGCACCTTTGCCAAAATCAGACCCTTTCATTTAGAGTTAGCTGTCCTATATTATCATGACGCTCAATTTAAATCTGGGTTTAAGAAAGTCCGCAATGCAAGTCTGCTAGTTTTTATTACATCTACATATTCATCTATGGTATGCATGAAATGTACGAATGCAAAAGTGAATGTAGAAAAAAATAAATGTGCGACAGCATGCCTCACCTGAAAAATTCCTTAATAGAATCACTCGCATCGTTACAGCTTTTCCCACCCGTCTCTTGAAAGTGAATCGCAAGGAATTCCGGGTCTTTTGAACTGACAACCTGCAAAAAAAGCATGTCATTGTCTAAAGGACATTGTGTTTGGTACGAACGCGTGCAGCGAGTGACGTCAATTGCATGCTGCACTTTTCAGAAACAATTTTGAAAGCACTTGAATGAATAAGACTCTTACCGAAGAAAACTCGTTGAGCCACACCGGCAAGCCATGCTCAAGCTGTAATTAAAAAATAAACTATTTTTAGACGATTGACACTCAAAGGGGAACAATAGCCAACAGAATTGAGAAACACGTAACATAGTTTCACAGTATTTTCATTTGTACTTACATTGTCGAACACCGACCCAACATTAGCCGTTACTAAAAACATACGCACCATCTTGGCAATTCAGTTTTTATAAATAAAATGGGACAAAATCTTTCAACTTTTCTACACTTATTAAAAATTAACTTGTGCACTTCCAAACAATGAAAGGATGTTGACGATGATTGCTCACAAAAAAACTGTCTCACTTTAGCCTAAAATAGTTTTGTACTTATTGTCATCTTGTATTCAAGGTATGCTTTCTCGGCAACTTTGTACCATTCCTTGATTATGGTAACGGATGTAGTCTCCAAACAGATTCTGATCAAAGTGTCCTTCTTTTACAAGTGACATTCGTTGTTTGATTTGTTTCATTGATGCTCTGTATATTTTATTGCATTGTCCTGTTATTGTTTTAATTTTCTTAAAAAATGTGCGTGCGTAGCGTTCTTTCTTTATCCCTGTAATCCCTCTGATGACGATAATATCCAGTGAAATTCATTAAAAACATATGACAACTTCTTTTTATTCATTCCACCACTCGCTCCCTCTTCTCCAAAAGGCCTTGTTACGCACAAACCAGAATAGGATTTTTAGCTCAGCCCTTCTTTTATGAAACCTTTTCGACGGAAACTGCCGAATTGGTGCTAATGTATGAACGTGGTGTGGCTTGTTACGCGTATGAAAGGCATGTCCACCACGACTTCAACAAGAGTATACAGAGTACACGCAGAGTACTACTTCCTTTCAGCAGATAAATACAAATAGCCTTCTTGGAACCTTTTTCTGCGTTATCCATACAGTCAGTCATGCATGCATCCGCATTCCATATCCGCTTTGTGCCGTAGTTTTCCTTCCAAATTCGTGGTGAGTTTCTTCAACTGAGGTCTGGTTTAACAAAAATTACTATAATATTATTTGGAGCAACAGATTACTTTCCTCTTAACTCGTTCGCACTTCACAGTTTCCACGTTTTTTTGTTCGTATTCAATTCAGCTTTGTTTTTGAGTCGTGCATGCATACATGCAGAGCAGCAATATACGCATTGATATCATATATTATGGCGTGGTCACAAAAAGCGGTCACGTTCACGTAGTATAGCTTTCCTACAAACACAAACTATGATGAAGACACTTTTTTTACGTTGGTAGTTTTTCATCACGTATTCATCAATGTATGATGTAGTTCTCTACGCACACTCAACTCTCAAATAACAAATATTTTCCTTTTCTTTTACAAACTTCCATGCTTGTCAAACATTTTCTAACTTTTACTCATGATGCAGAACTGAATCCTGTTTTATGTTTTATAAATCACACCCAAACAATCCCAGACAACATTAATACACCCTTACAATAGTTAACGCTGGTATGGAACGGTGGTGTGAGAAATGATTTGATTTTGTGTTTTTTTTCTCTCCCAAGGTAAATAGATACTGTTTACTGTTCACGTCAGACTGGATTGTACATGCGTCCATATAACTAAAACATTCATCAACCTCATCGTCAATCGTGATGGGTAAACAAACAGAAAATAACTGTGAACTGGATATTTTAAAGCTCAAAGTGACCTCTTAATCTATTTTATTATTTGTCAACGTGCATACAAAAATAGCATGTGTGTATGCGCACTAGAGAGTTATATAAAGTCGCTTCTTTTGACAACGGCGACAATAAGCAAATAGGATATTATAAAAGGGAAGGTTTATATGTGTAAAAGAGATGGGCCAATAAAACACGATAAAGATGATAAAAGCACGGTATGTAGCTTATCTTGATTTTTGGAAAAACGTGATAAAAATTCAGTAATTCAGTACATCGTAGTTGCAATCCTAATGGGGACGACGCACAGCGGGGGTGAATACGTCATTCATATTGTGTCACTGCACTGCTTCATCACAATAATATTTGTCTACCTCCCTCACGTCATGCTATAAATCCACAGGGTCATCATTCACCAGATATCACAGCGGCGGCTGGATGTTTGTTGTCAGACCTTATTGCGTTTCAAGATTTTTACACACTTCCGGCTACTGACAACCTCTTAACAGTTTACTCTCGACTGTCACACTACACAGTCCAGGTCTTTGTTGTAAATACCAGGCAGCATGCAGCAAACGAATACACCGAAAAACCAACAGCAGAGGAACGCTTCTGTAACGTTTGCTTCACTGACTCCAGGCTTTCCTTCTGCTATGTTTTCATTTCCTCAACAGAAGTGCGTGGCTTATCTGTTTTCATTCAACTCTGGCAGTCAACAAGATTCAATCAATTCCTTTCCTGTATGAACAACATTTTTTTAAAATCAACTTTCAAACAAAACTGTTAGCGGTGAACCCGGATGCCAAAAAAATGTACATTTTTTTGACAAATCCTTCTATACTTATTGCTATTATTGCTGCTCGTAGCGCTTTATTCTGTCCAAATACAAATGACAAATGATTTGCTTTGTCTTTATTGCGTCGTTGGTCGTAAGTAATTCATTTAGTTAACCTTTCTTCGTCTTCGCTGTCGTCGCAAATTGTGTAAAGTTGGCTTAAACAAGGTTTATGGTAGGTATTAAAGGAATTTGATTTTTTGTGTCGTAAATTGCCCCAGTATATAATATATACCATTTACTAACTGTCGTTAATTTAATTTCTTAACACAACAGTGTTGACTTATTCCATAACAATACAGTTAGCATGTAAAAACTACGTATACATATTTTGAGACAGTGTAATTTGCATTGAAAAAAATGAACAATTCTTCATGAAAAGTGAAGGCGAAGGTTGCATACGCCACGACCGACAGACGACGACCCAGAAGTCAGTAATGTGAAGATAAGACTGTGGTAATAGGAAAAACAGAGCCAAATAAGGCTAAATAGGTATATATCATACCGGCAATTACAATATGTGTAACGAAATATTTATCTCGCCATAACTAATCACTACAAATAGGATATTAGTAAAGTTAAGAAAACCTTTTGTTCCGTTTGTATGTTTGAACCAGTTAGTAGGTATATGGTCTGCACGTTTGCCTGTCTAAGTTTTTCTGTTGTTGTTTTAAATGTTAAAAATTAGGCGTTTGAGAAGAGCTACATTATCGGCTCTGATTTTGGTGTCTTTGTTCATGAATAACGATTACAGACAAAAGTGTGTAAACTGTTGTATATTATTAGCACGCAAGTCGGAAATCGGAAGATGCGACTGGCTGTACTTGTACTTATCAGCAAATACATTATTATAAGCGCGAGCAATAGAGATAACCAACTTATAATAGCAATAAATATGAAGGATAGAAATATAATATATATAATAGCTCACTTGAAAACTATTATGATTCTCCACCTGTTTGTGTGTTGTAGAAAGGGACCACCGTACGTAAAACAGTTTATTAATTGGCAATTTGTTATAGATTTCTGAATGCCTAATTAGATACATGAAAATGCTGGTGTCAATCTATAAGATAACGTAGATGCTATTTGTGGAATTGGAAAAAATAATGATATGATGTAAAAAATCGTGTGTACCCCGTCCTACAGACAAAGCTCAACTGGCTTGCCTTTGTAAAAAACACGCTACTTTTGCTTTGCATCCTCGCAAAGAAATGTTATTTCGTTTGCTTGCTTCCACCACAAACAACATTTTTGTAGTGCAGATTTGTTCGCTGGCTGCACGCTGCTTTACACTTGTGTATACTTAACTGAAGCTTTGTCCTGTCAGTTAGTTTAACCAGCATGTTTTGTTTGTGACTAGCACACAGTTTGTAGTAGCAAATTGTTTGGCAGCGCAATAATAATATCATAACCAAAATGGACCACATTTTCTATGAACACTCATTCTAACTGATGATCTTCTCTCAACAGACTTGCCAAAAAATGAAAAAAATAATATATTATGTAGTGGTGTAATGAATGTGTTATATTAACGTGTGGGCATATGCAGATTTGAATGTGAGAATTGTGGCACATATTAACTATATTATGGACATTAAAATAAACCATGTGCTCGGCAGAAACTAATTCCAGTCAAGCCAAGCACAGCAGTCAGCATTATCGTCACTGTTTTATGAGATTTTTAAGAGGTTTAACTTAAAGAGTCCCATTCATTAAACATTGTTAATGCTCCTGCAAGAGCAATATGGTATTTTGATGAAAATTAACTTGCACTCCATTCCTGCGCTGAGGGAACTGCTACAAACTACACGCTAATACGACGGCACACTGTCGGAAATGAATAATGATGTGATGACTTCATTTAGTATAAATGATACTGAACATAAATGGAACGGTAAGATATGGCACTGCTGAGAATGTGTACATATATCACTGTATATTATGCGATCATACACAATTACTTAAGAATATTAAATGCATACATAAGTCTCAAAATCGGCTTTAAAATATATTGGCCAACGAGACAAAGTGACATTATAACAACAGCTCTTACATCGTTTCATTCTTTAAATGGCAATAATAAACTCAATTTTTCTTTGTTAAAAAAGCATTAGTGGATTTTATAAGGGTAGCACGCGTCTCATGTGATAGCGATAAATATTCAGAGGGTGCTTACTGAACTGAAGTTTAATAAACTTGACTCTTGATTGTCATCTTCTGTGCACTTAAATGGCACATGCTAATTGTCACATAAAGTGAAAGACGACATTGACAAACCAAGTACAACATTTCTTCATTAACTCATTTTCACCCACTTTCCTTGAATTCATCGAAATACATCCATTGTGAATTACGTTATGTTGCAACTTATGACTATATTTTTATTTACAACGTGGTTAGGTTTTACATAACACTTGATTTTTGGAGAACAATCTGACATAACTTTATAATTTGATGTGGAGGATTTATATAAAGAAATTACTTACCAGCCAGGTTCGTATAAATTTTAGGAAGACAACTAACATGGCAGACAACAGATATTTTTTAACTTGACCTACAATTTGTAAAACTATAATTTAAAGTCACTTGACTACTCCGTATGCAAAATATTTTGTGCATGTAAAATTTAAAAAATGATTAAATCCAAGAAACTAGATGATGCGTTTTGTTAATAAAATCGAGCCAAAAACGAGCATTTCTACTTTCTACGAAGGTTTTAGATTTATATGAGATGGCGATATGGGGCATTGTGAGACGTGATGTAAATTCACGATGGATCCTATTCGAACCCGTACTTGTCGGGATTCAGATGATTTATTGAGAAAAAGACAAAGTACAGTAGAATATACATCAATGCATCCTTTATTAACGCGTGCATGCGCTCGATTGTGTGAATTGTAACAGCAATAAATGAATATGAATTATGAATCAAGTTAATATGAATCGTCCATGTGTTGTACATCGTATCTACTATGTACTGTCCCCCCCCCAGTCGGAATAAATCCACAAATGAATAATTAAATTAAACAATGAAAAGAAAACATGCTCATAGTCCACCATATTACAATGCATTATACGATTCCATTTAAATACGCTCATTTCAACAACATATTTATTGTCTATCAACAATATTATTATTTCTCAAGTTTTAGATTTTTTATTCCTTAACTCTACAATAGTAATATAGATTATACAACAATTTTAGTTTTAATATAATTTTTCTACACTTTGTTAACTATGTTGTAGTTGCACGTAATTTTATTACCTTTTTGCCAAAATCTTGGTGTAGCAAGAAGAATGTTTTTGTTTTATAACTTTTTTGTATCTTTTCACCTGTACATATATATCGTATGTGCAGTAATTTATTAGATTGGTTATATATTTTAGTTTCATTTATATTTTTGGTTTCGTTTCTATTTTGCCCGTCCTTTCCATGAGTACTTTATTGTTATTTTTATCGTAACACTTAGACATGCATTGATAGATAGTACCGAAATCTTATCGAATTCCACAAAAAACTTATGCTATGTGTTCTATTGTCTAAACCGTTTTTTTTCTATTAGACACAGTTTTGTTCCAACTTTAGAAATATATATTATTAATGTATTATTAACAATGACATCCTACGGTTCTTTCATCAAGTACTTATTTTAAATATTTTAGGGTCAGAAATTACTTATACTTTTGATCACCATCACTTGCATCCGGCTCTCCCACCACAATTATTATGCATAATAATGCTTAATATTTAATAGTAATAAAACTTTGTTTGAAATTGAAATATTGTTCTAAAAATATCTAATTCATTTTTGGTAATTAACTTCATAAATATTGATTACATTCGATAATATGTATAACACGTAAGGATTGCATGCAGTACATTCAACCTACCACAAGTTTTATACACATGCGATCAATGCACACTTTTTAAATTAACGTTATCATCACAAAGCAATGAAATCCCATTTATTCAAATTAATACTAAATTATTGACGATTTTGACAAAAACGCAATCTTTTAGTTTTTATTGAATTCGTGTAAAAGACAGATTTATAGCGTTTATTAGCCCATGATGAGGCAATCAGTGGTATTTTTTACATATTGCGATATGAGAAAACAGTCCATTTTGAGCTTGCACAGAAATATAAACATATTTTTCCAGTATCATCCAATCTTTCATCACGCTTTTTCAGGAAGAGACAGCATTTCTTCTGGCTGCAATGTAACTAAAAATGCTATCCCCTCCGATCATGATAATAATTGAAAACGGGATTTTCATAAAAAGATAAATTTTCAGAATAAAGGTTGTTCTTTATATCTGATGGCAATCTGACATCTGACCGCTGCAAACCGTACCAAGACGGTGAATTTAATAAAAGATACTTATTTTTGTCAACTTAAAAGTTTATTTCCACTTGCAAGCACAGCAATAAAAAGGTCTCACTTCTGACATTGTTGTTGGTATTGTTAAAATCAGTAAATAAATGTTCTCATGTTTGACTAGCTAGCTATCTATTACACGCAACTATATAGTAAGTCATTTAATGATAATTAACTACGTATTGTAATAAGGAACTCGACCAGTTTATCGTCTTTGTTTAAATTGTTTCTTGCAGCAGATTTTTGGTTATATAACTTAACGATAATTAATGCATATAATTATAAATAGTAATTAGTAATCCACCAATAGTGACTGACCATGAGTCTAAAAGATACGCTTCTCTCCATTTTTCTACTTGGTTAAAACTGTCTTCTTATAACGTATCCATTATAATGTCTTTACATAATTTCAATGTGTATTTAATGCAAGATAGTAAGTTTATATTGATTTAGTAATAAATATTGCTTTCATAATAATTATATCCATATCTTCACAAACTGGCGACACATAAAATGAAGGTACGACTGGTACGAGACAAAATATTCTTCTTAAAAAATAACGCGCTATAATAATAGTATGCATAATCATAATATCCGAACGTCGCATGCAGTACATTATGGCGACGAATAAAGTACCTTTTATAATGCGGGTAATTGTAACTCACGTGGAATGACTAGTTTCAAATACAAACAAATTCCTTTAAAAGTATTGTAAAACAGCTTTTTAAATATATGTGTAACTTAAGTGTAAAGAGACGAAGAATACGGACTCCAGAAGAAGAAGACAATATAAGCCCATTTTAATGAATTCCTATAACTCGAAAATCTAGTATATACTTTCCCCGTAACTAGTTCTCAATTACTATTAACCCAGATACATCCACACTATAATGCAATCACTATTTTGTTTTATCTCTTATCTACATAAGTGTTTATTTATTGTAACAATAATCATAGTAAGTAACAGTAATAATGCCTCAAGAAGGTACTTTCGTTCACCAACTTGATTTTTTGGTCTCCCATTGTTCGATGAGTTATCATTCGGAATTCAGTTAATATATTTTCCAAGTAAAAATAATACTTGAGTCTTTCCATTTACATAAGACATGTATCTTGTAAAGTGCAAAGAGAGACAAGGTGTGCTTTCGTAGTGCTTAGCCAAATAAAAAATACCTGGGAAGATTAACTACAAAAAGTATGCCCTGAAACTTGATTTTCAATCATTCGGTTCATTGACAGGTTTGGGAGTGCAGATTTAAGGATGAAGATTGAATCAAATAAAAGTTCACATGTTCATTAAAGGCTCTACTACTGCTGAGAAATTTAAATGCCAAAGATATAGCCGATTAATTAATTCAAGGATCCAGTTAAACTTAACTACATGAATGTTTGTAAAGGCTAACTTAATAGCTAGGATTATTTTATTATCACACGACTTCTTATTACCAAACGACGAAGTTCAATTGTAACGCAATTTATTAGACGAAACTACTCCTAACTGACCATATTGAAGAACCGGAAATAGCACAGCATGCTTTAATTGAATTTTTCCATTCCAATACCTATTATGCGACATAATAATTTTAAATACGTGCACATTTACAAGGTTAAATGGTAACAAACCTATTGGTATACTACCAAGTGACTACGCTTTCAATGATTTTTACTGAGATGAAATGTGTAATGAAAACACTGATTGACGATGATGATAACAATTTAAAGTGAAGAACAATTGGGATAAATATACAATATACACATAATGATTTTCCTAAGCCTTTGCTCTGCAATTTACTACTACTTTACTTACGCTTTTTTGACAACGTTGATTGATGTTTCTCATCGTTAGTATTTGCGATTATTTAATGTTTTAAAACATTTGCATTTAATACATCAGCTTATCCAGCAGCAATCTGATTTTCACTGACCCGTCAGCTCCACATGAAAATAAGCGGCGACTACCTTCCAGTGACAACTGAGTAACACCTTGACCAGGAATGTTTTTGAAGAAACCAGACCTCGAATGTTCAGCGGGGAAAACTGCCCGAGCCTTCCCGTTGAAATCCCAGACTTTAATATCACCATCAGCAGCACCAGTACAGAAAAACTCTTCCGAAGGATCCAAACACAGACATTTTATAGCACTTTCGTGGCCTAAAAGTTACAAGTTAATAACAAACGAAAGTCAAAACGAATGTTTTATTTAAATTCTTGGCACGTCATAATCGTTTTGCGTGTTATAAAGTTTACGTACCCTGGAATCTATGCCGTAGAGATCTCTGACGAACATCCCATATGCAAACCGCTCCTTTCTTCCCAGCAGAAATTAAGCTTTGATGTTCCTCAGAGTAAGCAAGCGCCACGCATCCCTGGAAAGAAATTAAATGTATTATTATGTCATGATGAGCAAGTCACATGTATTGCTTAGCACATATATATTTCAGCGGAAGAGTTAAAATCATTATCTACCTGTTCATGGCAAGTGAAAGAAGCAATTTGCGCCTTCTTCATTGGCATCAGAGTATCCCATAAGGCTACATTTTTAGATTCGGTGCTTATGCCTCCGCTGGCAATTAGGCTAGAGCTTCCCAGAAAGACGAAATCACTAGTCTGCTTCGAGTGACACTGTACAGTCTGTACAAGATTTTCAAGTTAATTAGATAAGTTAACATTTTAACACAAAAGAGAAATGTATATAGTGTACAATATTACAACAAGGATATCTTACATAAAACGGTCTCGGATTTGCTCCGATCTGCCACAGACTTAACCTTCCATCACCTGCAAGGGAACGAGTGTTTAAATATAAAACATTTTTAATGTTGGACAAAAATTGTTGAGATTGGATAGAAATAAGAAACAAACCATCAGACACGCCAAATTTATTCCCATGAAATCGGATACGAGTGACCTTAGCAAATGTTCCTGGTGGCCTGGGTACTGCCACTGGCTGAGCATGGGAGTACTCCCATAATCTTACAGAGCCATCTTGACTACCAGATAGGTCTGTTTAGTCATCAAAGCAAAATATTGTTAGTTCAAACTGAATATTGCATCATTAGCGGCCTTAACGCAGTAACTATAAACCAATATTATGCATCACTCACATAGCGGAAGTGTAGGATGTGATGCCATTCTTCGAACACCATCCACACGATGTTTTAGGATCTACAACAAACATTTTGTCAAGATTAAATTAGATTCTTTGAGAACTGTTAATTTAAGTAAACAAAGTTTTAAAATGCATAACAAAACTAAAGAAATACATAGATCGATGACTCAGAATTTAGCTACAACTTAAACGCTAGTCACTATCACGTTAGGTGCATCCAAAATGATAATCGTTAACTATTAGTACGGCGACATGAACAACGTATTGAGAAGTTTTAGCAAAGCTATTAAAGCGAGTGTTATAATGAAATGATCATATGAAATGGGAAATTATATGCAACCAAATCCATTAAAGGTATAAAAACTGCTGACTACAAAAAGTTGAGGATCGTCTACGAAATTAAATTTTCTGATACCAAAAAGTTTCACATAAAATATATCAAAAAACTTTGTGCTCCTTTTGTCAGCAGCAGAAGATTTTAAACAGCCTGAAATAATTTACCGGAACCATAAACCGCCTCGAACGTTCAAAGACATACTGGACAAAGTTAGGGTTCGTACAACCGTGGAAAGTCACTCCTTTTATCTATTTGATGTTGTGGAATGCATGAGTATTAGCAGCAGCAGTTACAGCAGCAGCGAAGTAGTATGACAAATTCAAGAGAAAGATAGAGAAACACATTTCCTCAGACACATTCATTAATTAATGAATAGGTATAGTAATGAAAAATAATTATTATTAGAGCCACGTATTTCCGTCCCACTACACAATTCAGGCGTACGGCAAATGGAAAACACATTTTACCCATTGTAAATATTTTGGCTGAGGATATTCTGATAAAACTCTTACCAAGGAATGGCTTCCTTTTTGAGGTTTTTCCACATTTTCAAGTATCTTTCTATCGGTCGGACTCTGAACCACTAAATACGAAGAGTTGGACAACGTTTCCGGATCCCTACACACGAAAAGAGAATGATTATTATAATTCACCCTACAATTAATGAAAGGTTCTCAAAGGACCTATGTTGTACATACTTGTAAAGATTGATAAGATCCAATTCAAACTGATCTTCAAACTTCCAGCTTTCCATTTGCAATAAAACGCTGACATCCAGTTCTTGAATTTCCTTTGGAGTTGCAATCGCCATCAAACCCGTTCCCGACTAATTCATTAACAATATTATAATTAACAAACATGTTTAAATACGATAAGATGATAATATTATGAAATAATGCACACTGTTTGTCATGCTAGTAAGAGCCTCAATAATCCTACCTGGTTCAAACAGAATGCAGATATAGACTCATGTTCTTTATGGACAATCCTCACAGGTCCAGATGGAATGCACTCATCTTCAGATTCTTCTCCAGTACCATCTTCTCTTTTCACAGTTGCTCGTGCATCGTAACCGATATCACCAAAGATTGAGAAAGTGTCCTCGGGCCGTTTCTTTCCAAATACAAATCGAATAAAATAATTTTGAACGTCCTCTTCTCTAACTAAAAAGTTCCACAGTCTTCTAAGGCCGAATGTTGTTTTTTTGGATCTGTGGAAGCGAGAGAAAAAAAACTTTCAGAATATGGAGATGAACACTGTCCAAATAAATAATAACGTGCGTGCATACAAGAAAGGCGTATTCGTTGGCTCCAAAAGAGCTCGGTATTTGTGAATCGGTGGACCAGATAAGTTTTCCACTGTGGCATTCTGCAAATAATTCAGTGGAGCGGGCGACACTGCTTCCAATTCTTTAAATAGTTGCTGCTCCCAAACAGTAAACACCCTCATGACTCCATCAAGAAAAGGGCTGATATGGGAAAGCTCAGCAGCATCTATTCCAGCAATTTCCACGATCCTTTCCAATTCCTTTCTAGCCAATTTGACAGTAGCCAGACGCATTAATCTCCACGAGTACGAGAAAGGGTCTTCACCTTCAGCAATACGAGTGTCCTTAGTGTTATTCTTGACTTTGGGCTCCCATCCCATTCCGTCGTCCTCCTCTTCTTCGTCATCCATTTCATCCTCTAGCTCTTCTTCCTCTTCGTCAGAGTCTGCAAATGTAACTGTGGCATGACCGCCACCACCGCCGCCGCCTCCACCACCACCGCCAATACTTCCACCATCAATGGAATCTCCATCTGTTGGCTTTTGTGGCTTTGGCTTTCCCATTAAATAGCCGTAAATTGGAATCTCGGGTGGTACAAACTTTTCGCGAAAGCTAGGTCGTTCTTCCTGTTAGTAAAAATAAGAAAATAAAGATTAGGAAACAGTTTAAGATGTACAGACTTGAAATGTTGACAGCGTAAATTATAAACCACCGCAACCCACATAAAATTATTATATCACTACCACCAAAAGATAAGCAAACTACACAAACAAACAAGCATCCTTGCCTTAGCAGAGGCTGTAGGGGTTCGTGGACTAGTAAGGGTAAATTGCTGACCCAATAACTTCATGTTAAACTTCTGGATCCGGAGGTAACATGAAAGAACATAAGAACATTAACTGATATAGCTCTCATAGTATCCAAACTTTCAAAGTTGGTACAAACCTTCATTTCATTCACTCACCATGCGTGCTTTATTCAAGCTTGCTAACGTTGTCCAAACGGAAGACGGAGATGTATCTCCACCGTCTTTATCAGAGGACGTGCTGTTGTGGGACTGAGGCTGAGGAAGAGACGCACCAGAAAGGCAAGACATGCAGAGAAATATTTCCATAACTTATTATTATCATTACAAATGTACATTCTAACAGGTTAACAGAATTAAAACTAAAATGCATGGACTGTCGACTAACATAGCCCCAATAATAGTACAAATATCACCCAAGACCATAAAATTTCCAAACCACAAAAAAGTAAATCTCTTACAGAACTGAGTATCTTACATGGAGTTGGTGTATGGCAGGAAGTTTAATTTGTCTCTTGGTTCCTCCACCAAATATGGAGGCAAATGCATTCGCATCCATCTTTTTGGCCAACAGACGGAAAATGGCTTTGGCATCACAAACGGCAATACTATATACAAATATGCTAGCAAATACAGCAGCGTAGCACTCCACTAATAAATATTTCAGTTTGGGGCTTTCGCCATCTTCTTCTCTTGACAGCATTCCACGGAGGATCGACACGCCAGGCCATTTGTCGGGAGTAGATATAACTTTCTCTCCAATGCTATCTGTAGCACCAGTACCGGAACTGCTCCATCTTCTTCTACGAGGAGCGTATAATAAAGAAACTCCTGCATCTTTGGTGGTCTCGCTTTCTGAATCGCTTAAAGCTTGAAACAGACAGGCACTCAGTGCAACAGCAGAGTCACGAAGAACCAGGACCACTCTGACAGAGAAGAAAGATTCAAATTAATCAGAGAAAATAATTTTTTTAAAGATTCATGTCAACACGTTGTATTGAATGACTGTGCTTGTACCTCCAATCGCATACAACTGCACTCATTTCCTCCTTTGGTTCGTCATAAATGTCCGAGCCATCTTCGTGTCCTTCAGATGACTTTTTTACCGGAGACCCATCCTGCGTGTGATCCGCTTCTTCTTCATTTAGCTCTTCAATGCCATCTTCTCCCACCTTCTTTGTCTCATCATCTTTGTCCTCCTCTTCTACTGCATCCTCCACAGATTTATCTACTTGTGACTTAACGGAGGATTCAGGGACGGACGAAGCCTTTCTTGCAGGAGGATTTTCATCGTCTTGAATAGGATATACAGGAACAGCAATAAGCTCGGAGATGGTGTGCAATATGTCTCGAGCTGATGACTGAATGAAGGAGACTGCAGTTTTTGTTGGATTAGCGACTGCTGACAGTAGAGGAAATTCTGAATGAAGGAAAGGAAGAGGTGAAACCAAAGACGGCCCTGTTCCACTGAGAAATAAACAGTAAAAAACATATTAAGGATAATTTCCCATCCTTTCTAGCATTATAATAGACATTTCGGTTTATATTTCGCTATTTCTAACCTAGATTTTTCCTTTTGAAGTTCGTCAAGAAGGAATACCAGCTCAATGTATACTGGGGCGAGTGCGTGAGCATGCAGTCTGGCGAATGCCAGGAGAGTTGCAAGCAAATGACGATTAGCCTTTAACCATCTACTTCGTCTGGACAAGACGCCCATTTTCCACTCCAAATCAAGCTTTTCTGACAAAAGGATGTCGTGAAGCCCACTTGATGTCGTGTCAAGTTTTGGTGTTAAACTCCTGTAATGAAAAATATTGAAACATTGTTTGTTTTAAAAAGGCATTTCTTTTAATTATAAATACAATATATAATGCAAAATAAAATATAAAGTACATGCTATTTGATATCTAGACGTGTTTACCTATCACGAATATTCCACTCATCATCAACAGCATCGTCATCATCGCTTTGATACCTACAAAGTTCTTTGAGTGTTGGCACCTAAAATAATTTTGAATTTAGTTAAGAACATTTGTTCACTTTATTCACTTCTTTTATAATTACCACAATTCAGTAGCTTACTTGTTTTTCAAGCCAAGCATATAAATGTAGTCGTAATTCAGTTCCTTCCAGCTGCCCAGCTATGCTCACAATTTCCTCTGACATTAATTTCAAACAGCTTGCTAATTTCAATTCTACTGAAATCATTGTTTGTGGATCATTTAAATCTTCTTCCAACTCTTCCAATGCAACACTGTCCTCATCTCTGGATATACTCTTATCGAGTGCACTCTGTCCAGATTTGTGCAAGCTATCTCTATGATTTACCACCACAGCTTCATCGCTTAATTTGTTTTCTTCTTCGGAATTTTCATCATCATCCCATTCGAGTTTTAACTCATCGTCATCCGCCTTCTTTGACGACAGTGCAGATGAACCCCAATCAAAGTCCATTGTACTTTCCTCTGTGATTTAAAAGGAAATTTAAATTTACAAATTTTCAAAAACTAATGTCCATTGTAATATTACATGTAGAAACGCTTACTTTTCGTTTCTTTTGGCCCGAAATCCAACAGTGACGTACCAGTTCCGCTGTCGTTCAATTTTCCACTTGTAATTCCATGATCAACTTCATCGAATCCGGATATTATTCCAGATTCTATTTGACTATCCATCGTCTTTTCAGATTTCATCGGAGAACCCAACTTGCTACTTAATTTCTGGTATGTTTTAGGCAGCTGTGATAAAACATGTATTGCCAGCGTTGGACAGCCAGATGCGTAATGGGAATGAGCCGTGTAAAAATACAATCTTCGTTCCTGCAAATTCAACGCTAGAGTGCCCTTTGCCTTGTTTTGTCTCACCAGAAGTGGATGCTTACGAAGAAAGACATAAAAGTTGAAAATATGAGATGACATTTTCGTTTCCAGTAAGATGTCTAAACTGGACTGATATTCTTTTAGCATCCATAATGCAATTGAACACAAAAACGGATCCCTGTCCGCTTCTCCAACTTCACCAGGCCTGGGATTTATGATTTCCTGAAAAACATCAAATCATTTGTGTAACATTCATAAAATATTTCAATTTTTATTTAATATGCATTTACATAAAATTGTAGCTTACAGTTTGTAGCAAATTCTTCACGGAAGGTGGTGTTGGATCCATGTCACCCCCTTCGTATAATCTTGAGATAACAAGTGCTAATTGTATATCCTTCAGCTTCGATAAGCAAACCTCCAGCGCATCCTTTAAGCTTCCAGACAGTAAGAAGAACGCAGCCGCATGTTCAAATCTTTGTTTTCCCAATAAGGCATATGCATTCTTTAACGCAGCCTTCCTCCACCTTTCCTGACTAAAGTCGTTTTGGAAGAACGACGCCATTTTCTCTTCTTTCTTTGACCGGTATAATCCCCAGAGGAGTGTTTTCTTTTTCATTGCCAAGTAGAATATTGCAGCGTCCATGGGATCTTGCTGACGTTGAAATGCATACTTTCCTAGTTTTTCCATGCACAAGCGAAGAGTCTGGTTGTTACGAAGCCACCAACCAACACCCAATTCTCTCATTTGCTGCCATGTTATATTCCCTTTCTGATATGCTGGGATTAAATTTAGAATGTCTTCCTGAGATTCAGAGTGAAATGCCCATACAACGTCTGCTGTAGATATTCCCTGCTTCTGAAGTTGCACCCTTTGTGCTGGTGGCAAACAACGAATGAGATAAGTGTACTGCTTCACAACAATAAGGAATTTCAATCCGCATTCGTCCAAAGAGTCGGGAGTCCCGTCGTGAATGTGGGACTGCTGCACTTCGCGATGGTCCAGACGGGTGCCAATGGACGCTACTGTGTCCGCCAACGCCAGCAAGTGCATCTGATCTAACGAAGTTAAGCCCGGCAGTTGAGTGTGGGTTAAAACCCTTGATAGTTGGCGAGATTGTCTCTGGCCAAATGTTAGTGGCTGATTATCACCACTGGTGGAACGACGCCTCTTTCGACTTTCACTGTTAGGATTTAGACCACCATCTTCATCATTTTCCAGAAAATCATCGAATACTGATTCATCCAATGGCTCATCTGTAGTTTCCATATTAAAGAGATCATTGTAATCCTTCGTTTTGTCTTCGCTCATTTGCTGATTTGTTTCTTTTTCTGCACACAACAACATCCACAGAGGCACCGGTGGTATGGTCCTCATTTCTGCATAGTTCAGGCTTAGATCTTCAGGTTGGAAAACCATAGAGTTTCGATGTTCTAGTGGACTGGGAGGAGTGGGACCGGGGTAGCTGACCGATAGACAGCGGGATCTGGAGTAGCTCCTCTGTCTACCATCCTCATCATGCAGTAACGAATTTTGACGTTTCAGTCCGCCAGCACCGCCGCCAAGACATCTATCGCATGTTGAAATCATTTTAGTCATTAATAAACCCCAAGTAAAAAGGAGACAAATCTGTTATATTTTCTTTACCTCACTAAATGACCTAAAATAACTCTGACCCAGCGGGCTTTCCCCGAGTTCAACATTTCCATTAATTGCTTCGGATGATACTGTGGCAAAACCGGATAACAATGTCTGGTATACTGAAACAGGCCAACACTTCCCGAAAGAAGGGATAACTCAATGTGAGGTCGATTCGGTTCATGTTCAATTTCTGTGGGCCTTGCTATACCATTAGATGATGGAAGCAACGTACTCACATCCTAGAATTTAAAAAAAAATTGCAAATAATATGCCACCAGAAAATTGACTATAATTTTATCAGTCAAATGGTTTGTAAACTAACCGTGAGGTTTTCTAAGGCCCATTGGGAATATACTTGCATCTCATTCCTCATTGCAACAACGCACACAGCATGAATCCATCCAAATCTCACAGGGAATGGTCGCAAACCGTCAGCAGAACTTAATTTGAAGGCATGAAGCGGAAGCCAGTACTGAGATTTGCATGAGGCTGTTGAAGGTAGCACTTTAGCGCCAAATGTTACTGACGGTTCTCTACTTACATGGGCAAAAAGGCAGATCTAAAAGGAATACAACAATCGTTTAGTTTTTTTCATGAATGATCCATTCCAGTTTGAATTCAGTGTTTCCAATTACAAAATAGTTGCATACCATATCAGTAATAGCAAGAGCTAAAATATGCTGCGCATCATGCTTAGGAATCCATTCCAAATGCACTGCAGTTACTTCCTCTCCAGTTTTCAGTTCAATGGTATCTTCCAACAGCCATTCGGTGCCTATACGTAGTTAAAAGTAAACATTTTCACATGAAAATTACTATTGAATAGCATACTTTGTAGCAATCATTTGATTGAATCTTTGTTTACCTCCAGAACTTTCACATTCATAGACCGTGACAGCACAACTTTCCGAGTTTTCAACTTCCTGTCCTTCTGTGTTTGCATCAAGATCTTTATCCTCATCCAATAAATTTCGTTCCTTTGTTTCCCTATCCAACTTGTACACACAAGCAATTCTACCACTGTACGCGGCACTAGCTTGAAGTAGTTGTCCCTTTTCTTTGCAGGCTGCCAATGTATTCCATTCTTTGAAACACACTTCAGTGTTCTCATCGACTCCAGTTACGATCCCATCATCAACACTTCTGGCTAATTTCCAAAGTTTGACAGATTCTTTACTCGTACTGATTAGAGCATAACTTGAGCCGCACACAAAGTGTCCGCTGCATGCGGAAAAGCTGACATCCAGACCAGCACATATTGTTTGTTCAACAAGTTTCGAGATGGAAATGTTGAGGAATGACTTTTTGTTTGACTTCTCCATAGTTGTAATAATAGAAGGTAGCTTATCACCAGTTACAGCACTTTCCGTATCATTCAATCCACCGGATAAAACTGGTCCGTCATCAATGTTAATAAGATCATGAGGGTTACTCGTCGTAGGGAGGCTATCATGTTGGTCTTCGAAGAATTCATGCCCGTCTATAATGTGAGACGGGGTGGATATTTCGATCCTCCAGACGTGTATTACATTCTTATTTGCAACTAATACTACGTGAAAGGACTCCTTGTAGTCTAAGCCACCACGACGGGTGGGATCTAAGTCGTCACGGAAGACTTGGATAAATGAGACCTCTCCCCAGTTCTATTTAGTAAAAACAAGGGAAAATAAGTACAGTACTAACCGAAGCAAAAGTCTTTTCATTGTTATAGCCATACTACAAACCTGATTATCTATCCGATCCAACTGCAGTATACAACCTGGTCTCGACGTGGACTGCTGACTAACAATGGCAAATAGGTCCGGATCCGGATCTTCCAATACCCCATGAATTGACGACATGGAGCTTGAAGAAGATAAACTCACCACAGAATCCTAAGCACACAAAAAAGCATTTTAGAAAAGATTTTTGACGAAAGCAATGATGATACGAAATGTGAAATGATATACATTCAATGATGCCTTCCGCTTTCGGTACGCGGTAGAAATCTCTGCTAGAAGGTTTGACGCATCTAAAACGGCTTGGTATACTCGTAAATTCGATCCATCCGACGCCACAAAGCACGCAGAATTTGAAAATAGGGATGTGCTAGGTAGTAATCCAGGGACCCATGCAACATGGGAGAAGGCATCCAGTTCAGACGAATTTATTCTAGCAACTTCCACCACTCCCCCAGATTTACATAATGGTCCTATGGGATCCACTCGCCATAGGATGAGTTCACTGCAATAGTTCTGATGATGCTGTTTCTGACCAGCAGAGTCAGTCTCATCAATGGCGGAATAAGTGGAGAAAGCATGACTTGCAGCAGTCAGCACTAGAGGAAGAACGGGATGACATGCCATTTCTCGAACCTAAAAACATACAACATTTAAAAAATTAAGATTAATAGGCCTGTTCTTAAATACAGGTGTATTATCGCAAATTGTGCTATTTAAATTCTCACTTGAAAACGATGTCCTGAAGCTCTTTTGGCATGCGAAACACTCAAAACCTGGCAAAACTTTGAATCATCTCCAAAACTCAACGTCCACAAGTTCAGTGACCCATTATGATGCTTTGTCATCATGCCTGCTCGGTTTGCAGCCAATTTTTCCAATGGAAATAAGTATAAATTAGGACTAGACATGCTGGTTGCATCTGCGAGGGGAATGGCTCCTGGTATGCAACTTGAGAAGGAAACTTGTGCTTGACGAAAACATCCAGGCATGTATTCATCAAGCCATTCCACTGACCACACGAGGAAGGAACCATCAATAGGATGCAGGGAGACAAGGACATCAGGAGTTCGCTGCCAGTCCCTCATCAAGGATTCCAGTTTTCGTTCCAAGTCACCATAACCTTCCGTCCACATTCCTTCCGCAATTGAATTTGATGACGCAGCGGAACTCAAAGATGGCTGTGAACTGTCATCCGCTTGACTGGCGTCATCTTGAGAATTTGACTTTGGAATTCCCGAGCGCTTACTATTGTCCTGACCTAGGCCATCAGCACTATCATCTCTGTCTAAACCCTTCCTACAAATTTCTTGAAGGATGAGCTCGCTCTTTTGCGTAAAAAACATTTCCTTATTGTTCAGCCAGAAGACACGGAAATTGTGATGCTTCAATGGTGGCACCAAAGGGATGTCCGTTTCTGCATTGATGCTTCCAGCTAAGTGAAAGTGAACGGCAACCCCGTGGTGCATCATCGCATGATTGTGCATCAGTTCCATAGCAGTTGGTATGGAATGTGTGTTCATCATTGGGATTCCCATCATGGGTATTGACGCCATCGACATTGGAAGAGGGAAGGCGGACGTTATGGAATGTGCTTCCTTGTGACGATGTTTCTTCAAATGAAAACAGGCCCTGTGAAATATAAGCAGAGAAGACCGTTACATCAGGAAACCCATGTCAAGCAATGCAAAACATGTCTTGTTTTCAGTGACACCACACACTGCCACCGCTAGCCAGTCAGTACCCATGCTTCTGTGACATCGACCCACTCTCGCAACTGTATTCACTGTAGGTACAGTAGTTGTTATGTCATTAAGGGCCATTTAAAAGTTTACAGTTTAGTAAAGAATTTAATTTGCCAGTCTTTGTTGCAAGTCCTGCAGTCTGCAACGCATTAGTACTCATTGTAGAATCAATTTGAGATGCGCAAAAGTACGTTGTACGTTGACAAAATGGCGACCGCAGATTCTGAGGAAGTACCACTACTATTCATCCATACACCAAACAGTTCTGATTTCATGAGCATTGTAGTCAAAATAGCGAACTTTGTTCTACTGGTGGCAAGTCTTAGTGCTATATACCTTGTTTATAAAATTTCAATCCAAATCTCTCAACAATATGCAGAAAATGGAAATACGAATAATGTGACTTCTGGAAGCAGGACACATGTGGGGTTACAAACTCTGGGATCGCATCAAGATATAACAAGTACGAAGTCCTTTTCAGTTAACTAATTAATTAAATAAACTTTGAAAATAGTTAAATGCTTTCTTCAACCGTCTCATTATGCCCCGCCTAACGAAATCTTGTTTCTCACAGTCCAGGGCAGCCGTACGCGCATACCACAAAAACGTACGGATAATATTGCGGATAACAAGTACGGTGGTGGAACTGTATATGGGACCCATTATGGACTCCCTACAGCATTTAGATTCAGACCACAAAAAGGGGATCATCCTCCCCATTTGAAAGGGGCAAATAATCCAAACCTTGTAATGACAAGCCAACCAAAAAATCGATATGAGAAATCTTCAAACGACTCAAGCACAAAAGTGTCAAATTCATGTTATAACTTTTCGACTGAATATTCGTCCCCTTCATGGACACCATCGCTTTGCAGTGATAATATTGACCGGTTTAACTGGAATACTAATTACAATGCACATTCGACAAGTGGCTTACGTAGGAATGGGAATGGTTTTCCAGAGCATGAAGAATCCTTTAGCATTCCAAGGAATAGAAACATGGGTTATACTGAATACGGATTAAGGTCATTTAAGGACTCGACACTGGATTTTGCTTTGCAGAAAAAGGAATCTGACTGCTCAACGATATCTTACGGGAACCGATCATATCCCATGTTAACTACTCAACAAAATCAAGATTCACGAACAATCAATAAAATGGTTGGGGATTCCCGAAGAGATCCATTAATAATTGGTTTCCCAAAGACGCCCATTCTTGTTAATGCAACACCCAACAACACGTACAGCTATAATATGCCAAAGACATTAGCCAGTTATAACGATGAAAGTCAAGAACTCGGCAAATTATATCTCGGAATGCCCCGTCGTAAAGACAGAATTTGTACAAATTCTGCATCTTCATATTATGGGAGCTATTCCTACTGTAACTAATCAACTCTAGCAAAGATTTCGATGCAATTACGATACAATATCAATGAGACAAAACACCAAGTACGTCAGGACTAGCCAGACTTTCTCTAGAATGCTGCAAAAACTTTAGAAAAAATCGTAATAATATACAATAATAAAAAGTAACATTACATGTACACCAATGTACTGAACTTCAAAAGCAATATGTAGCAATAATTCCCTTCGATTTTCGATTTTATGTCCATAAAAATTTCGTAAATCAATAGCAAACCTATACATCATAGAATTAGTCATACCATCACCACCAACGTATAACGCCACAAAACGTACGGAAAGCTCCAATTCGAAAGGAAAAATCATGCGACTTAAGATTCATTGAATACAGATAATTGTAAATAACAATTAACTTAGGAACAACGCTACATACTATACAAAGATCTTTGCCCACATACCTATCTAAACACTAAAGCATATTTAAGTATATGTATTAAAAAAATTTCTCTTGAAATAGAATTGAATGAATTTTCTACGTAGCGTCAGTCTTTACAATGCGCAAAGTGGCACGTGATGACAAGATGCATAAATGTAAAGTAGGTAATAAGGTTGTGTCCGTCCGTACTATATTATATCTTCCCATGATTACACAATAGTAGATGATGTACATAGTTTTTAATATCGACTCAGTACTTAGTAGAACAAAAAACCAATGCATCTTTATCCTGTAACGCTTGTCTGATGGTATTCTGTCCTGCTTTTTACAAAATTCTTCTTTCTCGTCTCACTCTTATTTACAGGAACGAGCAACTACTCATCGTATTGCATCGAATGCAATGTATTTTAATAGCCTTATAATATGGACTGTTGTGTGCGACTGTGCATTCAAACATCATCATCACCATCATTGAGGAAAATCAGAAATGTGGACTGCTTGATTACTATTTCGTTGGCCGGTCCGATTTGATTGTTATTGATATTGTTCCCAAAACCCTAACTCTTAAGTATATAAAAAATATTGAAATTCCAAGAATAGTTTTTAGTTAAAAGTCCTAACAAACTAGAAAAATGTCTGTAGTTCCTCCAGTTATAATTCCAGCAGCAGCGAAACATACAGCAACGGTAGGTATATACATATTAATTTATTCCTTACGTTTGAAAGTATTTAAGAGAATATGGGGTTCATTTTAGTCTGACAAGGATAAACTTTATCCAGATTTTTTGTCATTTTAGATACTTTTCCTCCATGGGCTCGGTGACACAGGGTATAAAGATTGCCTCAGTATTTACACTCTTTTATTTGTCCACGTGCCACGTGCACTATTTTAACGTAGATTTCATTTAGTACTTATTGTTTTTCGAATTCTTTACAGGCATGGCTGGGCAGCCGAAATTGCGGGAATTAAACCGGCCCACGCAAAATTAATCTGTCCAACTGCGTAAGTTTATTATATATCATCCTACAGTAGTAATGTATAATTATCAATTGACCCTAATACTATTGTATTGTAACCCTTCGATTCTCTTCATTTTAGGGAGGAATCTCCAGTGACAATCAATGGTGGTTATGAAATGCCATCCTGGTTTGATATTAGATCTTTGGACAAAAATGATGGAAATGAAGACGTCGACGGAGTGAAAAAAGCTTCTCAATTAATAACTAAAATGATAGAAGAGGAGGTTGGTAATATTTTGAATCTGTTCATTTTAATATCCAAAAGTTCAAACTACCAAGTCCGAGTTCTGTCGTATTAGCGAATGCCATTAGCTAAGAAATAATAATAATGTCTCCTGATTGATATGTAGGTGAAAGCGGGAATTCCTGCGTCCCGAATTCTTCTTGGAGGATTTAGTCAAGGGGCTGCCCTATCTATATACACCGGACTAACTGGGCCTAATCTTTTAGGTGGAGTCGTTGCCCTGTCAGGATATTTGCCCATCAGAGAAACGATTGATTGGAACGCTATTCAAAAGCCTACCATTTTTCAATGCCACGGGGATAGGGATACGGTCGTACGTCACGAATGGGGAAAAGGTGTATCTGATATTTTGGAAAAGCATAATCTCCCCAACTACACATTCAAAACCTACAAAGGCCTTGATCATTCTTCCAGTGAGCAAGAAATGCTCGACGTTGCAAAGTTTATAAAGGAGAGATTACCTCCAGTATGAATTGTATGATTCTTTCTACCACTTACAGTTTTATATACTCGTAAATAAATAATTCCATCATCCATTAGTACAATCAAGTTGAGTTTTTAGTGTCGGTTGTCTCTTCTACCATTATCCAATGTATAAGCATTTCAAATATGCAGTTGAAAATATTAGCACTTACTTTACGTGCTGGAGTCTTTTCATGATACGGTGTTTATGTGAACGGTGAAATTTGGCGTCGGCAGACTGTAGATCACGGTTTACATTAACACTAAAAGTATCCTCCGGCAAAACCGTTTCAGTCCAAATTCGGCAAATTTTGTCCAAGCAGCTTGTAATTAGGGCGTTGAATACAGCACCTCTGCAATTCATATATAGATCGAATTTCATTACACAAGGGGAGCTAGGAACATATTATTTTTATATTGGTGATCTTGAAGAGATTACTACAAAACTTACTTAGGCATATATTTACTGGTCTGCCTCCATGCAAATCCGGTGACAGCACGCGGGTGTGCAAGGTATACGAAATCATAAGTAAGTCTGTCGGGAGTTGGGGAAAGTCCTGCAACGTAGAAAAAAATATGTATATAGCATACCAATTTAGCTGGTTAGATCAGTAATCGCTAATCACTTTCCATATCTGATGCATAGTAGTACGTAATTATAACATGCAGAAATATACTTACTGCTAACAGGATACCACACTTTGACCAAACGATCAAATTTTCCAGCCGTTGCAAATAAGCATGAATCCGGTGAAAAACTCAGGAAATGTACTTCCGTTGCCGTTGCGCACTTCCACACACACTCCCAATGATGTTTCCCATGATGTTTCTTGTCGGATGGGTCTCCAATGATGACGTCCAACTTGCGACATATTTTCCACATTTGCAACGAGGTTCCACCAACCAGCAATCGAATCCCTTCCTGATCCCATGATAAGGAATTAACGCGACAATCGCATTCAACGATAGACGTCTCATCCCAACGATAGTTGAACAACTAAAAATAAAAGCACATGAGCATTTAATTTTGACATGATACTCATTTCACTTAGCGTTTATAGCTGAGGTACACCTATATTCACTTACTGGATTAGGATGCTCTGGAGTGTTGGAGAAGGAAGGTTCAAAAATTTTGATTTTGTTCTGATAAGCTGCTGCAATTTTTCCAGACTCCGAAGAACAATGTACGCAATTGATTTGAACATCTCCGGGAATAATTTGAACTCGTTGGAAATCAAATGACAAGATAACAAGATTGCATCCCGAAGCGTATGCCTGCAAATCAAAGAACAAATCAGTCGAACATTATTTGTTTGTTTTGTATATTTATGTTTGGTAAGATATAATAATATAATCACTTTGTACTTACAATGAAGGAAACACTGTCAATATTTCCAAGACAGAAAGATCTGTCACCAGAGTTGACAGCTCCAGTAAGAATTTGATGACACCCACTCATGCTGATGACTCACTGAGCTCAATCAGTTGAGCCCTTTCCTGATACAACAGGTGCCTTTTTAACAGCGAAAATCTAACTCGTCAAAACTTCACAACGTTTTTCTTGACAATTTTCCTCTCATCATCATGATCCTACTTATTTCCTTCGCACTTTCACTCAAAAATTCATTTTTTAAAGGAATACTGCAAAAAAGAAAATAATTTAAATTAACACCAGAGGAAAAACGTTCATCTTTCTCAACACATCTTCATTAACTTAATTAAATAATTTTCTTAAAACTTTGAGTATCCAGTGTAAAATGTTGGGCTACTTTTTGTAAACTGTGTATAAAATATAGTATTTTTTTCGAAATCAGATCTGTCTTGAATCTTGATCGTACTAAAAGAGGCAGAACAGAACTGAGGAGTAAGTGTAAAGTATAATGAACAGTAATATGATGAGACGTGCATCTACAAAATATGTAATTAACTTTTTTTTTCAAGTAGGGCACAAGAAGCATGCCCTTGTGCAATAGCTACACTGAATCTAACGAGTAAGTTTGTTTACTTATACACATTTTTGGAACTCAGTCATTATCATTACTATTTACTATAAATATCGTGACGTGAGTCATGCATTCATTAGTGTTAAGTGTTCTTTCCATCTATATGTACCTACACAGCTCATAGCACATTATGCACACATTTCTACATTTATAAAGAAAAGCATTATCCTGGTTGGTGACTACCCAAAAGCACCTTTTTACACGGTTAACGATAATTATTATTATTTTTCCTTAGTACAAATATATACCTAATCTCGTTGTCCTAAGTTGTACGTGAATATTATATGACTCCTTTTGTAACAAACTCTTAAATTTTTTACATGCATATATATTCTCTCTCAGCCTTGCAGGCAAAACTAAAACACAGTAAGTATTTATGTATATATTATATTTTTTAAATTTAACTATGATGTTAGTAAAATTTCTACTATCTACCGTCGTCACTTTCACTCGCAATCACAAAAATATACATAAGACTCTTAAAGTTATATTGCATTTACGGACATCTTGTCCACTATCTCCTGTTTGTGCACAAAACAGAACAGCTTTAAACAGCTCGACTGTTTTTAATCAATCTTATTGTAATAAATAGTGATAAACACGTCGTCGTATACCTTAATAATAATATGCCTACTTAATATTATGCTGCTATTAACATGACTGTATATGTGTGTGTGTCTTGTTCACCCACCACCCTACTGACATGGTATGGAGAAAGCAGAAGAATTTCTCTTGTATACGTAGAGCAGTTATTAGTGTGAATGTTGTTGGTGTGGTGGTGGTGTGTACGTGTGTGTGGCTCAGATTTCTTTTTATCTCCTCCAGTTTCTCTTTTCACATAAGAAGGGTAAAAGTCACCAATGCTCACAAACTCGACGTACGTTAACGTACCGTCCTTTCTCTTTACTCCTCAAAACTCCTCCACCACCGCACCAGCACCAGAACTGCTAGTCAAGTAATAAGATCGTCACAAAACTCTGAACATGATCCAAAATCTTAAGTCATCAAGAAGAAGAGGAGCACAGAGCTCTTCTGCAGCTGCAGCATCCATCTTTCCCTTTTTATTTCTCTACTTTTTTTACTTAACTTTTAAACTATTTATTTTATTGTTCAGGGAGGAGGATACAGGGACGTACGTAGTACGTATGTATATGTAACTACGTTTAAGAGCTTCTTTTATTCTTCACTTTTTTTACACACGCACTCATTTCCAATCCAATTCCAATATATCACATTCCATACATTGCTGACAAGAGTAGTTTAGTTTTTTTTACTACTACTACTAGGTAAGTATATAATATAATATATAATACTTTAATAATATCATCATATCGTTAGCATCGCATCGCCTGCTTTCTTTCTCTTTCTCTCTCTTTACATACATTTTATTTGCTCATTATTACATTTCAGCGCTTCCTACTTTTCCTTTTCCTCCCACTATACCTACTTTCCCTCCACGCTCCTCACCACACCATATTCGCCATTGGCACTACTGCTTTCTATTAACTACTAAGTCCTAGTCTCTCTCATGCCATATTTATACATTTTTTACCCTTTACGGTGAACAACAGCATACATAATTCGCAAAACGGCATAACTCAAAAAAAGGATGCAAGCAATGAGAAAGAGAGAATGAAAATGTATGAATGAATGAATGAAATACTTTTTTTCCTTCCTCCTTTTTCTCCACCGCCTTGTTTTTATCCGGGAAATGAGTAGAAGAATAGAATGTTATATAACTTTTTTTTCAGTTAAAGTCCTTTCTCTCTCGCTCGCTCCTCTTTCTTTCCCCACTTATTGTCCGAGAGAGAGAAGTAGAAGTAGAAAGCGTGAGTGTTGTAAACTCTTGGAAATATGTTACTACTACTGTTGATGTTGTTGAGAACACGGAAATGGAAAAAGTTCTCCACTTTCTCTCGCTCGTTCCGTGCGTCCGAGACAGAGAGAGAAAAAAAATCAAGGATGGGATGGGAAAATGGGAATTGGGTAAAAGCAAAAGCACTTTGACTCACTCACTCACTCGAGCTGAGAGAAAGTGTGGCTGCCAGCAAGCAGCATGTGATATCCACGGGCAGTTTAGTTTTTTTAGTGTTGTTGGTTGTGTGGTGGTGGTGGTGGCACAGCCAATACTACTTTCCTTTCCCTGGTTAGTTTCCAGATGATGATGTACACAAAAAAATGATGATGATGATAATGATAGAGAAGAAAGGGTTGTTGTGCGGTGGTGGTAGTAGTGTGGTTATAAGTTATATCATCACCAGCTCATTCGCACTTTTTCATGATAAACCAGCGAACGTGAGTAAGTGAACACTGGTATAAGGTGGATTAGAGGGCTAGGACCACAACAATATACGAATCCATTGCACCACATACACATATAAATATATATGCCCATTACACAAAATTATATGTACATTTCTTCCATAAGACACCACCAAACAAACCAACTTTATACCATTACATGTAGGAGGAGTAGGAGTAGTAGTAACAGTAACGCAATGCTATCCAGTTCATTCATATATTCTTGTTTTCTTACACGGTAGTAGATATTTAGAAGCTGCTTTTGTTTAGGTGTGAACTCTACCCTTTTTTCTTAGACTATCTATCTACGTCTATGTATTCCAGTGCTAATAGAAAGCTTTGAATTTTCCCACAATTTGGGAAGGTGTGGTGTTTACGCCTGTGGATTCACTTGCTCCATTACCACCTGATCTACTCCTTTCACAGGAAGTCCGCCTTTCTCCAAACAATAGCTTTCAAAATATCATAATAACAATAAAAAAAAGCTACCTAATGTCCAATGTCAAAAAGACGAAAGGAAGAAAGCAGAGTGGACACTGAGTTTATGTGATTTTATTATTTACAAAGGATGTCGGATGTCGTGTTGAGATAACTAAAAATCTTTGTATGAGTGATCGTTAGTACTCTTGTAAAGTTTGAATCTTAATTTAAAATGGTCGAGTTTTATTACCCTAAAAAGTGTGCTGATAGGATTGTTAAAACGGTGAGTTAAATTGGATACTATAAATCTTGATTTTTTATAAATATAAAGTGCTTTTGGGAAACATTCAGGGTTTCATTGTTGCGTCTAATAACTGAATAGAATACTGACGTGCCGTTATAAAGCAAAACAGCTGGGAAACTGTGCATCCTTACCGTTTGTTTATGTTGTTTGTTGTTATTTGTGTGGCACTACTCACTGACAATGACAAGTCATTATTGCCAGCTGATACGTTGACGTTTGTAGTAGCAGTGGCACTGCTGCAGTGCATTCACTCTGCCTGCACTGGCCTACTATCCACTTACTTGATGATTGTTCAGGTTCTTTGTTGTAGTTTTGATGATGGAACGGCAACGCCAACACTTTTCTAACACCTGACTAAACCCTGTGCAGTGTACACTGTCATATACAGTTAATTTGCTAATTGAGTTTTATTTTTTATTATGTCCTCGTAAACACATTTCTTTTCCCGAGATTCCCTTTCAAGCAACAACAGAATAAAAGGTAGAAAATGAGGATTGCTGCTCGCCACATTTTGAGTTTGTTGTAGTTTAGTTGAGTAATTTAGTAAAGGAGGGTTATCCTGTCCTGCTGTCTCGGCTTGGCTGACTCACGTTGTGGTTATAATCATAATTATATGATCAATAATTTGTGCGGGTCAATTATGTAAAGCAGTCAGTTAAATATTAGTGGATATGCAAACGACGGTGATAATGACCGTTACTACGCCAGAATTGACGTGTGGGCACTGACGCCAGACATAAACTGAAGCCACTGGTTGTACACACTTTGCATCAAGAGTGGAAACTTAAGAAAGGGTATATCGTATCATTACTTATCGCATGACGCATCACAGCAAAGTTGTTCGAAAACTTACTAATGTCTGTGATATCCTCAGCTTAACAGGCTACATACATACAACATGTATATTGTGGGATATTGTTTGGGCACACTAGTTGTGTATCAACACACTAACTAATTGTGTGTGTCTCGGGATCATCGTCTTCCAAGTTACTTTTATACTTGTCCAAGTTGTCCAGTTCATGCCATTGCCTGCCTACCTTTATGTACACAGTGGTAATTGCTTCTCATGAAATATTCCTACAACCTAGCTCAAAATCAAAACATTACTGGCATTCTCTGATACTATTAATTACACGCGCACATCACCACCATTTCTGTTTCAGATACATATATCATTTCGATAACTACAACTACGTCTTCACCTTCCGCCTTATCAGTCAAATTAACCAGATATTGCCAAACTTGTTGCACACAGGTTATCAAACAAACTAATGTTGTGATACAGCACGCTCCTTAAAAAAGGTCACGTAACCACTCTTCTTTTGGCAATGCAATATTACGCTACGATGAATATAGGTAATGTTTATGGCGACATATGTAGGGGAACACTAACCTGGAAGTCGAGGTCTCAGTTTGAGATGACGTTATGCTAGGTTAGCTTAACTGAAGATGCCATACCGAACGACTTACATACCTACATACAACTTAGGTAACCGTCCGTTCGCAGTCCAGGAGCATGTCTTTAAAGCGTGTTCATTTTTTCCATTGCCTTGGACTTCATCTTCATAATAAGTATGTAGTTACATATCTCTGTATTATACCAGCACCAAGTTAAAATTAATCGTAAATATACCGTCATCATCTTCATAAAATATGACTTCACTTCACCTACGTTGTACTTTCAAGTTGGAAGTCTTTTAACGCTCAAATGAACAAAGCAGTTGTAGTAGTCAAAGCCAGCCCCAAAATCTGAATGACGAAACCACAACAGATCAGCAGTAGAACCGAGTAGGTAGTATAGTGGGTGGGCTATTCTTTTTGAAATTACACTATGGATAGAGACATTTTTACGAAGCCTAAGGAGTACCTAATTTACCTATCTCTATTTTTTATGGAAAGTCTTCGCATATACTTGAAATTGAAACTAGCAAAATACATTTCACTTTACTTTGTGGTTTCAAATGTATATGCATACCTACAAGTAAATACTTTAAACAATGTTATGATATGCATATGAATACAGTGTTACATCTATAAAATGAATGAACATGAAAAGTTTATTATCTATTCATAATTCATAATGTTCAGAACGAAATTATCATTCGTCTCATGTACCTATATTTTATGCATTCATTTTTTATCTATTTTTGTTAAAGCTACTATCATGTAAAGTAGCATTCAAATTTTATTGTTATCATTTGATTTGTTAATCTTATATTGATTTCGTTGACTATTCATAGTTTTAAGTCATTTACATTATATTCAATTATGATAATTAGCTCTAGAATCTTCTCGATGTTCTTCTAAACGGTCATTGCCGTGAACTTGAGTAACTTTGAGGTTGAACCTTTGTAAACTTTCAGTAATCGATCACGTGAAATAAGCCGAGAACATTCTCGCATTTTTCTGTACTAGTTAAGCAATACTCTATACTTGTACCTTGTGGTACGTTGGTAAAAATGTTATAAAGCCAAGCGCAAGCTTGGTTTCATTGCCCATTATCCTCACAGCAGCTCTACATGAAAGACTGCCCATTTTCTCAGTTTACAAGGCACATAGCCCAAAGACATTTATGGGGACTTGTAGCCATTTTTATATACACATTTTTCATTTGACATGCTGAAGCACAGAAAAACGATAATTGTGACTTTGGCAAATAAACTTAAATTTCTGTTGATAGTTTCCAATTTTAACCATTGAATTTCTACACGTTTATTTACTCACCAGCCTTTTTATCATTGTTTTTACGCACATTCAAACTGATCATCTTTCACATTGTTTTATTCATTTAACCACTTGATTTTAACCTATGACATAGAGTAGTTGGCTTTACTAACTTGGTCCTTCTTGCTTAGCATTTGCTACGGATATTTCCGAACATACAACATTTCAAATTAAACATTTTGATCCTTTCCGAGCCAGGATACTTTTAAATCCTAGTGATTGACCCAGCGGCAAGTGAAGTGAAAGTGATCAGACATTTTTTATAATAATCTTCAATCAACATTTCCACTTGTGTCATCATCAGTTTTATTCATCGCCATGGCTGACATGACCAACAGACAATCACATCATGTGACCCTCAAACGCCACAAAACCATTGTGGACGGCTACTATCCAGACACAGTTACTGCGGAACAGGTGACATCACTTCTGGAGCAGCTGGAGAGCATCTGGGAGGAGCTGGAGGAGTCTCATGAAAACATCATTGCTTTAATTGATCAAGCAGACGAAAACGCCATTCTACAACAGAACACAGTCTTTGGACCAATGGAAGAAGACTACCTCTACATCAAATCTAAACTTTACCGGTATCAAAACAAATTATACAACAACATTATTAACGCACATGCAAAGAAAATATTGTTTCTACCCATCATCACGTCGGAGTCACCGGCAGCACTTCAACATCTCCTTAACACATCATTAGAAACCATCCGCAGTCTCAAGGTCTTGGGCCGACCTTCAGATGACTGGGATGACATCTTAACCAATTTAATCATCGACAAGTTCGACGGGGATACCAAAGCCAAATGGGCCAAGTCTCTCAAGGGCACGGATACTCCGACCTTCACCGAACTACAAGAGTTCATTCAACAGCACATCAGTTTCCTACATGCAAAGGAAACCACCAAATCATCATCATCACAGCAACAATCCAATTCTCACTATTCAGGGAGGATTGTTACTCATCACAATGAAGCATCAGCTTCCACCCAACAATCATCATCACCGGCATTCCAAAGCCACTCATCATTTCCTGCTCCATGCAGTTATCAGTCATTTGCTGCTCAACATAGCAGTCATCACACATCAGTTCCTGCTCATCATAGCAGTCATCACTCATCAGTTCCTGCTCATCATAGCAGTCATCACTCATCAGTTCCTGCTCATCATAGCAGTCATCACTCATCAGTTCCTGCTCATCATAGCAGTCATCACTCATCAGTTCCTGCTCATCATAGCAGTCATCACTCATCAGTTCTTGCTCATCATAGCAGTTATAACAACTCACCTGCTGCTACAAATAGCAGTCATCTCGCCTCACCTGCTGCTCCAAATAGCAGCCATCACATTACCTCTTCATCTTCTGCTCCAAATAGCAGACACCATACACACAATTCACTTCCTGCTCCAATTAGCAGTCATCAAATAAATTCAACAACCGCTTCAAATAGCAGTCTCATCATTCCTTCATCATCCAATACTTCACCTCATGCAGTACCAGAGGTTATGGGGACCGTCAATGCTCTCAACTATTGCAGCAAGTCAAGTTGGAGTCAAGTTGCAGATCTTCCGTTAGCCGACCCTCACTTCTACAAAGGCGGAGAAATAGATATTCTCCAGTTCTCAGCAATAGCCACATACATATTCAAGCCAGGCTTGAAGACACTAAACGTTGGACAAGCATCATCACATTTTTCATCAAAACTCGACAAGGTCAAGTTCGAGATCAGCTCAGCCCAAGGAAACCTTTGGGAAATTCATCATAAAAAAGTCACCAAGGAGGAAGAAGAATGCGAACGCCACTTGGAGCACACACATTGTCGCCTGCCCAGTTGTCGTTCCCTACTCTGGCTTCCCGTCAACGGGAAGAAACATCTACTCAGTAACATGCATAAGCAACACATTATTCACGAACCCAACATGGGTACCCCCAGGATCATATGGGGCAAACACATCAATCAACCAGAGAATGAGTCTAGAAAACGCTCAAACTTACATGTCACATCGTGTGCCTTCAGCCATTCATCTGAAAAGCACGTATCACTATTTTATCACACATCCTCCATCATCAGTGGACCAAGTTCCAGAAATCATCATGCATCCGTCACAAGGACAACTCATCAGTTACCTCAGTTACCTGAAACGACCCATGCATCTCAGAGGTCGTTCCCACACATTCACTCATCGTTCAGCTGGAAAGATTCCACCAGCAGTCACAGGTGGCTTTCTGTTCATTCACGTCTTTGGAGAACTCTCGTAGCAAATAGAGGTTCCAACAAACAAACGCTTTTTCCTCCACAATGAAGTCATCACGTCAGCAACGAAGACAACCCCATGCATCTGCCTTCAAAAGAAATCACACAACAATTGCCATCCAATTTATGGTGGCATGGACCAACAAGGCTGAAGAATACATCACATCATCATTTTGTCAACTCTGCACATACTTCTTCTATAAACGTCTTCATCACATTTTTGAAGACTATACAGTATGCAGCATTTCAACATATCATCATCTTACCAGAAATCAAATTGGTCAAGAAGCTCATCATCATATGGGCACAGCAAGGTTCATTATTGGAAGCAATTCATCAAAAAATCAATTCATCATGCGTAAGCAGCAGCAGCAAGCTAATCGTTATCAACCTTTTCGTGGATTCTGGTGGGATTCTTCGCGTTGGAGGACGACTTCAGCACTTCAAAGCACCCCAACGTTCCAGACATCCCTTTATATTATCACATCACAACGAAATCCTCCAAAGGATTCGTTGGGACTCATGCACATGTAGGCGAGCCAATGCAGCTACAAGACATCACCTGAAAGGATATCTTCCTCCAGGGAGAATCTCAGCACATCATCCCCTTACCCCGGGCCATGTTGTCATTGAAGGGCCTATCAAAAATGTTCCAGGACCTGACGTTACGGGATTGAACTTTAACCGACTACCGGACTGGGAAATAGTACTAAAACTGACGCAGCATTCATGGCGGATTAGGACCAACGAGTACCTAACATCTCAGCAGCAGCGGTACAACTGGACATCACCACGTCCAGCAATACAAGTTGGGGATCTCTTGGTCATCACAGACAATCAATTCCCAGTAACCAGGTGGAAGCAGCATTGTCGTCATCATCATGGAGGTGGCGACCTCGTTCGTAGAGCAACTGTCAAGACAGCCTACGGAACCTTCATACGCACTCAAAATTAAGTTACAATTTCATTTTATGATTCATATATTCATACGTTATATTTAACATATTATTTATCAAAAAATTATGAGCACTCATGTCATTTCTTTTTGTTTTTGTTTGTTTGTCAGAGCAATGCCCTGGTAGCGAGACTTAATTGCCGAGGGAATTGGGACCTATCTCTCTTCCTGGCGCCACTGATCACTGGCTTCGTGAGTTTGCTTTTGTGGGACTATTAATAAAATTCAAAAAGAGCCCACATCTGTCGAACGATCGTTCCGTTGGTGTCACTGGGTCGAGTTACTAATCAATTTGGGTATTTGCAATAGTCATTATGAACATGTAATAATTTCTTATCTGAGTATAGCTATTGATTGCCACAAGTGCGCAATGGCGGGCAGTGTTCAGAACGAAATTATCATTCGTCTCATGTACCTATATTTTATGCATTCATTTTTTATCTATTTTTGTTAAAGCTACTATCATGTAAAGTAGCATTCAAATTTTATTGTTATCATTTGATTTGTTAATCTTATATTGATTTCGTTGACTATTCATAGTTTTAAGTCATTTACATTATATTCAATTATGATAATTAGCTCTAGAATCTTCTCGATGTTCTTCTAAACGGTCATTGCCGTGAACTTGAGTAACTTTGAGGTTGAACCTTTGTAAACTTTCAGTAATCGATCACGTGAAATAAGCCGAGAACATTCTCGCATTTTTCTGTACTAGTTAAGCAATACTCTATACTTGTACCTTGTGGTACGTTGGTAAAAATGTTATAAAGCCAAGCGCAAGCTTGGTTTCATTGCCCATTATCCTCACAGCAGCTCTACATGAAAGACTGCCCATTTTCTCAGTTTACAAGGCACATAGCCCAAAGACATTTATGGGGACTTGTAGCCATTTTTATATACACATTTTTCATTTGACATGCTGAAGCACAGAAAAACGATAATTGTGACTTTGGCAAATAAACTTAAATTTCTGTTGATAGTTTCCAATTTTAACCATTGAATTTCTACACGTTTATTTACTCACCAGCCTTTTTATCATTGTTTTTACGCACATTCAAACTGATCATCTTTCACATTGTTTTATTCATTTAACCACTTGATTTTAACCTATGACATAGAGTAGTTGGCTTTACTAACTTGGTCCTTCTTGCTTAGCATTTGCTACGGATATTTCCGAACATACAACATTTCAAATTAAACACATAATACCTTTTTTCCAGTTGCGAGATTATTATATTCATAATGAATTGTGGATGCTGTGGTTTAATGTAGCAGCAGGGCTTTCGTGAATTGAAAAGGCTTATCGTGTCTTCTATAGTCGATTCTAGGAATAGGTAATGTTATATGTAAATTTAGCATCTGAATGAAGCTAAGGAAATGAAAGTGTATCATAATCCGACAAAAGCGAGTTCTACACAAATATTGTGTGTAGGGTAATGTATGTGGTATGTCTGCTGTGTGGTTCTTGCTCTCCATCCCCCCAATCCACTTTCTAGTTCTTCCTGAATGAATAATTAGGGAAATGCTGGAATGAAAGCAAAAAGTATATACTTTCATACAAGACTTTACTTTAGTCAGTTTAAAGGACTAAGAACAAAATGTATGTATGTATATGCATGTAAGTAAGGTTAAAAAAGTACGTACAACTACCTACATGGGTTTTGTATACTGATTTATTTTGTCAGAGACAGAGATTATGGAACGTGAGAAGACTGAAAAAGACAAGACAAACCAAAATAACAAAAGAAGTCATTGAATTGACATGATAGTAGATAGGTATTAGTCTAATCTCTTGTGAAAATCGGGTATAATGATAGATCACCAGAGCTCTAACACCAGTAATAAGTTAACATTGTACTGTGAATTTTTATGTATAAACTGACTACTCTATTGATGATGCGATGAGGCTCGGCTGAGCTAACCGCAGCAGTTGGCCGTAATAAAAAACAAAATAAGCCTGCTTTCCTTCAGTTGATTGGAGAATTTAATCAAATCACTCATTTTCTGTTTTGTAGATAGGTATTATGTTTGTTTAAAGCTCACAACTGATTTGTATATATGGTTTTAGCTGGAAGCCCAGGGGTGAAGCTATAGAAAGCTATTTGACATCATTGATGTCACATCAATGTCTCTGTGGAACATAATGACAACTTCCTGTTCCAATAATGGTAATGTAATTTGAGCTTTTTTGTTGGTTAGTGTTCGCTTCTGATTGAATTTTGTTAGTTTTCTTTCCTTCCTGTCCTGTCTAACCTTTGACATTTCAGATCACTGTTATTTGCGTAAAATGATTAACCTTTGGTACATAAGTTCTATAAAAGATGAGTTGAAGCAATATGGTCAAATAAGAAGCGTGAAATCGATGATTCATTCATTCAAATTGAATTCTAAAACCCAGCATTTTTACACTTTGGAATAAACACAAGGCTAACCAGTAAATTAGAAGGAGTCAGTGCAAACTCATTAAAATTCAACAGGCCTCTGGCGAATCTCTAAACCTTTGGGATGAACTGTGCAGCTTTCCTATATTACTTCCTTTGATCAATTTCCAAGTTCCAAGCATCTCATCTCATGTAACCCCAATGGCACAGATTAGCTTCGTTTCGTTGCTATTTGTGTGATGATGAGATTGATGAGTGTGGTAGATGGTAGTCTTTGTCTAACTAATGTAAGTTGAATCTTATATTGTAGTCTCCGAGCTATCTTAAATTGTGGTTATATTACTTTGTATGTACATCGTAAGTTTGTTACAAATCCCGCAAACGTTAAAGGAAAATTAGAGTATGTGGGCCTAGGGATATTATATGAGTTTGCCATTACCACTGAATTTGATTTTCGATTCTTCCTGTGAATTTGTAAAGTAAGTTCTACGAGTACGTACCGAACCGAGTATAGGCATACATACCAAGTTGTACATGTGAAATAGTTGAAATCTTTAAATATTAAGCTTTTCCTGTGTATGAATTGACGGGCACGATGATAAAATTATAAGAGGCATGTATATAAAACCCAGGTACTTTGTGTAATAGTAAGGCATTGCATGACAAAAAGACGGTGTTGTTAAAAAGTTGATAATTTAGCACTTATGTGCAAACTCTTACACTCATTTTTTTCTTTTTTTGACAGTTCTGCTTTTTATGCGTTGCAATTACTTGGGGACACATACTCTACGCTGGACGTGTTCTCAGCACCAGATATTCCGCAGTTGCGTTTCCAGACAAGTTTCAATGATTTCAAAAATATTCAATTGAATGAAGACGGGCCTTTTTATTTGAGGAGGATTTGTAGTTTAGAATATTGATGAGTTTGTTGTCAGTTTACAATTTGTTTATGAAATCGTGATTTCTTCATATTCCTTTCCGTAGTTAATTAGTAGTAGTAATCCATTTCGTACATTTTTATGTACAAGCCCCTTTAATAATCGTTATTGAACATTGAAATAAAAGATGGCAGTGAACACCGGGGACAACGTTGTTTCGCAGATCCAGGTATTTCTTGACATTTTTTAATGGGAAACGGGATCATTCAGCATACAGTTGTTCAGTTACATATTATAAAACTTTCTACTTGCTTTTATTGAAGGATCGCATGAAGACAGTTTACAACCTAGTTGTTAACGATATCCATTCTGAGCATAATAAATGCTCAGCCACCATCACCGCTATTAACAAAATTCATGAGAAAGTCATGAAGCAAGATGACAAAAAATTAACACCTGCTAACAAGGTAAAGTCATGATGAATGCAATATGTATATTATGATATATGTCTACCTAACTTCAACCAAAATTACAATAGGAGGACTACAGCCAGTTAATTTTATATTATATTGCAGCAAAAGCTTAAAGGCCTGTATGCCACCGCTCTCACAGAAGCCATGAACGAAGAGCAAGTAATCTGCCAGGCATTGGAAAAGATTTATGAAATTTACGCCATCAAAAATGAGCGGAGGAACCAAGCCAAATCTTTAGGCAGTAACGCATTCCGTCGTGGGGCGCTGATGAAAGCACTCCAAACGGCTGCCCAAACAATGCCTCTGTGGATTGGGAAATCGGGAGAAAAGCCACCTGCACTCTGTGGTGCAATCCCAGCAGAATTTAATTACGCAGCAGAAGTTGGGCATATGGTTGCTGCCCTTCAAAAATCTCCAGAAGGCGATGATAACTGGATCCTGGCGGAAGTCATACACTATAATACCATCACCAGCAAATATGAAGTTGATGATATTGATGAAGAACAGAAGGAACGAATCACGCTTAGTCGACGTAGAGTCATCCCCCTGCCATTGATGAGGACCAATCCGGAAACACATCCGGAGGCCTTGTTTCCAAAGAATAGCATAGGTACAAAACCCACCAAAGTCTGGACATTCAACATTTAGTGTTTGTTGGTTTGTATAGGTATATATCATACGAAGAATAAATTTTTTTTTAAATTTTCTCGTGTTTTTTTTCTAGTAATGGCTTTGTATCCTCAAACTACATGCTTCTACAAGGCAATAATAAATTCCTCACCATCCACCCCAATGGATGAGTATGAAGTTCTTTTCGAGGATTCATCCTATCCGGAAGGATACTCTCCACCACTGAAAGTTGCCCAACGATATGTGATAGCCCCTCGAGACAAAAAGGCTAAATAAACCCCTTCGAGAGTTTTTTTATACAGAAGTATCATGTTAATTAATGTACAATTCATGGAATCAAGTAATTTGTAATGTGCCAGCAGTGGTGTGTTCACAAACAGTGTTCAGCTTGTATTTTTAAATACTATTCTTGTAATTTATAAATGAAAAAACAACAACATTAGTTTCTGATTCAAAATCGGCAAGTTTGATTAAATTATATTTTGTATGTATTTTTCTTATAATAAACCTATACACGTACTAACTATAACTATTGAATGTTTACAAATAACGTCAACAATTCACAAGAATTGCATTTTTACATTTTGGTCTACATGAAATTGTTCTTCATTGGAAAATTGACTACGGAGACCAAATTATAACTCATTTCATTATTAAGCCAAACTATCATCATTTCATTGCTTGCTCGTGACGTCTGGCAGGGTGAAATTGCTTTACTTGCTGGTTGGATTTTGATATTGAGGGTACTGCTTCGCAAAAATTGATTTGCTAAAGTCACGATCATGGTATTCGTGTGGTGCCCTATCCGGACTGACTGCAGGGTATCCAGGCTCTCCAGGAAACACTGCTTTCTTTGATGAAATGACTCGCCAACGTCCTTTGCCTTGCCAAGTCTGGAATTTAAAGTAAAATCGAAACGTCAAAACGGTATGCTCAGAATGCACATTAATGGAAAAAAGTATATATCAAGCGCACATATTTATAACAAGATAATTATTCACGATATCACCCAATTTAAATTAACCCTTACATTTGTGTTATAATTGAAATAGTAGACGACAGCGAAAGCACCCCACAATCCCATAAGAATTCTGCCTGTGTAAAACCGTAAAGTTAGAGCAGCATCTTGGCCCTGCAATTCAAAACATATTATTTGATGAGATTATGGTTTAATCCACATTTGATTTTGATAAAATCTTGTACAATAACATACAACATAATAATTAAAATGGAAAAAATAACCATCGTACCGTTAAGCGTGCGACGCCCCTCTCAAAAATGAAATCCAAAGGTGCCCTGTACAATCTTCTCAACGGATTCAACAGTTCTTTCTTTTCAGCCAAAACAAACTTGGGCTCATTCGGGGTCAACACTTGATCCGCCAGCCACTTCCGTCGCCAGGCCCTTTCCTCGGTCGTCATTCCATGAAGTCGTTCTCTTTCTGAAACAACTCGCCCAGCAATGGACATGGGCTTGACCCCCGCCGTTCCCTCAATCTGCCCCCCACCCATTATGTCACCTAAAAATAACCTTTTAACCCTTAAAGAATGGCCAAATTGTTAAACTTTCTCCACTTCTCCAAAATATTCTACAAAAACGGCAGACGAATCATCTGCTACTGTTATGATCGTGCTGTTGTCCAATGTTCAGCTGCAGAACACAAGAGTATCCATAAAAAAGTTCTTCGTCTGTACCGCTCAATCATGTGCTTCAACGATGGCAGATGGCGAACCGTGTTGGTGTGGAAAAACCGTAGCTGTCCTATAAAATGCTTCTTTCACTCACTACCTAACAAGTAACAGTGAGTTTGGGCATGACTTACGTGTGAATCTTAATTAAAAATCTTAATTCCTAAGTAGGTATACACCTTTGTTTAAGGTGGTTGTTTAGTTGTGTAGTTCGCATGTTTAATTTTATATCATCATCAGGATATTTATTGCAGATCAGTCTTATGTATGTATATCGCTTGCATCTTGTACATATGTAAAATGAATTGAAAGTTTGAACAATGCACGTTTTGCCATGAATCGAAATGCATATTTGCCATTGTCATTCCATTAAGAAAGTACAAATCATGGTTGTAAAATTGTATGTTCACCTTTAAAAATCATCAAAGCTATAATTATGGTTTTATTTACTTCACGTTGCTTAAAAAACATACATTCATGCGTAATTGTACTACTACTACTACCCTTCACAGCCATTAATTCATGATATGTTAGTATTTTGTCGTAATATCTATCAAAATTATTCATGATATAATATTTTCTTGGTACAAGTAAATTTATATCACTTAAGTACATAAGCATGAAGTTGAGAGAGTTAAGTAAAATTGTTCATTTTGCATGCGTAATACTATATATTATTATCAATTCCTCGTTTGGCGTTCAGTTTCATTTTATATTAAAATGTGAATGTATACGTATTTTAAGTATTTTGGCATGGGTTATGCACTGTTCTTCACTTAAATGAACGTGTTTTGAAATATTTAGCCTCGTTTAGAATATTTAAAACAGTAATAGTCTCCAGCTCAAATAATTGTGAAACGAAATTAATAATACATAATTCAGTTTTCTTAATATTAATTAATATGTCCATAATTAAAAGTTATAATTATGCGTGATGAAAAATACCGAAAGTCAAGAACCATAATTTTCTAATTACATTTAAAAGTATCCTAAAAGTGATGTGTTACGTCTATCTAATGAAATGAAAATGAAAAACAAATATGTCCGACCGGACGTCAATGAAAAAGCGTTTACCGTAAATACGCACTTTGTTGCTACATATATGTATGATTGTGCATTATCAGACCGGGTTCTTGAGAACATTTACAGACGTTAACGGGGAGATGTGAAACATTTAAAGTTTGTAAAAGCTCTTTATCGCGACAATCCCATTTCGACTTTCAATTTGGTTGCTTGATTATTATTATTATTCCATTTCGTCATTCGTTTATGTGTGCACAATTGGGAAATCACTGGATTGTGGTTGACAGTTAGCTTTTCGAGTTGCACTGTCCAGTTAGGACAATTACTCCATAAAGAGCAGCACCAGTGACCAATATAGCAATCATTGACCACAGCAACCCCCAGCATCTAGCAGTTCCGCAAATTTCTTCAGCAAACATCACCGCGTCCGACTTTCCCTGCGTCGTGTTATTTATTTTGTTCAGGAACACATCGTGGATGCAGTCATACAAGGCGTGTAAAGTGCAGACCGTTCCAACCATGAGCATACAGTATCGTAGAGGGTGGTATTTTTTCAAGTCAACTTCCTCCTCCAGCACCCACAGTGCAGCGGGTATTGCTGCTAAGAGGAGAATGAAGAATCGGAGACTAAGTCCCATGGCACATCTCATTCCACACAGGGTTTGTTGCTGGAAAAAGTAAAATTGTTTATCAGATTGCAATAAAGAAACAATGGAATTTAAAGCAATGCACTTTCTCGTCTTACCTGTATTTTCAAGACAAGAATGGTGGCTACACAAGATACCATAAATACAACACTGGCAATTCTTGTGGGAAGTCTGTCCCATGTCATCAGAATGAAGAAAGCGCCCCACACAACTGACCCGGTGTATCCGGCGGAAAGCGTTACCCACCTGGACCCGCCTGCGGTTCTGGTGACTCCACCAAAGTTTTCATTTACCTGTGCACAATGAAAAACATTGTAAAGATGATTTAATTAAACTTTTCCGGTAGTATTTCAAATTGAATTGATTCAGATTTAATTAAACATGCTTTCTCTACCTCAATAGCTTTAACCTTCCCACAGGTCAGCCAGCACGCACTTGCATGGGAGAATTCATGAAGAAACACTGCAACTAATTTCAACGGAGCAACGATCACGGATCTTCAGATACAAATAGATAATTTTACTCGGAGTTCAAAAATTCATCACTTGGGATTTTTTTTTTCAATTATTCGGTCTAAGAATTAAAAATAATTTTTTGAAATGGGATTATGAATTTTTGAGACGCGATAAAATTAAAAAATACGACCCAAGTGATTAATTTTTTCCGCCCATATAGAAATGTTCCTTCGACTCAAATGATAATTAATAACTATGTACTTGGGTATAACAATAATCACTTGGGTATAACTTTTTATTTTTGTCGGATGTAAAAAACTCATAATCCCATTTCATAATTTTTTTATTCTAAGACAGTATAATTGTAAAAAAATTCCCAATTCATGAAAATATAGAAGCCGAAAAATTATGCCTCCACAAAATTCCTGTGAGGACGGCCGTTACACCCATCACTATAAAGGCTTCATACTGTGCTACATTGCAGCAGCATAGACCGTAAGGTCCGTTAGAATTAGACCGAAATGACATTTTGTACAGTTTTCACTGGAGTATCACCGATTGCAAGTTTTCATGTGAACAATGGAAAAGGTGTAGAAAACTTCCCCTTGACTAGTTTCACTAATGTTGTTTCATGAAAAAATTTAATACTGGCAATGAACGAAAGAATAGTAGATTGAGAATTAATTAGGTTCCAAAAATCAACAGTATCAATTTCATTTGGGCAAATGTGTACCATATCACAAACACTCAATAATTGTTATGCAGCAGCAGTGGCAAGTCAAATGTCGTACGCACTGATAACATGAACGTGGAAACAGAAAATATCCATCACCCTGTCTCTTACACTCTGCTGAATTCGGATTTTATCTGCTGGCTAATTGCATCGACGTACCATTATCGCTGACTTATCTCCAAATATAACCAACCAATTGATTTAGATTAATGTGGTTGCTATATATTCGTTCACCACTACGAACGAAGCGTCGCGTCGGTGTTTACTGTGAATACACCTACACTGCCGATAATGTATCTTGTATATGCTTCTTAAAAATGCGAACAACGTTGTACGAATCAGCCTATGTGGGGCATGTTGATAAATACCTTATAAATTAGTAAAATTCCCATTTGAACATCCTTTATAAGCCACTAAGCGAACATTGAACAGTAAGTATCTGATGACTAATCCGTAAAACAGAACGAGTATAAATGTGTAGTTGTTGATGTTATTTTGATTTTATGGTGTTATTGCACTTTTACATTGCCTTTAGTAAAGTTGTACTACTATTGAATAAACATTCTCTTTTCATTGCATTCCCTATTGAGCAGGAGCACTCCTATATTATATGAAACGCTGTTTATTTTCTTTAGCAAGTAGGATTGGAACATGGAAGTGTAGGCTGACGTTGATGGTGCCATGTGCAACATCTGCCTAACTCGTAATGATCTGTATTAAGTAGTAACGGTCGCTCGATATATTGCGTGAGGCGTCTTTGAAATGCGTAGCGTAGACATATGAAAATAATACACAAAAATGTGAAATATAACTAGCAATAAATTCTATTAAATTGATTTATTACATGAATCAATCTCCTTTAAGCACGATGCTTCATACATATTTCATTTCAACATTGACAAAGAACTAAAGCTAAAAGCAACTAAGAATGTATTTATTGTATGCCAAAAAATATACATATCATTTTCGCTTGCATTAAAAAAGATTCGAAAGCAAAGATTGCCTTGTTGTATTGCATTCCTGAATTACGTGGTTTTGAATTGTTAAAATGGAACGAAACTAACGAAAGTATATATGCATTGCCACGCTACATGCTTTTCTTCCAACAGGAACGAAAGATTCGTGACACTTTTGCACCCACACAGCCAAGTATACCACTTTGCCACTTCCTCCGCAGTAGTGCTACTAAATATTTAAGTAGGTAAACAGCGTGATTGTGATATACATGATCAGTTACACTTTCTCTTTCTATACTTCCTATTCAATCCGGAAGTAAATATTCAGTCCGTGTTCATCCGAATGAAGACATCTAGATCCCATCAATGTAATGCAATGGCTGTATAGACGTATCAATCATGTATTTATCGAGACAGTTTTAAAATAGTATGGACTACTAGTTAGCCCGAAATTCAAGATTTGAAGAAACAAACTCAGATAAATAGATAATCGAACAACAAACATTAAAGTCACAAAATACTATAAAATAAACTAACAATATGTAAACCTGTATCACGTTGATGAAAACTTGAAAACCATGATATGATATTGCATGCGAAGTTTCATGCGAAATCTTTCAGTCAGACTACACTAATCCAAAGTGATGATGATGATAATACACTGGCTAATGTTTAGCAGAATCTGACGTTGTCATCATCATCCACCTCACTCGCTGAGCAATATTCCAACACAAGCAGGAAGAATGAATAGCTGAAAGTGTGATGATAAAATATGATTACTGATCACAATGACATAACCAACATGAAAAAAGTGAAGTGGTATACCTACGAAATATGTACCTAGAACAACTATAACTTGTTTGCTGCACAGTATCCAAGAGTAAGCTATGCTCTTGTCATAGAGGTAAATACTAATGGTATTACGTGTATGCCCTAATTCCGGCTTTTTGTCGTATTTCCCATGAGAAATTACCCATGTGACGCATGCAATGTTAAAAATTTCAACTCGAAATTCTAAATGTTCTGTTTGACTGGAGCAACTAAATTAGTAAAACAACTTTGACTATATTCCTACATTACTAATAACAAGCAGTAAAACTCTCTCTTCTTTCAAACTTATTTGTTCCGACAACAACGCTCACTCGCACACTAACAACCTCACAATCACAACGCATCTGTTTGCTAGTTGCTATAAATGTGTAAAGAAAAATAATAATCTAACGTATGTATATATAGAAGCAAGAAGTAGCCTGTATAGGCCACAGCCGTAGCAATTTGCAAATGTACATAGCTGCTATGCTGTAACTGTAACGAAACCAACGACATTCGCTAATACTTCCATAAATGGAGTCTCTTAAAGGTTGCACGTTACGTGCTAGCAAAGTAAACTCAGAAACCAAGAGATTCATGAAAAGGAAAACAATGAATGAATGACCTTGCAGTAGCAGCATGCATTCCTTTTCATAGAGATGTTGCTACTTAATAATATACCTGCATATTTTTTACTTGCTCGCTCATAATATCATTACATCCATCCACATAATAATAATATATTACCTACGAGCACGATGCTCTTTCCAACTTATTAGAAGTACCTCCATCGTGCAGGACATTAAAGAATGAACTGTTGTGGTAGGAGGTGAATAATGCATAGGAATATTGTGGCGCAGTTGCGGCGGATGTGGTGCTTTGATATAATGAATGAATGTAATATGAAAACTTTATTAGAAATCATTGGCAACTTTTGCAAATATTTCAGTATCATCACTGGCTGATCTCATAGTAAACTCATCTTCATTATATAATTCAACAACAGAGAGTTGGATAACTAATTGCAGGAACATGAATTGTATAAGGAAAAATACTGCAGCTCTATAAATATTACTAAAAGGTGATTACATCGAAAATGTATGGAGGTTAGTATTCATCAAAAGCAAATACATTTTATAAACCTTATGCATAATTGAAAACTGAGAAATGCTACCGTTGAGAAATCGTACTAATCTCTGTGAAACGTAGTTCAGTGATACGCTTACATTTTCAAATTAATTAGTTTAGGAACATTTTAAAATCCTATCAATTAAAACATTGATGGTGCACTTATGCGGACAAAGGAAAAAAATCACCGTCTCAAAAGTAACAAATTAATCGCAACAACGATGAAGGTTCCCAGTGTGTACTTTTCAACCGAATCATTCTCACCCGCAAAGAACAAGATGCTTAACTTCTGAAAGTGTTCACAAACAAGAAACGCTCATTTGAATGTTCAACAATCTCTCTCATGAAAAATTCGTACTAAAAGTCATATCATAAAAGATGGTTAATTATTTTATGCATTTTATGAATCCTATCATATCAACACCATCCGGCATTTCTGGTTCAAGCAAATGGCTATGCAAAATAGAAAATAATATGTACATAAATTATGATCGTGCTAAATTGTTCAGTTCAATAATCTTGCCCTCTCTTGTGATGTGGCGGATGCAGGTGAAGAGCTTTGCTTCTGCTTTTTGCTTGTGGGATTTTTTTAGGAAAAGTTTGTTCTTGCGACGAGAGAGAGGACTACTTGTGCTGACTGCTGAGTAGAAGACCAGTCCATGTGTGTTAGGATAAATCGGAACATAACAAACACAGATGATGTACTACTAATTCTTGTGAATAGGAAGCTAGTCTGTGGGGTAATCACTGGCTCCGTCTTTCCTTTGATTGATAAGCGCATTTAAAGATTTGCAGTGTCTCAGAATGGCGACCAAAATTGCTGGAACTGCGCTTAAAAAGGTAATTATGGTAAAATTATGTAAAGTATATTTTGTGGCTGTTCTAACTTTCTAACATTTAACTCGGCTCATTTGTATCTCTGCAAATGAATCGTTTTTCGATTACCACCCGCACCCGGTGATATTTAAGATGGTATCATTATGGATTGAAATTGTCTCTTAGAGTGATTAAAAATGTATGTTTGTTTTACAGTCCACCGGTCTAACGGGTCTTGCGGTGGCCAAAAATCCACATCATACTTTGGGCGTTTTATACAGCAAAATTCTGCGAGCACTGCAAAAAATTCCTCCAGAAGCGGCGTACAGGAAGCATACTGAGCAGATTGTTCATCAGAGAGCATCTCTAGTCAAAGCGGTACGGAATAATTTTGAAAACGACGATTTTTGCCGTCACTTTATTGTTTAAAGTTTACCTATGTCTATGTACTTTTTTATCTGTACAGAATTCAGACGTATTCGAATTGGAAAAGAAAATTGGGTGCGGTCAAATCGAAGAAGTAATAATTCAAGCGGAGAATGAATTGAGTCTTGCCAGAAAAATGGCTGAATGGAAGCCCTGGGAGCCACTTCAAAGTACCCCTCCTCCCAATCAGTGGAAGTGGCCAATGTAAACAAAGATAGCGAATTGTAGCCCTTAAGTGATTCTTGTAGTTGAAATTTTTAAGACTTAGAAATTATTCAAGCCGTTTGTTATTTCGATTGCCACAATTGGCGTGAGTGTGAAGTGCGGTTTTCGGCTGGCAAATTTTCTCGAGAATAATGTGAATAGTATGCTGAGTAAAGCAATAAAATTTACTTGCGAAATTGGTTTATTTCAAATAAATTTATTTCTACCATAAATAAAATGATTATCAACCGTAATCGTAAATACAGAAAATATAATGTATGTGTAGCTACAAACAAGTCAGTAATATTGGAATGAAAAAGTTTTTAAATCGTAATGCAGTTTGCTGGAGAGTACATATTTATTTCACAATACTTACTAATTACATAGTTTTTGTTAATTTAGTGTATCTCTTTCATTATCTGTACACAACTTTTCCCTTAAAATCACGGTTTTAAAGTAGCTAACATTGCCACACTACTAAATATGGTTTTCATTTTTAAACATTTACTGTAAACTAAGTCATGTATTTACATATATGCAATCGCAATCTCCCCACAATTTACTAGGTGTACCATGCCAGTTCATAAGTGTCGCTCTTAACTTTAACAGTATGGAATATCGTTGTTTGGAAGCATACAAAATCTTCAATTTCCCTGTCTCATGTCTAGAATAGAACATCGCGAAATTAGGAATATAATCATCATTTTGTCATCCAAAGAAGAGAGGAATTAGTAGCAAAATCATAAAGATGCGCTCGAAAGAACAACTGAAAACTGTTTCTTTTTATTTATTAAAAATACAATAGTCACTATTCATTCACATATTATGCGATTAAAATCGACATGGGCAAATAAACAACAACATTCATGAAAACAATATTTGCAGGTCACAATGAAACTACCAATGCGATCAATTAATCAACTTAAAGTTACATAGTTATGATTCTAAATATTGGTATATTTTACGCAAGATATGTACTACAAGATATGTGGTTTATCAAGATAGATAATGACGTAATATGCTGCTACTATACTAAGAATCGTTTTATGTATTCTATCTACCTACGTACATACACATATAGGTACTAATATTCTGATATTTTGCATAGATTTTATAGACTATGGAACTACAGTATACAACATTAGGTACAATGATGATGGAGAGAAACTGGAGAAAGTCACTAGTTTTTCTAGATAAATAATATAGTCAGGCTACCCAACTACATATGTACATATTCATGCACATTACCATGTAAAGGTTGTGCGGATATGGATATGAAAGAAAAAGAAGGGAAAAATCAGTTTTCCCAAGGATGGTAGAGTAAAAGAGTGCACTCATGTATCACTAAGGAAAAAGGGAACGCGCTCAGATTAGGATGGCCAAGGATTGACCCTTCCCCAAAAAACGGGGATGGTGGCTTTCCCCCTTCAGATTGAAGAATCGGCTGTAGAGAACCATGGAAGTTGGCTGAGGGGGAAAGCCACCATCCCCGTTTTTTGGGGTAGGGTAAATCCTTGGCCATCCTAATCTGAGCGCGTTCCCTTTTTCCTTAGTGATACATGAGTGCACTCATTTACTCTACCATCCTTGAGTTTTCCTTAACAGTAATACTGTTACAGTATACATATTTACATTGTAGTAATATTTTCTCAATCTGATCTTGGGCAATCTCCTAAGTTATAGGTTTTCACCACGGAAGTGTCTCATGTTACCCATTATGAACAGACCGTGTCTTGAAGTTCTAAGCTTTAGGACTAGGACCTATATTGTGGCTACGAGACCTGAGTGGGCCGTGGGTCTACATAAGCGAGAAATAATTAAATGATTAGGGTGCTATCTATCTGTCTTCTGATTAGCTCAGTTTAATACAATAAAATTTATATTTTTATAGATGCAACATCAGGAACTAGGTACATGCAAGTAACCAATCATGAACATATTATTATATTTTTTTCTTAAATGGGTTACGCCAGACTAAGTTTAGTGGTTATTTAATTAACCTAAACCAAATTCATAGACATTTCTAGCGGGATTGACATAAGCTGGCTTCCGGTAAAACAGTTCTTGTTCCACAGGGTCATTAACAAAGTGGCGAATGTGTGCTGCTCTTCCTGTCATTCCGGCTGTTGCTGGCATCCACCTCATGGGCTTGTTCTCTGAAAATTGGGCAAAAAGCAAAAATTCAATTATATTAAGTGTTATTTTACTTAATTACTGAGTTATATTCATTTTGGTTTGATCAAATAGTTTAGATATTAAATTTTAAACACGTCATATTATACGGAATAATAATATATGAACTTTTAATTGCTATTGCATATTAGTCAGCTTCAATGGAAATCCTGTTTTTGCGACTGAACAATCAAATCGTATCTTATACATAGACACATTCTTACCCAAGATGAAAAATTCTAGTGAATCCAATCTAATTATCATTCTTGCTCTTTGATCATTCAGTGATCCAATGCTAATTGCTAATGACGGTGATAATTTGGTAACAGTAATGTAAGCCTATAGACCTATTACTAGTATTTAGGTATACGTTTCTAAATGCACAAGGCGTATATGCTGGGCTCAGGCAAGGTTAATTAATTATTCACGCTATACGCCCACTTGCACAATTTTGTATAAAATATCGCAGATGATTTCGTCTCCAGCCCACTTAATGATCGTTAAGTTGGCTTTGACCACTAATATCAACTACGCATGGAAGATAAATTCGCAGAATTTCTCAGAGTTTTGTTTTGTTACTAAATATCAAATTAAAGCTTTCGTCACATATAAAGGGTAATAAAAGATGTAATATGGACTTGTGCAATATTTTATTATTTTCATAGCTCTAGCTTCCAGCCCAAGGCAGTTTTGAGAGCGTTCTTATAAAAACTGACGAAGTAGAAAACTCACCCTCGCCCAACATAGCATAACAATCACTTTTCATAACAAAAATAATAGTAATTATTATGAATTTCATTCGTGGAAATAATTTTCAAAATACAATTCAAAATTAAGTAACGTGCTGACGTCGACTTAAAATGCGATGGGAAAAGTTCATGGAAGCATATACGTAATATTACATGAAACTAATTCACTTTAATAAATAGGCCCAGGATGACGTTTCTTTAAATAATACGATAAATTGAAACGAGCTTTCTTTTCCTTTGCCCGTTTGCCCTGCTTTCATTTATTCTTTCCTCAGCAAGTTTTAGTAATTAATGAGATATCATGCACCATATAATGGACAATGTATATATGGGAAAGACAAGATGCAGACTCCACTCGGATGATGAATAATATCGTGTTGTATAACAACCACATCTTGTCTATTCTCAAGAGAAAAAACATTACAAACAAAATCTTATTCACGTTTTTACTAATGATATGATCCATTATATCTACCGCCCGCGGTGTTGGATTTCTGCCTTTTGGAAGAAAGTGGATGTAAACCGAGATTTCATGAGGTGTACGCGAATTATACAACATATATGCTAGATAACAGTAATCGTATGGAAAATGAAATTTTTTTGCCAAAAAAATTATGTCAAAGGAAAGACGAATTTTCCTTAATTAGCAAGTCGTTGAAACACAAAAACCACATTGGCATCAAATAAACTGCATCGTTCCGTTTACCTGCAAGTTGGGGAATATTTGGAATCCTTCCTTCGTCTTCACTTCCGTACAAGTACACTCCATCTCCAGATTGCCCCAATGGCTTCTCATTTTTGGCCGAGTCCGTTTCCTCACTTTCTTCGTCATCGTCGTCTAGCTGCAAAGCTTCCAAGTTGGAGCGGAGGTGTTGGAAAAATTGGGGGATATTGCTGAGAGCTCCTAAAGGTATTAGAAACCGCACAAGTGCATTGAATTATTGAGTATTATATAATATTACACAATGGACATTTTAATTAAAGCCAGAATAATATACTTAAAAGATCATTTTATATCCTTCGGAGTAAAATGCCAAATAGCAAAAGGTCAGGCAAACAAAATTAGAATAAAATGTAAAAATGGCTACTTTACGACGAGAAGTTCATGTTAAATGGTGCATATAAGATATTCGGGCCCACTGACTGACCATTGCGACATGCTTCCTTGAGAAGGTGGACATACGATCTAATAATAATACAACTATGCTAATAATGCGTGGGAGGAGAAATACTGCCCCTTGTTAATTTGTGGTTTGAACATCTCCATTCTCCATGTTCAAAGTGAACCGAAATAGAACGCAACTCAGCATACATTATGCATTCATCAATGATCGAGCAAATAGCTTACGGTGAAACTTTTTTTTGCACGTGCAACGGCATCAGGAAATATAAAAGGTGTACATACTTGTAACTTTTAACTTGTGCATTTACTCCATAGAATATATACCTATATAGGATTGGTTTACCGTAATTCAATAAATGAAGCGTGATGATACTAGAAGTGCAACTGTCTTCACATTCTACAGGAAGATATTTCGTGGGAGGAAGTGAAAGGCACCGTTAACTCACAACGGTTATTTCGAAACACCAGGTCTTTTAGGGAAAGTCAAATTTTCATTATTTTCTATGCATCCATCAATTGGCTTCACTCCATCAGTCCAAAAGCTTTTGGCTCTTTTACTTTAACTGTTTGTCATTATCATGCTACATGCTCAGGATGACAAGTGTTTTCCAATGTCAGGAAGACAATCAACCAGTTTATATAAAATGTTACAGAATTGGATGCTACAATGGCAAGTTATAGACAGTAGGATCCAAGGCTTTTACGGGTAAAACTACAGTTTTGTTCAACTTGATCGGGCAACGATTGAAAGCGAGAATTAAAGCTTTCTTTAAACCTTTTCATTTTAAAGTTTGATTGACCTTAGAGTTTACCATAAACCATCTGGATATTTTTTTCTGTCCAAATCTAAGGCATTAAACCGTCTGGCTACGAAGTTTGTTATAGCTATAACCGTATTACATGATAATTATGATTATAGCTCCTAATTTTCTCTCTTTAGTAGGTTACATGAAGATTTTGTTAATCATTACTATATTACAGTGGTTGTACATTTGCAGCTAAAGTATATGTATATGTATACCTAGGTACATTTTGCATGATTAGCTGACTTCCGTCTTCATCTGAGCATCTGTAAATGAATCATATATTTGCTTCCTTATTTTTATCTCAGTATTTCCGTTTAATTGTGTTAATGAATTCATTTATAGTTCTTCCTCAGCAAACCTATCGCCAACTCCGTATCGACCCAGTATTTAGTACTTTTCGGCGTAACAGAACATTGCCATAAAACTACATACATCATTTGTCTGTTGTATGCATTTTTATGAATGCTGTAGGCTGTAGAAATATGGAGACTTTTTTATCATGTTCATCTTCATGCCATACGTTTATATCATGTATCTGGAAAGCTTGTGTAATTGCCATCAACTATTTATGTAGCATTTCTAACATCTATGTCTATACCACCAGAGGTCACATCTTTCCTTCGCTTTCTGTTACAATTTCTACTTTACGCATTAATCCATCATATGTAATAGCATTAACTAGGGCTATCATCACATCATCGTTACCATCATTCAACTATACAACCTACTGCGGGAAATGTACATATATCCCGTTTAATAATATGGATTGTTTCATTCATGATGGGATATCATTCGAATTTTTATGAATAGTGCATCCATTCGAGCTCGCTTCATAATTAGCTTTTAGTATATCTCCTTGTTTTTAGGAGTCATACAGTCATGCCACCACCCAATAGCTCATGTTGCACCAGACTTCAAGGTTCAAAGATTCACTCTCGCTACCGCTCCGATGCCAATTACAAACATTCCCACCAAATCTGACCAGCATGAATTCGTATATATTTCTTTCATTTTTTCTTCGAGGGAGAAATCAGATATTGCTGTGGTTGGTTTTTCTTCCCTGTGTGCCTATTCCCATTATGTTCTACCGTCATCATCGTGACTTTCTACTTTCAAATGCAACAACCCTTTAATTGTTTGTTTATATGGTTGGGACTGAGGCAAAAATATCTTAAATCAAAATTTTCTTTGTGAAAGGAAAAAGGTATACAAATAAAGTTTTCCTACTTCTTTTTTCTTGCTAGACTAACGAGAATCACAGACAAAACCTGAGTTTCTTGTCGCTGCTCTGCTTTGGTTGCTTTGATGAATGAAAGGTTCCGTCATACAGAGAGGTTCATACAAACCTATTACGTCTCTTTGGAAAGGCATACTACCTAACTAACTGATATAGACCTAATCATATACTTATTAAACACAGACCCGTGTAGCGGGCGCTGACATATGAGAACACGGAAAACTGAAACTAGAAACATAGTCCTTAAAATAACTTTTAGAACTACCAAGTAAACATACAAACGAACTCCCATAGTATACGTCAGCATTGCATTTGAAATTCACATGATGCGAAGCCAGTTAAAGAAAAATTGTTCAGGGGACATAATCAATCCCATCTAGTGGGCAGCCACTGTTGGATCTCTTTTCCCGCTGCGCATTATTATAATTCTCAATTACCATCTTGTGTATAATCTCCGAAAAATATGTGGGTTACCAACAACCATAATATTACAAAGAGCTGAAATAAATAGGTTTACCTCTAAGCTCTAAGTATCTTCATTCAATTAAAGTACGTACGTAGGTGAGTAGGCGCATATGTATGAAGCATTTAAGCTTTGACTTTTCATTTAAATAGAAAGTAAATGTCTATTAATTATATCTACTTCAGTTCACAAACAGCGGTACGTATCATCTTATGCACGCATCTCCTTCTAACAAAGACCATGGTTCCATGCTAGCAGGATAGAGAGACGATAATATTAATTGATATGCTTTTGTACATGGTTAGGTTTTTATAGATAATGCTAATATACATAAATGGATTTATAGTTTTCTCGAAATCAAATGTGGACACCTGTATAATATACCTTCTAGCGACACAAATATGTATGCCTATTATGTACTTTCTCTGGCTTTGTTCATATTAAAGGATCTCAAAACTCCCCATAGACGCTTAATGCTGTGATATTGCTAGTAATACGTTAAGGAATTGTCTTCATATTATGGCCTATGATTTTTGCCTTTCTTTCTAAAAATGTATCGGTTGCCGATGCCTTTCTTAAGGCATGTAATTAGTAATCCATTAACCGTAATAGTGACCATGATAATGGTACTGTAATCATAGGCATGCGACTAGCCAAATTGTACGAATGCATATACCAATTGCATGAGAGAGAAAGCGTATGTATGTATATAAATGTGCATAAAAGTATATAAATATAATAGTAATCTGGCTGACAATATGAACATCTTTTTAAAGCGTGAAGTAGAAGGTAGAAGAAAGAAATATTGTGAACTTACGTGCACTGATGAAAGGAGTGAAAGTCGGGTCTTGTTCTTCATTTTCCAATTCGTCCAGCGAAGGGTGCCGTGTTTCACTTGACTTGAGACTTAAAATTCCAGCTAGCGGATTCAGTTTTGGAAAACTTGTCATGGAACGGATGGAGAAGGTACGCGTTGCAGGGCGATCATCATGAAAACGCGACATCCTCGTTTGATACTTATGTTTAAATGATGGGTATGAGAAGAACCTTCCGCCCGGATTTGAAGAGGAAGCAGCCAAACCAACATATTGCTCTTGGTTGTCGATAGACTCTGGGGCGGATGTTCCGGATAGGCCAGCAATATCCCTTGATTTACGAACTGCATACCATGAAATTTAACAGTACTATTTTTTAACAATTTACTCATTCAACTATGTAAATATATAAAAAATATTTTATGAACATTTACTTACCATATGGAACGGCAGTCACTGATGGATGAGGTGAGGGCGTTGAAGATACTGATGAGCCTACTACTGCCGCAGAACACACTAATTGTCCAAGCCCAGCCAATGTCAAATAGGCGCAAAATAAATGACTGAACAACTTACAATAACTAATTTGAATTTTATTATGAAGCCTCATTTTGAAAGCAAACTAAATTTCTCTCTAATGCAGAAAGTATAAATTTCTCGGAAGCACTTTACGTATACCAGACCGGATTACAAATTATTTGAATCTACAAACTTAGCTTCCTATAACTCGCTTTTATAGTGTCTCTGGATTAACCTTATACTATTAATTAATCGATGATGATGACGCCAATGACGTACACTCTATTTTTTTAGGTTTATAATAATATTGCTTAGATGTATTCAAACGGAACGGACGGAGTGCCCGTGTCACTCCTAAAGCGTCAAACTTTGGAATGACTCTGGTTTCGGGGTGTGATTGTCAGTTTTCTCAGGTGGTGTTAGAAAATTAGTTGTAGTTGTAACCAATATATAGGTTTATCCCAACACAATTTTCTTGTCACCAACATCCGTCAGTCAGCCAGTGGCATTCTAGTTTCGATGAGGTCTCTCCGACTCTGTGAACGCCAAAGACGCAAATAAAATACAGAGATTTGCGATGACATGTATAGCCTACGGTGGTGGTTTCTGACTGTTTCCAACGGCTTCTCCTTTACTGCTACTATACAAGATAGAGTTTCAATTTTGCTCTCGTGTCACTACAACAGTATACATACAAAGTTACAGCAACCATAATACGCTTTGCACGCCAAACGTAACGTACCACGCAATTTGGTTTGGCTTGGTAGAACGATAGATGCAAACTTTCTCTACGTGTTTTCTCCACTCGCTCATCCTTATCTTCCCTTTTTGTGCTTAGGTGGGTGTATATTCACGACAACATTACTTGGCGCTGTATAGCGTATTTCAGCAGCATGATCCTATCATCTTTAGCAGGAAAAAAAGGAAACAGAATTCACGGAAAAAGTCTAATATATCATACCTATTTTTTACCCTTCCAATCATTCCTCCAATTCACTGCCACACGAAAGCAAGGATGGTCAGAACTTATTCCACGTTCCCGTCTTTTAAACACAACATTTTAGGTTTGACTTGATTGAATCGTCATTGTAGAAATTTTGAGAAATTTAAGGTGTTGATGAATACTGGAATGTTTCAAAACCTGGCATCAATCAAAAGTTTGTATGTGTTAATGATATGTAGTAAGCATTTGTAGGTTAAAGATGGCTGGAAGGGTATAACGAATTAATAGAGGCCTTTTCCTGATCTGATCTTTGATCTTTCATGGCAAAATAACTTCGTCAAGTGGAGGAGAGCATTAAACGGGGTAATACGCGAAAAGCTTGAGTTTCTTTTGAAGTTGTAAATTGAATGAGATATTTACTGCAAGGAAATATGTTGAAAGTTGAAACTTATTATTATTATTACTACTACTTGTTGAGAAATCTTTTTCGTCTCATCATCATCGTAATACCATTGCCAAAACTGGCTTACACGCCGCATTACACACATACACAAGTGTTATAGGAGCTGGTAATAGAGTGGCATGAGAATGAGATCAAGTACTTCAAACCATGAAAAAGATAGGATAGAGAAAATGAAAAAAAGTGAATTAAAGAGAAAGCATGATATTATGCTTGCTCAAATCTGCTCCTGGGAAGATGTATACAGTAAAAGTCAAAAACCGTGTAAATCATCTGAAGAAGTGTGGTATTACACACATTGTTTATTTATTTAGGCGGGGTGGATACATTTTCGAGAGAGAATCCAGGAAGTAAACGGAGCAGACGTAATAATAGCAGTAAATGCTGCTAGTTTGTGCGAAAAGTTAATGGGATTATGTACATATATATTGTGCTATTGTGCAATATGGCCTGCCAGATAAATAATGTATAATAGCGTCCGCAAAATAAATATTAACTGGAGAGATGGTAATGATATGAATTGCTGAATATATGAATGGCAAGTGGAGTAACGGAAGCGGAAAAGAATGAAGCTTGTAAATCGTCGTTCTTACTTGGAATCGAGGATAGGACAAAGAGATGTGACTCACTCAAATGTAAATTATAATAATATGACGTTGGTTTCCAATTCGTTCGAAGATGAAGATGTTTTGGTTTAACGTGAGACAATGTATAGATTGTCAACTAACTGTTTTGCGTATGCTGCAGACCAGCCGTTGTGTGTATTTGTGCCTTGAGTGTGTAGAGTAGAATTCCTTTACTAGGTCGATTTTTAATGATTCAAGTGTCAGGGTGTGTTTAATCAAAGAAAGAAGCGTTCGGTAGTTGTAAACATCCACCCACAATGTAGCGTATTATTGTACGACCTGATGCCCTATATTTGCATACCTCGATTTTAAAAATAGGCACAATCACTAAATCATTCAATGGAGACGTGACAAAACTTTCATTCATGGTCCCAAGCTCCGATAGTAGTAAAATACTCTTTCTTGACTCTTCGAATCGAAATATATTGCGATCAATACAATGAAATAGTATGAAATTTCATAATATTATGTTAGCTGTCATGTTTCAACCGTTTCAGGATCACCTGTTGCAATTTTTACACAAGAATGAATTTTCATGGTCTATGCTCTGATTGAATTGCATTGCCCCAATAGATAATTTCAGCTAATTGGTAAGTGAAGGAAGCTTACTTTTAAATGCTTTTATATTTTTGGTGATGCAACTAATTCAAGTGATTTCCTACAATGCATATGTATGTACACACTATACACTGCATAATGTGTACCAGTTTAGTAAAGAATGCCAGAAAAGCTTAATTTAATTCAAGTTCATGCGTGCATTCGTCTTTGCAAAATGACAAATATATTTCTATAAAGTAAATACATTAAAGATTTGATTGTTTTCATATTTATTCTGTCAATGTAATATAAATCAGAATTTTGAATGCTGCGAGGAATCAGTAATTACAAGAAATTTTTTTGAAGAAGTTCAGACAGATCTTTTTATATACACAAAAAGAAATTGTTAGCATCACCGACACATCGTTATCCATGTATTATTATTGTCCGTTCCTTGAATTGGGGCTGTTATTGGGAGTGTTATTGGGGGTATTATTGGGAGAATTATTAGGAGTACTATTGGGTGTATTATTAGGAGGAACGGGGCCGTTATTATTGAAGAAGTGAGTGGAATTGAGAAAGTTGAATCTCCCATCGCTTCCCGTTGAGTAAAGATTTCTCCAACTGGTCACCAGTCCCATTATGAACTTCAACGTATGTTCCTGGCATTCGCTTGGTGCCTTTCCGCATCCTTGACATGCTTGCAGCATCGTGTCCATGACCCATGATTTTAGTCGGTTTGAATCGAAAACTCTGTTGCACGGTAAACGAGCGGCAGCCGCAGCAGCCTGTTGTGAGGTTCCAGGCATAGGCTCCATACGCTGGTCATAAGGACTCCCCGATGTTCCACTTCCCGAGGAGTTGAAACTAGGTTCATTAATTCCACTCAAGCCGCTGTTTCCAGAAACGTCCAAAGCGTTGTCTCTGTCCCCAATCAATGACATTGGTCCTCCAACAGCCAAAGGGCCTGCACCACCGCCTCCGCTACTTCCTCCAGATGACGAGCTGCTGTTAAAGTCGGGCGGGTTAACGTTGCTTAAACCAGAAACAGACCCTCCACTGTAGTTCAATGGTACATTTCCTGGAGAAGGTGGAGGCTCGCTGGAAGGTGCTGGGGAATTGAGACTTCGTTGGTAGAAGCTACCGCTAACGCCACTTGTGTCGATGGAGGCGTTCAAAATATCAAGATCTCCAACTTGGGCCAACTCCCCTGGGCCTAACCTGTTCAGCCAATTTGCTACGTTCCCCCCGGGGCAAACCCTTTGATCAACGCCTGGAACATCTGGGACGTTGTTATACATGTTTAATAGTTTATAGAATGAGCAATTTTGTGAAAAATACTGCGGATTTGGATTTCGTAAAACGGTTTTTACGATTGAACCTAATTAATACTTAAAATTTAGACGGTCTGGGGAAAAGTAAGAAAAATGAAAAATGCTCAAAATCAGAAAACATCCATCTTTCGTGACCTGACTTTTTCCGGCTGCAACTCCATTTAGGAATTTATACCGCAATTTTGTTGACAACGTCAATGCACCATAATTGTTGCTAGGTTTACTGAAGAAGATAACTGACCAGCCAGGTGATGGGTCAGATGGGTGACATTGACCATTGGCATTGGTGACGGTGACGTTCCTGAGCTTGACGGTGCGGTGACATCATGATTCGTGATAATGGACTGTCCCTTCTTTATTCCTCCAAGGACTGTCCATGTGCCTTGATTTTGATTAATGATTATGTGTAGAAAATTGCAAGTCAAATAGCATAAACACATATTCTATTATATTTTATTATTAATTATTCCGAATATGAAACGTTGAATAGTGATTTAGAATTTCCTCGTTTATTAAAGTTTTTGCGCATTTTATTGGGGGCCTTTGTAAACAGCATGAGACTCTTCGGTGTCGTATTATTCCGTGCTTCTGTGCTTTAGGCAACAGTAAAATCCATAAGTAAAAGTAGCAGGAAGTGCAACTTGTGCGATCTGAATCCTTCATAATATGTATTAGATACAGATATTTGTGTATTTCCCAAGCTTTCACCTGTTGGTTTATCGGTAGTTTACACTTATGACATTTTACTAAAGCATCTGCAGTTCAGTTCACTTTGGAAAATATGTTCAGTTTGTCAAGTTAATTGGTAGTATATATGGTTCAATTTCAGTTACTCAACTTGTATAGGTTTATGATTCCGGAAAGATCTCAGTATGCCCCAATACATTTCGGAGATCACATATACTGTATTTATATATTGGAAAGCAAAGCATCCAAGCATTCTCTACACTTGAAGGTAGCCCCATTGTTCCAGTGAACTTTGCTTTTGTGCAACATTTCTGAAGGATTGAGGATGGGTGTACACAGTCATTCTTTAATGCCATAGAATAAAGTGTATGTTAGGCTTTATAAAGACTAACATAAACTTTATTCTATGCTTTAATGCATGTATGCGAAAACGATAAAAGTTTTTGAATTTGTTGGTACACGATTGAGATTAAAATGCTCTTTGCATGAAATAAGCCTTGAAAACCGACAACATCTTCATATTTTATTCAGTTCCAAGTAAGTACAGTGAAAGATCAAATACAATCTCAAATAGTATCAATGCAATCTCTTTTTGATCATTGCTAAAGATGCAACTAATTTTAAATTGAAACATATTGAGTGACTAACTATTACAAATTACAATATTATTAGAACGTTAATACAATGCACCAACAAATATATTTTGCATTCCACTCCACAACTATTCACACGAGAACGCATTCATTTTTATTATTCATAAACAACAATGATGTGCGACGATTTCACAATATACACATTATGCAATTGTATCAACTATGTAATATAAGAATTGCATGTACGTTTTATATATTTGATTGATAAAACTAAAGTTAAGTATCTGTTGACCCATTATATTTATGAAAATAGTAGACGTTTGAATTAACGAGTAGATTAGACATAGCATATCCAGTTAGAAGTAGGGGCACAGTGAGATTGATTAGAGAATCTACGAAGGACACACGCTACAAAGTACAAACGCAGTAGTGCTCGTACCTACCAACTGTATAGCTACAAAGCACCACAAATGCATTTAGAGTATCCTAAAATTAATCTTAATACTACAATATCACCTGTCATTGGAAATAATTCACTTCTATTTAAATTAAAAACAACGTTATATCTATCTATTATAATTATAATATACGGTTATAATATTATCTGATCTGAAGTAATTTGTCACATGTTCAACTATGTAAATACGTAGAATAATATTTTATTTGAGATTTGTTGGAGGAGTCTTGACGTTTAGTGGAAGTTGTGCTTATATTAATTACTGTCTAAAAGTAGTCATAAAAAATTATCCGGGATGATGTGGGAACCTGGATTTAGCTGTTCGTTTACTGACAGTGTAAAATATTGCATTCAAAAGCATAGTAGATTCTTGTAGAAGCTAAAATCTATAATTGACTCGGTGTAACTCCATTTGTCGTGTAATTTAATAACATTTTTAAAATTCATACTTACTTCCTGTCTGTTTCAGAGTCAAGAGTCAGCCTCTTCGTGTAATGATCACGTTTTGAAAATAATAATGATCTTGTAGTAGATATAACACATGTTTAACTTTTTGTATATAATACTTTTATATATGCTTTCGTAGACTAATCACTGAATAAAACTATGACTCGTACAGAGTGCTGCTGTATATGTAATAAATATTGCAAAAGGGTAAAAGCGAACTGTTTTGTTAAGGTGTGACCTAAAAGGCTGGTCCATTCCAGATTATCAACGTCTACGTTTCCCCAGGCCAAGATTCGTGTAGAGCCATGCTGGATTGTAATTGTTTGCCCGTCTAAGAATGTTCTGTTGGGAATCAATAAAGTTTGCTTTTGGAGAGTAGTAATGGATGTGTCCAGCCGCATGCGGTTTCCAGTTTTGTTTCGATGACCAGTTGTTTTCTGTACACCATTCAAATATTTACATTAGAGAACTCATATGTGTAACTACATACATACTATATGAAAATACAATATAGTAATCCATTAGATTGTACTTTCATTTCAACACTTTCTACATCATTAGTTACAGGACCATATCAATTATGCGAAACATTTTATACTTTCCCTCTCATTAACTTTAGTGTCAAAGTCAAAGGCGATGTTATAACATTTTGCTTGAGTTGAGGTCAGTAACGTGTGGTATGGTATACTTTGACAACTTGCATTACAGCTAGCTAATACTCATAATTTCGGATATATTTTTACCTGACAGCTTGTTACTGTTGTCACTTGTCCGCCCAAAATTTTCATCGACATGAAGTTCTGTTTTCATCCTTCTAGCTGCCGGTTTGGAATGATCTTTTTTAGGATCCCTATCTTCCATTTCAGCATCATTATCATCCTCTTCAACAGTGGAATCGTCATCTCCATTCACATCAAGTTCCTCGCTGTCTGTTATTCTTGGAAGTGCTTCTAAGTTTTCTTTCAAATGTGCAAAAAACTCAGGAATGTTTGTGAGTGCTCCTGAAAGGAACAAAAAGAACAGCTTAAGTGGCTATTATGCATACCTATAAGGTATATTCGGATTCCGAATTTCGGAACCTCTCAAAACCACCGCAACCCGTCATGCATGATGAACATGCCCCATCATCACCATCGTACATAAAACAAGATCATTAAAAAGGCACAATATGATGCAATGATATGTCTATTACTAATATTACATCATGAGTTTCACCATGCTGTTCAGAAGCATTTCTAAAGGTTAGTAAATTTAATCAACTCGAAATTTTCTCGCAGTCCCACGCTAGCCATCAAATACTGTCTAAAATTAATTTCCACTTCCTCCTCCATAAATTCACTCTAAATATATACATACAACATACCACATAGGTATGTATTATTTGTCTATGTACATCATGGAAATTGTCTTCCATCTGATCTTCATACATTTGAGTAATTTCCCAGAAATCTGTTGGTAGAATGACCTTCAGTTCTTTTAAAAGCAGGCATGTGGGTGAAATTGTAAACTTGCATCTTGCAACATTTAGTCCATCAACTGTATCTATAATGATCCATGCTGCGTGTAAGGAAGACGGAAGTCAAAGAACAAAGAACTCTCGGAGAAACTATTTTCAAACTCTGCATAGGTATACTCAAACCTGCCTGTGCCACTTCAATACAATACAGACTACTCATGGCAGTTTCAAAGTGATTGTAAACGTTATAGAGGGCACTCCTGATTTGGATCGCATTCTTGTTTATGACTGCCGAGGCCTGAAATTTGTGAGCATATACGCATTTTATCAATAATTAAGTGTGTATAGTGTTGGGTGCATTCAAACTGCGTTTAGTTCATTCGAGCCCCGGGATAAATTCTTATTATCAACAACTTTGAATAAGCAGCATGCAGTGAGCGCGTACCCAGAAAACGCTTGAATGAGAGTGCCTTATTTATTGGTGAAAGTTCATGCGAAATCCCATTTCCCATATAATATTCTGACGAATGAAATGGAAATGTTATTCAATCCCAACAGTTGTGTTTGTTCGTCTACAATGATGCACAAGCTTTACCGTTATTGATATTTGTGGTGGGAGTGGACTCGTTATGTTCTTGGAACGTAACGGGAGAAGTCCGAAGAATTTTAATATGAAAGAGCGAAGATATTCGGTGACAAACAAATAAAACGCTGTCTTTGTTCATGCAAGGAAAATGGCTCTGGCATACTATGCACCGCATACAAAGCGGTCCTTATAATCTTTTACTGTGATCACATTACTAAAACATTCTCGCTTCGGTTTAAAAGACACCTACACAACCCCGTAAGTCTGGCACTTTTCGTAGAAAATATTAGTGGAAAGTGTAAATCATGAGAACAGCATGTGAACGGGCGTAGGTTATATGTACCTAGCTTCTGATTTTCTCTATGAAGTACGTATAAAGTGCTTCGTGGTTCCAAGAACACATACAACATATATTGAGCGTAGCGTAATGATCTACTTAACACAACTAACACAACAATGTAGACACACCACGATATATTATGCAACAAAAATAATAATAACAGCCATGCAAACAAATGCATATAGGTAAATACATGTACTAACAAAATAGTGAATACTCTAGACAGAAATTATATTCAATTAAATATTGTAGCGAAAGCGATACATGAGGCAAGTTTCCTTTGAAGGGTAAAGGTCCTGATGAAAATCGACGCGGTTGAATGTTGACGACGACGACATAGTCACTTCGATTTAGTAATGACGGAATAACGGACCTATTGGCGGCTCAATATCAATCAGATGTAACCAGTGAACTTGAAGAACAAAATCTGCTCGTACAGTAGATCAATGAACTTAAAAATTGTCAAAGGATTTTGAAGAAATTTCAAATAAATGTAAAATTTCAAATGTAAAATCTGATTAATTTATTTTATTACAACCATTTTACCGTAATAGAAAATTAATCGTACTTTGGTTTCAAATAAAATGGACTTACTTTCCTGTAAAAATTTAGTTTGCAAATAATATCTTCTTATATATTCACTGCTGAATTTCATAAATGGTACTTATCCTTTCTAATAAAGTAAAACAGAGCAAACTTGATAAAAAGGTTGTCCATAAATGAAGTGCATATGCATACATATAATACAATTAATTTGTGTATTTTCAAGAACACCTTTTCGTTTCTTTCTAATTTTTATAGGTAAATTCTATGAAAGAGATTATGCATATGCCTATTATAGCATTTTTACTTGGTGAGTCATCTAATTTACTTTCCAATAATTGCAATTTAAAATATATATCCGTAGGAGTTGGTGTATCTTAATCTGCACCAAAATATAAAACTGCTACAATGCAATACATAATTACATACATCAATACACACACATTTATACTTTATAAATACAAACTATCTGTGTGTAGGTAGAGTTTTGTATAACTAATGTGTATTTTGTGTTCTGTCCTTGTCCATTCGTGTAGGTATGCACAAATTTAATTTCGCTTCATCTATACGAATACCAATGAATCAACGTATGCTAGCGATGTGGTCAGTTGAAAGGCTCCGGTAAATGTTTTGCTGACATGTTTCATTTCACGCTTCGGCCTGGTGACGCGATGAAATTTTTAGCAGAATCAACGAATCTAACAGAATATATGTACACCTTGTATTCAGATAATCTGTTCATTAGAGTCATTGTTCCTGAAAAATTATAGGCAGCACCAGTAGTAGATGAAAACCACTAAAATCCCGGCATCAATTGCGTATATTGTGCTTTCTCCACACCCCCAGCCAGCTCACTTCGACGTAAATGATAAATGGGAAATGATTCACACGGGGCATGTACGTTCACCTACGCACACTTATTTATACAACTAGGTACACGAAGAACCTGACAACCCGATTTGAATGGCTATTTGTGAAACTCAATGTTACAAACTTAATCATTCGCTTGTTCGTAAACAATGCAAACCATGATTTTCAACCATAACGCACAATAGGGTTTTAGCAGAGACAAAAGTGACCATTTTGTTATAATACAAACATGTTCACAATGGCACATTTTACGGAGTGGAGATGCAAACGAGATATACAGTCATTTCAGTGTACCTATTGCAAAATAGCATTCGTTCAACTAGATCAAGTATAGTGTTAAAAAGTAAGGCACTGATATACTTACATCACGCAGGTTTCTGATTGCAGACAGCCGAGATAACATGGATGGAACAAACCATTTGGAATACAACGTAATACATATGACATAATACAAACGCAATTCGTAGACTCGCTTTCTCCTTCTGCTGACCATCAAAACCTCAACATTTTTGTGAGTTTGCAAGGATTGTCATACAGGCAGGAGAACACGTAAAGTCAAGTTTACACTGACCAGGATCGAATGTCCAGTTGAAACATTTTTACGAAGCTTTGACTTTCGATTTGTGGTAGAAACACCAAAACGAGAAAAACATCATTCAAAATCATAATTTCAGTGAGGAGATGTGGCAATACGAAATACTCCATCAAGAAGCACCTAATGGATAATATGATTTTAAATAAATAAAATAGAGGTGAGATAATAACGAAAATGATAGCATAAAGAAGGTACTTTCTCCCTATTAGCTTGATGGAAAATGCATAAAGGTGACTCACCCTTAAAATTAAATGATTGACCACTGACCGCATAGATTTGAAACAATCTGAGAACGAACGGCTAAAGCGGACCTTTGCCATCGCAGTTGAAAACTGAAAATCACCAGATATGGTAGTTTTTTATTATTTACAGTAAGTAAAAAGAAATCGGCACATGTAGTGGTTAAACTGTTAAATTGATCAATGTAAAAATAGACCATTGACGCTGATTTTTTCATGGAATACGGATAAGGGGTAATAGGAGTGAAGTTTAGGGGAAGATGGCGATTTTCCGCTTGAAGGTTGTATCCGGTTGGTGCATGCCGCAAGGATTACCAGAGAGAAGCAGTTTTTTTACAGAAGTGTACATACTTTTTTGCCATTCATATCACATCGAAAGTTGACCAGTAGAGAAACTCGCACAAACTACGACAATGACGATTTTGTTCCGTTCGTTAATTTTCAAACAACCAAAGTTGATATTGCGGTTTTATGTTACCAAATATTCTCTATTATGCATTAGGAGTATATCAGTTAACTTAACACTTCCTGTTACCGAAAAGTACTACATTTTCTCGCAGTCCATTACTCTGACATTATCCCGGTAAGGTTCTTGTTGGATATGCATACTACATAGGAATGTACCACATTCAGTAAACAATATCTAGATAGAACCAGTGGAAAAATCAAGAATTTTCCATCTTTTCGACTTTTACAACCTATAGGAACTTGTAGTACATGAACGGGGGCTGATAAAACACAAGATGCCAACTGTGAAACGCCCACGGAAAACGTTTCTCTTTCTTTTGTCCTCTGGGTTCCACCTTTGTGGTTGTATTGTTTTATGGTTATACTAACTGCGTGGAGGTGGGAACTCTTTCATTATCCATCCTCGTTAATTTTTATAAACACTGTAACATTAAAACTTTTGTTGCATAAAAACTTAAAAGTAATTGAAAAAATATGTACTTAAGCAAGATATGAATCTACAAGATAATGTTGGTGGAATTGCCAGAGGCAAATAGAAATCGATATTCAATATTGGACAGGTTACTAGAATAAAATATATTGGAAAAGTATATGTGTTTTTCATTAAAATCTCATCCCAGCAGATAAGATGATGGACTGAATTATTGCTTCTTGGAGTAAACTACATATAACTGTATAACTGCATATAATATCGTGAATATAATATCCCTGCTTATCGGTTTAACAACTTTACTGGATTTCCTTAATAAAAACCGTTGTTTCGTTCTGTATCCGTGCTTATTATGTACTGTATTTCAAAATTGCTAGCGTAAAAACTTGCTACTAATCGCTCATAATATTTAAAGTTTTGTGCAAACAGCATCCTGTACGGAAGCGAATCATTAAATAAGCAAAGATTATGCAACATACATAGACCAAGCAACACCGTGCATCACGCCTGGCTTTTTTATATATTTTTATTTGCAAAGTTCATCGGAAAAAGTAGGTATGTTAACGGTTGTTGTTGCTAATCTTGTCAAGTGCAATTACTTTATTTATGGATATGGGTACTTATGAACTTTTTTCCTGGAGAAACTACTACCTATAGATAAAGTTTTTAACGTTATATCTAACTTGGAGGAAACTATTTCATCATCGTCTGTAATTCTTGTAGGTGAAAAACTAAATAACGAATGGATGTCCTCAAGAGATAATTTTTAGAAATGAATTGATGCTTCCTATGAGTGCGATTCATTATGTAGAGTTTTGCACTAGCTCCACTTGTAATGAAAAAAATTACTGGCAACCTACCAACCGTTAGTTTTAACATCCATTTCTTCACTCCCGCACACTCTTCAGTTAAGCATGTAGGTGTACAGCGGTTTTGGAGCACATTTTCTCCTTTCACCTTGCTAATACCTTCCATCAGAGTTGCGAATTTTTAATACGAAAAATGGTAAGAAAAAATTCAACATACTTGCGCCAATAAATGGAACAAACGTAGGTTTTTCCTCTTCCTCCAGCGTATTTGATAGCTGATCATCATAGTCCCAACTTGTTTCATATGGTGGTCGGTAATACATTCCACTTGGGGTTCCTAGTATCTTGTAGTCTCCGTTCCCATGAAATTGTGACACTCGTTTCATACCTTGAAGGTGGTTTGAGGGGGAAGATAAACTTAGTAGATTTCTTATGGCCTTTGCAGGATTAAAAAACTTGTCCTCCGCTGCTTCCCTGCTAATTTGTTCGAGTTGATCTATGGTTTCTGGTGATGGAACAGGAGCAACTGTTGGTCCTCTTGGGAGGATCTTCACCGGAACCCCTGGAACACCGTCTGTAAAAGTCAGGATATTTACTCACCAACGTACATTTATATTGAATTTATATATATAATATGATTTGCTAAGGCAGTTGGTAGAGCATGAACTAATTTAGACAGCACGTGAGAAAATGATGATGATGCGTCAAAAATTAATGTGATGCATGAGAACTGGACCATGGGAAATGACCAGAATTTCGTCTCCAGTACGAATATTTAACAACTTCGGAAAAGGATTTTGGTGGAATTACAGAATCGTTTGAGTAAACAGAGAGATGGATGTTGGTGTTGGCACATTTCATAAATCTACCTCAACTGGTGTCTACAATTATTGAATACAGGTGTTTGTAGATTTATATTGCATTTATGTATTTTGCCATATTTTCTCTTTCTGAAAATATGTACTTATTCAGTTATCTATAAAACACCCAATTGGATCTTATAGGTTTTATATCACACTCAAAATTCATTTTGACTTGATATTTGGCATGAAGCAATCTTTTAATCTGTTGATCTTGTTTATCCTTATCCTTTACAGGTTTGCTAATTTTATAAATGATCATTAGGCAGTTCACTTTTAGTAAATATGCAATACTTTATTATACACCATTAGGAAATGCGAGTTTCATTTCATCAACCAGTATTTTTTGTTATTTTACCAGTACCATAAATATTATGCTTGCAGACTTCACTAAGCTTTTATTGTGTCGGTAAATATACATTTACAGTAAATAGTTTCCCCTGAATTCTGCTCAATCAATACGATAAATGGCTCTACATCTATTATTAGTTGTATGCCTGTGGTTTGAGTCCATAGCTATAGTCACACCCATACCACATCCTCCAAGTAACCTCATACTGAACCGAAATTCTTGTTTATAATAATAAATGACATGTCCACAAATATAATAGGAATGTACAACAATGGACAATATATTTCATCATAAGGCATACAATTATATGTGACAGTGACACACGTAACATTATAGCATAAATGAAATGGAACATGAATAAGGGTAATTACATACACGAGTGCATAATAGATAATTTTAAATGTCCGACTATATGTTTCTATATAATGTGTATACTGTAAATATTTCTTTAGAGGCTTACCATTTTCAAGTACGGACGCAATGTGCGTAAATCCACACGGGAGATTTATTATTCCCAACAGGAGCACAAGAAGGAAGCTGTATAGAAAATGTGTCATTGTTCTTGTTATCTGTCTATTGCAGCAACAGTAATTACACTGCATATTTCCATTAGTCAACATCCTTTCCCTTGTTTCAAGTGGCAGGATATGAAAGAATCTCTTCACAAAACAAAGTGGTTGCACGTGCAAAGAAATTTGGTAGCACCTGACTCTTACTTTTCTCCAAATTAGAATAAATGTGTGTATATACTTCCGTTTCCGGTTTAACCATTCGCTCAGGGACACCGGGGTTTCACTACTAAAACCAACCAAGTATTCACAACATCTTCAGAGTACATTTTTCTTGTACATTGTTTCTTGTTCTTGTACATTGACAACCCAAGAATGAAATCATGACGGGGGAGTTAAAGTTCTTTAAAGTGTAAAAACATTTTGGTGAGGATAGCAGTTCAACGTTCACCTATTCTACAACTTACAAAATGCGTCCTTGGTGCTAACTCCTTTTTACTTTCTTTACCTCAACAAAAACTGTCTTATCCTTTTTATTTGATACTATGAAATTGTTGAATCTGTTCACATGATACAGAGACAATATATCACACCATAAATTAGTATTTCCTTTCCTGTTAAGGTATTCAATTTGACAACCTTACAGGCAGACAAATCCAAACTAAGTCAGTGAGCCAGGAAACGGTGCTCACAAGCTTTTCTCACTTTCTATCACGCCAAAACACACAAGGAAAACTTTGTTCTCTTGATCTCTTCCTCCTACTTATATTTTTTTACTCTTTTCAATTTTCTGCAGGCAACAACGAGTCGTATCCTCTGTGCTTAGGAAAATCCACCGTTTGTTACTTTAGTAGATATTCTATCTGGAATGTTGGTTAGTGTGTATTAAGTTCAGCCTTTATTTTTATGAAACAATCCAAATTCGAACTGGACTCTGCGAAAGTGCGATGCTGGCTAGATATGCAGTGTGTATATGTGTATTTCCTGCGCTTTTCTTGCGTACGTAGTGGTAGAAGTGGTAGTAATAAAACGCAACAACGGAGTGCTGATAGAAGTGTGACAGTAATGTGTGCAGTGGTAGTTATGCTCCTGCTGAGCTTTTTTGTGGGATGATGTAAAGCTAAAGCCCACTGCCACCAATGAATACTACTTTACCGATGCTATATACTACAAAGGGAATCAAAAACTGATATCATGATTCATGATGATGATGATGATTATGTGAAGCATCAGAAGTAGAAGTTGATACTTTCTCTCTCTCACTCTCCCCCACTCATTCATTTATTTCGTTAGTCATCCGGCTATCATTATCAGTCGCAAGCACGAGCCAAATACGTAAGTTATATAGGAATACGTACGTGTTTACCAAGAAGACTATCAGTTTGAAAAATCTACTTCTTTGTAAAAGTCCTCCTTTTCCTTTGACGAAGGGTTTGGCATTTTATTATTTGACGTCGTCGGCACATCTTTTAAGATCATAAGATGAAACCAAATATGGAGTGTTTGATGCATTTCAGTTTTCCCACTTACACTATAACTGCTACTAGCACAAAAAGTGCTACTACATAACTTTATTACTACTATCACCACTACAATTTCTTTCTACTCTTTACTGCTACAACAAAAGCTCCTGAATAATGAGGTTCAACAACATTGCTGAAAGTTGTAGGAAGTTGGATTGTTATGCTGATCGTGATGATGATGGGGGAGAAGGATAAGAAGGAGAATATATGAAACAAGTTTAGTAACATTATCAGCAGAGTTTGTTTGTCTTTGATACACATTAAATACCTATAAATATACATGCCAGAGTTTTTGCCGGCTTTCGGAGATACACTGAATGTCACATTCCCATATCCTCTATACCTCTATACAACCAGAAAAAATGTCGGTCACCGGTACAGGACGTATGTATGGAGTAAGCATGTAAAGTGTCAATAATCAACTCTCTTCCTCAACAAAATGAGATTTTTTTGAGAGTGTTGACTTTGCCGAGGTTGTCAATGTTTGCTTTACAACAAGTGGAAAAGGAGTGCGCAAAGAAGGGCGGAGGTAGTGGTTATAACGTCAGCATAAAAACGAGGATAAAGGGTCTTAGGGAAGATAGTATCGGTACTGCTGATGAGAGCTTTGGTCCAAGACAGCGTTTTATTCATTTAGCAGGTCAATATAACAGTCGCAGTCTATATATTATTGTGAAGATTCCACAAATAAAATAACATTTGCATAAGAAGCAAGACAAATCCTAGTATGTAGCGCAATAAATTGAGGCAAAAGGGCTCATCGTCGTATAGCAGGGTTTAAAGTGTAGTTGTAGTCATTTATCGGGCGTGCCGGTATAATTTCCTGGACTTTGTGTAATGAAAGTAAAAATACCTCAGCTCAACAGCATATTGTTGACATGGATGAGGACGGGTATATGCGTTTGTAATTGAAAATGACGGAAGTAGAGCACCTACAGGGCAACCAACCCACATTCATAGATATCACACATCTGTGTCGCTTTTTCGAATGACCAGAGATATCTTTGATGAACTTTCGTTTTTATGAGCTATTTTGTGGATTGCGGATTACTGATAGTCCCCATTTTATACACAAACGTTATGTCATTCTTATGTTTCCGGTAAAATTATTTACTTTTTACTACATAGGCATTTTTATGACACATGCCTGGTGAGTCGCTGTACCAACTACAAGCCTCGAATAAATGCGACAAATGAGCACGCGAACGGAAACATCAGTTTATTCACCTAGGTATATGTGATGGGTAAATAAACTTCAACTTATACTCTTGAATTATACTTTGCACCAAAAAAATCCAATCCTTGTACTGGCTTCGACGAACCCAGTAATAAAACGGTGGTTGATGTTACAATGATCTATTTCCAAAGATGCTAATTGAAGAATGAAAAAATTAAATTAGCTGATTATGCAATGTTCATTACGATGATAACAAGTTAGATTGAAAACGCCTGAGTAGACGCTGTAACAGTGAATGTCTTATAACGGAATCAATCGGAAAAAAATTATATTTTGTCAGTGATTAGCTAACAAATTGAAGTTTTCGCAGCGTAAACCATTCCACCATACTTGACAGAAAGAAAGCTTAGATCAGAGCTAGGTACAATTATAATGTAATTATAATTATGTGCTTGTAATATATTTACCATAAAAACGTACGATTGCATGCAATATTTCCGCGTACCAAATTGATATTGAGAAAGTATGTGTTAACTTTGTCTGGTCTGATCTATCGATGAAAGTGGTGGCGGCCATACGATTTAAGGCAGCGTTAGAAGTCTGGACCATTTGGAAGTGATATTTGCAGCATAAAATATTCGTTTCAATTTAAGTTGTATGGGTATATATTGTTTGAAGTTTAATGTTTGTGAAAATGTTTAATAAGGTACATAAGTATTTTCAGAGAATTATGCCCTAGATCTCTACTTTAAGGTTTTATTCTGGAAACTTTTCTTCTTATTTATAAGAATGATTTTTGATACCTCCAATCTGTCTATCGGTCTAATACGCTCCTGTCACAAAATGTTGTTAAATTTAAGCTTCGATTGTATCTGAATAGTTGGATTGAGTTAGATGGAGCAATTTGCATTGTTACATAATATAATTTCTCAATACCTCTCAGTCGTTCATAGTATTTATTTATATATACCTACCTACATTTACGCTAGCACTCACTTCAATTTTACTTAAAATAGTACGTGACACCGAACCGAACTAGGATGACCTCCCGTGTTACAGGCACGGCATGGCATGTATATAAGCATCACCCTGTTACTGTTAAATGCTGTCTTGATGATGAGGCTGACAATGGTCAAATGTGGTTTCTACAGTTTTAGTTGTTTGTTTATGTAAGTTTTAATGGCATCGCTGATAGCTGCCAGTTAGTTGACTCGACCAAATTGGACAATGAAATTATTATATGCTCTGATACCTTCAGCATTTCAATTCGCAGAATGAGATCACGGTACATATTCAATATAAATTTTTATAGAGTAACAGTGAAAGTGAATAACCGTTTACTTTTCACGGAAGTGGATGAACATCCAGAAGCTAAATAATTACCGCAAATCTGATTACGGAGTGCAAAAAAGAAAGGATTTTCCATTAGCAAATGCAAGAGAGTGTAATGACACTATATGGAATTTTTATTGAATTGAATCGGTTATATTATATATAAAAACTACATAATACAGTAAGTTATGCAATGTAAGGGCAAACTGGCTACTGTTCATATTCTAAAACATATTCATCTATTATGTTATAGAGTTGTAGCAGTTTGTTATATATGATAGGATTTGGGTTCATCTGTAAATTATTATATTTGATTGCATTACATCTAATTATGTAGTAGTAATCGTTGTGCGTATAATATCAAAAAGAAAATGAACAAGATTTGTACTACTCAGATCAGGAAGCAAAAACGTTCATATTTCTTTTAAACCAATGAGTTTTGCAAAAATCTGTCTTTTAATGTGGTTAATCCTGTGCCTGGTCCTATATATTTTGCTGCTTTCTAAACTAGTTTACAGCCAGAAAAATATTGGAAAAAGTGGGACATCCGACTAACATAGGCTCATGAAAACATGGGAGTGAACTCTGTATTTCTAGTATCTTTGGCTCAAACCGTCCCAAATTACAAAACCAATCATTTAGAAGTGTCAGCGCTTGAATTTGTTATTGTACATCTAGTAACATTAAATAAGTATTACGGAGAGTTCCTCCCACTTAGTCCTGTAACTATCACACTAACTCATAGAGCAATCATATGTCCAGTGCGGCGAGTTTCCAAGAAAAAAATTGACTGAGACGGGCAGTGGAAATTGATGACTACGAAAATATAATTTAAGAGGAAATACCAATAATACAGCATGGGAAACAAGTGTTTGTGTCCGTTTTATGATTTTCCCATTATAATCTCGTCGCTTTCTCACTTAGGCTGACATAAAAGGAAGCTTTTGCCTCCATGTCCAAAAGAAAGTTGATTAGTTACGCCATACACATGCATGTACGTATCACACAGCGGCGCCTATGTTGCTGTTGACGTTACGCAATGAAAGCTACTGAAAGAATGAAAGTTTTCACGAATGTATGCCTGATGTGATGATGTTACATGTAAACTTATTCGAGGAACCGTTAAAGAATGAGTCACGTTGGAGCATGTATGGTGCCTGGATAGATAACAATACTATTATGTAAAAATATGACGTGTAAATACATGCTGGCTGACTTCTTGGCATCATTCTTCATTTTCATTCCGATATAAACAGAGCGTATTGCCCGTGCCCACACACCAAGTGTGAATACAATAAATGTAGGATAAATAGATTTCGTACATTGCATTCTCTGCAAAAACTTTTCAGTAAAGTAAACCAACCGAAACCGGCGGCGAGACGGTAGCCATTTATAATCTCGAGAAGAATGTAAAAAGTGTTTTTATTGAAGAGTCAAAGATACAAAAAGGGATTACATATTTCAATGAGGAAATGTGAAACAGAAGCGTTTTATATTTTATATCCGGAGACTATGCTTCTTTCCTGAAACTATTGCTTTTCTTGACGGACTGGCAGCTTTCTGCTCTTGCTGCTGGACATAAATATTATATGGCTTGGTTTGATGCGAGATGTGAGTATCTCAATGGAAATGGAGAAAGATGAAAAATAGATTTTCTCGCGCACATACACTGCACATTATATATTTATTTTTGTCATGCATTATTATGTATCATCATGATTGTCGTGCCATGTGATCATACGAATGGAAACTGTGTTTCATGAGAGAATGCGAGGGAAACCCGTATTCGTAAAAAAGGCGTGTGCGTTGAGTGGGCAGATCATAATTCTATTTTACCTTACTTTTCACACAAAGCATGTCATATGAAACAAAAAACCTTAAGGATTGTACAGGAAAGCGAAACCTACCACCGTTGCAAAGAATAACATATTTGTCTCCGGAGACGGGACAATGGATGATGAAAGCAAACGCATATATTACCTGTTAAATAAAGTTTGTAAGTAGTTCTGAAAAAAAGTCTCTACTCGTTGCCTTTCTACTGTGCCTGACTGAGGAGAATGGAGACATGTTATGTGGTTCTTTTGGCAATCAATTCCACAGTCACCCACACAATTCGTAACTGAAATTAGTTTCTACAAAATATTAATTTTCTATATGGGATGGGGATTTTTAAGTAACGTATCGATGAACTTGTTTTGGACATGTGATTTTCTTCCAAAGATAATCTTCTTATGTAAATAACCAGAACTAGAAGCCTTATTACTAATAAGTTATTAGATTCATAATTAATTTAAAGATTCGGAATCAGAATTTACTAGAAGATTCTAATTTCATGCAGATAGGACTATGTCTTTGTTCTCCAGGAGTGAAAAAATGGAACAGGCATCATTTGTAAGCTTTTGTTGTATGTCATGTTAGAACAGGAGATGCATCCGCCTATCTACCAAATAACTTACGTAGTTTTATATATCGTTCATCCGATATAATAAAACTTAACTAATTATCTTTTCAATATGCAACAATTTTCAATCAAAATTCAGTATGCAAAAGACTAGCAAGCTATTCTTTCAACCAACAAGTACTGTAGTGCTGATTCATAGACCAAAATGTGCAGCATGAATTTGTTATCATAAAAATACATGAACCATGCGTCATTAAAGAACTCTACTTTCAAGTTTCTCCTTCATGTTGTCATTATACATACATAGGAACATCTTTCGAAACAAGATGTAACCTGGAATCCAGTTCCAAAAACTACCCGCAAGAGTATGCGACGGTAAATTTTAAACGAAATTTTGGGCAGTCTATTAATAAACATATATTGCGCTTTCAGTATAATATACAAAGTTATATCATTACTGAATTAGGTGTGGTTGTATTTGCACAATTTGCTTGTAAGAAACACTGCATTTTATTTTATCTAAGCAAACTGAGAAAGGACTTTGGTTTAATTGTAATACACAAGTTAGTGGAAAATTGTGAATCTGCTATTTAATATTAGAGGCTGACAGGAAACTTATGATGTGTTCCAATTAGCACAGTTCTTCAATTTTCAATAAATTGCCTAATTTATATTGCGAACCTTAGCGCTTACGCAGCAGTTGACACTTCAGATAATTAGCTAACGGGCAAATGGGTACGTGGGAACATCAACGATACAGCTGGAATGAGAATTTGGATAAAGTAAATACACATCTTGAATGATCACTTCATGACAGCTTTAGATAGAAATAAAAATGTTAACATTGAGTTTCTCAATCAAGTTACTATAAATAGTTTAGTTGCGATTTAGGCATTTCAAAGAATGATAACGCTCCAGTGACTTTCATTCGTTATTCAATAAAAATCATAGGTTAACAGGTAATATTGTACACATGTAAGAGGGGCTCTTTCTTGAATGTGTGCTTTGTATTCTTGTCTTCATTATGATGTTGACGCCATTATTTGATACGACTTATCCAAGTTCTATTGAGATTTTTTTTACCCTGAGAACATCTTCTTGGTGTTCTCTGTAACATTTCAAGCTAGAAATGTCGAAATGTCAAGCTGTATGTCGAAACTCCATAAACATTTCAGAGTGAAACCACTTGTCATTTGTTGCAACATGCAATTAAGCTTGCAAGTGCTTTATCAAGTTTTATTTCATACCGCAAATCAATGTCTCATCTTTATTGTCTGTTAAAATAATTGTTATCTGTTAGATAAATAAAACGATCATTTAGAGGTGAACACAGCCCTCCATCTATCCATCAAGAAACAATAAACAACATGATGGACGTGCTATGCAAGAAAATAAGCAAACATACGTAAAAGATAACAGCAATTGAAGGAACGGAACAGCTCATAATAATATTATTATTTGGGTCTGAAAAGATGGTTAAATGTTCAAAGGTATGTTCGAACTTTTTAAATGTAAACTTGACCTTTCTTCTGTATAGTCATGACTTTTGATATGTCTTGTCATGACGTATCCACTATAGATGTCATAGGGATAGTTCATAGAACAAAAATCAATAGTATTGACAAGGAAAAGATTTGTCATGTCCATAAATATCGACACGACTTAGTTAACAAAGAAAGGAGTGTCAAATTTTGATATCGATCAAGTTCTTAAAACTTGGCTAAAACTATTTTGGCATTCAATCATTCATAAAATGTCAAATTCTGACATGTTGGACGGAAGTGTGTTGAGTTGAGTAGGTGGAAGATGAGCATTTATCAGCTTTCCATATCAAAACCAGCTTGCCAAACACGTATGACATCACAGTATATATGTTATAGGAATGTACGGTTTACGCTAAAGCCGTATAATACCCTTATACTCACATTAATCCGTGGAGTTTATTTATTGAAGAGTAATCAAGCACTACTTTACAAACTCCAAAGTGCTACCACGTTTTTACTTTTCAAAGAACCCCCGTGGCGAGCTTTTTCTGCTCTGCTGTTAGGTCAGTGGTTGGTTGGAGTCAACTTGCCATAAAAACTATAAAAACCGGTGTTATTGGGCAACCTTCAACCCACCCACGACTAAACTAATGACTTTGATGATTACTTATTATTAGAGATTTTAATTAATAAGCCATGCATTTTCGGAGAGAAGGTAATATTTCTTTATCTTCCCCAATTTTCTATACTATTCTACTCATGGCTTAATATGCATAATCATAAAAAATGTATGCTGTTAAAATGAACCCCCGACCAGGACAAAACCACCTCAATATAGTATTTTTAGACTCATAATATATATTCTTGCTTAAAGGGAAAAGAAATCGTAAGGCGTTTGGCAAGACTTGGTGCTTATGTCACCAAAGAGCCATGCATTTATCATCCTCGAAATGGCACCACGGGGAAGAGCTTTTTACCCGACACATTTTCAATAAAGATCTATTTATGAACATTGTTTCTAAATATTTTGCGTTACTATTTCAGACTTTCCTACACGTAAAACTTGGTTGAAGCAGCACTACATATTATTGTAATTTATAATCTTCAGATTGACGATTAACCTACATCTACAACAAGAAAATCGTATTTTCGTTCCTAACTATCCTAACATTTAAAGGGGGCATAACATTATGCAAGACTCTGTTTTTGAATGGGGACCGGGTGAAACGAGAAAGATACATTAGACACAAGAATCCATTGTGCTGGAGACTAGAGAAAGGATTTCACTTGAGACTGCGGAGGTGGTTTTGGTGTTCGTTTGTCTGTGTGTGCGACGTGGGAGGAGAAATGATATGTAGAGAATCAGAAAGATGAGATGTGAGTTGATGAGTGCGTTGTACCCATTATTCTTCCATAACGGTAAACGAGTAACAGCACTATCGCACGGAGTAAAACATTCACGGTGCATGAAACAAGAGCCAGGTTGGGATTCTTGGGATATACCGTGTTGAAATGGGAATTGGGGAAAACTGAAATCTGCAGGGTAGGAAACACTGCAATTGAATGCTATTGAAACCACTGACACAGCATATATTTGACTCGAAGTAAAGGCTAGAAATCGGTTAATTACTCACTTTTTCAATTTGGAATGAATGGAATATACACGCCCAAGTATGTAATTATACTAATTGTGCGCATAAATATAAAATAAATAAATTTTTATATACAGACAATTAGTTAATGTTTATTGTAAAGGTATGCAACCAAATTCCAAGAATGTCTTCTCCATGAATGCTATACGTTTACCTATGCATCTTTACATGTTTTACTTGTTTAATCTTGCTCTATAGCATATAGCAAAATTAAATTACTGACAAAATATATGAATTCCTTCCCAATGACAAACATAAAAAAAGGATTAGTTTCGGCAAAAGTCAATGGCAGCGGTGGGATTCGAACCCACGCCCCCGAAGAGACTGGTGCCTTAAACCAGCGCCTTAGACCGCTCGGCCACGCTACCCAACGTTGTTAGTGGAACGGCCGAAGCTGCAACACTTTTAGAAAGGACAACTGGCGAATGTGTGGTACAAAAATAGATTTGAGTGTAGGTACGTCTTTCCAATCCAATTATAATTATGCTTATCTCCACAATCTGACTGGGTTTTTATAGTCAACAAAGCACAAGATGATAACCACGTATGCTTCACGATAGACCAAAGTTTAACAAAGTAAACGAGCAAGTGATAGCATAGCAGAATACGTCTGTGTACTTGAGGTTGGTTCAACCAACTTGGATGCATGTTATGTTGCAATTTCTATTACAAGTAGTTGTTCAGCATGATTTGCTGTGTGCTCTACTCTCCTTCATCCAATGTCTTGCTAGGATCACTTCATTTCATTTTGCAACAATTAATATAATGTCAGTCAATTACTGACTGTCGTGGGTCTTTTTTAAGTTAGCCAGTTCATAAGTTCTCTAGTTAGTTTTAAAATCAAAGTATCATTTTTGGCTAAATACGGATATGTGTAAGCTTTTAAGGTTTAAATTGTGATCTCGCCCTTCAATCTTATATAGACGAGTCACTTGTTTGTGATTCATATGTACGTTCAGGAAATCCATAATTAATCTAAGCATATTGGAACTTTTAGTAATTCATCTCTCGATTCGAAAATCATTTAAATCTCTGTGAAATTGCTGCTAAAATCTTTATGCATCGCGTAGCTAGAAAATTGATTGTTAGGAATGGGATTCTTATTTCATATTTTTTATATATTTTTATTATGCACAAGCACTGTAAATAGGACATATTGTTTTATTATAGCTTTAATTTTTACATATTTGGTGTTTCGTAACGGAACTGGGCCAATTACTCATTGACACATTTTAATCCATAATCAGAATTTAAGCTGTATCTGTACATAAATTGTGTTAAAACGCCATTTGTACGTTTTTATTAAAAGTACTAATTAGAAATGTTATAGAGCAAGTTTACATGCTAGACAGTTTAATACGAGTTCAATAACAATACATGATGCTTGTAATATCATATGTATAAATTAATGTAAATGTTTACATATCTGACGGGTTAAGGATTTAGTCGGGAATAATCACTGTCATCTATTTTTAATGATTAAATAATCTAGATTATCAATAATTACATACAAAATAAATTTTTGTACACAAAGGGAAGCCCTCTTCCATAATCCCATATGTATGCATTGCACGGGTCGTGTGTTAAATCAATTCGAAATAATATGACAATTGCAACTTTAACCAAACTAGACAAACTGAATGTAAAATTAGATACGACTACAACTGGTGTCTATGTATTCGCGTTTTCTCATATTTTTGTAAAAAATATAACATTTACAATAAGTGCATCATATTTCATCCCCTTCCTGGTCTGAGTCGTGATCCAATCCGATTTGCTACAATGCATTAACTCGAGGCAATGTTATGTATGTGGACATAAATAACACTCTATAGTCTAGGTGTACTGAACATATACTTAAAAGCAGAATTTGGTTCAACAAAGCGTTGGAGTGTGGATGAATGTTCCTCGAGTTAGTTATTGTCCCTCTGGATCCATTAATTTATTCTTGGTGACAGGGCGTTGGTTTTCTAACGAAAAATACCGGCGATGATCTGCATTAATAGTTTTTACACCCAGATCCATCTTTCCTGCATAAATTAGGGCATTTGCCCAGTAGTGAATAGTGTTTGATGGTCGTACTTACATTGAATATCATTACCTCACACATATAAACACAGAATACATGGATACGCTATCTATCTATGCCCAAAGGAACAAGATATTATAGTTCTCTATACCCGTTGGTAACATATTATAAAGGTAATATCTAATTTGAGACAGAAACCAAATATCGTTTAATTGTAAGTTGTATCATTGTTACTTCCTCCTACACTTTCTCTGGCGCTTTAGGACATTTTAGTTTCTCTTCATTGTACGTACTGAGTTTGAGAGCAATACGTATTCTCATGTTGTCCCTATTGCTTGTCTGCGTGTAAACGCCAACACTCATTCGAAAAACTACGATTTGTTAACTCCGTTACTTACAATACTTTCCTTAGCACAATGAAATTTCAGAGCAAACAGTTACCGTGAACCCTTTTTGCACTTCAAAAGTTGCAGTATATAAATGAACATGTAACATAATTGTGTCGTAGTCAATTTGTACCTCAAAAAGGGACTTTTGTACTTCACCCACCTACACGGCAGTTTCAAATTTTTCAGTTTACGTATACAATGATTGTATGTAGAAATGGTTCTTAGCTTTCAAGATAAAGGTGAATACCACATGACGTGAACGACAAAATTATCAGACTGGGGTAATGAGACACAACTCGTTTAGACAATATAGTGTCCAATTTAATATATTGACAAACTGCACGCACGACTTTTGTATTTTACTTTTCACAGGCATTGGTTACATATTATGTTACATGTTACAAATGAGACCTTAAGATGGCATCAACTAATGTTATGCGTACAACTCTAATAATCCAAACCACAATCTCAAAATCCAATCCTTTTCTTCTGCCTTCCCACACAGACACTGCTCCAAATGAAACCTTATATCGGCATGATCCATTGTAATTAACAAGAATACAAAACAGAATGTAAAAATATATTTTTACTAGGTATTTAGAATTATGGTCATTACATAATTTCAAACGTGATAAATTTGATGAAGTCGAAACGTAAAATATCCACAGATGAATCATACATATTACAATTTGAATTTTGACTAACTTTTTTGTAAGATCGTTAATAAAAGTCACTCTAGCAAATATATAAATACTTTAAATTTTATCAGAAAGTGAACTTTCTAACACAGAAGCCATATATCATGTGACCAATATAGGAAACCATTTGAGAAAGTCAACATTCAGTTTAAATTATTTTCATACTTATGTATACTCATCCCTATATTGCGCTTTTATGTGGTTAAAATACTGATGAACTGGCATGGATAAAAGATGACTGGGTGTCTTGTAAAATTGAGTAAAGTAATATAAAGTACGGTTAATATTAAAGCAAGTAGGCTTAATCTTTCAACTGGGTTATTATGTATTTGTTATGTATATCACTATTCATTACATTTTTATGGCATTTATGGATTAAAAACAGTTATTATGAATTACACCAACATATGATATATTCTTATACTGGCGTAGGTATGTATGAATGTCACCTGCAACTTGCTAGCTACGTATGTATTAAATTGGATTTACAATTCAATAGTATGCAGTATAATATGTAACCGCCTTCGCCAATAAATACTTTAATATACTTACACATTGATACCTAATATTATACAACAATCAACGATCTTATTTTCGCAAAAATCACAGAGTATAATATAACAAAGACTGAGTGAGTTCACCAGTAATTAATTAGAATACTTGATACATCTTATTTAGATCACATTGATTTTTCATTATACATACTTACATCAATGGTAAAAATTATTTCCTGGCCTTACTGTTTGTAAGTATATCTCCGTATCTTCTCGCCTCAGTCGCAAATAAATAAGTACTATAATAATTATTATATCTGGCATCCCATAAGGTTGTCCCAAACCCGTTATTGTATTCCTCTTCAAAGGGGCTAGCTAATATACCTAGCTATTCTATTGATTGTGAAATGAATCACCGCTACCGCCGATAGTGATTCTACTCCGTTTTCCAAGTCCCAGATTGGTAAAAAGCCAAGCCGGATTATAGTTGTTAGCCTTTGGGTATTCCTGTCTTCTGTGTCCTAAGAAATATAAAAGCTCCTTTGTCTTTCCATCCGGTTGTTCAGCGTCATTAATTTTCCCGTTTGAGATTTGGTTTCCTAGTATGAAAAATGATTAATTCGTTAAAGAATTCATTAAAGCATATTTTGGTTCTAGCATGTAAATTGAGATAAACTAAAAAACCGTAAGGTAACACTATCATTAATGGGTCATTATAACGATTTTTCCATGTTTTTTAACCTAGTGTGTACAAACTGGATCCCCTGGAATCTCTATTTGTCAAATCCGCACTCCTGGCAACTTCACCGTCTTGTGCAATCGATGTTTCTGAATTTGATGAATAACCTCGCCTTGTGGGTGATGCAATTTTTATATCTTGAGTTTCTGAAAATTTGTCAACGTCCTCTTCTCTTCTTCCATCTGCTGTTGACGGTAATGACGCTGCTCCTCCTGTCCCTTCATTTTCTTCGTTATTAGGCGCTGACTCACGTTGTTTCTCGTAAATAGAATGAATGTTATCCCGAAGATGTTGGAAGAACTGTGGAATGTTTGTCAATGCTCCTATAAAAATATGCATGTGTTTTAGTCATGTACATATAAATGAGCGTAAAAACGAGTAGATGATGCATGTACATATTTTGATATTTTAAATGTCACCGTTCCTATATATATAGCTTTCTAGTAAGCATTTTGTTGTTGCGTTTGTACTACTTACGGACACCAATAAACGGAGTATAAGTGGGATCTTCCGACTTTGGGAGTAAATTAGGTTCCCACCTGCTACTGCTATACCTTTCCCAACTGTCATCCTCGTCATCATCATCTTCAGAAGTTGAACTGCCTGTTGAAGTGCTCCCGAGAAGCCGTCTTGTGTCAACCTTTCCAAACTTGCTGGCAACGGGATAAATGGGAAACGACTTGGTAGATGGATATTGATTAGTAATCAGTTTCAGTGGCATGAAATCGTATCCGCCACTGCTTGTTTGTCCGTTACTGTGAAATTGAAGAATTTTGTGTTGATAAGATGGTGATTTGATGTTGCTCGTTTGGAGAAATGGGTCGCTAGCCTCGTCATTTTTTAACAAAATGCGATGATGGGATTGGGGCTCACGAGAAACACGAACATGGCTCAGAATTGGAGGCCTGCCTTCACCTTTTCAAAAATTGAGAGAATATTGGGCGTTGAAAATTAGTTCCGAAGAAAATGCCTACAAATTTATGGCGTTTGCATTGCAGATATTGAAATATTAGACAGGCTACTTTGCAATTTATATTACATAAAAGCTAGAGGAGGTAATTAGATGTCAGCATGCTAAAATATTGGCGAAAAAGGCAACAAAATATTAAATGGAAAGTTTAAAAATAACTTTCCCTCTTTGGTGCATTATTTATCTACGTCTGATGAACTTACCCAAATTGGTAAAGGTGCAGAAGATTATATTATCGCCAAATGCAAACTTTGTCAAAGTGCCTAAAAGTTTAAAATTTCATGCAAGTTTGAAAAAATCTAGATCAGCATTTAAAATACGATCCACAAGTTGACTGACATACATTTTTGTACATCTATGTTTTAAAAAGGGCAACTTGTGAAAAATCTGTACAAAAATTAGTTTGTAGTAACATCTCCGTTATGTAAAAAATTTAAATTTCGATACTGAAATAAAGTTGTTTAAAAACTGTCTTCTCAAGTTTTTAATTGATTTTTACAAAAACTGAAAACACTAATAAATATTTTAAAACTCATAACAGTTTCTGCAGGATTATTTGTACTTGCGATTGTTTAAAAAAATTAGATTTATTACCAGATCCCGTTTTCAAAGCAGACCCCAAATGTCCCAAAGTGCTGTTGGGTAACAAGAAGAACAGCAAAGTGTACGACATCATAACAAACCACGAACAATACAAAAATGAATGCATTTTTCCCACGGGGTTGTGTGAATTGAACTTTATCAGGAAAAACGTGAACTTTGAACTTTTCAATACATAAAGACAATTGAAATTAAACTGCTGTCCACACTGTACGTTTAAATAATTATGTCAAACTTGTGATATTTGTTCATTTTATAGACATTGGCAAGGTTGTGTGAATACAGGGGTACAAAAACCGTTGCTGTGTAGGAAGCAAAAACTTGCAGTCCAACAACACTACATGTCCCGTAACTGCTCAAAGACGAAATGGTAGCAGAGTGAGGTGAAAACTCGGGGTGAAGCGAGCAGGTGGTTGTACAACGGTCGCAAGCAGGAGACTCCTTTTTCTCTTTTGTTCCTTCATCTCTCATAAATATGTAATATTCGCAACAAGGATGCTTTGCGTTTTCCACCGCGTCCATGTAAGTATGTATGCCTGGTGCGAGTTGTTTATGTTCCGGGTTGTGGAATTATCATCATGGGCTTCCACACGCAAAAAGCCTAGTTGTCATTGCTGCAGACTCATTGTTTTACTTGGAAAAGAGGAGAGTGCTCGCAGAAAGGGTACATGTACCTACGTAAACGTTACATGCATCATCATTCCTCGTACACGTAAGTACAATGGGCCTTTTAATTTTAATCCTTTCTCTTTTGGACGTTAGTTCGTCTTAAGCTGTCGCACCACAAGATATAGCATGTACAAATCATATAATATTCAGTGATATAAAAGAAACAAAGCCTTTTGCTGTATTAGCCACAGAGTGAGAAAGCAGTTTGCACCACCACACAGATTGATGCAAGTTGGTTTGCTGTATGATGCTACTGATGATGATGAATCTTTTCCAAGTAGTAGTAGCTATAAATGTTTGACACGCTTGCATACTAGGTTTACCTAGTATTCATTTAGACGTTTTAGGAAATCCTGGCGATTCACTCTTCCATAGTGAAAGCTCCTTAGTTCGTAACGATCAGAAAACAGCCTTGTCTGAAACCTTTTTCTCCAGACTTAGTGAACAATGAACGACCAGTTGGTAGAATCGCATATATTATAATATGCATGTATCCCTTGATATGAACAATCTGTGTGGGAGGCTGAATGTCTCCCTTTCATTAAATCAGTTCATTTTTGCCTTTTTCTGATGCATCGAGCGTTGGAAGCGTAGGTTCATTTTATTCCACTGTGTTACCAGTTACCATATATTTATTTCTATGCTCATAACGATTACAGAACAAGCGAAAGGTTATCTAACTTTCAGATGGATGTATAAATGTATTATGGAGATGAATGAAGCAGACTCCCCTTAAATTTGAATTCCAGCTTCCAATTCAAAAAAGGGTTGCCTCGATTTAACTTTTTATGTTTTCACCCAATTTTATCAAAGGCCACACAAAAATTTCGATTTTCACAACAAAGTTATGGTCATTCGTCATCACAAAAAAACGCACAAAGTTGAAAATAAATGGAATTATGAAAATATTGAGGGAATTGTTTTATTGGTGGTGCCAATCCGACCACGAGCGCACACAATGGGCTGTACACTCGACAATAAACAAAACAAGTATTATTATTATCAATAATTTCACCTCTTTCATGTTTATGTCTTTGCTTTCCCTGTAATATCATGTCACCGTTTTATCGAGAATAGAATGATTAATAATAAAAATGTACGTTTAATAAATAATAACACCTACAGAGAAATCGAATACATTTTTCATGTTTTAATTTTTGGCCAGCTTTCCTTGTTCTCAATAATATGTAGTGTACATATGCTTCCTTGCATTCATTTTACGGCATATCACTTCCGAGGTTCGCACTTTCTCTTCGCCCCGTTTCACATGAAAGAGTTTTTTACAGAGTTCGCAGAAATAGTTTATCTTGGGATTGAACGAAGGCTATATACTTTTATCACTATCTCTCTTAAAAAGCTTTTCCTACTTTTCCTGATCCAATTTTATGATTTCCATTTCTACTCCAAGTAACTGCCGAGACAGTTGCACAAGATCAGTTTGGTAATAAGATGCTGAAAAAAGTTGTAAATCATGTGAGTTCGTGATGCAAAACATTTATGTTTTCAAATTGTATTACTGAAAGTTTTTTTATTCACACACAACAATGGACCAAGTTTAGTATCGCAGTATTTACAACTGTTACGAATGTTGAGCGTGTGAATTTCCGATTTACATGGCGAACATGCATAAGAGTCAAAAGGCAAACTTCGACATGGGTAAAGTAATTCCGAAATGTGCAAAATTTAAGAACATACATACATAATTATGTCGGTGTAGGAAGGAGAGTAGTGTGATTTGATAATGGAATTACATTAATTTATTAAATATGCTACCAGGAAATCGCCATGTGATGACAAGTATAATTCATGACAGATTCCTATCTCGCTCGGGAAATCACAAATGAGGAAATTATATGCGGAATGCTTTACATCAATTTCCAATACAATGAGGAAAATAGCACTGTTTTCCTCAGTAATGAAAATTTCTACGAATTTTTCTCCCGTGCGTGCCAACAGTCCGAATCAATTTGCTTGCTTGGGTATGTGATGCTGTATGTTGTAATAAATGGTTGAGAATAAGGCCAGGCCAATGACCAAAAACTCACGCATCGTTTGCTTAAAATGATTTTTTGTCTGTTGGATGGGTGGCGGCATTCTATTTTTGGTAGGATTATTGTTGGCCTGCCTGTTGTCAAACGCAGCCTGGATTTGGATTCCAATTCCAGTAATATCTGACGACCGCGTAGATTCAGAAAAAGAAAACTTTTTCGTGTGGGTGCGAAAAAAGTATAAGTAAATATATCTACGGCCGGGCATGACATACACATTAAATGTTGGTGTCTAGTAATGGCTTCCTTCCGTTATTCGCATGATTCTGGAAAATATCCACAATCAGTTTAGCAATGCACATTGATATTGGTAAAGCTTACAATTTGCTATAAAAGCGTTGGATGCGCCTGTTTTTTCACCGAATTTGGATGACCAACTTTGATTGCTAATTTTCCTAACCAGCGAACAGTCTAATTTGAAATGAAACAATAATGCATGCCTACAGAGTTGGAATGAAGGTTGGAGATCTTTTTTGTAGCCAGATTGGAAGCGGGAAGAAGAAATCATGTAATGGAAGTGTTTTATCCATTGTTATTCTGCATTTTTAAAAGTTGCACCTTGTATTTCTACATATTTTAGAATTTTATAAATGCAACAGCTTTTCGGAAAGTCAAATGGCAGTGAACCGGAATCAACTGCCAAGATTTGATCCTTTCGCATTTGTGGAAGGTAAACACTACTGAATTTTGATATGGATGTGTTTTTCGATGGACGGTACACGGGAATTTATGTTAATAAAGGTCCTGGATGCGAAACATGTTGGTCGAGTTGTAAATGGCCAAAAACAATGTTGTTTATCCAGATATTCCATAAAATTCCATTAAGCTCCATCCATCATTCACTTTCATTTCATTCTGCTATGGCATGACGTGTATGCGCTCCGTCACCTCTCTCATCGTCCGTGAATGTAGCTTTTGTATTTTAGCGTAAACACTTTTATGTGCTTGCACTTTTAAAATCCCCAACAAGATGTTTACATAATCCCGAATGGGCTAAATTCATTAGCAATATCATCATTTAGATAGAGAAATGCCACCACCTACTTAGGTCAAATGCATTTTGCTCATTAATCTTAAGTAATCCGCTACCTTATTGTGTGGGCTCAGTATTGCGAATTTATTTTGGGGAGCAATCTAACCAAGAGGATAAAGGAATGCTGCACGATAAATTATGTACTGTGATAAAGTGCAGTCAGTGCAATGGAACTAAATCTGAGTCTTTTCCCCTCGTAAAAATGTGTTGTCTTAGGCGAAGATGTGTTGCTCCAGTTTTTTTCTCACTCCAACGCAATAGCTTTACGTGCCGATCATAATGTTGAATATATCAACAGATTGCGATGAACAAGAAACCATTTTTAACATAATGATTTATTTTACACATAGCATGTGCTTGTAACTATTCTGCCAGTTATTCAAATATGTAGCCGATTATTACGTAGCTAAAAAACGATACATATAATCTTTAGCAAATATTGACTTTGTCCAGCTCGTCTGTCTGCATCTGTGTTACTTATGTATTTAACCCGTTTTCAACACTCTCGCGCCCCCACACACTAGTCCAAATTTATGTGAAATTTCAGTTTTACGGATCACGGTAATTCAGTTAACCCCGTAATATTTTAAAGACTAGCACATAATATATTGTGGAAATATATATGTCTTTAAATTGTGGCAGCCCCTTCAAAAAGAAAGGAGATTCGAATCATAATTTTACATTATCATTTGTTTAGACTACATACGAGAAGTATACGCTCAGTTATGCATTTGAATATATTTCGATAAGACAATGAAAGAAACAACTTGTCGTCCTGTAAGAGTAAATAAACAAAAAATATATAAATCACACATGAACATCATTAAGGTGGCACGGCATGATGAGAGTTGAACCACTTGAAATAGGTTAAAAATTTCCATTCCATATTACAGTCGACAGAAAATATGTGATGAATTTTGAATAAGGTAAAGCGTATGTAAGTCTTCACACTCGTAACTCTGCAGAAAAACCTCTCAAATTTCAAGGGTGACATTTGGAATGGCTTGATGACATTGGGTTTATGACGATGATGTGATGATGATACATTTGCCTATTTGGTGTTGAAAATTAAACTGATTAGGAAGAGCAATAATCTGCTGCGAAATTATATAAAATCAAATTTATGATACGTTAAATGCAATGAATGTTAGGAAGTAAACAATATTATTTGGTGGAGCCACAAGTCATGCATGTGATAAAGCTCACCAAATTGTGTTCTTTACGGACAACAGCAACTCTTTATGTTTGCATTATTATGAACAAACTAATGACAGAGAAAAATAATGCCCTGACATATTATATGTCATAATACCACACAACATCATCACATTACAGCCCAAGCCAAAAATCATGATTTATCTCGGTTGGAATTATTATGTATGGTGCACTGCCAAATCCGTCGTTTTATAATACATCGTAATATCCACACGTAACTTGCATGTGCTTATCAATTTTAGTAGCTTATTATTCCCCATTTTTTACTTGGGTTAATGGTTCTATTCATTCATTATGCGATGAACATCGTCACTCTTGATGTGAAAATCAGTCGAGTATGTAAAGACATCATAATTACCACCATAATTATTGTGGTCCACATGAAACCCTAATTTCTTTAGCTCTTGTCGGTATAAACGAAGTAGTACAACATTCTTACTACTTTTTGTATATTAAATTTTGTATGGATTCCTGAGAGTGAATAGTTCATTTTTATTCGCTTAATCTGTCAACATCTTGGTAGTTTTTCAATGCGCGATATCGTACAACGTTGTAATACCAAGATGAGCACTGGAGATATAACTAGCTGTAAGGACACAGTGGAGGTTCTTGCCCGTAATCTTTGTGACGTCGGCTTTAAGTACAACTGGAGCATTGAAGACTATCTAAAGGGTGTTGATGAAGAAATTGATGTGGATAGTCCAATATTTGAGGTAAGCATCATAGAAAATTATACGAACATCAATTCTGTTTAAAGAAGACATAAGCTGATGCTGTTTAAAAATTGTTTTGCAGATAAATGTAAATGGGCTTCAAACAAAATGGTCTCTTGCATTAAGGTACTGGATGGATGAAAACGGCTTGCGCCTGACAAATCCAGTAGTAATTTGTCTAAATTTAGTTTCCGCTGTAGTTTCATCACCATCGCCAGTGGTTGTGGATTACGCTGAAGAATTACAGGTGGGCAGCAGAAAACATGTTCTTTGTAGTGTATATTAATAACTATAAAGACAAAATGGATGCATTCTTCTTGCTATTTTTTTAATGCCACATACTATCTGCAGGTACGATATCAGTTCGGAATCTGGAACCCTGCTGTAAAACAATATGAAGTCTGTCCAGTAGGAAATCACTCAGTTAGTGTGGGCAGTGAGCCAATGAAAACACTACAGAGCATTGGAGCCAGGGACATAATCATACTCGATAGACATTTGAAAGGGAAAAACATACAGATATTCTGCAAAATCATGCTAGTAAGTAGCAGTTCAATTTGGCTCCACTGAAACGAACGTCGTTTTGGAATTATACAATGCTCACGGTTCATTTAAAACAGGTTCGTGAACAACTGGAACAACATTCGTTGGCCCTCGACCTTTGGACAAAGTTGAGGGACGGACAAAACTGCGACGTTACCATTAGGACGTCTGATGGAAATATCGTTCCCGCTCACAAGACCATTCTCATGTGTCGCTCTCCAGTTCTCTGTGACATGATTGATGCGCAAGGTCACATTAAACTGGAAATGACCACATCACTTTTAACTTCATTGTTGCAATACATTTATACGGATCGTGTTGATCCTCTAGACTCGCCACAAAACTTGCTAAAGTATGCAGTGCAACTGCAAATGCCAGGGTTAAAGGTAAGATTGTGGGTAGTTGAATCCTTGAACATTTATCCACATGTAACAGCCATTCAATGTATTGTTTTATGTAGGGCATTTGCGAAAAGGCATTAATTGACTCAATTACCCCGAGGAATGTGGCAGCCTTACTACTCATTGCTGATACTTTTGGCTGTGAACTTTTGAAAAAATCTGCGTTGGGATTTTGTGAGGAGAACTCCGATACGATTGTTAAGACCGTTGCATGGAAAGTAATGGAAGAGGTAAGTGATGAGAAAATCCCAAAACTCTTACATTTCCCATAATATGTCAGCACTGACTTGGGGCACTCTCAACCTACAATGTTCCAAAGATTCTCTCACCAACATCTTTATTTCCTAATCTTTGTAGGTTAATCCAAAGCTTTTTGAGGAAGTTTGTCAGACTTTATGAAGGAGAAATGGTGGAGAACCGGAGGGATTAGTGTGGCAATGTTCTACGTTGCTAGAATACACGTGAGAGTGAAAGCATGTATGCTGTTTTTATAAGATGTGAATCGTGAACCGTGTAAGCAGCCAGTATGTTTGTAGCCTGTAAAAATAACTGTTCATGTAAAAGTCATGAGATCTGTCTTAATTGTATGTCTATGGTATATTAATCTTGAGTTTTTTGAGAGTGAGGTAATCATTTGATCCAAAACATGACGCTTGAAAGGTGATGGTAGAAAATATTATTTACGCTGTTTTATATGTCGTGGATGTCTTCAAATGTGATATAATGTCATATTTTTGCGGGTGACGTATCAATAACGAGGATGCTGAAACCCTTGACATGTGATGTCATAACATAAGATTAAGTGTAGCCAGCAAAATAAAACATAACTTTCGCAAATGCGATATTTTTATCCAGTGCTTTGCTTATGTCGTTCATATTTATTTGCCATCATAATGACAAACTGTATTACTATTTCTGCGAGAAAAGCATATGACGTAGCATAATAATAAGTTAATACAAAGAAAACTACACATGTAATCAACCAATAAATAAACGATCAGTAATTAAATAATATAATCAATAATAAGAGAATAACTTAAGCCTCAAAATTCTATAATAGAATTAATCATTAATCTTAGAGTTCATCATCTTCGAATTTTGATCTATATGGGGAAGAAGGAATTTCGTTGATTTCGGCATCGTTTTCGTCCTGCTTCTTCTCAACTCCCCACTTGAAGATGGACTTTTGACAAACATTTTTGTAAGTTGAGCAGTCTCCCCTTCTTCCTGCATCCTCGGCCTTCAGGTACTCTGGCATGTGACTTTCGGCATAAGGCGACTGACTGACACTATTACAATGTATAAATAGAGGTCCATATTCATTGTTTTTTTTCGAGAAGGCCATAATATGTGTATAAAACACTAAATAAAGTAAACTTACCTGAAAAACAAGGCAATCATTTCTCCAAGCAAGCCATACCCTTCTTGCAGTGGAAATTCATGAATTTCGCAAATGGCTCTGAGCATACAGCCTCTCCCCTGAAAACCAAAGTTGGACATCATGTTCTCAATGGATGGCAAAAGAAGAGCTCGTTCTCCACCCAGGAGTTTGTCTGGGGGTGGAAGAGACATTACAGAACGTGGTTTTCTGCTGTTAACGCCAGGTTTCTGCTGTTTCGCTTGCGAATCGGACTCTCCTGTCCGTTTGTGGATGGGGAAGAAAGAGTATACTAAATCGCTCTGGCCATTCTTGTATGACTCGAATGGTCTCGCAAGAGGCTCGTAAGAGTAGGAAGGATCCACTTGGTTTTTGTCTGGTTGTGGTCCCCCAGCTGGCTTTTTTTCCTTGTCTCCTTTTTTATCACCATCCTTGCCCTCAATAGGTCTCATGAGTGACCCAAATGGATAAAAGGGAGGACGATCAAAAGGAAAGGGGTGCATCTCATGTGTGAATCCCAATTTGTCACAGTTAACTGAAAAAAACAAGGAAATGTGTACGATGGTGGCAGTTCACAGGAAATGAACTTACGTCTGTCATATAAAATGGAATGCTTTGCATGAAAATTTACTGTAAAAGAACAATGTAGCTTGAAAGTCTGAATTGAGTCCACCCTTAAAAGCCTTTCTTCTGAATGCGGGTATTGTGATTTTTGGTGCTAATGTCAGGATAGTTCCTGTGGGTAAAATAAACTTCCCTTTCCGTACCCAAAGTGCACGACTTGCAAACTCTCCCATTCTCTTCATAATTTCTCCTGTTGCATTTATATCGTTTATGATGGTTCCATTCTGGGAAGATGGTGATATTTTCTCTATATTGTTCCTCTTGATACTTTGAGAACTCACTATTACGGATAACGTACACACAACAATAATACATATCGTTCCAAACGGAACGCCTTTTGAGAAACCTTCCATGACGGTTTACAGAAACTTAACTTGTCGTATTGCTTTCTTTGAGGCTAAAAGCCGGATGTTATTTACAAGAAGTCAGAATTAAAAAGAGATGTGAGCTCATTCACACCTCCAGAACAACTGATATTTGAATTCATTCATGCTTTCAAAATATACTCACTGAACTTTATTTCTAACCATTACATCTTAACTATTATGTAAGTTTGGTTACGATGAAATTAGATTACTTGGTACAGTTATAGCATTCCGTTGAAAAGGAAAAGTTTCGATCAAAACAAGAAATGCAGTTTACTAGGCAAGTAGGAAGGAAATAACACGATTGTCAACAATGTAAAAAGAAGCAGCTTGATGGATCTTACTGACATAATGAAATGATAAGGTAATGACCTTGCGCGTTGCATTTTTTGTCGGCTTGGCTGGTTCAAAATATCGTCGACAAAAGTGTAGAGCATACATACGTATATGTGCATCTTATAGCCAAATCAGGTATAACGAATTCACTCTATAAGCAAAAGTTTCAAATTGTAAAAAACCTGCCTTTTAAGTACCTTAAAGGGAACGGCTTGACGAAATGAAAATTTGTCTCGCTCTATTGCATGCTTATCAGTATATTATCATCATCTTCGTTGTAGCTATTGATTATGGCTTTCTGTGTAATGACGATAATCAAAATCAAGTACTGCACAATTAGCATCACATAAGCTCACATGCAATCTTTGGAAGGGTATATTTATGTAGGGATCATGCTAACACATACCAGTTTGGGTTAAATTATATTAAGGTGCCAACAAACAAGAGTATAATAACAATCATAATATCTAGTTGCATCAGCGGAAGGAAACTGAACTATCATATTTGAAGCTTTATCCCCAAGAAAATGCGACGAAATGTTTGTCGAATTGATTGGCGAACTTCAAAGAATTGTCATACTGCCCAAAACCTTTATTTGCGTAGATTCTTATAGAAATTGCATGAAATCACTCGTTGTGCATTTTGCCCCACTAAAGCATAACTCTAGCCAACAACAATATATTCGCCTTTGGTAACGAGCCATCTTACTTACTGATTCCTGTGATTAAATACTAAGTGCAACTGTAACTGCTACATCTAGCAGCATATCAAAACTAGTCAAAGGTGCCATATAAGAAAACTTGCAAGAAGCTCGCATCTCAGCTCATATTTTCCTTGCATTTAATTGCTGCATTGGCCAATGTGTAAGATCTTCAACTCGTACTGGTGTATTGGGAGGAACGGAGGAAGTAGCCATGTGATGATTACTGTTTATATATTTACATCAATATAAAAAACACATCATTTGAAATCAAAATCAAGTAAATGACTTTTTTCGTCAGAAACATATAACATACCTACTTGCCAAAACAAGCATATTTATGCTACGCAGTAGAGTAAATAATGTACTTTCATTATTAAGGAAATTCTGTAGTCGTATTTCTTGCAGTTTGCAAATCAAACAAGTTATCAAGAGCCAATACAACAAAGGAATGCAAGTGGCCATATGAAAGCATCATCGTTACCGTGAACTTGATATATGTATGTATGGTGTTAGATCATCGATAAGTCTCTAGTTTTTCGGCAATTTTCCTCGAGCACCCTAAATTGCCTGAGGCAGTATGAATGAAAGATAGTATTGCCTGCGTTAAATGCACCCTTTTAATTTATTGAATCTTTACCCCCTTTTATATCGAGGTACCGAATACATCAACGACTGCTATTTAACATCGCCTAATGTGTATTGATTTTGAATGATTTTTTTTGCAAAATACGTGTACGTAGTGCTTCCTATTAATTTTCCTCTTTATATAATAAGCATTAATCACATAGCGTTATAAATTATACGTATTAAGTATTAGTACGAATAAAGGAAGTAAGCACGATAACAAATAGCACAATTACGTCAATGCTTTCACTTTCTACAAAAATGTCAAAAGTCTTGGCAGACAGACAATTACCAATGTTGCGCATCACGATTTTTTTGAGTTGTCGAAAGAAAAAACAGTCGCAAGGATAATGATGTTGTCCAACAGTCACAAATAATGTGAACACGTTTATTATGCAATAGCAATAATTTGCTAGCATTATAATTTTATGTACAATAAAATCGTAGTTAAGTATTATTAATTAAGACCTATCGACTCTCATGGACAGGGATTTCAATTCAAAGCTTCCTCGGTAAGAAGTCGTTTAACAGTAGGTAGTGACTGTGTCTAAGATGCAAAAAGCTCATTTTGAGGTAAATAAGGAATATGGGCATTTTTCGTAGTACCTGCTGCAGTCACCATACTTCCCTGCTCTTTCCGCGTTCAAATATCCAGGAAGGTGGGACTTTGCATATATTGACTGCGTTACACTAAATATAGAAAAAATACTGAGTTTATGACATGAAAGAATTGTCGTTGAATTTAAATGATGAGCCACTTTACCTAAAAAATAATGTCAAAACCTCTCCCAGCATTCCAAATCCATTTTTCAACGGTATTTCATGAACTTCACAAACAGCACGCTGTAGACAGGCTCTCCCATTAATTTCGAATGAATTGAGAAGTTTTTCAATTCTTGGATATAGTGTAGCCCTTTCTCCACCTGGAGTATTTGTTGGCAATGCCATCACAGGAATGCTGCGCCCACAGGCGTGGTAGTTATAATTGAAGGTTTTTCCACTTCTGCGATTACACGCTGACGTTGGTGACAACACTTTCCGTTTCGTGTCCGAGCTGTCTTCTCCATTTGACTCTGTCGTATTAGGAATCAAAAAGGAAATGTCCAGCGGCCAAGCATTATCATCGGATGTCCAACCGAGACCTTGAAATAAAACTGAAAATATGAAATTACATAGGTGCTTCCATATATTCTACAGTGAAAAATTCTTGCGAGTATTTTAGAGTATGTTGGAAATTGATGAGATTTGATTACTCAAGAATGTCCATTGAATTTCAAGATTTTCGAATGCCACCCAAGTGGAAGATTGCTTGAACAGTGGAAATGCTAAAATTGGAGTTATGCTTAAGGATGTATCGGGCGGTAGTATCAATCTTCGCTTTCTATCAAGCCATATTGTACGTCTAGTTCTGCCTTTCTGCAAAGTGCCGATATCTCCCTTGTCGTCAACCTCCCATTGCCCTTTATTTTCACAGGTCGTGACTACTTGTGTCCATGCAGAAATTATGAAGGCATGGAGGAACAAACAATTAAGGCAAAAATTTAACTGCATTTTAAGTGCACGATTCACTTGAATTGTAGTGATACATCCAATGTAAGATGTACAAATGATTGCTATTAAAATTGTTCATTTCGGCAACTGAGATAAACCAGTACCTGGATTCCATGTCATTAAATTTGTAATCGGTCATAGTCATAATAATCATTTAAATGGGTTCATCAGCCAGTCATTAATGATTGTCACAAAGGTGCAGTGAACAAACTGGAAAAACATTGCAGACTGATATAATTCTTTTCCATATTACAGAGATAATTTAAATGGTAAAAATGACTGTTGTTTTAATTTCAGGTGACAAATCATTAGCATACAAATTAATATATATTTGCAACTGCTTAATTCACTTTTCTTCCAGGAATTCTTAGACTAGCTGAACAAACGCAAACTGCTGCCAAGTAAATATTATATTCTCGGCTTGCTTTTCGTTATTAGCTGAAGTAAAAATTACATTGTACGTTTATTGATTTTTGTTGTCGTTCATGAATAAACGGTTCGATATATTTGACATGTACAGCTTCATTATTTATGTCAAAAAGTAATCACGTTTTCTTGTCACATGAGAATGCGCTTCAACAACAGCATAATCCAAGCCTTAAAACCACAGTGTCAGTCATGTGCAGCTGTATTTACAGGTTTCCTTCGAAGCTGCAAAAATTATATTGGATATCTAAGCATAATGTAATAACCCGCTAAACGAGTTTAGTAGATCCTCACCTCATGATATACAACTAAAAACTACACTACACAGTAAAATTCCTTGCTCTACAATTGCGTGTCACTTACTTGTTTAGGAAAAATATCAAAAGTTTTTACAGCACTGTATGATGTAATGAAAAGCATCAGAATTTTGATCTGAATAAAGTGTTGTAAATAAAAAGAGTATTTTCAGTACGGTCGGTAGTTTAAAAAAAATCATTAGCATTTTAGCAAGCATCATCGTTCACACATGTGTTATGTCATGCCCTATAGATGAAGAAGCAATATATTAATACATATTATTATGCTCACAGTAGATTCTTTAAACTCTCTATTGCTTCAAAAGAGTCTTCTAAAATCCAGTTTATACAATAGAAATCACTACTGATTTGTATTTTGTAAATTTCATGAAGGACAAAAATTGGGCATGATGCACTTATAGTGACTCCACATTATACAGAACTAATCATGACGTTCAATGCATATCGGATGGTATAATAACAAATACATGGTAAATGTAATACAATACAAGTCAACCGCCCAACAAACTTTTATACGAGAGTTCGTAGCGAATGACGGGTGTGCTAACTGGAAATTGAAATATAATGCTGATGTTTTTACTCGACTGGTTTTGCAAACATACACATGTAATCATGCAACAGGATGATATGTACTGACAATGGGTTGAGATACTTGCAATAATGCTCAATAAATGATGGTGAGCATTATATAAAAATACAAAATGGCATATAATGGACATAGGTAATCAAGGTTCTTTAAGTCGATATCAGTTCTGGTGCCTTTAAAGATATTATTGAACGCTCATTTGTTAAGATTCCCCACGTATAGTTTAGACAACTATCCGTGTTGATCTGTAAGACCAAAGTAATATTTTGACATCTTACCACTTTCTCTTCCACACTTTGTAATGTTTAATTGCATGACATCTTATAACTGACAGCTCTACATTTTCAAAGTTGCATTGCCATAATATCGTTAGATTCTTGGTACACGAAGTAAAATGGACAGCGGGAGAGGTGGAGGAGGCAAAACGCCTCGTGGGAAGAAGCACAGAGGATCTTCTCGTGGAAGGGGTCAAGGTATGAAATTAAATTGAGCACTATATAATAAGCCACAAAAACAGCAATAAACTTTCATATCAATTGCCTATTGATAATGTCAGCGTAGTACGGAAATGTCAAAAACGTAATAACCTGTGGAAAACTGATTCTTACCTACATATCTGTAAGCATAATTTCCAAAATACTAACGCTTGTCTCACACCGGATTGAATACTCATGTGTACTAAAAATACATAGGAATTACTTTTGTGTAAAACAGCTATCAGTTATGTTGCAATACGTTGCTTTCCATGCATGTATTTCCGCGTACTTCGTATGTCTACTTAAAAAGAGATTACCTAGTCGCAGAAGGAATAGTTTATCATTACCATCATCTTGAGCTTACGATGCTAATCCCTTGTTTGTTCTTTATGATATCATGTCCCGTAATAAATCTTTTTGTAGGGAAAGGATTCATATAGGTATATCATAAATAAAAAGTATATATGATGTATGTGTCATTATTTTAATCCCAAATGTGTGGTAGGCAGTTTGCCGAAGGGTTTCATGAAATTATTGCTAGATGAAGGAGAAGCCGTACTATAAAGCTTAACATTGTAATGATTAACAAAAACATCGAATGTTGTATCCATTTATTTAATCATTTTTGTTTTTAGTATAGTACATATTATATTCTACATTATTTTGATGCATATTGAAATATATGTTTTTTAAACATACCATAACAGGCTCCCCATCAGCAAGATCACAGTCAAATGTCTCAGCAGTTGCATCAAGTCCAGTGCAACAGTCACCAAGTGTATCGTCAACAACTTCTCCAGATCAGTCCACACCCGTACCTCGTGGTCGACGTGATGAGGAAACAAAGGTCTCAGGCCAGGAAAGTACGTCATCAGCTCCAACAGTAACTGTGGTAGTCTCACCGCCAACTGAATCATCGCCAGTTGTGCCAACACCAACTTCATATTCTGAAACTGTCCCTGACAAAGAAATTCATACACCGTCATCACAGTCACAGAAACCAAAGTCAGCTAACGTCAAAACGGAAATGGATGAGTCTAAGGATGACGTTGATAAGAAGCCAACAACGGCACCAATTGACGTAGAGCACATAATCAACAAAGATGAAGAGAAACAGTCCGAGTCAAAATCGTCACCGTCACTAACCTTACCCCCGCCAACACCAGCCACGACAAATGACGACTTGGAAATTCCAGAACCCCCAACACCACCACCATTTCACGTAAATACTGAAAAAGAAAAGGTTTCGACTGAAGCAAAAGTAGAAGAAGCGCTGTCAAAGACACAACAACCAAGAACCACGGTAAAAACGTTGGTGGTTTCACCACCAAAGGATGCTGAAAGGTTAACGGATGCTCCCCTCTCGATTGAAATTAATCCAACATGCATAACTTCTGGGGAAACAAGAGCCTCTTCCTCTGCTTCCGCTTCCCAAAGGCTACAACCTCATTCCCGGTCGGACAGTGTTTCTCCCATCTATGCGTACCCACTGCATAGTCCCGTAGGGAAACCAGGATATATTGGAGGTGTGGGGTTTTCTGATGACGAAACTGACCCCTCTGGGCACGATGGGCCACAAGGAATTGTCAGAAGGGAAAGTGCTATAACGGCAATGGAAACTGCAGTTAAAGGATTTTCTAAACGACAGTGGATCCTTCTTATAATTTTTGGTATAATTGACTTGCTCTCAGCAATTACGATATCGTTGCAGGCGCCGTTCTATCCTGCTGAGGTAGATTTCTATATGAAATTAATTTTTATTCGCTATAAAAATACATTTCTTGTTATGTGTTGCGAACTGTATTCAAAATATCCTTTGCAATAGGCAGAGAAAAAAGGAGCCACTGCCACCGAGTATGGGTTTGTATTTGGAATATTCGAATTTATTGTATTCTTGACGTCACCGATTTATGGAAAATATGTAAGTTCCTGGTAAATTCAACCAATGATCGTTCACCAACCTTGGATTACATGAATAACCCATATATTTGTCAAATTGTTCTCCCTCAGTTGAATAAGCTTGGGCCAAAAACAGTGTTCAGTGTATGCATTTTGATGACTTCGGTTTCCGTGATTTGTTTTGGGTAAATTATTTATTGGTAAAAATACTACAAATATAGTGGTGATAATAATTGCTTATATTCATTCATACCAATGGAACAGATTACTGGACAGGATAAATGACCATACTTTGTTCATCACTCTATGCTTTGTCTGCCGTATTTTCGAAGCTTTGGGATGCGGTGGTTTCTTCACTGCAACATTCGTCATTATAGCCTGTGAATTTCCAGAGACTGTAGCTACAACATTTGTATGTGATTCAGAAATTAAATCAAAATTTCATTTAGTTGTTTTATACAACACAATGTGTAGTTCACAATTCCACTACACAAGCAAGCTGTCTGCATAATGTATGTAATTTTGCGTTAGGCTTCATTGGAAACATTTTTTGGCCTTGGGCTAATAGTGGGACCCACCGTCGGCGGAGCTCTCTATGAAGTAAGTAAAATATTTTCTCGAGCCGTCCAATATTACATTTGTGCAATGCCTTTTAACCGATTCATATGTGATTTCCGTTAGGTTGGCGGATTTCCTCTTCCATTCTTTGTCGTTGGGACATGCCTGCTTCTTACTGGACTGTTATCCGGGCTTGTCATGCCCAAAATCGATAGGCAAACTGATGAACACGGAGCGGAAGAGAGAGGCTATGGCGTTTGGACAATTCTGAAAATTCCATCAGTTGCACTTGCTGCTCTTAGTATTGCTTCGACCTCAATGAGTTTGGGATTCGTTAGTGCCACTTTGGAACCTCATTTAAGACGGGTACAACGATTCTAGAACCCACGTTTATCATTCGAAACATTAAATATGTACATACCTAACGGGCATTTTATCATTACGTAGTATGTGCCGCGCAACAATTATATTTTTCTTTTTGTAGTTTGGATTGACGCCACTTCAAACTGGTTTAGTGTTTGTCGTTAACGGTGGAATGTATGCATTGACAGCTCCCATGTGGGGATATATTTGTGACTACATCAAAAGACCGATCTATATTACGATTCTTGGAAACTTTTTCATTTTTGCATCATTCATTTTAATTGGACCTGCTCAATTTGTACCATTTGACACGTAAGGAACAATTTTTGAAAATAGCATGAGAAGTTGATGGTTAACAATCCTTGTTATAATTTCCTGTTAACGATTGATAACATATGTTGGAAATAGGATCCTTTGGGTCACCATAATTGGACTTTTAATTCAGGGCCTCGGGTTTGGTTGCTGTCTTGTATCCGGTTTCATTGTTGGCCTAAAAGATTCCATGTGAGTGTCTTTGAAAATAAAAGTTTGTCATATGATGGCTTTGTGAAAATGTGAACTGTAATTTTTCCTTCTATATACAATGCTAGGAAGCATGGGCTGCCAGACAACATGGCGACGTATGGTGTCGCCTCAGGATTATGGACTTCTATGATTTCGTTGGGTGCATGGGTTGGGCCCAGTCTAGGAGGCATTCTGTACGACAACGTTGGGTTTAGGGAAGGATCCTGGTTAATTTTATGCACTTCTTTTGTTGTGGTAAGAGCAAGTCAAAAGTGCATGCCTTGTTTTCAAAGTCTGTTTGTTAATAGCCTTGTATATTCTAACTTGCGTTATCATTGCGTTAACAGGGAACTACCATTTTGGTACACACTTGTGCAACTTCATCTTCAGGATCAGACATCGAATCACAGCCACTGTTACGACCAATTTCACCGCTATTAGGAAGGAAAAAGGATGTGGAGGGATCTGCGTCGTACGGAACGTCTGGTGGCGGTGGTGGCTCAGGTTCCGGAGCTGTATGATTATGAAATTTTTTATCCGTCTCCGTTACCTTTGTATATCATATTATAATTATAATTTTAAAAACATTTATGCATGCATTGATGTTCGTGTTTCTGGGTTGAAGGGTTTATTTAGTTTCAACCCAAATGGAAACAAAATGTTACTGTAAACAATATAGGTATCTCTAATGCAATATTTCAAAGCGCTCCTTAGAAATTCGCAGATTTTAACTGATAATTAGGCCCACTTATTCATGAAAATACTAGTGCCATAGAATGCATAGATATGCTAGTTTATGAAAATCCGTTGCAATTCCAAATTCTAATTATGTCCTCGATAACGGATGGAAAGTTTAAAACTTTAAAAGTTCTCAAAATGGTTATATTTTATGATATAAATTAGTATTAGAGTACACCAGTTTGCAATGACTTTGTACAATATATGTGTTTAATTGAATAAAAATAGTTCAGAGCTGAAAGATGTAAAAAATGAAAATACTGCATTCCGGCTCCATGTACTTAATAAGCTAGCCATACATACTACGTAATATACAATATGGATGAGGCAGATTTGTGAGAATTTGGCTTTCATTGACCATCGATCATCATTATTCATCAGTTGAAGAAATCGGCTCATCAGAATTAATGTTCTTGTCATATGAATCCGCGATAATTTTTTCTGTGCCATTGCCATTTGAATCAGTAACTGTTTTTTCGTCACTTGATTCAGTATCGGGCTTTTCGAAATCACTTTCCTTTGTATCAGTCTTACATTCAGAGTCCTTGTCATCCTTTATTTCGGTTTTCTCCAATTCACACGCATCTGCTTTAGTTTCTGCAACTAAAGTATCATATATTTGATCGATATGTTTGCCCCATCGCTTCCCTTGGTAGATTTAGAAAACAAAGTAAACCGATAATTAATCATCAGTCCGATCCACATGTGGCATGTAAAATTACTATTTATTTACATATATTCCTAATTTTTCAGATAGTCATACTGAGGTGCACATTATACTATTCTTACCAACATAGTTCAAAAACATGTCCGATCCTCCCACTTTACTACCAGCAATAAAGGCCAATGCCCACAAAAAGTGCGCTACAAAAACCAAAATGTAAAAAAGAAGCCAAGATATTGCAAATACGGCTGTTAATCCGAAGTACAATGCAGGTTCGGAAATGCCACGATAGTAGAGAATGACAGGGAGTGTAACCAAAATCAGAAAAACGGATGTGTAAGATGCGGCTGTGGCGGCACGACCGCTTACATCTATTGGATGCAATGAGCAGCCATAGCCTTTGAAGAAGTTGTGCATCCGCTCGTATTCCTCCTGGATAGTTTCGAATAAGCTGCAAAGCCTTTCGTCTGTACGTTGAAATGCTGCCTTAACGAATTCGATCATGATGCAAAATGATTGCTTTCCCCAACTACAAAAATTATTTATTGGCTACTACATAAATATCCGTAAACGTTATTGGTCCAATCCAATGCCTTGACCTAGTCGGCCTAGAATATTGAAAGGTAGACAGAGGCCGACAAGCAACGTTGTTGAAAATCTTGTTTCAGAATTATTTGTTGGCCATAACGATATCGATAGAAAGGTGAAGGGGCCATCGGGGAAATAGCTTAGAACTAAAATGCATAGGATGTGTTCGATTCTTATTCATTATACCAATATACAGTTATGATGATATAGCATGCATAGTATGCCAGTAGGTTAAAATATAAATAAATTGAGATACGTTGAATTAAAAAATATAGGTAGCAAATTGTAAGCAGAAACATTATAACATTTCTTTATGGAAAGTGTTGATTACTTTGTAAAAATTAGCAGAAATAACACATAGAACGGGTTTGGTAGATTGGAATTTATTCTCTGATATAATACTTTCTTGCAAGTTTAAAATTTAAAGTGATAATTATTTTGCCAAAGCACTTTTATATTATGTATTCTAATTCCTCATATTGGACCAGTAGGCCTACATGTGTATATTATATTGTCGTTGTCTATAGCTTAACCATGTACCTGAAGTGACGGCAAAGTTTTGGAATTTGCACAATTCGACAATTCATGGTTTTCATACTGACATTTGATCACATTAAAATCATTAAGATAAAATCAATTGCTTCTAGTTTATTTTGAATTATTTTCCCAAAACTACATATGCATTTGATTTTTGGATACATAGAAGTACTTACGTAAGTTAATGGACTAACTTTACGACGGCAAGCACCAATTTAAACAGCAACACGGCCCTGACATTGCCACGTTACTTCACTAACCTCATTATCTAAATTAACTTATTTAAGAGCAAAAAGTAGCATAAAAGTGATAAAAATGATACTTGAAAACTAAAAACGACTAAAAAATACACACGTATATCAGTCATGACGATGTGTTTGTGCCACCCAAAAGATTAACGGTTTGATCACTCTCAATTTAACAGCTAAGTACAATGCGTATTAGGGTGAGGATGCATCTTTTTTCTTTGTAGATAGTAGATCCATCACGAAAACACACAACACATTATTAGGTAGCACTTTAGTGCTAACTTATAATTTCGTTCTGTGTGTCTGTCCGTCCGTCCGTCCGTCCGTCCGTCCGTCCACGCGATATCTTTCGAACGGAGACGAATTATTGAATTCTGTTTTTTGCAATGGGTTCCTACGCCCATAGGGACGGGCCCCATTGATTTTCAACCCTCTAGCTTAACGGCAACCGTTAGAAACCGTTACAAGGTCATTTTTTTCAATGGGAACATATGTCAAGTGGCATATCATTCGACTGGTCTATGAACATAACGCATAGATCTGAGGTCATTTTGAGGTCAAAGGTTATCGTTTAACGGTAACGGCGATTTTAAATACTTTTTTCGTTTTATGCTTAAACGACCAAGAATTTCGGACCCATTCATGCTTGCCAACCCCATATGCCAACGGCAACGGTTAGAAACCGTTACGAGGTCAAATATCAAGTGACATATCATTCGACTCGTCTATGGATGTAGTACATAGACCTGAGGTCGTTTTGGGGTCAAAGGTCACCGTTTAACGGTAAAGACGTTTTGAAACTTTTTCGTTTTTCTAGCTTTTAAACAAAAGTGTTTGCTAAAGTGCTACCTCTTTATGTTTTCTTACAAAACCTAGTTTGCTTCATGGTATGCTTGTTCCAAGGCATTTAGGCTAAGAAAACTGAAAATTGCCATCTTACAGTAGCAACCACACCGTTGTTTAGACATCTTACGTTTTACTGCATATATTGTACGATAAGATGAAGATGTGATAATAAGCATAAGCATGCGCAAGGGTAATATGAGCGTACATTTAGTGCGAGAGAATGAATACCGCTTGTATTAACTCCCTACATTAAATCATGAATGAATGTACTTACACCAGGAACCACATCATTATTCTGTTATGCATATACCCATGTCATTCATTGATTATAGGTTTCGACATATAATTATTATATTTACAAAGACGGGATACTGAATAGAAGCCGCTTTGTACGAGTCCTTGAACCAGTGATAAATAAATGGTCAATCGGAATTACTGGAACAAAAAACATTTTTGATCGTATTGATTGCTACATTAGGTGTTTACACTCTTACCCTAACCCGGTAACGATAATTGAAATTATTAGCACGCCTCTCATTTTTGAATGCGTTTATGACTGGGATGAACTTTAAGACATTTACATTCTGGGACATTGGAGACTTTTGAGAGGATCCAAAAGACCGCTTAGGCAATTGCAACAAATACGCATTTTGCAATTACTACTAATTACATATCATGTATATGGACTATATCTTATACACTACAACATGTTGGTTATGCATTCATCCCATACACACATAACTAGACAATTTTACTTGTTTAAAGCTCAGAGTTGTCAAAAAATTTCACGTCTGACTGGAGACGTAAGACGTAATCGATAAGCCATGGCGCTGGCGCTACTCATTAGCCATTACTGCAGAACCAGCAAGATCAAACTTTACAAAACATCTCACTGGTTTCGCAGAGCATAAAACATCAGAAAACATTAATTTGCATGCAGACAGTAATCAAAGGAGCAAAGGAGACGCAGAGTTGAAGACAATGTTATCCAACAAAATTGAGTCAAGGTATTCCTAGGTCGCTTGTTAACGAGCATATTTGATGTTTATGATGTTTTTAATAATTCGGCAAAAGTGATTCTCAAACAGTAAAACAATAATGGGAACAAAAATGGGATCAAACTGTCTTTCATCTTACTCACTCATGACTTTTGACACTGCCGGTTTCAGTGGCACTGCTACGCATCAGTATTTTCACTGAAAATTTTTCAGTCAATTCAAATGCCTAATTCAATCGTAAACCAGGGCAGATTATAAAGCAGCTCACGATTAACTGATATAATAACAATAAATAACTTGCTTATAAAGTTAATAGTTTTCAGTTGTCTATATTTTCTCTACAATCACCCACACAATCCATTAATGGGATGAGCATGACATTTTTATTTTTATTTTTAAATAAATGATCTAGATGTTCTAAAATATGTATATCACCCGACTTTAGATTTAAGTTCATTAGACAAACCATTTATTTATTTTTCTAATGGTTGCGACAAATGGAAGGAAATTTCCTGACAAATAAATAGTTATCAATGCCAATTTATTTGCTCATTTCCAGCTAGAGCCGGAGTTGTGTAAGTAAAATATTTTGTGAGAGACCTGTTGACTTTTCACAGATAAATAGTTTACTTTTCTACACTGCCAGCGGGTTATTAGTCATGTTTTATCAAATTAGACAGTTCATGTCTGCGGAAAGGAAGTGTCTATTCATAAACATCAATATTATTCGAGTCCAAGTCCAAAGAATACTTATTTATTTTTGGTTTTAAAAGATTTACTTCAACCCATTATCTGGACAATGACAGCAATAACACTGCAAGTAAACTCCACACAGCAGTATTATTTTTATCCTTACATGTATATTTCCAAGCTTGCACATACAATATGGATTTTTACATGGGTAATTGCATATTATGCAAGGGAAAGAAACGCCAACACAAAACAGAATACCTAGGTGTGCTCATCTTTGATAAAAGTCTCGTTTTTGGTGCAAAAATCATTAAAAACTGTCAACTTTTAAATAAAATTACCTACTTGTAATCTACAAAAGTTGAAAACCAGAAGGCAATACGCATTTCATCATATGTATTCGTGCACAGCATAGTATACACCATCCATTAATGTGTTTTAAGAAACCATAAACTGAACATATACGTTTTGGTTACTTACAACTATTTTAATTTTGTATAATGTTAAATGTTGTAATCTGTCCTTTTATTACCAATACAAATGATCAATTTTTTCTGGGTTTACAACTTTAATAAAAATGATTACAAGTTCTTCGGGTCAGGTCTTGATCCAAAAAAAAACTGTGGACGGTCGTCATCAAAATATGTACATACATTCTCAGCATAAGGTGTATGTTTACCTTTTCCCTATATAACGTGATCGGGCTTCTGCTTTTAACTTTTAACCTGCATCATTCACATTGATAACATTTTAAGTTGGCATTGGTGTATATTTAATGTACCTATGTAGGTAGGTATATATGATGATGTGTATGAAGTAAGTCGTAAATAATCACACGTTTCTGCCTCCTTTTCTCCAGCGCGTCATACATCATAGCGTAGTAATTAATACTTTGAGTACACACAAACCAAAATCTTGTATCATGTCATTTTAATTTTAACTTTAGAATCATGAAGAAATGTAGTGACCATGTAAGACTAACTGAGATAACAAGATAATCCGGGGTTAACAAATTGAAGTAAGGATCAATGTATATATTATAATATGTAGTCACTTGCGCATATATGCATGATCATCTATGTAGGCTTCGTTGTTGCGGTTCACTTTTAATTGAAAATATTAATTCACGTAATTTTGTTTTATTGCCATTAGCAGTGCTTGCTGGACTGTCCCGCAGTCAACAACTCACTTGTAATCCTCAACACCTTACAAGATCCAAAAGTGTCCTCTTATCTTCGTATGGCCGTTTACTCCAGTTTTTGATTGTTTTCATTTCAGCATTGAAATCTTCATCTCATTATCCTTATCGTTTGGTGACGGACGAGTATTCTAAAGTCCGTAACGAGTGCTACAAAAGTAAACAGGATTTTATCCTCTGGCCCTGGATTATTCTTTCAGATTAAATTCTACAAAGTCATCCATAAATTATAAATATTCATTGTAAACTACGCTCTAATCTCGCTTGCTCTGCTCTACTATTTTTGTACTACGATTCGTATCATTTAGATACAAACGAGCATTTGTCTTCCATTGGAATACGAAACGGTCAGTACATTGTCTCTGATTTTTTCCTTACACCTTTATTAATTCATTTAATATTGAGAAGTCAAGAACAGGTCTTGGCTATATCGGCTTCTTCATCAAAACCATACAAGTAAACTGAAATGAGTAAACCATAAACCGGGCCATTATGTCCATACATTCCATTCTACATACATAGATCCATGTGAATCCCGACAAGAACATTTTTTGTTCATTTTTTTGCGAGCGAGTATCTGCCCATGTAGCTAGCTGCAACATCAAGTGTGGCATGCAAGAAAATGAAGCACGTTTGTATGCAAGAATATCAAGTTCCAGTTTTCATCGTCGCCAGTCGAACAGGGCACTCAAGCGTCCAACAACAATAAATTTATGCAATAGTAAATAGGCGAATAGGCGTACAGACAGTCTTCCCCACAAAATTATATACTTTTTGATCTTTAGTCAAGGCGTAATTGTGTGAATATGCCTAAGTATGTCCACATTTGTAGGTATCTTATGATAATCTGGGTAAAAGGTGAACTAGTATCATTATTGAGGCTTAATAAGCCACTTTCTATTGTGTATGCCCAGATATTCACTGACCACTGTGGTCTGTAAGAAGAAACAAGGTCTCCGCCGCTGCCGCTACAATGTTGAATATTTCTACAACAAATGATGATTTGCTTTGGTTTGTATCGTACATAAAACTGGAAGTCAAGAGAATTTTAACTTGTTGGCAGTGTCATCAACTACATACATACCACGTGTATATGTTATAGTACAGAAGTAGTAGTAACTGAAGTACAAATATCTGGACGTGGACAACAGCAGGACAGGGCTGACTGAAAATCGAAGACGAAATGCTTATGTGGCTGTACATAATATTATCCTATTTTAACTTATTTACAAGTATTCTCTATAAGAAATTAGATGAGCATAAGTTAAGGATTAATCATACATTGCCGTATCGTTGCATATTATATAGGTGCACTAAATAACAAAAGAGCTACTGATTGTCTGTCAAACGTTAAGATTCATTGGAGTAGTCCCGATTTCCCATTAACATAATTATCACCATCAAGCACACTTGTGTTGTCTGAGGTAGGAAACGGTCTAGTTTTCCTTTGTTTCGCGGAAAAATTTCCGAAATTCTCCTTTGACAAATACACTCTTCAAATATTTCTAGGATTTTTCCAATATGGTCACCTTCCCCCGGTGTTGGCAGTGCTATTAGTTTTGTTCAGTGACATAATTATACGGGAGACGTGAATGAAATACGACCTCTTCCATAAGGAAATTCATCATTCTTGTGATAAGGTGAGTGGACATTAATGCTAGTATGTGTGAGTGTGTCTATATGTACATTTCATGTGTACAATGAACCATTCTCATAACAAACCATCTCATGAAATTTATGTAGCCGTAATATAATGGTGAACCTTTCACTTTACCCATTGACTGAGCAAACATTTGACACTATTCATTTTCATCTGTCCTAACCTTCCATTGAATATTTATAATGTTGCTAGTAATTTAATCTGTCTACAAAATGGATGGAGATAAGAAGAACGGTGGTGGTGACAAACATCCAAAAGTGCCAAAGTCAAAGGACGATGCCTCTTTGCCATCCAGTGGTAGAGAGAACACTTCGCGGTCATTAGCTCCGCCCCAGTCACAATTAGCAACCCTAAGTGTTCCGGAAAACATTGAATCAAGAAGAATCCGGCGGGCATCTGGACCTGGAGATGGTCGCCAAAGAAAGACTTCTGGTATTGCAATTCCTGTGCCTCCCTCCCAAGACAGCTCAATGTCAATTTCCAGACGTTCCTACTCTAGAGGTGCCATGTGGGGTAACATACCCGACTACATTGGCAGCCCGATGACAAGGAGAGCTTCAGATGTAATGTCAATAACCTCATCAGCCGATGGAGGGGACGATGATGACGGGGATAACAGTTACACGGATGCTAGTTATGAGGCAGAGAATACAAGACAAAGCTCAGTGAATATGTCCAGATATTCCGTGTCCATACATCCAGTGACTGGAGAAACCCTTTTTATGGGATTTTCAAAGAAGCAGTGGTTTCTCCTGCTAGTATTCAGTATAGCTGATCTGTTCGCAGGAATAGTGTATTCTCTTCAAGCCCCATTTTATCCTCAAGAAGCAGAAAAGAAGGGAGCGACTCCCACTGAATATGGTTTGGTGTTTGGCGTCTTCGAGCTGACCATGTTTGCAGTGTCGCCGATTTATGGGAAATATGTGAGTGCCTGTCATAAAAACTGTCACAAATATTTGCTTTCTAATTAACACGGCCTTTACATCTTGTATAGTTGCCGTGAATAAAGCCATAACTATTATCATATATGTATTAAAAAAACTTAAATCAACGAATGGTTTGACTTGAATCATTAAATTTCCAAGCTACTAGGTTGTACGCAACGAATTAATGAACTATAGACTCCAGACATGTTTTTTTGCTTGCAAAGTGCTATTTATTTACGTCCTTTATTTTATGGCGTTGTTTAGATGAGCAGACTCGGACCAAGGGTAGTCTTTAATGCAGGAATTTTTATCACGGGAACATGTTGCATACTCTTTGGGTAAGCGAAACCTAACCTTTACCTTTTACTGTCTCTACAAATATGTAAATGATGGCAACACCACTGTTATTAGCGCATTAAGCAAAGTGTATCGTATATAGTTTTGGCAGTCCATTTAATTCCTTTACCTTCATAAAGTTAAAGGTCATCATATACACCATTGTAAAAATGGTTTATGTGCGTTTTTAAAGATTATATCGTACATGATGATGTAATGAATTTTCCCTTTATTTCGACTAGTTTATTAGACCAATTTGAGGATCATACTTGGTTTATTGGAATGTCATTTTTAATAAGGATTTTGGAAGCATGTGGAAATGCTGGTAAGAATATGTTATAAATGTTCACATTGTTAACGTCAAACCTGCAATAAGGAAATGAAATAATGACATGCTTTAATTTGCTATAAGGGTTTTCCACTGCAAGTTTTACCATCATCGCATGCGAATTTCCTGATTCGGTGGCGACAACTTTTGTAAGTTGGTCTCATAATGTTGTGATATTCGTGTCATTATCCCCCCCCCCTAAATCTAATTTTGTAACTTTATAGGCATCATTGGAAACGTTTTTCGGTCTTGGATTGATCGTAGGACCTACAATGGGTGGAGGTCTTTATCAGGTTATTTTTTCCTTTAAATTTGTCTGCGTATACAGCGTTTCAAAAATACACGTATCTGATAAACCGGAGTAATCAATTAATGACTTTTTCTCTCGTGAACTTATTTTATAGCTTGGTGGATACATTTTACCATTCGCTGTTACTGGCGCTCTGTTATTCCTCAATGCAACACTTATAGCCATTTTCATGCCAAAGGCAAATCCTGCCGCAGAGGAAACAGATGAAAAATCATCCGATGGATTCACAGTTCTATCAATTTTAAAAGTTCCAGGTGTTATGCTAGCAGCCCTTGCCATTATCACGGGCGCCCTTAGTATAGGATTTTTAAGTTCTTCATTAGAGCCTCATGTCAGACAGGTAAGAAGCAAATTTACACTAATACAAATGATTTACGAGTAAATTAAAGCTGACGAGAAAAATGGTTTCAGTTTGACTTATCCCCTGTGGAAACTGGATTCGTTTTCGTGATCAATGGCGGTGTGTATGCCATTTCAGCCCCCGGATGGGGTTGGCTTTGTGATAGAATCAACGAGCCAAAATACATCACCCTGATGGGAGGGATCCTGATAACTGTTGGGTTCTTATTTATTGGACCTGTCCCATTCATTCCGATACAAACGTACTGTTCATAGCATTTTCATTGAATATAATTTTGCATTTGAAAACACTTGATTTAAATTTAACGATCTTGCGTATAATTTTGCAGAACTTTGTGGCTGACTTGTATCGGTTTAATGATCCAAGGTCTTGGCGTTGGTGCTACGTTCGTATCAAGTTTCATATTGGCTTTGAGACATTCAATGTAAGTTTTCTGCATAACATGAGAATGTAAAGGATTTGCAGTCAGTAATTCCTTGACGAATCGTCAGCAAGAGAACGTTTTTCTTAAACTGTCGAAACTTTCTAATTTAGTGCTGCAGGATTTCCGGATAATGTGGCGACCTACTCTGTTGTCTCTGGAATGTGGGCTTCAGTTTTGGCTTTGGGTCTGTTTATTGGACCTAGCATAGCTGGCTACTTATATGAACTCGTCGGATTTCAATGGGGCTCTGTATTCGTCGTCGGTGGAGGAGTTCTTTTGGTAATTAAAATAGCCATTGTCATAATTAAGGACCTTAATTTAAGGTAATTCGAAACTTGTTGAAAATTTTGTTGTTACTATTTTCTCTTGTTAGATAATCTCCATTTTGACATTCCTACTGTTCTCTGGACGAACGAAACCTAGTACTTCCAGCACAAGTTCGGAAGATAGTGAATCAGAACCATTGATTAGTGAGAATGGGATCCGTGAAATTTCGGATTCCCCCTCAACATACGGAGCGACAAATGCGTAACAGTGCATTGCCGTGAAGTTAAAATAGCAATAAATGATAAATGCACGACGATAAATATAAGATTTTTACTGTAATTACCAAACTGTAAATAATACTCATCATCTTGGACGGACTACTTTTAGACGCATATTTTGAAACTCTGGAAATATAATGCTTTTACGGAGCACGATCAATTATGTACATGTAAGAAACAAAGGATAGGGCAGGAGCTTCTTTTGGGTTCATTAGTTTCATAGTCATAATCAAAATGTTGGTATTCAACAAACAATGCCTGCAATAATAAAACTGCTTCTATTACTGAAACAAGGTATGCCATTGTCATTAAAATAGGTACATATATATAAATATATAAAATATATATTAAATTTAAAATTTGATCTTGTAACTTTAACATGTTTGTATGTAAATAATTTGTGCGTGTGTATCATATTATTACTTGCCTATACACTCTTGTATGTTACGAAATAAACCGGAATATTCACAGAACCAGCTTTACTTGTTGTATTGAATCTTTTTACATCACTGCACTGGACAGCTATCAAGACCAATTTCGTCTAAACCAAATAATGTGAATTGAATACGTGCAAGCAATATCAGCCCTGTAAAAACAGTTGTCTTAAGTTATTCGAATCACCCTTGTATTAAGCAAACTAGCTATGTAGCTGTATGATTCAAGGAAATTGATCTACATCAGACAATAGACAATGAAATACACCAATCATAGCACGGAGACTTATGTAAATTCTCGATGATGACATTGACAATAAAAATCCGCAACTCATTTTAAGATCAACAGAGCATGATATGCTACAATCACAATATGTAACTATATTTCATATACTTTCGGCTTTTTAGCATGGCTACTTGAAATTTCATTGCGCAAATACAATGCACCTATCCGTAGCGTCAGGGTAAGGAAGGTAGAATAATAATGTGAAGCGGACAAAGAAACGAAGCCATAAGAAACACGGGGTATCATTACTTTGCTTTCTCTCGCCAACAATATCTGTCGTATAAAAATATAACCTGATTACTCGTCTTTCATCCTATCCTAGTACAAAAAAAGTTTTTTCACGTGTAGCCTGCATGGTTTGAAATCTACGCATTAACCGAAATGGAGTATGCATATAAATACAACATTGTTCCAATTATACCCAAGGTGTCACCCAGTACATTTTCATCTTAGCTCGTCTCGGTATGTTTGAGTAAGGAGCCAGCTTAAACTAGACGAAATGTAAACGCTTGAATGGCTTGAAGGTGTCTTTTTTTTACGTCACGTCACCAAGTGAGGGAACTTATTGTGGTAGCCCTGTCCTGTTTGATTGCGCTTGCTTTCATTTCATATGTGGGAATTTGGAATTAGAAAATGCACCTGTGGCAGCCAGTTGCATTACATTACATGCGATTGGTGGAAGGAAGAAAAGCAAGTTTTGTATATAGTTAAGATTTTCTTACCAGTTTTGTTATGCTCTTATAAATGTTATAAATATAACAACTTAATGTCTTATGTTTCTGTTATCTGCAGAATTAGGCTTATCCTACCAGCTGTCTTAATCTCCACCCCTTCATATTTATAATTCGTCTACTTTTTTAGTAACTCAAAAGAATAAAGTGGTATGCTGCCTTCTACTGTTAGTGAACTTTCAATTTTTATACTAATACTTCAAGGCAGAGTCAATCTCCATATCATTTACCTTCTTTTATATACGAAATACAAATTTAATGCTGAAATCATAAATTATTACGATATCGGTCCACAACTTTTGTCATCTACTTTTACATTGCATTGTCACAGCATGGAAATAACAGAAAACCTGTTGTCTGTACAATCTGTTAGCACTGTTGTACTATTGTACATATTACACTCCACTTGCCAACAAGCAAATAATATGAGGCGACTCAGCCTCGTCAGTCTGGTGGCGACTGCTTCTTGGTTCATTTCTCCTTGCGCCGTGTGTAATACGTATCGAAAGAATATCGTCATTGTTTATTTTGCTTGCGGTCCTAACGTTCTTCTTAATGGAGAAGTGAGTACTTTGTTTTATGAATAGATTATCAACACGACTGATCTTAAATAAATGTACATGAAACTTGTAAAATGTTGTCGAATTCCTTGTAAATGTTATGCATGTGATGTGATTTCAAACTTTTTACAAAGAATTTACTTTCAAGTCCATTCTGGAATCCGGTAGAAGTGGAAATAGAACGTGCAAGGAACATATTGGTAAATGTGACCAAGTTCCAGTTCTTACAGCCTTGTTCTCGATTTTAAATTACTGAATGTGCATGCGTAGCTGAGTCTAATTCAATTTTATCTGTATCCTACCATTCCTAGGTATTTCACACAAAAAGATGGTTGACATGAACGTATGAAACATCGGTGGCCTTTTTCCAAGAAAAATAATGTTAACCAAAATTGGATGGTCTGAGATATGAACACAATATGTGGGAATCCCACGATTATCTATCACACAAGTACCTCTAGTCATACTGTTGTACTTCATATACCCCTTCCTACAATTCGTGTTTCTCAAACATTTAAATGATAAGATTGACTGATATCATGCACCCATCATCACAATTTACTTATACCGCTGTAGCACCAACAAAATACGATAAAAGGCTGAGGATATCAGTTCATCTTTGCTTACAACTTTGCTGTCTTTTTGAGTGCAATCTGAGAACTGACTAATTAACCCTTTCACTGACTGAAAGGAAAGTCTCTGTTCAGTGCGCACGAATTAACTACTTCGTGCAATCGCGTTGGGAAAGCATAATGGAGTCACAAAAGAAAGGTGTGTTCTCACCGCTTACAGAAGCTCGAAGACCAAGTCATAGCAGTCCAAATACATCTTCCCTGTCAGATTCGCCGTTTGCATACACATGCAGCATATCGCCGGTGGATCCTGATCCCAGGTAATTTCACGCGAAACAATGTTTATTAATATTTCCCTTCCCGTGAAAGCATTCCATTACTGACGTGCCATTCGTTTGTTAATTTAAGTTACAGGGCTTCGTTTCTAAAGAGTAAAGTTTTACTACCTCCCCCTTCCCCTCACTCTCAGCAACACAAGAAAAGTCAGTGGTCATCCAGACAATGGCTGATATTTACCATTTTTGTCGGAACCAACTTACTTATAGGAATGGTTTACAATATGAAAGGTCCTTTCTACCCTCAGGAGGTATGGTGGTTATTGTGCATTTTAAAATATCAATTAAAATTGATTTTTCCCAGTTCGGAGTTTTGTGTTTGTTAATCGAGTTTCTATGTACTTTCGCTTTGAAGGCTGAATCCAAGAATGTTGGTCCATCTGAGTATGGGTTTGTATTTGGAATCTTTGAATTCACAAAAGTTTTCGCTTCGCCTTTATATGGAAAATATGTAAGTAAATCTAAAGTATTAATGTGCTCTGATTGTGCAAGTAATACATACTACCAATCAAAATATTTAATAAAATGACTTGACTCTTCCAGATGAACCAACTCGGTGCAAGAAGAGTCTTCTTGGGGTCTCTGTATGTAGTTGGAATAACGTCTATACTTTTTGGGTAATCTTAACTGAATCAGATCAACAAGCTGCATGCCTAAAGCATTTTAATGATTTTTTCATTTCAATATGTGCGTTTTGTATTACGTCACAGGTTACTAGATGAGATTCCAGACGCAACAGCTTTTCTGGTGTGCTCTCTTGGTCTCCGCGTAATTGAAGCTATAGGCTAGTGAGAAAACTTACTTCATATCATATCCAGTGCTTTTTAATTAAGATCAAATGAAAAGGCCAACTCCATTGAGTATGGAATAAATGAAATAAAATTGTTTTGTACAGGTAGTTCTGGGTACTCCTGTGCTACGTTTTCGATTATAGCACATGAATTTCCAGGATCCGTTGCAACAACATTTGTAAGTGAGGGTTTAATTTGACCATGTTCTTTCTTATATATCAGTCGTGTCTGAGCATATTTTTAACGTTATATTGTAAGGCTATCCTGGAAGCATGCTTCGGTGTGGGTCTAATTATAGCCCCTCCCCTTGGAGGTATACTTTATCAGGTATGAACACAAATATGAAAACAATTAAAGATTTTCATCACTCAGACGCTTCCTCCGTACATTCTTGTATTCTTTGCGAAAATCACAGTTGGCTGGATACCCCTTGCCTTTTATAACAATTGGATTGTTGATCTTCACTTCGGTCAACTTTGTCTGTGTTGTAATGCCCAGGAGTTTCACAGTTCGTGATGCAGAAGGCCGAGCCACGGAAGGATTCGGTGTATTTAAAATTTTACAAATTCGAGGTGTTCTCTTCTCTGCAGCTGGAGTTCTCGCTGGAGCATGTACCACTGGTTTCATGAATGCAACATTGGAACCCCATCTGCGGCAGGTTTGTGATCTCGTGACTACTAATTCTACTATGTGGTATTAATACGCAGTTGTTGTTCAGTAATGCAATTTTCTTATCCTAGTTTGACCTTTCACCATTCCAAACAGGCTTGGTGTATGCGATATTTGGAATGGTCTACGCTGTAAGTGCCCCAGGATTTGGTTGGCTATGTGATCGAGTCCGTGAGCCCAAATATATCACGCTATTAGGAGCTGTGTCCAATTTCATTGCTTTTCTTTTTATGGGACCGGCCCCAATGTTCAAATTTGACACGTATGTTCAGCAGTTGTTGGAATGTATATTGTATACTGGACCAAGAAAGTTTTAATGCACTGACTAATTGGCTGATAATTCATTTTGTAGGATACTGTGGGTTACTTGCATAGCACTCGTTCTTCATGGATTAGCCCTGGGTGCCATTTTTGTGTCACTCTTCATGTTGGCATTTACGTATGCAGTGTAAGTGCGTCATAATATCTAATGTTTAAAAATTGTTTCAACGAGTAGCTAGACTATATATACCATATTAATGATCGTTCAAACAATGATTCCTTTAGGCAAAGCGGAATGCCAAGCGACATGAAGACGCACTCAGTTGTATCCGGTATGTGGACTTCGGTGCTTTCTCTTGGTATGTTTTTGGGTCCAAGCATAGGAGGCATACTTTTCGATCATGTTGGTTTCAGATGGGGAAGTCTTTTTGTAATCTCATGCATGGCCGTTTTGGTAAGTAAAGTTTGCAGATACTTTTAGCACACATTGGCATAACTGTGTGTGAATACTGACAACATTTTGAATTGTACTGTATTCACGTTTAGATCCTGCTCGTAGTAACCTACTTAGTTCTTCAAAAGTCTCCTCTGCGTCCATCGTTAGGAGAGGATGGCTTCATGAACCCTGCAAATGTTACGGAGACAGAACCTTTGATCCTCCCGATTCCATTACCCAAAAGCCCACAACCCTCTGGTCAGAGCGATTTTCAGTCACAAGAAATACAGTCAAAAGCTAATTACGGCACCGTGTAGATAGATGTAGAATAGTATGAAGATTCTGCGAGTCTACACAATTTAGATTATTTTAAAGCAAGTTATTAGATAAAGTAAACTTACTTCCTAGTAGGAACATCGAAAGAAAGCTACATACAAAGATATATAATGTTAAATTCACAGAAGCGCTGTATGAGCGTCATGTATGTGACAGTAAATTAGCCTGAAACACTTTTGTTGTTATTATGGTTGAACAAGGACCTTATCGTGATCTTTTTATTTGTTATTGAATAAAGACTAAAAAAGAAAAACAATTTTTACGAAACAACACTTATTTTTCTTTATCATAAAGCATTAACTTATTCAGCGAAGTTTCATGAAATAACATAATATTTATAATATATGTTGAGTGAAAAATGAGCAAAAAGATAATACATCATTGACATTAAAGTCTTTATTCTTTCGTACTGATTGAGACCTTCTTTGGTATGTAAGGTCTAACATTTTGATTAAATGCGCAAATTATAAACTAGTTAACTTTTAACTATTAAATTTACATATTCTATCAAAACAACTCTACTTATCAATTGAAGCTTTACGAGATTTTGGTAATACCAAATTGGTATAGAAGCCTCCGGCCAGCATACCTCCAATCATAGGGCCGAGAATGTAAACTAAAAACAACACAATTAGTACGCATCTTGTGAAATTGTGATTTCCCAACCAAATTAATTGAAAAATTAGAACTTGATGTTCACCAGGAAGATCAACAATGTGTAGTCTTCTGGTGTGAAAAATGCTGTAAATACAAGGAAATTAGTAAACACTTTGCACGCAGCAAATTATTCTACAAAATGAAAAATTACTCTATATTGCATGTACAACTTACCAGGCCCAATGCTTCGCGCAGGATTTACTGAAAAAATAACGAAAGTAATATAATTTTCTAACTGACTGACATAATAAAGATTAATTACTTCTAAGCTTCGAAAAGAAAGACAATGCATGAATACCATGTACCAACCTGAAGACCCTGTGTAGCTGATCTGAAATTAATTTTAAATATCTTAGCGTTCAACAAAAGAAAACATAAAAATATTTTTAGTATATATTTTGAGCCACTCTACCCCAACAAGGTGACATAAAAACACGGTAAGGCCAATGGCAATAGGAACAATATTTTGGACAGGATTTCTTCTTGCAGGATCAGTGATAGTGCAGGATATTCCATCCTCCACCATCAGCGCCTCCATCAATATTCCAGATAAAAAAGTCATGCTAGGACCAAGTAGACTAGCGCCAAGATGCCAGTCCTTAAAATCCTTTTCTGGGTTGTAACTGGAACCAGTGGAAAACGTATCTCCGTCCTTCAGGGTTACAACACGCGCGGTAATAAACTGAATGCAGTAATATATTATTTAGAAAAAACAAACCATACTAGTAAATAGTATGAGTATGACAAAACATGAGAACATATTCAGTTCCCAGTTGCATATTAACGAAATTGGGTAGTATAAATACCTTCAGCGCTAGGGCACCACCCATTGCTCCTAGGGTCTGTGCGAAGGAATAGGCCACTGCATCTCCAACTTGGAGACTCCAAGTGGAAATCGGCCTATGCATAGTTATACATAATTACATATGTATTACATCAATAAGGTTCCAACCAAATAAATCTTATAATTGAGGAAGTCCTAACCTGCAGCTACGAGTCCAAATGAGACAGCTGGGTTTAAATGTGCTCCCGATATTTCTCCCAGTGACTGAGATGTAAAATTAAAAGTAGAGTATAAAAAGTGACACATAACTATAGGTAAGAATAACATATCTCCGTATTGCAAACAAGTGACAAAGAAAATTTAGGAACTTTAGTGTTCAAACTACATACATATGCGATGGCCATCACAGATATGCCGAAGGCAAAGGCGACATGCAGGGTTGAGGTGTAAAGGACTTGACCATTGTTACTGACTCCCAGTATCATGTAGTAAGCCTCATCCTCCTTTCCCTTGTGGTGTATATATGTAGCTGTACAATTAGACATAGGGAAGATCTAGGGCTTTATCAAATATACCCATTTAAAAGACAATTTTAATGAGTGATTTTGCAATTTAATCTTACCTCCTCCGGTAGCAGTGACCACCGATCCCACACCGAAGAAGAACAGTAGTAAGGTTGCCACAAGTTCTGCAAGAAGCTTTCGTGTGGGAACGCCAACTGAAATATCAAAAGCATAATATGAAAGCATACATTATCAATTAATTAACAAAACGGGCTTCGGAGTGGGAGAAAGTGGTTTAACACGCCTTACATATGATACTGTCTAAAACTGCCATTTTAATACTGTCTGTGCTTAAATCAGAAAATTGTACACAATTAACAATTATAGCGATTTCCAAAAAAGTGGAACAGCATATAAGGATAACTTTAGAGCAACTAGCGATTCAAACTAGTTATGACATCAGCGATTGCAGTTGGGAGTCAGATCAGATCAGCGCAGCTAGCTAGACGCATGACACAATATAATTATGGTGGAGTAGTTAAAAGCGTGTCCAAGTAAGAAATGCATACGTCGTCTAGCGATCCGACACAAATTGTGACTCAGCCTCAGCCTTTACTCAAAGTAAAGCCATTCAAAGGCGCAATAATCATCGTTTCCGTCTCTGTTCTCCTATTTTCTAGTAGAGTTGTGTTATTAAAAGACAAACGGGAAATACTTTTGAATTTATTTTTCGATTTTTGAAAGACACATGCGTAAAAGAAATTTAGTGCTACTCGTAAGAATATACATTTCAAAATGAACTGCGTCAATAAAATTAATTTAGGTTTGAACAGTGCAAATTACACTACTGGAAGGCTTTAAACGTTTAATACATCGTGAAAAAAAGTCCCGAGCTTCGCGAGAATGAAGGTCAGTGGAAAAATAAAGTGGATTCAATTTCTGTAATTATTATTGTTCAATATCTCCAATCATCATCTCTTGTCACCAAGAAGTAGTAACAATGATTTTTATTTATTGTTTGTAGAATATTAACAATCACAATCTTGTGTGAAATCACGTATTGAGGAATTATTTTCACATATAATATTAATATATTACAGTTTGTTGATGATAAGATTTAAAAGATTTAAGTTATCGACGAGGATGAGGAACACACTAAGCTACATTATGCAAGTTATGTACATTATTATCGATATTTGAATATACAAACTCCTACGCACAAATCACATATTTTACACAACAATAACTCGAGTTTCTAAAAAGTATATAATTCTGCTCTTGAATATTCTTTACTTGCCATAAAACAAAGACTCATTGTTTCGGATTTATTTTTGAATCTACGTTGTATATATGTCATAATAAACTTAAAAATATGAACAACCATAATTTCTAGTCATTAGGATGGCAATAATTAAGTACATTACATATATATCAATCACATCACAAGTTGCAATAGCCAAAATTTGCATCCTACTCCGAGTCAGACTCTGGTACAACCTCATTGTATGCGGGAGGCACTGAAAGACAAAGTAAATGATATCACAATCAAATAATCTGTAATCAAGTGAATGTTGGTGAGATAAAAATGCATTTTAGCGTCATTTACAAGTCTCCAGCGACACAGCCCTTGAAGAGAGCTGAGAATATGTGGGCAAGCTCATTTTCCTTCCAACTGTAACGGAAGTGTCCGAGCGTACTGAAACCGGGGAGCCGCTTCTTCTATGAGCTCCTCCTTCTGGCAGTCTTTCCTCATTACTTGGCTCAGCTACCGTGCTCGCAGTGCCTGAGATCATTACGGCTTCCACAGGATCCCTTGTGGTGCCAACGTATAAGGGCGCGGCTCCTTCAAGTGTCCCTTGGCTTCCAATATTTAGCTTAAACTAGCAAAGTTCATAGATACGAATCATTCAATGAATGAAATGTCCAAACTACAAAGTTGGTAGCACTACGCCTTTGAAATAAGTACGACTTACTCTAATTGCATACTTCACGGTGTAAGCGGGATGGGAACTGTATGAAGGGTCTAAATTCCTTGGGAGTGTCAGCGTATCCTGCCAAATGATTTCCTGTTGCGTGAACTCAATGGCATCCTCCTTTTGCTTGGAATCCACCGTGGTGAACATATTTTTTATGATTCCGTCAACATTGTACGTGATTTTTTGTGAGAGAAAGACTTTCATCACGATTGGCACACAGCGATTGCACTCGAGGATGAGTAAAAAGGGTAGTTCCTCTTCGGGAAGATATCCGGATGACTGCGCAGACAAATTCGCCACGATCTGGAGACCGTCTGAACCACTAAATGGACGTTCGATATTGATTGGCCTTTGTGCTCGAGGATTTTGGTTGAGATTGTGATATCCTGTAAACTGGACGGTCTCTTCAGCTACAGGGACATATCGACAGTAGTACGAGCGTAGGTAGCCGACGATCTTGTACACGAGGGATGCGTACGGATTTTTGAACGGGGCTGGGAGCGTGTCGCCAGGGATTGGCAACGAAAATTCTCGATAGCAGGTCCCGGGGCAGGTGGTTGTATTGCTGCCATTACGACTTAGCGGTAGCACGTAAACTATAGAGAAATTGGTAGCAAAATTTAAAAAAGTCATTTCCCGAGTCATGTTTATTTAACAGATACAAGGTACAACTGATAGGAGTATTTAACAAATCAAATTACAATATTGGCTCTCGGTTGCTGGTAGCATGTCATCGCGAATGGGTGAAACTAAGTCTCCTTTGTCATCTATCTCAGTTTTCTCTAAAATGCAGACTTTCTTCCTATGCACTAGCCGCCCATTTTTGCCCATAGTCGTCAGTCTTAAAACACATTCAGCTTCCAATTGAACACGCATGCCTGCAATTGAAATGAGTCCAGTTGGCATTAAATAAAAAGAAAGTAAAAATGGTAGCAAACGGTGCAAGCGTAAGAAAATGTGAAAGCCATAATAACCATACCTGTTGTTCGTGGATGGAAGCTTGCGTCCAAATAAAGTCTTCCACAAATTCGCCCATAGGGAACCATGGTCGAATCATCCAGAATAATATAGCAATTAAAATTTCCCCCAAAGTGTTGGATTTTTCCAGGCTTGGTGTTGCGGATGGTCGCCCCTTGAAGCCATGCCTTTAAGGAGCCCATCACACTAAAAGCTTATTGTATAAAATGACCAACCACAAACTTCAAGTCGCACTGTATGCAACTGTAAATATAATTGCTATTTATACGTAAAACATGTTTGCTCCGCTATACTAATATTGCAAATTTTTAATCCACCATTTCCGTTGATATACGTACACAGCTAGGCCTTGTACATAATATTATGGATTTGGTTTGTTTTTGGATCTAAGATATTAATTTACTTTAATAATCATATTTTATTTTGCTAAAATTTCGCACAAGTGAACAACAACTGTAGCACAACAAAATTAATCTTCAGCTTTCAGTCAATGACATCAAAAAATCTCTTGCAGTGTCACATAATGTATTTTTAGCAAGCAATTTATTTATAACAAGTGACAATAATAACGATAATCACTGCAGTTTGTAGTGTAAACGAAAGTACATGCAAACATGTCAATATCGAATTGAAAGTGAAAGCATGGAAAGTTATACGAGTAAGAGTAGTATACTGGAATTTTCTCCACTACTCAGGGATTTCCCCTATACGTGCACAGTACTACGAGAGGGATGAGAATTCTGTCGAAATATTTACTTTTTTTAGAGCATGGATGCCTACTTACACAGGACATATTATAATGTTTATATATAGCATTCTTGGGTATATCAATGTATGCATAACGTGAAAGTGTTGTGAAAGCAGGATAAAGAAAGCTCAGCTATGTATATTAAAGCTATCTTACTAGAGAGGACTACTGGAAGACTCAGCTTTCCTTCCTGCTCTACAGTGCTAGCCAGCTGCTCTTAAACTTCTCACAAACAGTCACAACCCAGAAGGTGCCTGCCTACACGGCCGAGTTCAAGGAGGATCAATAAAATATTTTGGTGTACAAGAAGTAATAAACATGAAAGTACTTCATGTCCGTTCTTAAACGGAAAAAGTACGGCGTGGTTGCTTTCCTACTTGCCCTTATGTAAACCTCTCTACTTTCTCTGCTTTCTTCGTGAAATGTATTTACGTTGTATATAGGCTAATGTGAAAATGAAACGAGATTTTTCACAGCATTTTCAATTGTTTGCACCTTTTATTGAGCTGGTAGCAAAACTACCAGTACATTTGTTTACATTGATCAACAACGCAACAATATGCTTTTAACTGACGTACGTACATATGTATCTGTGTGTTGTTTGCATAATAAATTACAAGGCGACATTTCACGGGTGACGGGCACAATAATGTTCCTTCAGTCTGAATCTGACAAACTGACAGCGCTTCTACGTACACACATGATCTTCTGTGGCACGGGTATTGCCCTCTCTTCTTTGTCTTCTGCGTCAGGAGACTTGAGACTCTCCTCTTCCAACAGACGTTTCTTCCTCAACAGCCTTTCGAAACATTCATCCACGTCAAAATTCTTTTTGGCGTTTGACGTTGATGCTGATTCAGTATCTGTGTCTTTGACAATGTCAGAATCCTTAGGAACAGCGTCAGAAAGCAAACAGTTGCCTACTTCTTTCTTGTCCTTATCCTCACTGTTCTCAGAAATCAAGATCTGATTGTCATTCTTGTTATCCTCGTCATCATCATCTTCGTCTTCCTCAGAAAGCAAAAGCTGAATGTTAGCTTTCCTGTCTTCATCGTCGTCGTTCTCATCATCCTCGGAGGAAAAAGATGATGACGTTCCGGACAAAGTACTGGTTTCATACTCGGAAGTCATTTCGTCGTCAAAGGTGCTATGGGCGTCGTTGATCACTATTTCGTTATAAAAGATGTTGTTGGTAGTACTACCATCATTTGTTGTCTTTTCGTTGTCAAAGATGACATCATTACTTTCTAGATCCTCCTCTTCTTTTACGCTAACCTCTGGATTTTCCCTTCCACCCTCCTCAAAATAACTGTCATCTTTATAACTGTCGCAGTGGTCCTCTTCCTCCTCGCCTCCACTTTCACTCGGAAAGCTATCACTGCTAATGCTACTGCAGGCTTCAAGATCACTATTCCCAAAATGTTCATGTATTTTTTCAAATAACGGCTTCTTGTCATCCTCTTCTGAGCTTCGACTCTCATTATTATTGTTGCCATTCTCGATGGAACGATTCATTTCTCTCTGAATTGGTGTGAATACGCAAGGAGGATTCCTTGTGGCGCACTCCTTGCATGGCACGGTTGTTGTAAAGAGTTCCCTTCGTTTGGCGAGCAGCGCTTTCATTCTTTTTGCCCTTAAAATCCTGTGAGCATCCTCAAGAACGGCAACAAGACTGGGATTTTTCGACAGCAGTTTCGCGTACTCAAGCAAAGTCATTCCTAGACAATGTCGCACCTCAAAGTTGGCACCTTTCTCCAGCAACAACATGACCAATTGGGACCGAGGGTGCTTTCCCATTATTAACGTCCACAGCGGAGTTTCCCATCCGTTTTTCTTTGCCTCCAGTTTTGCTCCTTTGCCAAGCAAATAGGTTACAACGTCTATTAGACCATTTCGACATGCCTCATGTAAAACCGTGTTTCCATTACATGCTTGATTGGTCACGCTAAGTCCCTTCTCATCTACCAGATAAGTGAGAATATCCGATAGGTTGGAAATGGTCATATTTGTCCTGGGGTAGACAAATAGCAAATGATGAAGTACAGTTGCATTGTTGTTATCACGCAAATACACGCACACGTTGTAGCTTATCAGAAGCTGTACCAAGTCCAAATGTCCTCCTCTGACAGCATAGAAAATGGCAGATTTACCTTCGCTATCCTGTCGATTCACTTCAGCGTTCTGTTGCAACAGGTACTCGGCAATTCTATAGGAGCCAAAGGAGCAGGCATACATGAGAGCAGTGGTACCATCAGAGTCGTTGCAAAAATTGATGTCAATTTTGAGACGTTGATGTTCCAGAAAGTGTTTTAAGACAGCAAGGTTGCTTTCATCGTTTCTCATCGAGCAACAATGGATAGCTGCTAATCCCTGCGATGTCAGTGCATTTGGATTGGCTCCTTCTGCCAGAAGACATTTAACGAGATTCAGATTGCCCTGCCAAGATGCCCAAGTAAGAGCTGTGTGATACTTTGGACTCGGAGCCTTTTCGAACCAACGATCCTTTATAGGAATTGGACCAATTTCCGAATCCAAGTCGAATCCATTTATGCGAATTAATTTTCGGATGCTGCTTATGTTCGCTTTGCTGCCTTGAAGTGCGAGAAACATGTCACGTTTCCAGATTCTCACCTGTTGTACGTGAAGGTTGGATAAAGCCTCCATAAGTCCCTGTTAGTTTAGGGAAAGTACATACAAAGTTTACTATTAAATCAGAATCTATGATATGAAATAGTGAGTAGCGGCATAAACATTTATAACGTGAAAAATTAGCGCAGTTTAAGTAGCTTGCTACATTATTACCCTCAAATTAGACCTAAATGTTTTCGGACTGAAGAACGCTGTGTTGGCTGCCACGTACGCAAATATTGAGTCGAGCATCTATACACAAAGAGACAGGCGATTAGAGAAAAGTGAAAAATCGATATATTGACAGTGACCTTGTATAATAATTTTGAACATTATGTATGACAAAAGCTACTACTACAACGGCAAAAGGGAATGGATGCTATTTTCAACGCACAGGAAAAACTCCTTCCAAATCCTTTGGTGTCCGGCTCTCGATAATGAGCGATTGAATAAACGCATGGTTGGTGGGTCGTGCATAATGAAACGAAGACTGACGAGAAAAATGACCATGTGAATAATAAATGTCGTAGTCTTGTCCATGGCTCTCGTCACCAGTGGATAACCGAGGGCACCGGCTAGGCAGAACATCCACAGAAACCCGTCTAACTGACATTTGTTGAATTTTATAAAATCCCTACAAAGGAGGAGCACTGTAGTACTATGTATGAATTATAATGCAACGTGCTTTTATAGTCAAACTTTGTTTAAAAAACAGTACATTATTTAAAAACAGCTCGCAATCACAAGGCAATGCATAAAGAATCACACAGAGATGGACTACGACTCTGTCTCTGGTGTGGTGAGTAATCGTAATAATTACAAATTAATAAACACAAGGTGACACGACACGTTATAATATTTAACCTAATAGGTGCATTGTCCTTCCTGTTGCGCCTTTTTTGTCTTCTTATAAATTCAAGTTACAACTCTCGCCTAAAGCTCATTGCATTTGCAATGTAACTTTTTTTTACTTTTGTCCATGTTCTTACATGTGCAATTCTAATGAACGTAATTTTCTAAATTTCAATTTAATTCGAAAATTGTTATCAAGTATGTAGTACTGAAAATTATTCGGTAGAATTCTATTGTACGACATAAATTTTAATTTTAAACCTTCTACGAGAGAAATGCCACCATTCTGTTGTTTTTAGACATGCAATGCCAAATATTTATGAATATTGATATCAACTGTGCATTATCGAGATAATTTATAATTGCCGTGCTTCGTATATATAGTATTACCCATTGTATGTATTTTATATGACAAAAACAGGGTCAGGGTCATTCAACATACGACTATAGAGTCGAACCAGGCAAGGCACTAGAAAATGCATACACACAAACAACACAATATCGCAATAAATACGTCGGAACTTTCGGATGCGCATCAACATTGACCATTATGCATTGTCGTACAATTTTCCAAGAATTTAGAAAAACTATTTTGGGCATGTTGGTTTCGTACACAAACTAAGAGTGCCACCAATTCAGGGAATTGGCCACAGGTGCAACATTATATATTGCGAGTATGTGATTTGAAACGATATGCTGAATCAGCTCTAGAAATATTTTCTTGAATGGCATGGAACACGTTTTGCTTAATTATATTTAACAGTTAGCAGACAGGTACAATTACATGAGTACAATTGCATTATTTAAATATCAATATTAATATGCAGTAATTTTTTCATTGCGATTATTTTGTTTTACGGACATCATTCCTTTGCCATACCAGAAGGGAACTACAATGACTTTTACACTTTTATGATTATGAACTACGTACAAACTACAATGATGATAATAATAGCATAATTTAGGTCGTAGATTTGGACTCATTTCCTCGTCGTATTCTATTCCCGGTAGTGGGGCAAACTGAGATTCGTAGAAAAATCCTATTTCTAGTAATAATCTTCAATTAGATCAATCCAAATCTACTGAACTGAACCACATTCGCCTGCTGCTTTTAACAGTTATACATTGGGTCGGTCACTACAGTGCCACTTTGAAAACACCATCAAAGCAAATCGACATTTTAAAGCTGTCCACCCCATCATGTTAAATGCTTGACCAAATCAATTGATTTTGTTGAAAAGACTGCATTTCGCATACCTTACCACCACATAATACCGCCCATTTTATTTCCATGATAGTCATCTACTTTATCAAATTTTAGTGGGAATCTGCTTTATGCATGTATCAAATTATGATAAGCCAGCTAAACTAGCAAATCATAAACGGTAAAAAATACCGTCAATCATCACCTTCAACGATATATTTGCTTGAACTTTGCTGGCTGTGTGCGTCGTAGGTAGATACGTGTGTATTGATGCTGTACGTATGTGACGCCGACTCGGCTGTATAGGCGATGGATTTAGTCTGAGCAGCTCCACGAAGCAACGCCGCACCGCTGACAAGTGATAAGACGAGCTCACGTCATGATGGAGGGAGGGGAAAAGGGAAAGCAACGAAGGAGGAGGAAATCAGGATCAGCAATCAGCACAACAGGTGCGAAGAAGCATGTAAAATGCCAAGTTTCTTATAATTCCTTCTACTCCAATATCACTCAGTCAGTAATAAAGACTTCAACTTGAAGTGTTCTGCTGGATACAACTATACAACTTATTTAGTACGACTCTAAATTGTACAATTAATATTTACATTTTGCATTTTCATTTTAGTGATAATCAATGATTATTAATCATAATTCTGTCTAAAAGTCTAGAGGTCAGAGGTATTAGAAATTGTCAGTCTGTAACCTGTAAAAGTGTTATGCATGCAGGCGATGTAAATATTTACATTTATTGCATATTTATTATTTGTACGGCTCCGGAAGTTATAACTTTGACAGATAGTAATTGGTTAATTACTGAGTGAGTACACATCATTTGTCCTGTTTCATTTTTCCGAGGCAAAGTGATATTGGATATAGGTAATTAATAATTATATTATGGCAATGGTAAAAAGGGAAAGAAATTCATAAAGTCGAAGAAGTTCGTATTATAGAAGTAGGTGTATTATTGAATAATTGAAAGGGTGATTGTGGTTATCGTAGAACATGCATTTATTTAAGCGTTTTTCATTGTTGTTGATTTGTTTGTAGGGGTTACACAAAGCGTTGATTGAACGAGAAAGGCAGTTGACACTATTTTGCGGGTGGGTCATGTCGTCATCTAATGAGCCGGAGGAGATATATATTTCCGATTCCGGTGGGAGAACCCCTCCTCCTTTGGTGATCCACGAGAATGGGGATACTGAAGATAATGGTAGTCTTCATCCTGGAACAAAAGGAGCAGGAGAACGACAGGGGATTTCTGTGGAAGGATTTAATGAGGTAATTCCGGATTCCTTGTCGGCACCTATATTTACCCATCAGGACGTGCATTCAGAGGTACACTTCACCTGTTTCGTGTGTACAATAATGGGTTTCGGTTTCATGATCATTACTAAAATAAAATGACATATGACTTAATCTGTGATTTTAGATTTCATCGGCCGAATCAGTCCAAGGTAATGTTGATGCAGGATCCCGTACCGTTGATATTGGTGCAAGAGATATCAGTAACGTTCCGGACGTAAATAGACCTCCAAATGATGGAACTGGGGACAGTCCATTATTTCAATCAGCCTGTGAATCCATCTTTGCACAGCTACAGGTTGCACAGGTACACGTTGATAAATCCGTACAACAACTATCTTCCCATTACTATTTTGTATTTTCGTTCGATTTTTAGACTTTTTTTTTGCAATTGTACAGAATCCATCTATTTTGAATAATTTGAATGGAGTACCAAGTATACCTTCCGCCGCTGGAGTTCGTTGTCCTAATATCAACATGTGCTCAGAAAATGTGATTGCCCCTGTCCCTCCAAGGGTGAACCATTATGAAGGGGGTTTTGAAGAAAGCTCTACTAATCTTACACGTTCAGAGAACAACAGCTTAGTTATGAAGAAAAAGGTATTCCAATACAAATAGTATTCGTATTTATATTAAGCATTAATTGTTTCACAAAAATGTCACCTCTATTGTGACAATAGTATTATCATTGTCACTGATTAAAGCGTTTTGAAAATTTGTAGGTTTCAGTTAACGCCCAAGATGCTTTGAAGTATTTAGATAAAGTAAAATATCGCTTCAGTGAGCGGCCAGAAATTTACAACAGGTTTCTTGACATCATGAAGGAAGTTAAATCTAATAAGTAAGGCTAATCCTTTTTATAAGTAAATAATTCTGGTTTATTTATTCGAGATATTTATTGGCTACCTGTGATTGGTCTACAGTTCCGACACTACATACGTAACCAACCGCGTTAATGAGCTGTTCCATGGCCATCCAGATTTGATCTTAGGATTCAGTGTGTTCCTCCCTGACAGTTGTAAAGTTTCCCAAGTGCAAAAGGTAATCCCCCAATAGTTGACTCTTGGTATTTTATATGGTCGTAGTCTGTATTGTTTTCTGTACAAACAAATTGTTATAACAGTATATAAAGCTTGAGGATATCATTCATTTTCAAAAACAAAAATATAATCGCATATATAATTTTTATTGAATGTCAAACCTGCAGAAACAGTTGCAGTCACGGTGTCGTCAACCTCAGCAAGTTGAAGTTACCGAATCAGTTACTCATTCAATTGAAATTAGACAGTGCGGTACTCCTCATCGAGACCTTCATAATCAGTCGTCAGGTCAAGTAGAAGCAGTTGGCAATCACCTTTTTAATCAGCGATGGTATGACATGTCATTATAGTATACGATTTTGTATTTGTATGAGCATTTAAAAACGTTTATGAGTACACGTGGTATCACTTTTCGCCTTATCTGGTTTTGCTGACAGTAATGGAGACAATAGATGCATGTCTGCTAATCTAACTAAGGGTTCCATTTCCACTCGCACGCTTACGCTTAATACTAGCAGCCCAATTCAACTGCCATTATTACCCATTACCAAAACCCCTCGTGATGTGCGTCCAGTGACAAATGAGATAGTTCACGGACTAAATGAGTATCGGAATCAAATGCCCTACCAAGAAGATGTCCTTGCAATTTCCAACGGTACCGGACATTATAAGGACGCTGTTACTTTCGTGGACAAAGTTAAGGTAAGCAATTTTGCTGCACACTATTGAAGTACAGTTACAATATACTCTGTAGAAGTAGTGTATCATAGTAAATTAACATAATTCAGTATAATATATTATTAACATATTATATTTTCGCAAAGGCTTTGCTTGTACCAGAGAAATATAAGCAGTTCTTGGCGATTCTTCACGAATATCAAAAGCAGCAAAAAAGATCAGACGGGTCTCCAAACGCGGAAAGTCTTCTAACTGAACAGAATGCTTACATCAAGATGGCAGAAATATTCGAAGGTAATGCTCACTTGTTGGAAGCGTTAGACCTATATGTTCGTAGACCCTTGAACACCCTTCCACCATCGCCCGTGCCTCAACCCACAGTCCAAACACATGTAAGAAAAACGACAGGAAAATTATCAAAAGAATTAATGTGATTTTTACAATATTACTTAAGACTGATTTTGTTCTGCAGGTCTTAATAGTGAATACGAAGCCTATTACTGCAGGGCGAGGACGTGGTCGAGGACGAAGTCGGTCTTCAAACACGCAACAGGCTGTGCACAAAGTTAGCCATGATGCTCACAATTATATGAAACGAAGTGCGAATGTACCTCTCTCAGGCGCAGAGAAGAAACCGAAAATCATTATCGACAAGAGAACTGAGTTGTATGCAAGGGAAAATAAAGAAAGTAGTGGTTGTGGTTCTAAAAACTTTGACAAATTTTTGACTATGGTATTGATATGTGAAGTATTTAAATTTCAAGTAATTAAAGTCAAAACATCCTTATATGTATTAAACCTTCCTGAAATTAACAATTTTTTAAAGGTTCGCCATTTGCTGCGGCCACTGGCCTATGATGATTTTCTACGAATTCTCCTGTTGTACAATAAAGGCGCTTTCTCACGGTCGGAACTCATCCATACAGCAACTGTTCTTCTTCGAAAGGAACCCGAAGCCCTAACGTGGTTCAAAAATTATATCCGTTCTCCGTATGTTGACTTTGATCGGAATGACTTTGATCAGTCGGTGAAAGTTGTGACAGAAGCAAATGGGAAAGAAGTATTCAATATTTTGGAACTGGGTAAATTAAAAACTATTAATATTAATTCCAGTAGTCGATATGTACATATGTCATTAGAATATTATTCTCCTGGTAGAGAGTAGAGAACAGTTTAAAAGTAAATGTCTACTTGAATTGATGTGATTTATTCACTAAATGCTTTTAGACCCATCTAACTGTGCGCGCGCAGGAACTAGCTACCGCAAAATGCCTGATGAATATCAGCTACCAACTTGTTCTAAAAGAACTCGTCTCTGTGACGAGGTTTTGAACAATGTGTGGATCACAGTTCCTGTTTGGACAGAGGGTGCAGCTAATGTCAATAAAAAGATGCTACATGAAGAGTACATGTACCGGATTGAGGAGGAACGGTTTGAAGTACGGTGACATTTTTTAATATTAAGATTTAAATTTACAAAAAAGAATGTTGTAATGATAACTGAAGTACATAATCTATTTTTTATCCCAGTATGACTTTGTGCTTCAGACAAATACCGAAGCCATTAGTTGGCTAGATAGTATTAATAGGAAGCTGTGTGCGATGCCAATGGAAGAAAGAGCAAAGTTTCAATTAGATGCCTTGACTGGTAGTGCATCAACAATTCATTTTCGTGCGGTAAAGCGGATCTACGGGAATGAGAGGAGCGCAGAAATTATAGATGGTCTGAAACATCGTCCAGACGTTGCGATTCCCAGGGTTTTGAAGAGGCTTAAGCAAAAAGGGGAAGAATGGAGACAAGTTCAAAAAGAGTGTAACAAAATTTGGAAAGAACAAACGCTGCGCTACTATTTAAAATCGTTGGATCATCACGGCTCTAATTTCAAGTTGAATGACTGTAAATATATGCGACCAAAGTCTTTGGTTGCGGAAATTTCAAACGATGTAAATGTTTTTGCAATAATAGCTTTAAGTATGTCAATGCCATTTTGAGTTGGGAATGATTTATTAATTTTTATTTTTATTGATTCAGGTGAAAGAAAACGATTCGGCTCATTCCACGCAACCTGATTCAAATTTGGCATGTTTGAAGTTGGCATATAATCCTGACATGTTAGTGGATGCCTGTGAGCTGCTGCTACATCATGTTCGGCGACAAATTGGTTTAGGAAGAGAGGAAAAGCGGAAGATTAAGGAGATTTTGAAACAATTCATCCCTACTTTATTTCAGCAGCAACATCTGGAGATGTCCGATGGCGAAGATGGTGAGTGTTTTTATCTTCTCACATGAAATAGTAAAGCATTAGAAAAGTGCAAATGAATTGACTCTACTGGTGCAATCTTTTTTCTCCAGACTCTGATAAAGGAAGCGACCAGAAAGCTTCTTTGGATCGACAAAATAGTAGTTCCTCCTTGTCTGGAGACACAGAAGATTCATCACTCTCTCAACTAGATAATGAGGCTGATGTAAAATTGGAGTATATCAAGACGGGACATGTGATGAACTTTGACCAAAACGATGACGAGGTATGACTGGGAATCAATACAATAATGATAGTATTCCTAGGAATTTTTTACCATTTAGCATAACATTATGTAGCAAAACATTCTACCATAGATTCCATCAGTTCCATAGGCATTTTAACTATTATTTTTTATGAATTGGCAGAGTACGAACTATCGTTTATTTTTCGCGAACCAGCGTTGGTACACGTTCTTAAGGCTTCATCACTTATTATGTGATCGCCTTTCTGGAATCCGAGAAATTGCAGATAAACTTATCAAGTCTGAATCCAATCATTCTAAAACTTCAGTTGCTCTTTCTCTGAGAGAAGTAGAGCAGAGTAAGTGTCTACTAAGTATTTAACTGTACTATTATTACTATCGTTAGTATTGTCCGTCATACGTTCCTCTCTCTTTTAATTATGATTTTTTTCGTATTTTAGCTAATGTTGAAGATTATTATCCTACGTTTCTGGAATCTGTAAAGGATTTGCTCGATGGCCACATTGACTCTAGCAAATTTGAAGATCAAGTACGGACCTTCTTTGGCGTAAATTCGTACACTGTATTCACTTTGGATAAGCTCATTTTCAATGCTGTTGGGCAGGTGAGTGGTTGTAACCTGTTTAGAAAAAGTCATTCTCATCGCTCATCAGTTCATCATCATTGAAGTTGAAACTAATGTTGTTTCACTTGTTTGAATTTTCTGTATAGCTACAATCTTTTGGAACAGATGTGACATGTCAAGAGTGTGTCAAACTTTTCCATACAGCGTATGAAGAAAACGTCAGTGGTATAGGTCCGGACGGAGAGGAACAGTATGCTTCCAGCGCATGTACCACATTGGGGGATACGTTCTGCGTTAAAATGATGATTGTAAGTTTGTAGAACCATATATCACTACTATCATCTAATCTGCGGTATATGTAAAAATGTTTTGCTTCATTTGGTTACAGTTTGAGAAACCATGCGTAATAAAAATGCAGTTGATCGGTAAAAATGCTGACGCTCAGGATTCTGCTCATAAATCACAATAATCACAGGAATCGGTGACACAACATCTTCAACGTTTTCAAAAGACAAGAAACAATCTCGTTTTTAAATCCTTTCGAATTGAAAAAATATAAATATTTTAATCGTAAGACATACATTATTGTTATCCTACCTCTCTATTAATACTTGTGGTTCCACTTATGCATATTGTAACGGATGATTAATTTTGATGTTAAGTACATGAAACCATACATTCTATTTATAATTTGCCATTTAGTTATAATAAAATACTCTTCCTGATATAAATTGCAAATGTGTCATGTTATGTACTGTTTATAATGAATTATAAAATATAGTTGATAAAAGCTTTATACTTGCTTACATGCATTATTGCAGTTATTTAACTAATTCATTTAATATTAATAAGTATTAATTGCGTTGTTTCATAGTTCATCAGCAGACACTAAAAATAATTCATCAACATTCATTTTCAAGCACAGCTAAGGAGCTAACGCTAACTCGGTGTATCTTGTCCATTTGTCTTTGTTGTTGTTTTTGGTCTGGGGTTATGCGCCAAGCGCTTCTTTCAAGTATCCTCTACTCTCTAGGTAGTAGTTGCACTCATTCAACATTCAATGCACTTTACAAGAAGCGTACAGCATCAGCGCAGCGTTTACTTTTTTTTCGCTTGTTATACGTTTCATTTCGGCAAGTTATACTTAACGCATAACGTATTGCTCACCGCTCAAGTGAGAACGTTTTGAAGGCACCTGCCTGAACGCTTCACGGTTTTGGGTGATTTAGAACTGGACAACAGGACAGACTTGTAGGTTGACAGCTGTTGTTCTGATGATGCACGCGAACGATCACCTGTCATCATCATCCTAATCCTGATCCATCCTTAATAAAATTATCCACTTCAGATCCACGTTAACGTTAATAGTACGAGGTTAATGGTAGTAGAAAGCACAGTTATAATAGGTGTGACGGTGTGATTAATGATCCAAATTGGTTCATTTATTTACTGCAACTGCTTACAGTGCAACGTTCAAAGATCAGTTTACCTACACCTACGTCATCATTATAATTGGAACACGATTCCCACTTGATATGTGCACTGTTTGGTGGAGTTAGAATCATTTTTGTCAGTATTGAAGTTAAAAGTTTTGGTAACCAGTTGGAGGTTGAAAATGGGGAAAGATTCTAAACATCAAAGAACAAAAGGGGGTATTCAGGTATAAGCAAAAGATTTGTAAAAAAATGTAGTCATCTCGTCATGATTTGTTTGTATTGTAAGTATGAATAATCAAAATCATGATCATCTTAATTTGTAGCCTTCTAGTGCGAGTCGGACCGCAGAACTACTCGAGAAGGCTGGAGCCGCTGGACAACCTTTAAGCTTTTTGGCTGCGGCAGCAGAAGTTCGTCAAGAGTTTTCTGCGTTCTCGAATACTATCCTTCCAGTAGCGTCTGGAAGTCCTGTGCATGGAATTTTGGCAAATGTTTTGATTGATGATGACCTTCCACCGGAAATTAGACTAATTTTCAGGAAATTGCAAAAGAAAGATGCCACAACCAAAATTAAGGTATTATAACAATAACGAGGTTTCCTAGTATGCTGTCTGTATTTATATAATTTATGGTGACTATATTTAACTTTCTTGGACTCTTCAATCTTTTGCAGGCACTGGGGGAATTATCTCAACTCTGTGAAAATTTGGATAGAGATGAAAGTAAGACTGCCTCTGCAAGCATAGATAACGCGACCAGTGACAGTAAAATAAACGTAACGATAGATCCACACGAGCTCAGCAAATCTGTTCTTCCCCAATGGAGCAAATGTTTCCCGAAATTAACTGTCGACGACTCCAGGAAAGTTCGTGAACTTACGCAGTCAACACACGCCGTCATTTGCAAAGCAATTGGGAGGAATCTAGCTCCATACTTGAAGCAACTTATGCCACACTGGTTCTTGGCGCAGTTTGATATTTATGGGCCTGTTGCATCAGCAGCAAAGAAAAGTTATCAGACAGTCTTCCCCACCGATAACAAGCAAGGAGAGGTCCTAAAATTTGCCGTCGCAGAAATCACCGCACATCTGTCGAACAATTTGGATACAGTGTTCAGAGTTCGAAAATCTGTGGATCAGCATAAAGACAAAAAGAAACAGGTTAACAAAAAGAACAAAAACACGGCAAGCGAGTGTCAAGATGAACAACCGGGACCGTCAGAAACTCAGACTGCAGATTCGTCCACTTCCAAAGGAACTGATTCGGAGTCATATGAAATTAGAACTTCATATGCAACCCTCCAGTGTGTAGCAAATTTGATACAACTTCAACTAGTAAATGAGGAATTTCTGGAATTTGTTTTTGGAAGTGATGGAGTATTTTGGGATGGGGCCGAATTCAACAAAGATATACTTGTAAGATAATATATGTGTATTATGGGACGTGAAGATTTAAGGAATTTTTTATTTGACAAAAGTGGATATCCTGTTGTTCATTCACATTTTGTTTTGTTATTTTCCAGATTAGAAGAAGCTGTTTTGATTTACTGTCAACTTTCCTTGCATCAACAGTTCAGACAGAAAATATAATTGAAATATCCATTCCATCAGGGAGGTGCTCAAAGTTGATGAATTCTGCTTTGACTGCAACACAAAAGGAAATTCTTCCGAACGTGTGGAACACCTTTCTGACGCTGACTCTCAAAGGTGTTCTCAAAGACGGTCATCTGGCACAAAAACAACTCGTTACTTGTTGCAAAAATGGATTTTACGGTAACGCTTCACAAATAGGGCCTAGTGTACTCCCTCTCCTTGCAAGAATTTGGGAAGGCTTTACTGAAGATACCAAAAAGTCTAATTTTGCTACGGAACTAACACACAGTTTCATCCAGGGATATGAAGCAGAACGATCCAATTTTGAGAAGGCTGCCATTTTGAGAACTTTTGCAGAAACAATTGCATTTCTAATGAAAAATGAAGTTTGTGATACTGAAACAACTCATAATTTCATCATTAGTAACCTGAAAAACATCAACAATGAATTTCCTAAACTGGTAGGAACGCTAGTGAGAGATCCCACGTTTTACAGCACTTTAACACAAAAAGCCATTGAAGCCAATGTAATGAACAGTAAAGAGTACGGAGACTTCGTGGTTGGTCTTGTGACCCAGCCTGCATCATTGTACAGCGATTCCAAACCGATTGTTCGAAAGGGAGTAAAATTCCGGGATCCCAGTAGTGAATCATCGTCTGAAACTGGAACCCAAGTGGCATCCTTTGACAGTCTTCCAGATCACAAGAAAGCCTTTCTTCAAAGTTTTGTCAAAACCTGCATGTCCAGCCATGCCTATTCCGCCTTGTCCATTGTTTCTCGTCGCTTCCAACACAATGAACTTTGGTCCTCTGTCAACATTGGCGACATTGATCTTAGCAAAGAAGAGCAAAAATGTACCAGACTTCGTCTTTCTCTGGATTTGATTAAATTGAACCCCGACAGCCCCCAGATCCTTGGAATATTTTCTGATCAATTTGAATATTTCAAGGACCCATCTGACCTTCAAATATTTTTGAAAGAATTGACTGACTTCACGTGTCTGCAACCAATCAAGAAGTGGATACGTATGTCTGTGTTTACAGACGTAATTGAGGGCTGCTTGAACGCTGCAGACTTGACAGAAGGAGAAATGCTGACAATTCTTAAATTTGTACTTAACGATGCCTTCCCAGAATCACTACTGACTAAAATTTGCTCAACTCTGGTAGGAAGAATGGATTGGGATGAAAAGTTTTTCGAAACGCTGGCAAGGATTATGACGTATTCAAATTTCAAAGTTGACCTTTCCCTTGTATACGGAAGATTTTGGGAATTATTTCTCCAGAAGACAATTGACGGCGCAGAGGATGTTAGCCTGGAGCTTTCAGAGTCAGTCAGCGTTCGCAATCGAAATAAACTCTCGACGCATTTTCTTATGGAGAAACTGGAGCAGCGGCTGGAAACTTGCAAAACTATCAAGCAGGTCGATTCACTAGTGGAGATTTGTAGAAAATTGGACTTTGTGGAGGACGACATTGAACTAGCAGTGAAAGCAGGCATGCTAAACGTCAAACCTGAATTGTTAGCTTTTATCGGTTGCAGCCACGCAGACGTTACGCACGATGGCCTTGATCCTGTACCAAAATTTTCTTGCCATCACAAGTCAGTGATTTTAAAGTCTATCTTTCACGGGAGATTTGTTCAAAATAATGATCCAAAAGAACTCATTCATCCTGCAGTAAATGTATTGTACGCTCAAGCGGTAGCTCGTATTTGGACGGAAGTGGAGAAGTCGGAGTATTTTGATCACTTGAATGACGAATTGGTTCAGGAGTTGGAGGTCATCAGCTCCCGTTTGATAGAAAACATTTGCGCTGACCCATTAGCAAGGAAGGAATTCAGAAATGAAATTGAGAAGCTTGTTAGTTCTCAAGATCCCATATGGAACTGCAAACTTCCAACGCGTATATTGCTGGAATATTGTCAAAAGTCAGAAATTAAATTTGATTTAGAACACACTCCCCCTTCCGCTGGTGAAGGAGACGTAGCTGATTTAAAACTACAAGTAGACAGAGTACTGGATGATTTTTCATTGAATAAGATTCAACTGATACAGAGCATTGCGTGGATTACTGAGAAAAGAGCAAGCAATTCTGACAACTTTGAATTTGAAACAATTTTCCGGCATACCAAAAATAAAACCCTCATGAATAAACTCCTGTTGATCACGCTGGAATTATTGGAGAGAGTGGACGTGGACCACGAAGAATTTCTGAGTACTGGAGCTTGCTGGATTGAAGCATGGTTAAAGCACACAAAAAATTTGGAAGCTGCATCCAAAGTTCATCTGTTGTGGATAAGCAATCTGGCGAGAGGTGTGAAAATAATTGGGGATCGTGCAAGAGCTTTGAACAGCACTTGTCCAAAATTTTCTCAGGAGTACGTGGAGTTTCACTGTGCTCAGATTTATCCAGTGATATATGCACTATATCACCAACTTAACAACGAAGTGGCGCATCACACTTTTTGGACCATGCAGGCACTGTACTATGTATCCGGTGCATTGGCCACAATGCCGGGAATAACTCTAGCCTTCATAGAACCTGATTCTATTAAGATTTGTGATATTTTCTCCAATATTCTTGGAAATGGAGTTCATTTACCAACTAGAATAGCCGCATACAAAGTATTGAGGAAGGTGAAGTACGACACGGGAGAAGCCAAAGACTTGCCGATCATTCCACCTGGAATAGACGAAATGATTCGAAAGTTAATGAACAAGTTGGATGTGCCAGAAAATGACGAGCACGACAGTCTCAGACCGGCAGGCGACGAGGAGCAAATTAAGTACCTTGTGTCATATCTTTTGATATGGGACTCCCTTTTAAAAATACAACAAAGTTCCAACGAGTTTGCCTCGTATGTTCGGTAAGCATTAAAAAATAAGAACGCTCCTCGTTTTCCATTGAATATTTTTGTTAATTGATATTAATGATTTATCCATTATTTCTAACCAATAGAGATCAAGAACACCTTCTTACTCCATTTTTGAATATACTATTCTTTTCGGAGAGTATTCCACTGGAAAGTGCCACTTCTAAATACTTTGACACGGACCCTGTTATGGTGCCTGGAACCAAAATAAACCTCCTTCATCTAAGCTGTTCGGTGCTACAACGAGCACTGAGAAATTTACCATACACAGTTAGGTGGTGGTGGAATAACCATGTGACACGCCAGAGAGATCGTGTCTTTGTTGAAAAGTGGGTAGTAAAACACTTGTCCAGTAAACTGGCTGCGGAGGAACTTGGAGGAGTCAAGTTGCGGGAAGGAGTTGATGACAATGTCACTGTATGTGATTTAATTAAACTGTCAAAAATAAGTATTTTGAAACATGATCCATGAATATTCATCTTAAATGAGTGATGTTTCTGCATATATAGGTACACTGCCATAGTGGCTGCAATGAACTTGTGGCTCATTATCGAATTGAGGAGACTAATGTTACGCTAACAATTTCGCTTCCATTAAACCATCCTTTGGGTAACAACAATTAGAATTTATGAATTATATAGTTGAAATTTTGAAATGATTTAGAAATAAAACATTTGTTGACACGATATTTGTTGCAGGTCCAGTCACGGTACGGATTAGTGATAAAAAATTACACGCCAAAATCAGCCACTTACTCAACACGAGGTCGCATTCCCTTTCAGCAGGTCTGAAGTTGTGGAAGGAAAACTTGGATGGACTCTACAAAGATGTTGATGAATGTGCAATTTGTTTTTTCATTCTTCATCATGTCACCAAGCAGACTCCAAAGTTGGCCTGTAAAACCTGTCGCAAAAAGTTCCATGCTGCCTGTTTGTACAAGTGGTTCAGTACAAGTAACAAGTCAGAATGCCCACTGTGTAGGAATTTGTTTTAAATCGTCGAATGTATCGTGTACGATTAAAAATGATGTTTGACTGAAATAAATGCAACTGTATGATAATTGAGTCTTAATCGAAATTCATTTCATTTCAACGATTCAACACCGAAAAGCATTAAATATTACCTTCATATAATTTTCTGATGTTAAAGTCATTGCATGGGGAAACTTGAGAATTGCAATTTAAAAGTCCTGAGTCCTAGATTTGAGGGAGGGACGGTAGAATCTAGGTATCTTCCTGCATCGTCTGACTTAATTTTGACAGGGACAAATTATCTAATCTTGAAACCAACGAGAAGAGAAAAAATGCCCAAGCAAAACAGAGAAAAGTGCATATTTTCCGAACTTTAATTTGTCGGCTAATATAACGATTCATTTTACTCGTTCAGATTTCTACAATTCGAACGAAAACTACAACTCAAATTTAAACGTGCAATTAATCACACTAAACTATTAGAAGCTTTTTCTTTTAGAATGCAATAATATCAATACAATTTATTTGGCATCTGTGGCACACTAATCGTTTATATAGATTTGCACATGATCAACAATAATTTTTAATAATGGGTTTATGTTATGAATCACTGCCACAGTCATTACTGCTGATAATAATTTCGTACACGCAACATTTACCTTCAATTAGCTGACAAATCGACAATTTACAATACAACTTGCAATATGCAAAGTTTGTGGCACGCCAAGCGAGTTTGAAAATGGTTTGACATTTCACTTACAATTACATACATGCCTCGTAGCGTTATTGTTATCAAATTGATTGATTTCTGCTTGTCAAGTTAGGACATTATATGATTTCTTCGTTCAAGAAATATATTTAAAAAATTCGAAAGGATGCAGGGCCTGCATTGCAGGCCGTGTAAATTGGTATTATGTGTTGCAAGAAAAAGAAAATCTACGCGCACTGTTTTTTTATCCCAAAAGCCCGAATATTGCTGTCACCGACAATCTTATGAAAAAACTTAAAGTGGATCATTCTGTACTGGTAAGGTATGCATACAATTCATAATTTACATATACATATGAAATAGGTAACAGGGCTCGTCTGTGGTTTAATGTGCCTCTATATTTTGCAGAGGTAATTTTTCGGTGGTCAGTCGGTGCATAATTCAGTTTGTCATAAAACTCTTTTGCGTGCCGTATTTACATATTTGCAATAAAGTACACTACACACCTTATATGTACATGCACCATGTCTCAAAAGTAGGTAATTTACTTTACCATTTCGCTTTCATTTAACTATTTTCCGTTTTATACATATAGGTATCAGCAATATATTATATTATAGTATTACATGCATTATCGCAGTTAAGTAAAAATGAATGTTATGAAGCTTATAACAAAAAATGTGGTTATGGCTGTTGTTGTTGTGGATTGTCAAGTGCAAGTGTGTGGTGGCTAGTTGAACCTGATTACTTTGTAATTGACTTAATTATGACATGACAAGACTTGTGATTTTTCTGCTTCGAGTAAACTTGATTGTAGCTGTTGCCTACCTGTTTCAGATTGCATTGCTGCAGCCGTCAGTCACAAAAATATGTATTCTTTTACCGATGTTGATGAAAGAGCCACAGTCACAACAACAATGTGGATGATTATGATTAAATGACTATAATAATAATGTTCTTATAGTCTTTACTTTATTTTGACAGACGCAAATACACAAACATCAAACATGAGCAAAATAGGTTGACAGCTTTGGTAATGGGATTCACGGTTGTGATTGATATAATATCCCTTAAGGTCAGTATTAGTTATATTTTGTCTGTAATTGTATTAACTTAAATGTTATAATATTTTTTCAGTCATCTTGCACATTGTAAACTTTTACTTATATATTACTTATAAGTCAAACCTAAGCGTAGTACACAGGACAGCTTTCTTGCACATTTCAGATTTTTAAAAGTTGTACTGCAACTGCTACTACTAACTTGGTGGCAGAGAGGAGTAATGCGATGGCATATAATTTTCTTTTATTATTATTATTACTTATGAACATAGACGTCGCAGTAATAGGGGCAGGGTGGGCAGCGCCCACCCTGGAAATATGCTGCCCACCCAGAATATTGTATGCCCACCTGGGCATTCAAAAACATTGAAAGATAAAATGGGTTTAATTTTTCAAAATCGTAGGGCTGTGCTGTGAATCTGTTTACATTTTCACTTTAGTTGTTTAAAACGGTCTTCTGAATTGTTTAAAGTCACTGAAAATTCATATTTTTCTCCAAATCTATTGATAATAATCAGCAAATCGCCGATAATCCGTATTTGATTGCCAAATTTATTCAAGGTATCTTTCAAACGCCAAATTTCCGTACTCACGAACGTTCGGTAAGGGATGTTTTAAGCAACCCGCTACATATTTTAGCGAGAATCTTGAGGAAAATCTTAAACCCCAAGTGATTGAATCTTTCAGAGTACATGAATTTACAATATACAACTGCTGAAAATGGCGAATTTTCCAGTTTTCCCTATTTAGGTCACAAAATTTCCGCTCGCTTCGCTCGCAATTTTCATTCTTATATACCACTTGCCAATATATAGATTTAAAAGCTTGCAAAGTATCTAGAAAAACTGTCCGTTGGAAAAGTACGGTGTTTGACCACGGATTTCTTCTAAACCACCCCCCCCCCCTCGTATTAATCATTTTTAATATATGATTTTGTATATGCATACATATGTAATAGTTTCTGCCCACCCTGCGAAAATTTCGTTGCGACGCCCCTGCTTATGAAACTAGTGATATGCTGACTTTGTGACAGGGAAATTGTTATAAAGGTTAAAACTGTCAATTTCATGATTTAGTACGTCTTTGTTCCTTGTTTTTATTCTCATTATCATCACAATGTGGATACTTGACGGTAGGTAGTGTACAGGATATAATAACATTAGCTACCTAGACTCATTTCAATTTCATTTTTTCCCCACAATCTACTCTTTCTTCGTCGTATAAAGCAATTAAATTGGCACATCAAACATCAAGCACACTGCATTCCAAATCGTAAATACTTACGTAAAAAGTAAATTAACTCGGTCATAGTCATCATAATCATTATAACGACTGCGTCGACGACGACAATGAAAGCAAAGAAAACTAATGAGGTTTTTTGGGCGTTGTTGAACACCCGTGCAGTTTGCTTGTAGTTGGCTGTTTTACTTCTTCTTTTGAGCAGTTTATTAAATATGATGTTGCCACAACTAAAGTAAAAGTAATCGAGAAAAAGGAACAGAATGAAAGCCGGATGTAAGCAACCTTTGATTGAATTAAAGAACACTGAATGTCTGCATCGTAATATAGGTAAATGTTATAAATATGTCGGCAGCAAGTCAGAGAATTGCAAAATTTATTGGATCTTTCAATTTTAACGTATGAACAAGCCCAAGTTTGCTGGTGATTATTAATACCAAAAGAAGTTTGTGGTGGACATATAATAATTTATGAGAAAAACTCATATTCAACTTGGGTTGGGTATATAACACTAAATTGGATGGTATTTTCGACATACGCAAATGACATCAATCATGATCACCAGACCTTCAATTTAACTTTTCATTGAAAATGGGGCATTAATTACACACTTGCTTCAATATTATCAATGAGTGTATCTGGAAGAAACAAGTGGAAGTTCATAGTTCCATTATGTAGTAAATTACAAAAAGTTTTTGATTTTTAAATCACAGATTTAACTGGATTAAACCAGTTGAAGAATTTTGTTGCTTTATATTTTCCGTGGTTAGCTTCACCAATTCTGTGAAATAAATTGTTTTGCACTATAACTTTGTGCGTGCTTATTAATGTTCCTTGAATCTTTGATGGGATAAAGAAAGTTTTTTTCATATTAATCTATTAGTATCCTGGTTCACTATTCGCCTTTGATGAGGCATTTTTTTCAAGAAAGTGTAATAAATATTGAAATCGAATTGTACTGAAACTGTGTAGTCAAGTGGTGCACACGTTCATGCGATTGCATGAAAAACAGTGTGCGATACTGATTAGTTCAATCTGATCTGAAATCTGCTGAACTGATTCTGATCTCACGTGTGTTGGCAGGCATGTTACCACCAATTTCATTCAATTCCGCTCATAATAAAAATGGAATCAAGTATTTGTTTTATCAATCTTTTTACTCCCCTGCATTGTTTACATACTGCATTGTTGCTTGAAACTTCGATTCGCAGATAATTTATCCTACATAGCTAGCTCATTCATGCAACTTATATTTACAGTAGTCCAATCGGACATTATGTTATAAAAATTGTACAGTGCACCATTAATGAAGAGAGACGCGTTTTTCTCATGAATTTATAGTAGCAAATAGAAAATGGTCCATCAGAAATTACGATTTAAATTAAAATATATATTTGTTGTTTATGAGTGTGAAACAATGGAACATCAAAATGAAATGGTGGGATTGCTCGTATGATTATTCCCACGAGTGACAACTAGGAAAGGACGAATTCGAATATCACTTTCCTTTAACATAGAAGAAAATTAATAGCATTTTATTGTCAGTGCATCTGACACTATAATTATGAACAAATTTTCACCAAAACATGAAAAATGTGGCTAGTTTTCAATTTTATAAACTTATGCTTCATATTTTTTCTCTCCATAAATCATTCAAATGGATATTAGTAAAAAAACAATATGGCCAAAAAATTATTTTGAAAAATGAACAACTTCAATCGTTTATTAGATTTTTAAGTAAAACATCAGCCATGTATGGATTTAAAATGCTACTTTACATTAGCATAGATGCTCATCTTTTCTTGTTATGTACCTGTAAACAAAGTATGTAGTAAAGGCTTCCATGATCCTGGCGGAATTACTTCCTTAATTACACGCTAGCAAATATATTACGTTCGTTTTATACAAACCATGGCATGTGAACAGTTGAAATCTGGTTGCAGACGAAATGCGAAAGATTGATAGGAAATGCGAAGCTGGTAATTGGGGTTACTTGAGATGATTGATTGATGTATTAGTGTTAAAATTGTCTCTTTTAGAACATGTCTAATCAACATTGAAAGTTTCAATTTGAATCTTGTATGTAGTCTGATTGTTGCATTTTATATGTTTATGTAGTAGGTATATGTTTTTATTGGTATGAATGCTTCTAAGCATGGATGACGGAAGTCTTGCTGGAAATTACGATATAACCTGAAGAAGTGTAATAGAAGCTCCAAAAAATCTATAGTAGCAACCTAATCTATAGTAGCAACCTAATCTATAGTATTTCATTGTCAACATGATATCATCCTGCTGGCAAAAAGGTGCATTCACCCAGCGTACAGCTAATTGAAAATATTGATCCGCCATATTATTTTTTCGAACTGCAGCAACATTCGCACTATTTCTTGCACCAGCAACTACCTAAAATGCGTAATCGAACAACTTGACGCACACGCCAAACCGGTTGGACACAGCCCAAAATAATAAATATTTACCGTGGCATGCTGGCAATGACTCTTTGTCTGTCAATGTAGATTCAATAAACCAGCTTAATTTAGTGGATTTTATCGCCACTACCATATGAATAAGTTTCCCATGTTGGTATTTTCCAAAATAATATCCTTTGTGCCCTTCCGGCCTTCTTTACTTTATTAAGTAATTATGAAAGAGCAGATGAGAAGTAGAAAGAGATGTTTTGCGTTACTTTTTAAAGATTTAGTTTGGCTTGTTTGTGGCCGTTTTTCTGTATCTTTAATGTTCGTTATATTGAAATAATATGAAGAAGTGAATATTTAAAGCTTAAAGCATTTCATTATTATGTATTTGGTCATCGCTGTATCGGTGGCAGTGGTTTGGCTTGTTTGAGCGGAATGTGACAAAACATCTGCGTTCTGCAGCATAAGGGAAAGGTTATCATGTGCGGTAATCTTTAATTTATTGGATATTTGGGCGGAAATGGCATTGTCATTTGCGAATCTTTATAGTGTACAATTGTCTACTCTCTGTCTGTTGTCTGCCTGCGTTCAACATGTTCTCACTTTCATTTACTGCCTCACAGTCCAAACTAGATTCCTCCTTCCTTATGAATATTTCAATTAAATTTTATTGAACCTCAGCATTTAATGATGAATAGAAATGGACACATCTTTCTTTTTTGCTCAGCAGACTCTAGATGTAGACAGAAATTATGCCTCTTATGTTGATTACGCGATTCTTAGTTCGCCCTTTTGTAATTGTCCCATTGATTGTCTCACGCAAGCAAGATTTGAGGCATTTGTGATTTTTGTGATTCCATACATTTCTTGCCAAGAAAGTTTTGTAGAAAATACCTAATAATACGGTTGTTAGCGAACGTAACTCATTTAAATTAATCCATTAGCTTGCAGCGTTCCTAGCTATTACTGCTTTCGTACATGTTACAAAAAGGAAATCTGATGAAACGGAAAAGTCAAAGGGCAAAATGTGCCTACGATGGTATCCTATCATCTTTTTAGCGACCAGTTACAATTGCAAGAAAATTGTAGCTAGAAGATAAGTAGGTATATTATTTCCTCTCTTGCCCTTCGTAGTTTCCCTTTGGACAACCTGAATATTTCCTCCACGTTTTCTGTAATTTCGAATAAGTTCATTTTATTCATTTCGTGATCATTAAGGTGAAGTCTAAAATAAAAGGAAACAATCCTCGAGCAATGAAAGGTGATATTTATCATTAAACATCCTGGTTCAGGTTCAATCTCGCTAATTTAGGGAATTGCAGAAATGTTTCTTGTTATGCTTTATCCTCTTTTTTATTGCATTGACTTTTAGTAGGAAGATTCGTTTATTTTTTGTTAATATTTAGCGAAACTCTTTTTTACATTCTCGATAATATGTAAAGTCGGATGCGGTCATTGTGGTGTTTGATCCACACTTTTGCAAATTGACATGACATAGTTGTAGAGCAACGTCTTATGTAAATATATTACAATTTACAGTTAGGAGAAGAGAAGAAGTTACGTCCAAAACGCAGGAGAAGAGAGTGATATTGTAACTTTTGGCCGGTAATTTGTTTCAGATTTACAGAAGGGTTTGCCTTTGAAACATCATGAAGTTGCGGCAGTTCGCTTTTTTATACAAATTGGATTTTAAATTGAATTGGAATGACGGATAGAGAAAAGTAATTGTAGGTGATTACGGCAAAGTTAAAGTTCAAGTGAAACGGAGCAGTTTTATATCATTACGCATTCGTAAATAAATGAAGTTGAATATTATCCATTTTTACTTTCCACTTCCACTTTTTCTTTCGTTCCATACACAACTTTTGTTACGCATGTTTACACGAACGCATGAACGGATAAGGTAATTACATACTTGTTATTATCCACGAGATCTGTATTAAATATCTTTCTTCATTCATACGTCAATTCTTCCTGTATTTCTCCCGTACCGGTTGTGAAGATGATACTAAAATTATGCTACGACATTATACATATGTATTTACCTATGTACAACAATCAACTTAGGTATTTAGTATTTTTATATCCCCATACAATATGATAGTTTATAAGCCACTGCTAAATACTGCACATAAAATAATGCGTAATAATATCGTAATGGTAATGGTCAAGCTCATTTAAATTACAAGCGATAGCGAAAGTTTGTCTGATTTTACAACAACGTCAACAAACAACTAACTGCTTTTGCTGCTGCATCAGAAAACGTAATAGCAATTATTTTTTAATATTATTATTACTACTTACCCTGCACATAATCGTTACACGACGACTTGTTTTGCTTGTTATAATACCATACATCTTTGAAATTATAGGTTCCCTTTGTACAACAATGCTCCTGTATCTTCCAACCAGATTACTTTTCTTAATCAAAAACGAAACTAAAAAAATATGATACTATTATGTGATTACTGATTAGTATAAAAGGTACTTGGTCAACGGAAGCTGTTATACAAGGGAAGGGACCCCAGCAAACCCCACGAAAACAAGATGCAACAATGACGATGATGATGTCGTGCACAATTATGCGTAGAACGTCGTCGTGAGGTAAGATTTATTAGCACAGAAAAGTAGCAGCCAAGTCATATCAGAGTGGCCACCAAAAACCATCATACCACACAACTTATCATAGCTCGTGTGTCTTTGACCCACGCGCAGATAATAGACATCGTGGCGTCGTCGACGTCGAGTGTCTTCTTCGCCCGGTGTCCTCCGCCGCACATATTGTAACGAAACGCGTGTAGATCAATGATCTTATTAGCAAAGAAGGAAGTTGTGCGTGCGGTAGTGGTGGTGAGATATGAGTAAAATGAAAGAAAAAGTGAATTCCATTCAACAAGGAGTGAATATCGGGAGCCCAATTAAAAGAAAAACTGCAGTGCAGCAATAATCATAAAGCAAAAATATAAGCGTAAAAGAAATAACAATTACATATATGTATATATATCATCAAGTAATATGCAACGTAAATGATGAATGCGAAGCGGCTTGTTGTTTTTGCTCGCTTGGATTGTTTGAGGTGATAAAGGGATGAAATCGAAAGTGGAAAAGCGTACTTTACCCTCGGCCCCCGAGTGTTGAAAAATTAAGTTTTCGTAGGGTACTATGTGAAGCCTCTGTATGATCTTTTGCTGTTGGCTACATTTGTACGCATAACTCATCATCGTAAATGAACCCACAAAGATTTGTCCGACCAGCCGCAGCCACAAAACTCACATGAGTTTCTAGCAACAAAAATTTTATGACCTACATTACGTTTTTGCATAAAAGGTAGAACAACCGTTCAAAAATTGAGAGTAAAATTATTATTATTGGGTAAAAATATTTGCTTTAATGTTATTTGCGAGTTTAACTTTGTTTAACATTGACTATACATACTTACAGTATGTGAGTAGTTTGTGCAAACTTTGGGGTAGATTTCATTCATTTAACAAAATGCACTCAATCTACCGACAAAAATCCTCATCTTGCTGCAGATGCAGAATTCAATGATGTGCTTGAGGTATTATTTAATTAAATTATTTGTGCATGCAAGTAGGTTGATTGGTCAAAATGATGGATGTTTTTTATAGAACATCTATCTTATCTAGCAAGTGGACTTAGAATCACTAATTGGAAAATTAACAGGTACATTAACAGGTGTAGTCGGATTTGGTCTTTGAATTCAAAACTTCATATTCGAAGATATCTAACCAAAAATTGAGCATCGACCCTAAAGATTCCTAAAGTCTTATTCTTACCTATTTTGGCATTAAAACTGATTTTAAAATAAAAACATATTTTTTATACCATTTGCTGAAAAATAACTTTCATTTCATTAAAATATAAAAATAAAAGTTTTACGCTGTTCGTCCAAAAATTGTTAACGGTTCGATATCACATATTATAATGTAGAAGTCTAGACTAAACTGCAACCACCAAGGAAAGTACAGTTTACGAGGTTTTCAAAATATCGTTTACCGAAAGATATGCATATAAAATGTTTTCAGGTTGTAGATGCAAATGCTGAAGTTTCTCATCGAAACGATAAAAAAGGGACCTGAAAATTAAAATCGTGGGTATAATACTGTCACTGTTTCAGTTGAGTTTGATATATGTTAATGTTGTCTGTCTGTCGTAATGTCAGATTTAAAAAAAAAAATTTAATAAAACATTCTACTCTCCATTTTCTCTTATTTGTAAGCACGCTTAATACAGACAAGTAATACAGTTTTTCAATTGTTGAAACAAGGAAAATGATAAGGGTTTGTAGTTTACTTTTCGCCCTTCCCACTCCCACTTTCTTTGTTAATGTGAGTTAGTTTAAAAGTAAAGTTTTTTGGTAACTAGATAATGGCATGCAAATAAATAGGAAACACTGTAAAAATTCGACTTTTAAATGATACGACATGAACTCTTTTTGGTGGTATAAATCCATTTTATCAGGTATGCAGGATCTATTACATGATGACGAGTTCTATTCAACACCTCAGCACATTTGCATTTTTCTCGTCAAACATTTATACCGTGACCTTTACCTCATCCCATTCAGTTCAACTCGTCCACCGTGAAATGTACCTTTTTATATTAATCTTTTTAATAGGCGTATCATGCCCTAATTAACCCATCATGTTGCAGCGAATCGGTGAAGTATTTTTAAACATGTACGCACGCACAATCTATAATATGCATCGCAACGAGCATGGGGCAGGCATGAATATTAACTAACACGCAAAGATGTAGATGAAGATTCCACAAACATTAAAAAATGAAATGCTTTCTTTCGAAACAGGAATCCTTTTCATATGTCTGTTGGGTGAGTAGAGGATTACATTTTTGTGTAACAGACGTAAACATTAATTTCACTGTTGGTTTCAAAAAACGGACTTGTCACAACTTTATGGAACGACCAACGACTGGGGTTTTTAATCAACGCTTCAAACTTGAACTTGAAAGCGATAATAATAAATCGTGAAAGGACATAATATCGCCACGCATAATTCAATGCATGGGTTAATGAGTGCATTACATGCACATTCTTCAGCTTCAAAAGACAAGCAGATTATCCGATAAATATATTCACCATTGACATTCAGCAGTGATATGTAAAAAACACAATATTATAAATAAATACTAACCACCAACCTTTGGTTTGACTTTCTTTTCCACTCCCTATTTAATTCGTTCAAGCATGTAAGGTAAAAACTACTCCTGGTAACTTATAAATAGCAGTATATTATTTATATCAAAGTGCATCCGGTGCAAGGGCAGAAACAGATACGTTTCTACAAAAATAACCACTTTTTGCAATTTCATAGTCATAATTTCTCATAACGCCATTATGTGAGGGGATATGACCTTTAAAGACTGTGATACTGAGGATGGTGATAAGTTAAGTTAACGCATAAAATGCATTTTTCCAAATGAACAGAGACGACCAACCGCACAACATAGAAATATCATTCCAATTCTTTTACCTGTTTCGTCGTATGATGAACTTTTCTATAAAACAACCAAATTTTTTGTGATAGGTCTGATAATATTATACTTATTACAAATTATTGTAACGCTCAATTTACTGCTGCACTTGTGCAAACTGCAATAAAATTTTAAAGAGTAGGTTGACTGATCACAACCACAAACAAAATATTATCATTTTGTTCAAGTGCTTTTGATTTTATTAAACTCAAAGCTCTTGAGTTGAACACAAAGCTCTTTTCGTAAAGTCAGAGTGAATGGTGAAAGAAGAAAAGGCGGATGTAATTGTCAGTCTTTTTATTATTATTCCTATTAACTTGAACAAACGTTCTACCCATGTATGTATGCGAAGGTGCGTAAATCAAAACAAAGTAGGGGGAAATGAGGAAAAAAAGTCGTTCACTTTTTTCCATTTTTGTTCTAACGCTGCTTCCCATAAATTGTTGAACAGTAACGAATAAGACAGCATTGACGATGACTAATTGTTGCTTCTTCTGGCTGGTATGTGCATTTAATAAGTTTATGATTATTGTGATTACCTCGTCGGAGAGTGGTGTTGTGTACGAACGAACACGTTTATTAACTCGGTCGGTAAGTTGGCAAGTTTTTTGCACGATGCGCAGTAGTAGTAGTAGGAGTGCGTATTATTCAAGTGGGAAGCAACGCACGTCCTTAAAGGACAACGGACGTTACAGCCTACAAAAGGAAAATGAATAGTAGAGAAACAGTGGATTCGTCATATACAGTATTGTAGGTATCATTATCCTATCATCATAATAACAATTAGACACGTTTTACTGAAAACCACAAGATGTACGGTGTAAGCAGCATCTCCGTCATTATACACCGACAGTAACGTACAAGTACTGAACTTCTGCTGGTGTGTGGGTATATCAAATTAAAAAGTAAAAAGCTCATTTGTTTTAATTAGTGCGATGGAAGCTAACTTTTACTTGCAAAAATGACAGGTATTAAGCCATAGGGAATAAAAGATATACGATGACAAAAGTCACAATTGAACTTGACGAACCCATTGAGTTGAGTAAAATCAGTATTTAAAATATGACCATAGAGTAAATAATGATACAGATCAAACAGTTAAAATTGTCATTTTGCCTGATAATAGGTATCATGAGTGAGGGGTATAAGCTGTATATGAGAAAATTATGGAGGGAACAATAACCATCAGGGTCTTTTACCCTTGTAATCTAAATGCTCAATCGAAAAATTGTTTTCTTCATATTTTCCTTCGCATAGTTTTTGCAACACAACTCTATCCTCAGTCTGCATTTTATTTTTGTTATTATTAATCAAGGGTAACGAGTACGCATACTCGTTTGAAATAAATAAATCAAAAAGGTGCTAGAGATAACCATACGAGAAGCTTACAAGAAGAGAGATCATTACCATTTCATGCAGCGCATATAAAATGATTATCATCACATCACTGACACTACGAGCTGCTGTCGTCATCATTATAATTCTGTTTAAAATCATAATAATCTTTATAACGATCCACAATGCACAATTCATGGTATGGTACCTAAAATCGCACAAAAAAGTGATTTTAATGCACTTTTTATTTGGTATTTATTGAAAAAATGAAATTGTTACTTTTCACGTGAGATTAGATGATGATAAAACAAAAGATGGCCAAAAATGGCAAATGCATGTAATACATATACCTAGCTGTAAAGTACACAGCTGCTAAGTAGCCACTGGCCATATCATAATCATATTACAAACGCAACATTCTTTATAATTATTATAAATTGCCAGATTTTTTTTCTACAATTTTGTGGCCATGTTGTTTGAATGTGTGTATGTGTGCATTAATGAATGACGATCATGATCATTTTATATTCTGATGCTGATGAGATGAACGTTATTATTAAGCAGAATGGTGTGAAACATCTCTCATTCTTCCTTTTTATTGTTAATTTAGACATACCGGATCTAAAAAATTTTTTGAAAGTTTTTGCTCGTTTTTACTTGCTTGCTTCTTGGTATTCCCTCTGTTTGCAAGCTTAATTTTTAAGATTACTCTGCTGAAGACACATCACGTGTTAATCAACCATATTTTTCCTCTAATTTAAGTCAACAAGGCGAGGAGGAATATATCAACGTGTAAAAATGTATATCTCATCTCTTAAATAATTAGGAGAAGGAGAAAATTATATTAACTTAGTTTTTTTCTTATATACACATTTTTCACATTATCATCAACAAAAATAAACATTTCTTTCTGTTTAGTTGTAGAATTTGAGAAATCATATCGTAATATTTTAATTTTATTATGCGACTACTGCTCTTGTTTTATTTTATGAATGATAAGATGTACAATAATATATACACCCTCAAAATGATATATTTTGGTTTCTTCACTTGTTTACTGTACCAAAAGAAAGTAATTTATAGGTTCAATTTAGCTCGTGTTGCAATGGCTAATGAATGATGTTGTTGTAGTGTATTGTAAATTGTAAAACTAGCTGCTACTGTAATCTCAGCTCATTCATTTCGTATATTACTAATGTAGTTGGTAAGTTAAGCCCCATTAACACTGTATCTAGTTTCCTTTAAAGCTTGTTGCCATTTACCCACATGCATCGGTAATTGTTGCAGATGCACTTTTGCCTGGCACATAGATCGTATACTCACCCTCGCAAAAATATGACGGTGATGAGATGAGTAAATAGCAGAAAAAATAATTGTGTAGGTATGTTCGATGTAACGTGTTTTTTTTCCTTTAAAAAATTTCTGCATGCATTTAAAAAATAAAATCAGGTATCAAGAATGTAAAAAACAAGGATTTAAAAAAATAAAAAATACATCCTTTTTTGCTGATGACGAGAGAGATATGAATGAGCCAAGTTCAATGTTACAGTTTATAGGCACACTTGATGATGATGGTGCTACTGACCATATTAAAATAAAACACAAGAAGGGAAGGGAGCAGAAAAAAGGAAACTTTGCGGATTTGTTTCATTATAACTACCATGATGAAGAAACAAATGTTATAGTTTATAAAAGTTTAATTCTTGAGGTGCGCAAAATGTACGCATGTAGGTACGTGAGTGTGTCACTATCGCTCTCTCTTGCTCCTGTTCAGTGATGAAGAGTATAACGTAAAACGAGAGAGAATGTTTTACGTTTTTTATGTTGTGAATTTGCTGAAAATATGAGATGATTCGCATATTTCACATTTTATAGTACATCTAACTAATGTACTCAGCAGACAACATTGGAATACTGATTGCCGAAGAAAAATGGTTTTGTGTGCGCGCTTCTGTAACGTGTACGAAGTGCCTTACTGCCTTACTTTGTTCATGGCTTGTTTATTTGTAGTAGGAGAAAAGCCAATTTTTACTTGGGCACTTGAGCATGTTAGCTGTTGTAGGTATACCTGCGAAAAGGGTTGCCATACATTGTAGTACGGCGCGTATTCCTTCGCTTGTGACCTAAACAGGTTTTCGAACCTGAGCCTTGCTCAAAGCCTCACATTTTAAAGGGCGCGTCACCACGTTGAAATCCTCAGTCTTCAGCCAGCATCAGACGAAGAGCTCATCCTCCTCTCTGCAATCTCCTTCTCCTCCACCTTGCTTTGGAAGCAAAAGTTATCGGAATTTCCGATTTTATACATATTTTTTGTCGGTGACGGTTTTCAGTTCATTTTTCAATCATGAAGGTTGTGATTAGTGTTGTGGCCATTGCTCTTGGTCTTATTGGATATGCTGCTGCAGGAACCAAGCAGCACGCTGATGTGAGCGATCCCTCTGGAAATTGGGCAACCGCCAGACAAGGAGGTCACGGTGGATGGGTACGCAAGAAAACGAAATATTAAATCGTGTCAGTGTGGCGTTTTGAAATTTGTGAGTGTTAAGTGCAGAGGGGTAATTTAAACTTTATTCCTATTGCCGTATCATTAGGGCTGGGGATATGATGTCAGCACTGGGCTTGTCTTCGTCGGACTCCCACTCTTGCTCCTCATCCCCCTTCTTTTCTGTCTCCCATACCTTCTTCACGGACATGGACACCATGGTGGACACCATGGTACTGGTCACGGAGGAGGATATGGCGGCGCTGGTGGTTATGGCCGTTCTGAGTCTGGCTCTGCTGCTGCTGCCACCATCCAAAGGAAGACCGACCAACTCACCCAACAAATTTTGCCAAAATTGTAAATGATGTAAGTTTTGCTATTTGGGCACGGTTAGGGAAATGTAGGGACTCGGCATATGACATTACATGCTCAGGGACCAAAGGTTCTGTTTGCCCTGCTTTTCTTGTATAAATTGCTGCATATCGGGCTACCGGGCAATTTTCAGACGTTTTCTTCTACATTTTTCCGCATATTTATGCATTTTTTAGATATCAGGCAACTGCACACGAAGCAATTTATTGATGGCCGATTTCTAATTTTTTCTTTCTTTCTTGTGTTTCTTCCATTCACAGGGTCGAGTTCATTAGCGCCAATTTGTAAATTATTCTTATACGCAATCAGACCTACCGACTTGATGGGGACTACCAAACTCCTTCATACGATATTTTTGCGTGAAGCATACCAGAAATCATGGAAAATTAGACCAAAACCCTTATAAATCATCGAGTGTGCCACAAACATTTAAAAATTCAACCGAAAAATTCATCAAAATTTTCTTCAGGGAGGATTCGGAACATTATAGCATAAATTGGCTGTTATTGCTTAAAATGCTTACGATAAGTTAAGTCACTTCTTCAATTCAGGAAACTAGTCGGACCGGACATAACCAATCAGACATAACAATTGGCTTGATTCAGTAGCGTAGATTGATAGTATACTTATTAGTACGCCCAATACTACTACAGATACAGTATTCATTTACGGTCGTAACTTGCCTAACTTTACCTTTCCAAATTCAGTTTCTAACACAAAAAACATGGAGATTTAATTTTACTTTAAATCTCAGACTTATACCTGTTACTACTGCAAAACGAACGAATTAGATATTTCTCTAAAGAAAGCTGCAGACATTCTGCCCTTCTTTCCCGTAAACTTACCATGTACCAAAGAGAAGCTATATCAAAGTTTTGTTTACCAAAAAACTATCATTATTGACAGCTCTAGACACAAAACCCAATCCGGACAGATAAACGATCAGACGCTTTTGAAAATTCCAAACAGATAAACGGACAAAATTTAGGGAAAAACTTAGATAATGTAGCAGCATGATGATTGCAATTGACGACTCGACATGCACAAATGTATAGCTTTTTATATTATTTATGATGACGATTAGTCTCTCGCAGTTAGCAGCTCATTATTCATTACGTTAATTATTATTATTATGTTATTTGATAATATTTGTTTGTTGTTATTATGTTATAATTATACTAATTTATTTGCTGAAGACAAAAGAGGGTAATCTTTTTTGTTGTTGTTATTGCTGTTGTTAATTAATTTGTAAAATTGTTTATTGAGCTATAAATATTTTTGTATACCAAAAAATGATGTGCAAGTCAAGAGAAAAAAATGAAAATTAAAATGCAACAATGCTATTTTTGTAAAAAAAATCATTAGATCCTTACGCGTGTCTGTATATACTATTTTTATGCATTCATGACTCTAAAAATGTGCTTTATAGGCTAGATAGAGTTAAATGAGGATAGTAGTTAGTGCCTAGTGCTACCATAAATTATAATTATGATGATACATATTCTGGCGAAAGGGAGTGTGAGTGTAAGTCTAGGCGCTTATTAGAGTAATCATTACGAGACAGAAGTAGAAAATGGGGAGAAAGAATGATACTCTTTTTAGGTTTTCATGTACAGCACATCACTCACTCTCCATATTTTACAGAGCATAAAATGAAATCTCTCTCTTTTGAATCAAAAATGGGCTTACATTTGGGGAGTAGAAGTGTTTTCTCTGTTTATTGTTTTGGTTCGTGTAATTAACCCAGTATAAAATTTATAAATGAGGTGATGGTTCCACTTGCTGATCTTCTTTGCATACGAGTTGGCCAAGAATTTATAATCGTGATAAGGACGAAGAGGATACTATATCAGAGTAGGTAATAATGCGTTTTATTTTTCTCAGCATGCATTAAACTTTAAACAAATAGACGATAACAGTAAGTGTAAGCATATGGTTTAATTATTTTTATAGTTTGATGAACTCATAGATTTTTAGTTTGCCACCTAATTTAGTACGTCCTTCACAATCAATTTTGCGTGCGTTATCTGGAAATTCATTTTGGAATCGATGAAGTTGAAAATATTATGATTAATCATCTTTCCAATACACCACTGATGCTGAAATGGAAAGTTCTACGTGAAAACTGCCAAAAACCATTAAAAGCCATGACTTGTGACCTTCCTTTCCTATTAATATTTTATGAAGGTAATTATATAATAACAAATTGAACAATTGTGTAATTGGTTTATTTTCCATTTTATAATCCAATATAAAATGTATTTAGGCTCAACAAGTACGAGGGTCTTTAACTGGCATTTGGCAATTTCTCTATCGTTAACGTCCAACACATGGATGGGTTTGTATTGTATATTGCCTAAGTAAAACAGATACAACCAAAATTTGCAACGGTACACAGCGATAAATGACGCACCTACAAACTACAATCCTGAGATGTTCCACTATAATGCATACAGTTAGTAGCAGAGAAATCGTTTGATTTATTTCGCCTGCTACCCTCTTTCGGACTGACCATTGCAATATGTACATTGCAATATGTTCAATATGTACGTTCTTTTCGCAGTTTAAAATTTTATCTAGTCAGAGGAATTGCATAGAAGACTTCTTGAAAATTTATGTGTCATAAAATTTAGTATATACCTATCTCCCATTTGACTTATGTATTAATACTTGTTTGTGACTGTACTGTTACCTTTCCTTGCACTGCAGTTAGCGTAACAGTTTTGTAAAAACTAAATTCAGCGTAGATAATTGATGTTTTTTGAACTTTTGACATCCTAAACCTTGTTAAATCCTTTTTATATAATCTGTTTTCTGTTTCATCTATTCGGAGAGTTCTTGTAAATATTTTAGTGGCAAGAACAAATATAGAAAAAATCGAAATATATAAGAATCCATGCCTTTTATCTTTCACTATCTCTTACAACAATATTTATAAACTAAATGAAAAACAAATTTTCATCTGTAACGGAATTTTTCAACCAAACATTTTCTTGCGTAATGATTTTTTAACGTAAAGCTAAACTAAAACCAAACAAAAATTTCAATTATCAAAAGAAAACAGTTTTAATCAAAGGAGACGATTTTCGTCCTTGAATCCGATAAGTTATATACATGCAAAAGGGATCTTTGCTAATTGGAGTTATATTTACCTTTTGCAGTCGCAATAATTTGTAAAATCTGTTGAGCTGTATGTATCGGTCACTTATCTGATAAAAGTGTCTACAGATTAAATACAAATAATATTGATAGTGAAACATAAAGAGGTGATGGAATCCCATTATTTTATTGTAACACTATTATAGTTTGAACTTATCTACAATCAGTTTGACTTTTAGGTGAAAAAAGGAAACCCAAAATGACAACTAATAAATTACTCATGAAGGGTTTCGACCTTCACGGATATTTATTTTCGTACATGTTTCCACTCCCCATCTCCGCCAACAAGCCCACTCGTCGTCTTTTGTTGAACGTTTCCCCTATCAAGAAGTTAATTCCTTGGATGTCAATGATGATACTTATATTATTTCATGGGAATGGAACATGTCTCTATTTGATAATTACTGAGCTATTCAGAAGACGAAAATTTATCAGCATTTTGAACTATATAATTATTATTTCAGTTTGTACAATATACTGGGCCACGTTTGCACTAAGCCTCATTACTTTTTATCACGCCAAGGAAGCAGTTGTTGGAAGTAACCAACTGTTGGAATTGGAAACGAGAATGTCTAAACGTAAGTACTCATACATTTCCATTTGCAAATTCAAAATTTTACCCTAACCACCTTTTAAATTAATATATTTTAATGACTCTAGGATTTCCATTACTTGCACACATGCCAATTCGGAAACTGGACATTCGTGGATTAGTGGTTTACGGTGAAATGATCGTTGCTGCAGTTTGTCCTTTATCATTTACCATAATGATGGTATACGAGGATCTTGACCCAACCTACTTTTTTCTCCGGGATTTACTACCTGATGTCGTTTACTGGGATGCATGTACCATCATATTATGCCTAATATTCCGACTGTGTGTTCTAGCCGTTGGTGCATTGGAAGTCGCCAGATCTCTCAGTTTATCTATTGCTTTCTTTATTGCTGGACTGGAAGTCTACACAAAGATAATGCGTATTTTGTTACGTGTTAGTCGCCAGAATTTTATATTTACTATCGCGAATTTCGCTTGGCGCATTCTACTGTTAAACAGTTTGTCGATCAATTTATGGCATGTGGCTTGTCAACATCTTTTGTTATGCTAGTTTGTCTCCTTTGGTTTACAATTAGAAGCTATGGAAGGGTACATTGGTTTCTGTACCTTGGATGTTTTGTGGTGGTCAGCTTCCTCATTGCAGCCATGCTGCTGTGCTTTCCGCGAGTTGTGGAGTTATATGAAACCACCACAGCCATGGTAAGAAAATGGAAATTGATGTCCGATCATCGATGGGATTTTAAAAGAGTTGGGAAACGAGAGGGGAAAGCCCAAGCTCCCCTCTACTTTTCATGTCATGACTTCTACCCATTTAAAAAGTCGTCATTGCGTAAATTTTTTTCGACAGTAATGGAATATTGGTTTACATCAGTAATCCTTGTGCACTTGTAGGATTATAACTATAAACATTTTTATAACTACGATTAAGGTCAAGGACTAAAATCTACTGTAAACAATATTTATAAAGCTAAGATAAGGTTATACAAGACTATGCGCGTCATACTTTGTTATGAAAATAGTACTATACCACTTCCTACAAAACACATTTTGAGTCAAAGCCGACATGGGACTTTCCCTACAACATTTTATGTATTTATTTACCAAAGTTTATGACAGATTGTAAAAATGTTTGTAAATTGTAGATTAAAGTTTACATTATATTTGATATTATTAAATAATATTATCGAATCTGTACAGTAATGAAGCGTGAGATCAAAGTGAGCGAAGAAAACAAAATCTGTCATATTTCTTTGATACTTCTACTTACACACACCTACACTATCAGCTATCAAAAAATCTACATGTGCAAAACGCTGATATCATTAAACAAAGAAGGTTACGAAGTCTATATAGAGGGTTATAAATCGATATTTATTCACATGTTTATTCAACTTGAAATATCCTAGTGGTAATGGTTCCACATACTTTCCTTGGTGTCGAGGAATTTTAATTATTGTAAACGGGAAGCCGTGATTGACTCGATGGCATGTGCATAATATGTACATAATGCAATGAAATGGTATGCCTAGTCACAAGCGAAAACTCCGAAGTCGAGAAATTGTAATCATCCAAATTGGAGGAAAATTTGATTGACAGCATAGTATGTAGGGATAAAATCTTTTGGGCTCGTAAATAACTTTAAAAAGGACGGAACGGAAAGTTTTTCAAGCGACGACGAAAATGGAATGGAAATTTCCATATATACTTTCCATTTTCAGCATCAATGTTAACTGTCAACATGGAGAACAACGTAAACACAACATCAACAAAGTGACAATTTTATTTTTGAAATTGCAACTTCCACATAGATTGTGGTATAAATGCATAAAAGTCATTCCATAAACATCTCACATTGCAGTACATTCTTAGGAACAAAAAAGGTGGTTCTTAAAATAACATGACATCATTTATTTTACAACATTTTAAGTACCAGATAATGACATGAAGCACACTTTATAGTTTTAAATTTTAACGTTTGGCACTTTTGAAAATCTAAACATCGCTTGTTTCAAAGAAAATCGTCAACTTGAAGGATCACGTTGTCAGATTAAATGAAGTAGAAAAAATGGTTTTACACGTCATTCCTTCCTAGTCATGATGTTTTTATGTGTCGTAAAAACCGAGAAAAGCTTCCCCCGTTATTATAAGTAGTTGATATATAATGGTTGCATTTTTCTAAGAAACAAGACGGCAAATCATGGAATGGAATTGTGGATGATCCACAGTGGATCTCAGCATTTTGATAGGCATATATTCAATATACATACATCGGTCGATCGACGGTCGTGACTGTCTACTGAAACTGAAACCTTCTATCTAACCAAATGCATATCTCGAATACCCTGGAATATATATCTTCTTGCCACTATTTACAACCAAAACTCTAAAAATCCGGAACTTATTTGGACCCTATAAGTTCTTGGTTAGATAATCTTAAAGATGCCATCTTTGGTGGACTTAAATCATACTTGAGCAACAGAAGAATGTCTGTGTAAACAAACATGCTTTCAGTGTAATGTGAGCCGATAGCGTTACTAGGAAAGGAGGTAGGGCTTGAACATTTTTAGATAATAATAATAATAATAGATTTCATGAATTGCATGCGTATGAATTCCACGGATTCATTTATTCACAAGAAAAGAAAAGTAAAGTCGACGATAGAATTTTCATAGAATGATAGTATGGTTAAGCGATTTAAGTTTGTGAAGCAAGAAAGCGTCAAACTGGGGACCTTAAATCAAGTCAGCTCGTTAATTTCTAAACATTTTCAGGATATAATATGTAGGAATGTATGAAGATAAAATATGTTGTGTTTACAAATTAAGACAAAGAAGAAATCAACGTTTAAGTAAATTTCCAAGTTAGATGACATAAAACTGTCAAATAATGTACAGAAAAAAAATCCAGCATTTCATCTAACAGTCTAGCCAAATCTATTATCAGCCATTTGCATGATGGAGTAGAATCAAGACAAGTGCAGCGTGACGAAGCTACCTTTAACCGTAACGGAGCAAGTTTCTATTAATAGCTAGTCAATATCTCAGCACAAAACGGCCTTTTAAGAACGATAATCTGAGCATTTCCATCCGTAGAAGTTGAACAAACAACAAAAGTGCCGAAAACTAGAAACGACAACTTACTGTAAACGTAAATAAGTTTTGAGGCCGGCACTGCCATCATCGTACAGTCTGGCCGTAATAATTCACATTATCTTATGGTCGTTTACTTTCAGTATTCAAGGGCATGTTTTCCCAGAAAAAGGCATGTCTCAAATATTACATATTACGTACTTCAAATAGTTTCCAATAGTCAGATTTGTACATATATATTTTATGTATCTTTGTTTCCAAACGGGTTCTTTTCGTTTACAAGCATCATATTTTACTGAGATTATCCTTTCCGTGAGAAGGAAGGGGTCCATCAACAGTTCGTTCGATGTACGAAAATGCAGTTCCTTCTTAGCGACAGAAGAAGCCAGTTGACTCATTGACGCACATCTTACATTCTGGATTTAAACAGGCTTGATGAGTGCTGTGTTATCATCATCACAAACACATAACCAATCGACATTTTTGGTGGTAAGTTACACTTGCTACCCAAATATTAAGACAATTTCAACCGGATTTTGCCAACTCGATATAACGCTTCTTTATTCCATTTCCATTTTTTATGTTGAGTTTGTTACGGTTATTTCTGGCAAGTGTGGGGTATTGGAATACGCGTGGGAAGAAGCGCATACATAAATCAGAAATCAGGTTACACATTACACATTGGGCATACCTATGAATTTTTTTAGTGCATTATACGAAACAGAGACATGTATATGGATCAAGAGTAAGAGTCAGCTCATGTTTTCCCAATTGGTGATAATGGTCTTTATGTCCAGTATCGACAACAAAACATGATAATAACCTACTTTCTTCCCCTTCTTTCATTTCCCTGTTGGAGTCAGTATGATAGGTACTACTAGTACTATTGAATAAACCATAATGTAGGCAAAAATTGACACTACTTTTCCTTTACAAGGATGCCATTAATCCTAAATCCTAATAGACTACACGACGATATGACTTCATGAGAGAAATAATGAAGCCAGTAAAAGCTCATTCCGTCCACTTTTATTACTGAATTGGATTCATATTATATTATTATTTCCAACTGTCATGATTATTCTAATAGGGTATATAGGCAGACTATCAGACACAGAAGAATAGGGCAGGAATGATTTCTTCTCAATTTTTTCTGTCCTTTCATGTCTGAAAAGATAGAAATAAGCTAAAGAAAGGGGTATTAAATCAATACATCATCATCGTAATACGTAGCCGAGGACATTACACCAGAAAAGAATGAAAGGGAAAGGGAGACCCAGCAGGCAACAACAACAACAGCTCGTCACGTCATCTCTGAAATCCTGAGGACGTGGTGGTGGTTGTTGTATGGCGTGGATTAATGTTTTTCTAAATGGCTAAAGTGTAAGCATTTGTATCTTCTTCCCTTCGAATTTATAGAGTCACATTTTTCTTTTAAACAACAGCGCTGAAAGACCATTTTCCAAGCCCAACTTGATCGGTGGCTGTAAGAGCAGCATGAAAATACTCTAAAAACTTCATATTTTTAACTTGCTTTCTAGAATTGCATTTAGTATGCAGTGGTACTAAAGCGCATAGAAATTACTACTTCCACTTCTCTCCCTTGCCTTTTTTCATATTACTTTTCTTGTTTTACGTAAATACCTAAAACAGTGTCGCTTACGTACTTGAAGCTTCGACAGATTAAACTGAACCGAGTCAGAAGTTGAAAGCTGCTCTTGGGATCCCAACGATAGCGAGGGGAAGTGTGTGCGTCTACTCAACAGGAACACGCTGCAATTGTTAACAAAGTTTCCAACGTTGAGCCGAACAGCAAGCACTTTCAGTCGTACGTTCTAGCAGAAACGGAGCAATTCAGTTGTGCTTTTCCTTTGTTTTGTTGTTCTTGGAAGTGTGATGTGAAAGCACGGGTACGGTGAAGGGAAGTGGGGACAATTTCTTGTTGAAAAATTGTAAATTATAACTGGATATTTCTGTTTTCTCTTGTATTTTGAATAGGTATGTTAATTTAAGTCCGAGTGGTTAAGTATATCCGAAAAGTGAACTGAAGTGGATATAAAAGGGTTACATCGCGCACTGGTATATAGTGCATTATTTCTATCAGTGGCCGGAAGGCAAAGTATGAAACTTGAGGATATCGAAGAAGAGTATAATAACCCGTGTAAGACCAAACCATCAGTAATAATGTCGACATTAGACCCAAATCAAGGAAATGCCAAAGATCAAAGGAGGGGTTCATCGAATCTCCTTGCGGCCGCTGGAATTGGTTATGAGCAGAGGAGAAAATCGTCGATTCAGACCCAACAAGACTCTCGGGTATACCAGCAAGGCAATCAGGTAAAAATATTGTGGTTCATAAAAATCAAGTAAGAAGTTTGCTAATTAGTTCTAAAAGTTCCCTTTGTGAAAGCATTGTCGTAAAAACCTTCACAAAGTTTTTTAGTAAAGTGTATGCATGCATTCGATTACTGTAACGTGTAATGATGTTGGGTTGCGGGATAGTTTGATTTTTTGTCGTTTATCTGAAACTATTACGCAAACTGTTATGCAATAGATTCGACCATTACTAGCGGAACACGCTGGGGTAAAATGCGAAAGAGAAATTTTTCTGACGCTCATTGTACTGAGCTAAGGATCAATATACTCCATGTGTTGGCAGCGAAAGTGACAATGGCATGCTTTTAGTCTGACCGTTATCATTTCCATTAAGTACCCAAATGCATTTTGCGTCAAATTTTTTAAAAGCATTTACTGGCTGAATAGATATTGTATATGTATGTAACATATTATGCTGTATGTAGTTTGTTTATTTAAGTACAGCACATAATATTATATCTATAGGTAGACTAATTTATACAACATAATACACGGCTAACGAAAATAAGAAAATATGCGTGCATGCCAATGCAAGAATATTGAGTATGGCATTTGACATTTCATATTTTGGTGACTTTTTCCAAAATCCTTTGGTGACTTTGAATGGGAAAATGTAATATGCATTACAATGAGACCTTGGGTTTGTTGAACGTGTGAACATTGCCCCAGGAAAAATTCTCGTTCTTGGAGGATTTTATCTCTAGATGAAATACCAAAGCCTTTCACGCTGAAGTAAACGATTTATCCCGTATTTTCCCCATGTACATCACTAAAGAAAATATTTATAAAAGGTTAATGCCATGTACGCCTTTATGTACAAAATGTCAAAACCATGGTGGTGTGGAGGAGTGTATTACGAGAATTCATCCTTGTTACTATAAGTTTTACTTTGATTTGATCTTTTCATCTACATACACACATACTGAAAAGAATTTTGCTCAATGCGTCTTTTGAATACAGGTATAAATACCTAAGTAGTTTTTATTTAGTATGAACGACTGTCGATATTTGATTTTACGCCCTATTGCATTTATTACAGTCTTCCTTTTGATTACTCTTGACTTATTGTACATTTTGGCAAATATATAATGTACATACTGCGGCGTAATAGTCTTTTTCAGAAAACACGACGATAATGGAGATGAATAAGATAGCAATAATGCAGATTAACAAGACGCATTATGTACCGTGAAAGCGATCAATCTAACCATGATTACTTGGCTTGACAAGATGGGAGCTGTGCATGAAAACATCCAAAAACTAGGTTAATATCAGCAGATACAATCCACAAAACATGAGCCTATGTGTATATCTTCATGCTTATGTATTCAGTAACTTTTAAAAACTACGTAGGTATTCATATACATTTTAACGCATTGAACTTATTACTACATACATATAACGAAATTTTATATTTTTATCATTTTCTCTGATAAAACACAGAATTTTGCATATAGTGAGAATAATTCACCATCTGGAACCTGGCAAAGTGCCCAACAAACTAACGCACAGATATGTAGGTCTAGTCGTATCAGATACCATAAACCAATTAACCGAGATATTCAAGAAGAATACATTAAAGAACATAGTACTACTACTTATTATATACGAATATGTGCAGCAGTACAACGATAAAAAATTATGTATATTATAAATTAGTACACAACATTATTACGGAGAGTGCATACATGCATAATATATACCTCTGAACTCACTTTTACTTTTCGCAGCATAAAATATTTCCCTGATCAATTTAGAAAGAAACAAGATTTTTCTCCTCCTTCTCCTGAGACACAATTAGGAAATGAGTAAATTATGAGAGTGACAAAGAGCTTTGGCTGCATATTATATGTACTTTATTGTGGGAAGTACATACTTTCGCATCCATTCAACAGTTGCAACCCATAATGAAAGTTAAAATACCTACTTCATCATTCATTTGGCCCATTTACATTATTGCGTAAACTGCAAATCAAGAAAAATCCAATTCACTTGATGATTTTCGGCATTCTTCAGGAAGCAGTTGTTCCACTTGAAAAGAAAACAATATGCTTTCACTAATTCCTTTGTTGACACGTGAATTATAAATTGCATCGAGTAAAATAATATCAGTGTAGGTGACGGTGGGACATAACATTCAACAGGCTTTAAAAGTATCAAAAGTATCTAATGTATATCTAATATATATCCATTGTGAAAACAATGCACTGCTGTATCTACGAATGTGGCGTACCATTCACGTTCCTACTGTACTTCACGCTTTTCAATTATCACTTTGAGTTTGAAATAGTGTACGTAGGACTGTACAATAAATGTGTTTTTTTTCTGGTGAACCGAAAATGATCTCGTCACAGAGCACCAAAAGTGGTGGAATCCGGTAATTTGATACATGTCACACCCATTCCCCGAAGACGGTGCTAACGCCAACACGCAGGCCACAGTGTGTACTGGTTTTTCCGCCTGTTGCTTTCCTGCGTACCCGCGTAGCCAATAAACTTGATTACCTACCTACTTCCACTGAGATCTTTGGGTGTTTGTGCCATTGTGTCACGGAGACTCGCATCTATGTATGTACGGATGTACAATAATTATCACCGATGAATATAATATAGCAAATAAACATCGATATGCACATATAAGATATAAATAACTCCCTTCTAGTTAGTGTATTTAAAGAAACGCAGTTTTTTTTGCATTCCACGTGCGACTCAGCAAAAATGTATGATGTGCTGAAATACTGATGAAAGTCCGTTGTTTGCTTAATTTCGAAGAATGTGTCATTATGAGGCTTATTTACTTTCCTCTTTATTCTTCTCCTTGTTATGGACGATTGACAATTTAATAGAGTGAATTCCTAGCAAATTTCACTCTCATTCAAGTTTGACTGGATGAAATACATACTCAAAGTAGAATTGCGAGCTAAAAGGATACAATTGTTCTTATTTTTATTTGAGCAGCAGTACAAGTTCATTTCTCATTTGAAAAGCTGATAGCTTCTTCGAACCCAAACGCCCTATATTTTGTACAGTAAATTAAGGGAAAACAAACCAGGGCTAACGTCATTATGTGTGGCGTTGGTTCAAACTTTGAACCTTTTGCGCGTTGTGCAGTTATGCAAAACTACTTGTTATTATTAGATATTCGACTCAATTTTTGCAAACTTATTTATATCTGTTATCCCTGCAATGAATTCGAAACATTTCCCGATGGCCTAGTTTTCACTTTTACTTCCTGATAATATACTCATCAAAAATTATCTTCATTGCATGATAAAGAATCAAAATCAAATCAATGAATCATACATATCCATATATCAAACATAGGTATATACATATTTGAAAGCTAGAGATGCATCTGCAATAACGAACCTCAGAGAAAGAAAAAGATGGCTCTATTCGGGATGTGGTGGCTAAAATCAAAATCATAATTGTACATTTTCTGACCATCTTCTGAAACCATATCAGCTAACCACCAAATTGGCAAAAGATACTAATACAATTGCATGAAAAATTGGAGCATGTATACATGTTTAATTCAAGCATGTTTTAATTATAAATATGATATTTAACGACGGTCGTACTTCTCGTATGTACAGTACAGTAAAATGCACACAACTGTTGCTATTTAGCAAAGAAGGGAATTTTTTATGCTTTTAAAAAACGGAAATGAAAACAGCATACAAGATGTTATTCCCAAAGCTCATGAGATCACAAATAAATGTAGCTTGTTGTACAACGTACGTATCATCATAACCTCAGAATTTATGTTATCTGTCGATGCATAAAATCTGAAACACGTCTCAATTTCGTCTAAAAACTCGACTAGAAAAACTAATATTTTCCCTTAAAAACAGACCAACAGGTTTATCACGCTGAAAAGCTTGACAGACATTGGAAGTGAGAAAATGTTCTAAATTTAGAGGAGCAATATGATATACAAAAAATATAATCTTGGGTTTAGAGTTTTATTGAGCCATATGGAGTTTCTGCTTTATGAAAACAGAATACCTAGCTCCAACTAGCTAATATTATATGTGCCCAACAAATACAAAATGGTTGACCGAAATGATTTAACTAACTTTCCTTTGATGTTTAGAATATACGTAATATAATATGCCTTCTGGGTTATCCCGTAATTAATTTACGGTGTTGCTAGTTTTGTCTACAATTGCATATTGTTGTCTCGTTGAAATATAAAGAATTCTGAAATCTCACAGCAATGCTAAATGTACAGTACAGTAAATGTTGGTTTGTACAGACTTGCCATTTTCATCATCCAATCTGTTTTTTCAGGTCTTCGTCGAGGACAAAGATGGGAAGGTCACACGTATGGAAATACTCGAAGTGAAGGAGAAAATGGGATTGCTTAGGAAAGCTGTACCCACTTTACCCGTCTGTGTTGCTATTTTGCTATGTTTAATCAACTGTGTCCTTCCTGGAATTGGTAAGCTGCTCTCGCACTCTACTTTTGTTTGTGAGTTGTTCAATATAGTCGACAACAGTATAGTAGTATCTGAACTGAGCTGTTATAGATTCCCTTCCAAACCCCCCAAGGCTTTAATGAGTATAAGACAAAAGATTTGTGTTGTATCATCAAAATGAACAAGAATCACGTAGACGTGTCGCAACGTGATCTTTTTGTTTTCCAAATGAAATCCGGATTTCTTTAATGATTTTTATGTTTGAACAGTTGTGTTTTATTTCAACCATATGCGTTTTCAGACTTGCTTTTAAAACCTTTCTCATTTTCCATATGTGCATCATTTTGTAAATTCAAGGAACATTTTTCGGCGCTCTGAGTCTATTCTGTTGTGGGAGATGTAGACATGACCAAAGATCCGACGGAGTGAAATACGGACTTATGGCAGCTGCACTACAATTATTCACATGCATTTTCATAATTGGGTGGATATACAGCATCTACTATGGGGTCAAAATGATTCAGGATTCCAGTAAGCAAAATTTAATAAATTCAATGCGACAGAGATACATTTTATTCGACCTGGGAAAACACACATTTTATGCAAGAAATGTTAATTAACCTAATTCTCCAATAATCCCAAATGACTTCATGTGTGTTTGCTTACATTTTTGTTTTCCTCCTGCAGTTACAAGAGCAGCGGTAAATCCGCAAGGTAATGCGTCAGCGGCAGAGAAAGGAACATCTTCCGGCGCAGTTGCTGAGCCAGAAGTTACAATTCAGATCAAGCAGACACAAGCGTGGGCCTAAAAGTCAAGAACCTGACGGTGACTACACAAGATGATGGATGATCACTCCTCTGCACTTTAAAATTGCAACTTCGTTACAAATCAAGTTAAGACAGGGCTTTGTTCATGTATGAAATAATTGCTTCCTCATTTGTGTACTCGTCAAATATTCTTTTAAACTTAGGGTAGACCGAATCATTTTTTGGCTATTTTTCTTTTTATGTATATTATTACATGTCATCATATCAGTATCATATTTTTAAAATGGGTATTTATGAAAATCGTAATACATATTTAGAGAAAGTCGTAGGATCAAATGAATTATTTTATGTTATTGAGGTAGAATTGTCCCAATAAATAATGATTCCTCATGAATGAATGGGAAAATGGTCTTTACGGACAAAAAATTATTGACCAGTTGTTGATTAAATTATGTATGTACAGGATAGCATCTCATTGTATATCGTGTTTTTACGCATGTGTTGTACTATAACTCGTTGTTTAAGCCATCTTTTAGCAATTATTTTTCATTCTGATAAATGTACTTGGAAAGGTGCATTTACTTTATATTTACTGTACTATAACCATAAGGCATGAATGAATGAGAAAAAGCTGAATGAGTGAATAAGGGAGCTGAATGAATTACAAAAAAACATGGAGCATAAATAGCATGTAATGAAATTGGATTGAGATTAACCTGAAAATAATTTTTTGGAGAGGCCAAACAGATCATATAGGTTCAATAAAAAATTATGATTAGGCAATGGAATACTTTTTGTAAAATATAAATTTATCAACTTCTCAATATGTATTAAATTTTGCATTGCATTAGTTTTTTCTTATTTCGCAAGTTAAGCTATGTACGCATATAAGAATAACGCCCAACACAAAAGAACAGAAGGGTTATTTGCATATAAGCAATGATATTATGAAAAGGTTGGAAGAGTATATATTTTAACTGTTATACCCTTTACTGTTAAATTGTACCTTAATGAGGATTTAAAATTGGAGCAATGTATGTTCATCTAGAATGCATTAAACTGGAATTATATACCTAGTTCTGCTGTGTATATATATTATATAATATTCATAGTAATAGATCTATGTTATTATTATTCTTGTAAAATTAAATCCAATCCATTTACGGTTGTGGTTTAAATGTTTAATTATTTATTTATATAATTAAAATAAACTTGAACCTGAAATAAAACTTTAAATATATAGCATTTTTTGTGACGGAACAAAATAAAACCAAAATATTTACCCCTTTTATATAAATGTTTGACGAAATGAAGCTGTAGTTAACCTTCTCAGAACTCAGAACTAAAACTCCTAACAAAAGTTCTGGCTTATTTTATTACTCCGCAATTTTTTGTGGAGAAGTTATTATTACCAGATCCAGAGAGAGGTGGACACTTTTACCTTAAATCTTTAATCGAACTTGTAAGCAAGATTGAATGTTGTGTTCTGTAACAAACGAGCCAAACGGAAATTTCATTTTCACTTTCGTTTGAACAATAACACATGTTTTCAAACTTCACGAACCTGAAAGAGGTTAAATATTAAATGGATGACTGTTCGCCATTATCAACATCATCAATCCATCCTCGCCATAATTCACAGACTCAGCATCAGACCAGAGTCATTCTCAGAATTATATTATTCACCATAAAGGTGAAAGACTCCTGGTGCATAATACGGACCCATCCCATTTGAACGATGCATTCGTAAAAGAGATGGACGCACGTATTATATACTTTTCTTAGTCATGTGAGAAAAGCGCTTTAATATTTCCCATAATTTACGCATTATGCATGCATATCTCTAATAAATAAATAATACATTTCTTTGAAAAACATTACTTTCCCTGTATATGATTTTAATCAACATCCCCTAATCTAATATCACTAATGAATAAAGGATTTAACTTCAAGTCTGTACTGCATACTTTGAATCGTCACGATTCGTTCATTTGACATTTCTGCATCAACGGCTATTTTAGTATTAAATGTTGTAGTGACTTATATTTCATTCTGTATTAACTACAAGTAGAAATAACTAGTAAGGTGTAAACCTTTATACATAACTACCGGAAGTGCGATATATGCCCAATTAACAACCCAAATACACATTTGACCAATTTCAATATGACTCATAAGCTCAAATTAAACCTCCAATTGGATTTACAATATAAAAAAAAATTTCAGGTCGGAGACCTCTTCCCCGTCCAGGCGCCACCCTGGCGACAGGGGAGCGATTTGACGCATAGTGCTTTGACAAAAAATGATCGTCTTGAACTCCTCTATCGATTTGTAGAATAACATTTTTTGGCGATATGTTGACCCCACCCCTCGGACACGCCGACCTCCCTACTTCCGGTCATTGACGAGGTACATAGCTGAAAATCAATAGGGTTCGTGGCCTTAGGCCAAGGTACCTCTATGCCAAATTTGAGCGAAATCGGTCAACGTGGAGGGAAGTTAGAGTGTTCACGGACAGACAGACAGACAGACAGACAGACAGACAGACAGACAGACAGACAGACAGACAAACAGATCAATCGCTATAACTACCTTTCAAGCATTTCATGCTTCCGGTAGTTAATAATATACGTATCAATTAGTCTCTGTACAAGACACCTTATGTGCTAGACTTCTTGATAAGCTGCTGTGATAGATTGATATTGTTCATATTATTGTCAATCTCTAGTCTCTGCAACACGAATGTATAGCAGAACGGAAGTCTCCCCTCTGCTGTTTCGTTGCATTGTTTCATCTTCACCTGTAATCAGCGCGAGCCACGCCAAACGCATGCGGGATGCCGCGTGCACAGTACAACCCCTTCATACACGTACTTAAATACAACACGAGTCATACCTTCAACTTTTGATAAAATATTCTAATAATAAATACTATATTTGTACAACCACATACTATAATAACACATGTCTACATTATAGAAAGGTTTTGTGATATAGTTTTATGATTTCGAAAAACTTGCTGTATTTTCCCTTTTTTCTCACAATCAGTTTCAATTTCATCCCTACTCTTCCTCAGAAAATGCACATCAAGGTCAAACCATTTCATTGGATAGGTTAATGACAGTTTAGTGAAAACGTATTCGACGTACATAATATTTAGTGTTTAAAATATAACATACACGAATGGAGTACAACATATGCAAAGGACAATTCCGCTCTAAATTCATTTGTACAATAACTTTTATACTATACATACTTTAAATAATACATATACCAAAATATTAGGAACGAAAACCAAATGACTTGAAAATTTTCATTATTGCTGAGCTGTTCCTGTTGTCATCATTGCATTGTGCTTTTACATTTTTTGCCATAATCGCCACCTTTTCTTACTTTTCACCTTTTGCAGCGGAATTTGGAGCACTTCACATCACACGGGGATCATAAAACTCGTCACAAGACGAGTAGCATATAATTATTATTCTTTTAACGATTACAGCTCTGTATTAACATACAGTAGTAACTGTTTACGTCTTCCTTGATGAAATTGCCGACCCAACTGTGCCCTCAACCCGTGCTTGAAGCAAGTACCCTTATGAGTTTAACCGTATGAGTGAATATTATAAAAAATCATTTGGTATCTACTGGGCGTTTAATGTAAGTATATAATTTTATACAGCACTACCTCTAGGAGATTAATTAAATTTGTCCTCAGTCCTAATAATAATAATTGTTTAAATCTGCTAAATTTTCTCATTTCGCAACTTGTGACGTTTTGTATTTAATTATTGCATTTACGGGAAAAGTGTTTTGTTCACATTGGGTGGCGGTGGTAGTTGTACTTGTCAGTGCGGCTAATGTATGTAATCTTAGAACGTAAAAACCGTTTCTTACTTTCTTGTCGCTGTCACATGCCTGCAACCTTGCGAAATGCTCATTAAATGGCTTAAAGTCAGCCCTTTGACTTCAAGCACACTTTCACTGCTGCATCTCGCCACAGTCGCGTTTCTTCTGTACTCATATACTAAATTCATAGCCGTCATAAATGTAGCGATAATGACCCTTCACGATAATTTTATGCTTTTTAACAAGATTTGACTACACATTAAATCCTACATGCATAAGCGTATAAGTGAATTTAAATTCATCTTCGTGCATAAGTGCATATGTATGTAGACGTGTACAAATAAGCTCACGTTTTACCTGAAACGACATGTGTGATGTGATTTTTAAAAAAAGTGAGGGGAAAAAGGTAAATGAGGTAAACGTCAAGGCTCTTTGAATTGGAACAAAAAGAGATGATATTATGGTTTAGCAAAATGGTGAAGAGGAAAATGATGCTACTTCTGTATTAGTCATTTGCAATTATTGTTGGTTCTGCTTCGTCAATTGTGAATATTGGTTGTGCGGTTGCGGGTGCACGTCATATAGTCAAGGTTTAACAAATTTCGATAAATATATCAAACAGGCTTATAATTTTTTCTATGTTCCTGTGTAAATATAAAACAAAAAACAAAACGCTTTCGTTTTCATTACTGCCTTCGGTGGTGGTGGTCTTGGTCTTGTGCTCTTTGTATAAACATCACACATCCATGATTTTCTTGAGGCATCATGTAGAATAAAAAAACCTCTTTCACCATATTTAAAATTGAACGTATTTAGTAGTAATTTGAACCAATATTATTTTCAAATGAAAGGGCCAAGTCAAATATTTAATAATAAAACGATGATGGTAATGATGATTATCTTCGGCCAGCCGAACAAACTGATAATCAAGATAGTAAGTAATAGTGATTACATGTGCGTCACATATTAATTTGAGATTTCTAATCTGTAATTCATTTCATAATAAATAAAAAATTAAAGCATTTCACTTTGAGCAAATAATCAGTACCTAATTGGGAAAACATAACTACCTACACAATACATACATAATACCCAAAAACCATTGACCAGTCATATGTAATGCTAAAGTAATTTATTTATGATTTTATTACCTTTTTATGTGTTTATGACTTTAAAAGTACAATTAACTACTTGGATTTAAAATTATTTTCCTTGAAAGTTTAGCAATTTTCTTATTTAAATTAGCTTCGTTCATTCCACATGCCCATGAATTAATAACTCATTCTAGAATTTTGGCATTCGAATTTTCTGAAACTAATAAAAGGAAAAACATTAGTTCTTTGAGATGCTCAATCAAGGTTTCAGCGAAGAAATGCATTTGTCGTCACTTGCCAATCGCACAAATAGTGGGGCATGTTTAAAGGCAAACTTCATCATGTTCTCTTGTACATACACATATGCAAATAAATAGTTTTGTGTTGTTTTCACCGAAAGCATTTCGACAAAGTTCTTTAATGACAAATCGTATGATAGATAAAAAACATCGCAGAACTACACAACAGCTTGTCGCCTAATATTGCTGACGCACCATACAGCAACAAGACATCCGACTAGGCGCACGAGTTAGTAAACGAGGAAAGTAATAAATGACACTCGTCTTTACTCTAGATACACCAAAGTAAACAATGCCGCAACAAATAGAAAAACATATCTGCGCAATGAAGGTACTACTTACAAGAAGATCTTAATTTCTGATGAACAAATGCTTGTGGTAACTGAAAAACAAGATTCCCATAATTCATGCACATATCACGACCATTACATTTGTAGGATTTGCCGTTGGTGAAATACCAACGTAGAAACAACAACATCCGCCAAGACCACCGCCCTTCATCATTAGTTTACACTTTATATCTGCAAAAAAATGAAACGCTGTATCGCTGGCATCACCGGTAAATTAGGTACATATACGACATTTGTTTTTGTTACATTTATGATTTTGAATATATGGTTTAAACGAAGATGGCTTGGACGAAGGCAACGGTAGACCTACTTTACGTTTTTTTTTGGACTTTTCGTTTTGGTTTAAATATTTACGAATGCAAGGTACATACCTACACTTTCAGACAGGACGATTTTACTTTTCTAGCCAACCCAAAAATGAAAATGTCAAAAATCCTTTTGTTTTCGTTTGATGAAATTCACGCAACATTTCAGTCAAAAGACAATGTGTATTGTTGTCTCTAAATTCAAAAGCGTAGTGAGTATAATGCACTGAAATTTGAAATGTCCTTTTCCTGCCGAATTTCTAGAAAACAAACTTTCCTCCAAAACTGCAAATTATGTGAAAGACGAGTTTAGAGTAGCGAAGGCGAACCTGCGATTCCTGTGTAAAAATTCATTGGGATATCATGTTTTGGTGAGATAAAACAGACCTAGTTTTGGTGTCAATTTCTTACTGTAACTTAAAAACATGTCTTTTATATTGCTCCGCTACGTTTTGTTATATATATAATCATCTTTATCCTCTTACTTCAGTTTACACTAACAAGATGAGAGTAATTTTCATAGCTTTCCTCGGAAAAATGCGTACGAAAACAGCAAGTCCCATTCCACCATCGCTCATTAAGAAGAAAAAACAATTGTTACATCCCAAGCAACAAATCTCACGAAGCGGGTTTAGAGCTAGAAATGAATTCTACACACCACTGCCGGTTATAAAAACAGCGCTTTGAAAGATGATCCTATCAACACGTTAGATACTTATACTAGTACCAACTCTGCACGGGGATAAACTATAGCTTCTTCAGTTAGCAATGTGTCATTCAAAACGTCCATCGCATCAGGATTCAGTAAAATTTATATTCATCCGGAATGCTAGTTAGATGAAATAAATAAAAATTCATTCTTGCTGGTAATCTGATAAAAACGTGTCAGGAGATTAGTTTGGCTTGGCACAAAATATTACTGCCGCTTCGTGTATCAAACTACATGATTCTATAATTAGTAGCGTACTATTTAGTTCAGCGGTAAAGTATCAATCAAAATCATTTAAATTCTCACTTGAGTGCTTCCTTTTGATTTTTATGAAACCTCACTTGAATGCATTTTTATCGATCACCATAATAATAAACATCTTCAATTATTTTCTACAATTGGCGATACAAATAAATGATGAATTTCAACTGGGCGGGAATAATAACACAGTACCATATTATAATATATTAATGCGTGTAGTAGTTATTCATGTTTCAGTTTATTCAATCTGCACCAGTTACTGTTCGACTCGGGTAAAAAATGTTTAAGGGATTATGTGAATGCCTAGAACATCTAAAGTGCCTTGAACTTGGCAAAAAATTGAAGAAATTTTGTATGTAGCAGGGCTCTTATGCTGCTATCACTTACGATATAGAGCATTATCAAAACAGTCATTATCTTTCTCGACTAAAACTAAAGATGAAAGATATCATCACACACTACAACACCTACTCATTCAACATTGTATTATCTATCACGATATGTGTAGTAAACTTATCAAAACAGTGAAAATATGGGTCAAGTCACGCTCAAGCAAGAAAAGTAGTAAAAGCATAAAATAAAAATGTGCTCTCATCGTAAAAAAAAAGTTCACCACGCACATTAGCAGAGTGCTTTGTGTTTCTCCCTGTGTTAATATGCTATCATCAACTAATAGTACAGACAAACATATCACAAAGCTTTTGACGTATATCCACTTCTTGTGTTGGGAATTAAGTATCAATTTAAATGGCAAGCAATGCGCAGTAACAATCCTTTCCCTATAGTTTTCTTTCCTTCCTTCCTCCAAACCATCAGCACCACTCACTCATGAGAATCATAAAAAGGTGAACATTTAACTGAGTTGAAACAATATAAATATCAACTCGTGGTAAATATATCAACGTAATACATTATCATTCATGATCAAACCAATCCGTTTTGATATTAATTTCATTCAGTATTGTATGCACTTGAAGAAAAAGGGAAAATACCGGATATGCATAGTGCAACTGATTAGCAGAGAATGCCAACTCCACAGCATCGGTTAAAGGCGTTTCAAGTTTCAAGGATATAAAATTATACTACCTATATCATTGTACAGACACATTTAGTTATATTCATTTGCAGAGGATGTTCATATATAAAGCATTTGTTCATATTTCAGAACTGAAAACTGTTTCATTATTCTACATGGTTAGCAAACTGTATAATGATATTAGATGGTGGTGCTGCTTTATGGTTTAACATAGGTATATATAATAGCAAACACACTTTGGTCAGGGACTGAACAAAGCAGGTACTTATGAGGGAGGGAGGTGTGGTGATATGCCTTATTGTAGCGTGGAATGACTTCAACTGAAAGTGTAAGTTGTTTTGTTTGTTGAAAGAAAGGCATATTCGCATTATTTCGCATACGCCGTTTTGCTGGGGATTGCTATAAATGCAATAATACACGTAGGTATGCGAGTGAGCACTTAAACCAGGTCGTAAACAACTAGATTAATTATCAACTTTGAACATAGTAGTTTTAAAGGTCGATGGTAAAGCTCACACGATTCTAGTTTGAATTTGACTGTAGTCCCTTAAACTCCCTTTTCCATACTGCTTTCTCATGTCTCTTTCTTAGTCGCTGTATTTCCTCTTGCCATGTTAATTGTTCGCTCAGTGAGAGTTGGGACGTTGTTGTCTGAGGAGTGACCAGTTAAAAGAGGTGTTTTAAAAATTGAGCAGCTCATTATACTGTGTACTTAAACCGTTGTGATTTACCTGGTGTGTGAGGTGTAAGTTGTTTGCAAAAACCAAAAAAATGAAGCTACAAGCAGTTTATCCGAAAACGGCATTTTTGCTGTGTTCCCTACTTTTCGTGAGTGTCAGTGGAGGTCGCAAATCCAGTCATCATCACAGTAAATCTTCGTCGGCGGTAGCGTCCGCCCCGGTAGCAACTCAAATTGTGGAGTCTGACGCAACCTCATCAATTTCGCAGTCTTCTGCGCCAGTTGCACAGTCACGAAGCACATCCATTACGAATGATCGTACTGCCAGCGCATCGTATAGTCAGCCCATTTACAGTAGTCCTTATGATCCATCGCTAATGGCAGAGTCCTCAGTTCCAGAAGCGAGTTACTATGATCCCGTTGCTGCCGCGCCGCCACATCATTACCATCAACACCAGCATCATCAGCATGCTCCTGCCGCTGCCGGTCACTACCATCACCACGTTCCTGCACCTGCGGGTGTGCCGCATGCTAGGCACGCTGGAGCTGCTGCCGCATCGGTTGCTCCGTACGCTGCTGCTCCGTATGCAGGTCATCAGGGCTATTATGGAGGAGGATATGGATACGACTACCCAGGTGGACGCTATGCCGCTCAAGGTTCTCACCATCATGACGCTTATGTCGCCAAGAGGGCACATGGATACGGTGGTCACGGATGGCATCCCGACTTGGAAGTGCAAACTCTGTTCTTCATCGGAATCCCATTGATCATCATTCCTCTTCTCTTCCTGTGGCCCTACTTCCTCTACTCTCTTCATTACAGAGGTGGACATTATGGTGGTGGATACGGGGGTTACCGATCTGCTGCAGGAGATGCTGAGGTTGTCTCTACCCCTGAGAAAGAGCTCAAAGCAAAAACTGATGAGCTCACCAAAAAGGTCATCCCAAAACTGTCAAAGAAATCAGACAAATCTTCAAAATCCTCTGACAAATCGTCATCAAAATCGTAAATTAAATTAATTAGTTATAACTACTTTTGTTATTCATTACATTTTGTTGTTGTTGATTTGACGTGTGGGTGGGCCACTCCTATAATGTGTTTGGCAACGTTATGCATTCTTGCAAATTTTGTACTTACAAGGTTTGCCATGCTAAAAAGCACTATACTATTAACTATATTATTATGTTATTTCAAGGATTGATGAAAGGGTTCAATCGTAGTATTTATTATTTTTCTTTTCGTTGCTATTTGATTATTTATCAATTTTGACTGATTGGTCTTGTCTTACCTTACCAGTGTTAATTGTTGTTACCAATTTTATTAAAAAAATGTGTACAAAATATCCATAAAAATTAGGTTAAATACACTAACTTTATGTACGTCCGTACTTTTATATGCCTATCCTTAGTATTTCAGTGGAGAGGGGTACACAGTTATAAATTGTAACTACTACAAAAATATAACATTCAGGTCAAGAGTATACATGTCGCGCTTTATACAAAAACATTGCATTGCAAAGTGCACAGGATTTTTAAAAAATTGATTTTATTATTGCACTGTTCTGAATGAATGTAAAAATAGTTAAGTCATTTCACTCATTACATGTTAATTGGCCATGAAAATTTCCTGTGCATTGCATGCTGCTTCTGCTGTCAATGTTGATGACGAACAGTGTGCATGTGTGAAAAAGATGATGAGAAAGTTTTGCTTTTGCTTGCTCGTTTGTTACTGCTGTATCGTACATCGTACTTCGAGTTTTATCGATTTTACTTTCATCTTGTTATTACGTGAAGATGTGATGAGAATGATACAGTGTTTATGGTTTGTGTGTTTAGATGATAAATTAATTTAAGGTTGTGAAACCACTTTTGCCAAAAACAACGTGTAAGCAGTTCATGAGGAAAATAAAATAAATGTTTAAAATGTCAACTTTGTGTATTATTGGCATATTTGACTCTGATCTGAGCATCCCATCCCTTTATCCCATTTTTGTCGCATGTTTCACTGTACCTATTAAGATGCGTTCATGATACTTCGGCCTAATCACTTATACAGCATGAAGAAATAATAACTGGGGTGATAATAGAAGATGCTCCAACACTTCTAAAATGATAGCTTAGCCATGCACTAACAACTAACCGTGAAATGCAACAATGATGCACGTATGTAGATATTCATATTTATGGTGCGTAGGTACTCATGTACTATTCACCGCAGCTTCGTAAGTGTCCATTGTAGTATTTTTGTATCATTTCAACTAACGGTATATATGCACACACTTTTTTAAAATTTTGTAGAAATTAGAAGGGAGGATACCAGCGGACTACTTTACAAAGGAACTACAATAACGATGCACACCGTAATTAAAGCAATTATAGAACAGGTTTACGTAGGTATATTCTTATATTTCTATGATTTTGCAAGAAATATTTTACTTTGTTTGAAACGGTGAGCTAGCTACTATTTATAGTATTTGTGTTTAGTATATATTTCTATTTTCTACATAATCTCACCATAAAATCAATGTTTCTACACTAATTATGAAGTCATTATCTGGCACAATAATATACAAAATTAGTCCTGTTTATAACAGTTTATAAAAATGTATGTGAAGTTATGCACCACGTTAGGTTATCGTTTATTTACTTACTATGGCCATAAATACATCAGCATTGTAAAATGAATGAATTTCTGTATTTATTTAATAATGGTTAATACACTTATATCTCGTGCAGGGCCCGCCCTGTTGTTGTAAATTTGCTACGTTTGAACATTATTATCATCATTCAACGCGCGAGGTGTTTTCATTAATTGCTTTCAGGTTTACAAGTATGTAATAATAGCACCAGATCAAGATTATATTAAATTATATTTTTATTTATTTAGGCACAAGTATCTGTTACAGTATTTGCACAACAGGTTACATTCATCCCTTTAAGTAGCTGGTATCACGTAACCAAAATTCTTATTGTTTCTTCTTTTTGCCTTCTTTCTTTTTTTGTTGATGCTTGTTATTATCAGTAGAAGAAGTGAAAATTTTGCAAAGTAATTTGAGCAATTTTAAGGTTATGTAAAGCACTACTGCGAGGAGTACCAGGGCAGCGGAAATCACAACTGCCCATACATCCAAATGCCGTCTTTCGTACCATGTAAGGTTGTACGAAGCCGTTCGGAAGTGACTCAAATCTCCTTTATGACGAAGAACGTATTCTGTCCAATACAATGCAGTGTCAACAGGATTCATTGGTCGGTCCTTGAATATTTCTGATAATTTTTGCATTCTCTTTTTATATCTGTTTGGACAACCAATTGTCCCATTAATACATCTAGAAATGTTACGATGATTGTATAGCATTTGCTGTAATTACTTACTTGGGATTAGTCGAAATGTCGTGAATAGCTTCCTGGAACTGTTCTTTGGTTATGGTAGCTATTTCCAATGCAATACCGCCTCCGACGTCCCTAACCCTTTCAGCGGTGTAGTCTTGATCTTCGTAAACAGGAAGTGCGATTATAGGTACACCATGAAATATGGCTTCTTGTGTGCTTGGACGACCAGCTTGAGTGACAAACGCCAATATTCTTTTATGGACTGAAATCAGTACAAAAAAACAACAAGATATGCAGTATTTTTTATAATACGTATGTTGAAGGAAGCATTAGAATTGTGTATCTCCTTGAAAAATGAAAAGCCACAAACCTAAAATTGACTGTTGAGGAAACCACGTGCCTATATAAAGATTGCTAGGAATCTTCTGTTTGGGCATTTCACCAGTCCACTTCCATACAAATTGGATATTTGGAAATTCACTGATTGCGTTGAAAAATGCGTCAAGATGACTTGGTGGCAAGTTTCCTGGTACAACTGCACTCCCAAAGCTGATATAAATGAAACCATCTTTTCCCTTTTGAACAATCTCCTCTAAATTCTACCAAAAGAGATATTCTTTTGTATCATACATCATATTATGCGGTTTGCATTAAAAGCGGTTATTACTGTTACTTTGGGTAGTGGTCCCGGGTTTTCGACACAATGCATCCCTCCGACAGTAATCCAATTGGGTGGAAGCGTGTGTGCATATCCTTCGATAACGGATTCACTCCACATCATTAGACTGGCATTCCTAACAACGTCCATTAGGGGAGGCATGTCGGGAATATCAAACTTTTCCCTTAACAGCTTCCCCAATTCATCGTAAAAAGCGGTCATCTTATATTGCCAAATCAGAGGCTGGAATGCATTGTTAGCTCTCTCCAAAAATGTCATTGGTGGAGTAAAATGATGCTCAAAATCTGGTATTCCGGCCGTATCCGGAACAAATCCAAAGGTTTCATAGAATGTGGCCACCATTACGGTTGGCGCATACAATATGAATGGCGCATTTAGCTTATAGGCCAATCCAAGAATGCATTCCGAAATAAACCAATCCAAGACAAACAAATCGATTTGGGGGTCCGTCTTCAGCCATGCTTGGACTGCTGGATCGTCCAAGAACTTTTCACAACTGAACATCCCCATTCGAGGACCATGGTCGTAGCAAGGCTCCAAGTCTCCGCTGATTCTTTTCGTAATGTCTAAATCCCCACCTTGCATGTAATCGTTGATGTACTTGGCCATTTGTTGGGGCACGAGTTCAGTAACATTTGGTAAGGGATCCTTTGGCGGATATGAGCTAATGAAAGTGATGTGATGACCATTCTCCACTAGTCTCTTAACCAAGGGCCATAAACTCACGCGATGACTGTAGGAGCCGGTAGGATGATAAAAGACAATGTTTTTCCCATTCACGTCAGAAAATGAAATTATGCCTGCATTTCCTATCAACAGCGGCAGTAAAAGCGTGAGCAATAATCGCTGCTGCATGTTGCTCGGTTTGCTCATCTGAGTCATTGATCTGCTAATAGGCATAGTAAATAATGACATTATTATTTATTTTCCACTTTTTTACAAGAGAAACCCAGAAAGCTTATGTATTTTTTTTCTTGGTAAGAATTTAATCTGATATGTTGGTATAATCAAGGGCTTGAATGAATGTTGAAGCTCAAGGCTCTATCATAACAAAACTGAAACTACAAAAACTTACTAACCAAACAGTAGAGCATAGGCGTACCGGTATTTCTTGGTTAGAAAAGCGTCCAAGTTTTAATTAAGGATGTTGGGTGCGTGGCATGCCTGCCAACACGTTAACACTTTCACTGATTATCTTGTTACCTATACGAGCTTGAGCAATTCAGCTCGCGTTGGTGGTTTGCTAGTGTAATAAAAGTGCGATTTCGTGTGCGAGGAACAACACGAACACAACCTATAGGCATTAAAGTATTGGTTACATGATTTGTAATAGAAAAAATAATTTGATTACATATCTCTGCATGGTTATTAATTTATTTCCGAAAACAGTGCTTTTTTATTGTCATGTTTGTACAAGGTAGTCTGCCCTACCCACTAACCATGCAAATACAGATATTTAATACAGATGCATGCACGTGATGTGCTGAATTCATGTTGAATCTGCCACGAAGCAAATAAGGGAGAAATGAAGTCTCTCCTTGAGTACCGGCGGTTTATGGTTATTAACTACCGGAAGCATGAAATGCTTGAAAGGTAGTTATAGCGATTGACCTGTTTGTCTGTCTGTCTGTCTGTCTGTGTGTCCGTACCCACTCTAACTTCCGTTCACATTGACCGATTTGGCCCAAATTTGGTATATATATACCTTGGCCCATAAGGACTTTCCCTATTGATTTTCAGCCATGTACCTCATCCTTGACCGGAAGTATGGGGGTCGGCGTCTTCGAGGTGGTGGGGGTGACCAAGTCGTCAAAAAATTTTATTGTCTAAATCGATAGAGCAGTTCAAGACGATCATTTTTTGCCACGGCACCATGGGTCAAATCGGTGACCTGGCGGTGGGGTGGGCCGTCGAAGGTATGGGGTCCCCAGTCGTCAAAATATTTTATGCTATAAATCGATGGGGATGGTTAATTTGAGAGACAAAAATCTACTATACTGATCAAATATGTATCCAAATTTGTTATTTTTGCATTCATCACTCTTCCGGTAGTTACGTATTAAAGGTTTACACCTTACTAGTTTTATCTTACTCTTATCAGCATTTTAACGTTTTGATATATATAATTAACCTATCACGATCTCGGCCTGCCGTCAGACACTTTTCTGTCTGATTAAATATATATTTTAAAGGCGATATACATCAATACATTCAAGAACTATATTGATTTGGAGCAAAAAAAGTTGCCAAAAGCATTAAAAACTTAAAAATTGATTGTTTATGCATTTTTGTGATGTTATTATTTTCATAAATGCTCAACATAAATATCTAAAAGGAGCCACTTTCTCATCAAGTCAATGGGAAAAATGATAATTTGTTAAAGATTGTTAGATATGGAAAGCCATTCCGTGTGGTGAGTGTTGACTGACTGCTGGTAACATGCATGATGAAATTGAAACCCATGTTTGCATTCTTTATACAGTACAGCAGAAAGATAAGTCTGGTCCATTATGCGGATGATGTTATTACGCTGTATGATAAGTAGGGGTAGATAAGCTTAATTGATGATATTGGAAAAGGACAATGACAAACAGGCATTACCTATTTACAAGGTCATTGACCAATGTGTTTCACATGACGTGACAAACGATATAGGTATGCAATAATTTATATTTGTTTTGTTCATGTAGTATTAATTAAAAGCATAATCATAATTAATAATTTGTTTAAACATTTGTTTTTGTCGAGAAGAATGAAAATTGCGTTAGTGAAAATATGTAGAGCTAAATCTTTCTTTAGGCTAATTGTTACTAGAACAAAATCAGTTCTTAAAAATGAAGACCATGTCCGCAAAGAATCTGTCAATGCCATTAGTTGCTTGCACGGTCAAAGGCAAAAGTTGATAAACATTTGATATTAAATAAATGTTTTATCACTAGTGTATGCACTCTTGAAGAAATGATACTTTCATTTTACTTTGTTGCAAATAATGCCAGTCCGTTTGCTGCGGTTGCAGCCAAAAAAGTGTGCAACCTACGGATGCACACAAGAATGTACCACTAACAACTAGTACAGTTTCTCGTTTTCTCTATCATTAATCTTACTTGACGATGATTTATTATGAGATATTCCTTCTGTCATACTTCAGTCGTAAAACAAAAAAAATGCATAGGATGCATAAGTTTAGCTTTACGCAAATTATTTGACAGATGACAAAATGGTCAGTTAAGTTAAGACGCACGTCTCCATTGATCATTTCCTGTTCATTAAGATCAGCTCATCTGCCTCATCCAAATTCAAAGTCAGTGTTCGACTGGTTAGCAATGCTTAATCTTTTCACAAAAAAACTTTAAAAGTTTAAGCCAGGAATTCTATGAAAACACTTTGTAACATACATTCAAAATCAAAAACGTTTCATTAAAAACACAATTATGAAGTTTAATATTTTAGCAACTATTTTTTACATTTCATGTTTGGTTCTGATAATTAAAGTGAAAGAAACCGACTGTAGTTTGATATTAACCTCCAAATTGAAGTTCAAACTTTCCGGAAGGTAAGGAAATTTCATTAACTTGTATGCAGTTCGTAGAAAATTTTAACTCAAGTATATACATATAGCCCTGCTTGACCCTTTCGGTAAACGCTTGCTTCATTGTTTCAGAAACTTGATTGACACGGACGAATTCTGTAAGTGCTAATCGAATTTTAACCGCCTGCCAATAATGTATGTTCAAGATGCGTTTATATTTTATGAATATAATCTCATAAAGCAACCACGGATGGTTACGTGAAGGTGTCCTACACAAATGACGGCGGAAAAACAATTAAAACACTCGGTAGAACTGAGATTATCATGGATAAGGTAATTTTACATGAACTTGAGTATTGAGTGTCACATAGTGTGAATCACACTCGGTTACTTCTAAGCTAGAGTCGCTTTCATTTATTTTCAGAAAAATCCAGACTGGGAAAAAGTTTTCGAATTTCATTTTGACAGGAGACTAAAACAGGTCAGGCAATTTATATATTATTATACAATCAGTTATTTGGTTTCAGTGACTTTTACAAATAAAACTAATATGCGGAGTATGTCCCATAGTATTGGCTTTTCCAAGTGTACGACCATGACCCCTTCAAGTTTGACGATGGTGAGTATTGGCGAAATTTTAATATTTATGCATGCATGCGTGTAATTGCGACTGCTTAAAAGTAAGATTTTTTATATTTATTTATTATTTTTGTTACTACTGCGGAAGGAAGTTGTAGGAAATACATGGATAAATGTGGCTGATTTTGTGGATAAACAGCAAGTAGATCATGCAAACCTAGATTACGGCGGGTACAACATTGCAATTCCAGTACTTTGACAGTAAGACTCATAACTTAATGTACGGTAATACAATTATTTTATTTTTACAGGTACTTGACCGTTAAAGCTCTCCCTGAAGCAGTCAAAATGAGAAAAAGAAAGGCGCCATCAGGAATTCTACCTTTCCACCGTGGAACACCTAATAGCAAACGAATTCGTTTTTTGGTTTCAACAAGGTCAAAGAAATGCATTTCATTTAGCATATTTTATATTGTTTCAAATACGATAAAGAAGAGCTTTAACATTGAAAATGATTCATTACTAACAAATAGGCACCTTCACAGAAACAAAAACCATTATGGTAAGCAATTTCCTTTAGGAGGACATGTAATGATGAAAGAGGAGGTCACGACTTTGTTATAAAAACTGCTTTGACCATAGAATGCTAAGATAATTTGCTAATCTCCATTCTAGAAACCCTAGTAGTCACCGTTGCTGAAGGAGTTAATGGCAAAGAGAAGCAGTTAGGTAAAGCAACGACCGTGACCGCCAGCTTTAACCCTCTTTGGAAACGTGTCTATACACTTGACTGGAACAAGACCAAAGATCAGGTAAACGAATGAACCAAAGTTTAAAAGTCATATTACACTAATGGAACCACTAATCTAGTATACAATTTTCACGCAGCGTTTACATTTCAAGGTATATGATGGGAATGGCGAGAAATCGCTTCGGGAAAATGATGTCATTGCCGATGCATGGATTCAGGTCGCATGAAACTTCTCTATTAATTATGTACGAATTTATTCAATATCATTTCAACAGCTCTGTAAAAATCTTAGGTGAACGACTTCATTGCTAAGGAGGGCAGCTTTACAGTTTTGATACCGAAGAAGGGGTAATGCGAAACTTTGTCTACATCTGAATGAAACATCGTTCTTAGCAAACACAATGGTTGAATATATTATATAATTCTACATTTTACAGCTCGTTAACAATGACCAAGCTGTAGCTCTAGGAATATCGGGAAAAAATCCCAAGTGGCCATAGTTCTCGTGACAAGTACCTAGCAAGGAGCCGCTTTTTAGCTGTGTTGTTCTTTGATGGCTTCTTCATCTTACCTGTCTTCTTGTCCACACTCATTTTAATAAAATGATGTATTATATATTTTATATACATGTACGTACATTATGTACACTACATTCGACATACGATACTTATTTACTTTTAGTACTTTTTATACGATAGTCATTTCCAAATTGTCCACAAATCATCTTCACTCTCATATTGACTATTACAAATGTACAAGCTAAAACGTGTACATTTAAGCTGCATATCTAAATTATTCCAGCCATGTACTTAGAAAAATATTGTAGCTCTTGGCATTTACATATGTATTCAGATAAGGCACACCTTTCGTCTACATTGGATGATATCATCAGAACATAAAACTGTATTATCCTCTCACCTGGAGTTTTGCAACCAGACAAAATATTCACAATCCCTTCCTATTTGTTTTCATTCTTCTCTAGTGTCTCTGAATAATAGTTAACGGACTAATCATTTAAACCTAACTACGACATTAATTTTCATTTAACACGCATATTTTGTTATGATCATGGTGCTATTGTTTTACCAATTGTGCGATTAGTTGTAACAAAACAGATAAAAAAGTATACCTCACAGCACGTACGCATAAATTAATCATGACATTGCGATTTGCGAATCTGTTTTGTTTAATCCCTTTTCCATGTGGTGTATGCAAGAGACAAGTTACAACATAAATGCACCGACAAGATTTTAAAAGTTTCTGACACACGTGGAATCAACTAGTCGACCATGGACTTTCATAATCAAACTCAATTCAAAAGTTCCAACGGAACACCAATCGAAAACGAAAATCATCAACTGGAATTGGATGTAGACGAGCGTAGCCCAGGCTATAGAACGACTAGTCAGGTGTCATTTACCATTGGTGATTCCAGTGATTGTGACAGTGTTTCAACGGTCACGAGTAATCCAATACTATCCCCAACTCAAAATGACAATAATAGTTTCCGCTATGACCATGCAGCCAGCCAGTGTTGTAATGATAACCCATGGCACAAATATCATTTTCGCACTGATTGTTCTGCTGATACTGACGATTCACCCAGCAAAAATAGTATAAAGTCGGTGAGAGAAAGTGACAGTGATATATATAGGGAAACTGACGACAATGATGATGATGATGATCTTGATCGAACCTCATCTTCCGATGGAAAAAGGATACAAGGTTTTTCAATATCGACCGCAAGGTTAATTCCAAATTCTGAAAACCACAGTTTAGCACAATTAAGTGACATTGACTTTCATGGGAGCTTTGTTGACGGAAGTGACGGAGGATGTTTTTCAAAAAGCTGGGGCAAATGGAGAATATTGATCGCCTGTGCAATTGTTCAGTTGTTTTCAGCGTTGATGGTCTCCCTTCAGGCACCATTTTATCCTGCTGAGGTTTGTACTAAATACACTGATAATCTTCTTAAGTTGGAGATGCAATTTCAATTTTACGGTGATAATGTGCAATAGCTCAATATTTTGTTCATGCAAAGGCAGAGAAGAAAGGAGCGAGTGCTACCCAGTACGGATTTGTGTTTGGTGTCTTTGAATTAACTGTGTTTATCGTGGCTCCATTTTATGGATCAAGAATTCACAAGTGGAACCCAAAGTTGGTATTTAATCTGGGAATATTTACTGCTGCCATTTCATCGATTATTTTTGGGTTAGCAAACTTCTTAAGATTTACTCCTATTAGAGCGTACTTCAATAAATTGGTTAATGACTAATGGGATGTAACATGTTTTAGCGTTTTAGATAAAATTGAAGATGGAAAGTATTTTATAGCAGCTTGCGCGTTGGTTCGAGCATTGGAGGCATTGGGGGAGTGTGCAGTAATCACTTCCTCCTTTGTAATCGTTGCTTCGGCCTTTTCCGATTCTGTGGCCTCGACATTCGTGAGTAGTTCTGATTAATTTAAAATGTTGATTTAATCTCCAGTGCTAAAGTAATGCAATAAACTAATTAGCTATTTTATACTTTCTTCTGTTACCCCACAGGCATTGTTGGAAACATTCTATAGTATTGGCTTAATATCTGGTCCTATTGTGGGAAGTCTACTATATCAAATTGGCGGATATTCTCTTCCTTTCATGGTTGTTGGCGGAGGGTTATTAGCTGCTGCCATTTTAAACTTTTTCATTCTCCCATCCTCCAAAGAAATTTCAGAGTACCAGAACAATTCGGCAGTAGTCATTTCGAGCTACAAGTGTTTTCGCCTGTTGGGAACTGTTCCGGTGTTAGTCTCTGCCGCATGCATTGTTATAGGTGCCATGAGCATTTCCTATCTTCAAGCGACGTTAGAACCTCATTTGAGACAGGTACGGTTGAACGGAGAATGAGACAATCCTACAATTATTTCTGTGAGCTTACCAACAATTGAGAATGTATTTTTTTAGTTCGATTTATCACAATTATCTGTGGGAGCTATTTTAATTGTCAACGGAGCTGTGTACACGATTACAGCTCCTTTCTGGGGCATTCTGTGTGATAAAGTGTTGCAGTTGAAGCTAGTCTCCTTTTGTGGATCTGCCCTTCTTATTTGTGGGTTTTCACTGGTTGGCCCAATTCCCTTACTTCCATTCAAGCCGTAAGTTCCTTTTGAAATCACTTTCTTAGTGCAATGTTGACTTCAAATTGAAATTTTAAGGAGATGAAGAAATGATCGGATTGGTTGATTTTTGCAGAACTGTATGGATAATTGCGTTGGGCCTTGCATTGCAAGGCATTGGTTTGGGCGCACTTTTGGTTGCCTCGTTTGTTTCCATCCTGAGACGTGTCATGTAATTAAAATTTTATTTCATATATGGTATTGAAGAGAATTGTTCTTAAAACTTTTGCAGTGTTCATATGTATGCATTTCAGAGTTAACGGGCTTCCAGATTCCCCGTCAACTTATGGGTTGGTTTCCAGTTTGTGGACTTTAATGTTTTCTTTGGGTTCCTTCATTGGACCCTCCGTATCAGGAATTTTATACGACACGGTAGGATTTTCTACTGGAACCCTGTCAATCATTGGGCTTTCCTTGGTTATGGTAAGCTAATAATTTCATTACAAAATATGCTCTGAAAACAAGTCGTTTACATTTGAATTCGTTTTATGCAGATGTTCGTACTTTTCGTGTTCGTGTGTACCTCAGATGCAGAGATGGAAAGTTTCAATTACAGTGAAAATGGTCCTCTTCTTAGCACGTCTATCGCAGCATCAGCGTCGATATACAGTGAGCATCCTCCGAACACTTCATCACCCTTAACTAACGGACAAAGACACAGCAATTCTTATGGTTCGATATAAAAGCTGTTGTCGTCTACTGTAATAAACCTAGTAGTACATGTGTCGCTATTTCAGTAAATAAAATTACATGCTACTCAATGGGTTCATATCGGGGTATTTAATCTTCTTTTCCAGTTTTTATTATGAATTTAAATTGTCTTCACTATTTTTGTCATAAACATGAAAAATGATGAGATACACAGGATTACTGAAATTTTCACATTCAAAATTGCACACAAAGTCACAAAATTGTTTCTTATATCATGTAACACACGTATTCGCATAAAATAATAATAATAATTGTCAAGTTTGATTAAATACAGCAACAATAATAATATTATCTTAGAATCATACTAATAAAAACGTATAAAAATGCAGAGGATAATATTTTTTTTACGTTAGCATGCTACGGTATACAATTAATAATATCCAACGACCACAGTACTAATACTATTTTCAATCTTGGTACACTTGAAATTACACAAAAACATTACATTTAAAAATGACGATTGCGTTTCGCTTCTTAAATATGGAGAGATGAGTTTTATAGTTTTGTGCACCGACACTTGGCGCAGTTGCGGGACAAAGTCACGGGTTGATGTAATGTGACATGAAAACGTTTGTCAGCCAGAAGTAATAGAATAGTACATAATTGTAATTGCTATAATGATTGACTCAATCAGTCTAAAAATTGTCATCCTTCTTCCATATACATTTTGTACATGGATCTAAACGTTGATTGATGATTAGATTTGCTTCCCTCCCGTTCATCCTACACAAAGCGCTCCTATCAAAATTCACAAAACCAACATGCCAATGAGATACAACTTCTTGAGGATCAAATTGCTTTCAGTCCAGATGCCGGATCTTCTCCGATTTCAGGTTTGATGATTTGGTACGTTACTAAATACTCGGGATACGCCTGTGGAACAACAAGAGACAAAAAATGTAGCAAAAATATGTTGTAATTAGATAACATTGTAGTTGGCTCTTTGTCGTGTGCCTTTGATTCAACAATGCATCAATCTGTATAAAATACAATGCCGCGTAGGAACACCCGATTACTATACCCCATTAAATAAACTGTAGTCACTTGCAATAGTACATCAAAAACTATTGAAGCGTGCCAAGGGGGATATTAGTATTGATTCCAAATGTTCACCAATTAAATCAACAAAATCTTACCTGTTCTCCGCGGTACACAACATATTCTGGATACGTTAATCCGCCCGCTGAAGGACGCCCTACGACAGAATGATGTCCCGGCGGTGAGTGCGCCATTTTCAACGCACTGAATTGTAAAAATGACTTTCCAAGTGTAACGCGACAAAGGAGTAGCTGTCGGTGGCACTGATAGCAAGACCGATCTTTATGGACAGGACATCCAGTTCCTCCACCGATGCCATAAACATATTGATTGCTTTTAGAAGAGTGCTCAGCGAAATAAATACCAGCACCAAACATGCCTGAAAAGAGTAACACAACAAACGGTTTATTTCCAATATATGGCAATCAATACACGAGTCGTGTGTATGCTTTATAAAGCGTTTCCTTTGTTAATCTCAGGAAATTACCTCCAATGTAAGCGTGTCTTTCGTCAAATCCTTTGTGAACAATGGCAGGAATGAATGGTGAACCGTGGAAAAGCATCCTTTCGTTTGGACCCTCTCTTCCGCTTTCTTCTGCCACTTCATTTCTTCTGTGAACATATCGTTCCCAAAGTTTTGGGTTACGAACTTTTTGGATCTGTAACGAACAAGCACAGTCAAATTGAACAATACATCATACACATGATTGATGAGAAGTACAGGTCTCTGGATAAGTGCTCACCTTTATTATATTGTATCGGGAAAATACTCCACCAGCGTGGCCATTATCACGATGAGTGCGTATTGTCGCCTGCATCTCGTCTTCAACTGCAAGGAATTCTCTGTCGTCTCTCGGCAGTTCAATGAGCATTGTACCACCTCCCATGTTAGACCTAATTTTATCGATTCCTTTCAGCAACAAATGTCTATGGCCATATGCAGCTACTCCAATTCCTTTCAAATCATCATGAGACATTTCCGCCAAAATCTCCAAATTGATTTCCTCTCTCTCAAAAATATCCCTGAGGTGCTCTAATCCTAAATTAGCTAGGAAGCCTGCCATTGCTTTCATCTTCTCGTGCTCCTGCTCTGCCTCTGTTACTGCCATAGCAGACGAGGAGGAGCTCATCGCACCATTATCGGATGAGGGAGTCGTTTCTCCATCTCCTCCTCCAGAGGAAAGAAGGGATCGGATTGGCATCAAGAACGAATTTCCAGATGGCATTATTATCATTTCATTAGCGACGGGGGCTATATTTGAGACACTTGCTGAGGTAGCTAAACCATTGGAGCTACTACTACCTGTACCACCATTACCACCACCACCTGTAGCACCATTAATTGGAGGTTGAGGTAACGCCGGCAGAGTAATTATAGACCCAGACGTTTTGCTTCCACTCAAGCTCTTTGTTGTCACTGGCAGTGGGTGTGTGGTCATTGCATCCTGTATTGATTTATTACTTGGTTTATTTAAAAGGGTACAATAATCTCCTACAATAGTAAGGGTACAATAATAACCTGGAGTAAGGAGCGAACATCTTCTGCCACTGCTAGGTCAAGTGGTGTATGACCTTCCTGGTTTTTGGCAAATTGATCCGCCCCGTGAGCCAACAACAGTGCACATAAATGAGTGCGTGACTTTTGGGCACTTTCATGCTGCGTGAGCGGTCCACATAACAAAAAAAAGTAAAACAAGATTATCGAGATTGTCAAATTAACCATTGTACACTAATTCAAAACGTTGTCTCATTACTACTTAAACTACATCATATTTGATTAGACACAAATAATAAACATAATTGGCTAGTTTGATTAACATACAGTAAAAATACGATATGTTTCACTTACAAGTGGAGTGAAGCCCCATTTGTCCGTGGCATTCACCTGAGCATTGTACTTGATCAGGAGAGCAGCGATATCAAGATGGCCATATGAAGATCTATAACACAAGAATAATTTCGTTATCCACAAGACTCTATGACATTTCATATCTGCATTAATAATCCAATGTGAACATGTTATGCTCTTACGCGTTGTGCAACGGAATAAGTCCTCCTTTGTCTCTAGAATTGACGTCAGCACCTTTCTCCAACAGGTATTCAGCAACCTCGAGATTATTGTACCCTTTTAAATAAACCAAGTAATAAATCAATTAGCGCAATTATCTTACCATTATCAATTAGTTAATCTAACTACACGCTTGACATTACTGCGAAACAATTCAACAGCGTGTTCAGCTCATTGGCCACCAAAGATTTGCTTCGCTTGTTCCCGATTAGTACAAACCTGCAGCCAGATGTAATGCCGTGGAGTTTCTCCCATGTGCATCCCTACAGTTAATGTTCTCTGGTGTGAGCAGTTTCTTCACTTTCGCAAGATTCCCTTTTTTGGCAGCTTCAAGCAGTGCAGTGTTCCCTTGAAGTAAATCCGCTACATCCTCATCCTTACACAAATCAATGGGCATTGCTCCATCCCGGTTCTTCTTTGTGGGGTCCGCTCCATGTTTCAGGAGAAATTTGACTATATCATACTTCCCTTTGGCAGCAGCCTCGTGTAACTATAAGAAAACGTGAAAAAAGAGGAATAAAGAAATGTTCCTTTTTGTTTGGAAACACATGAAACTTCTAACTACAAGGTAAAACGTGACACGTATGAAAGAAGGAAACACTCGCAACTTTAATATAGATAAGCCTACGGAACATAAACTGGGCTTCCGAGTAATTTCTTGTCATGATGATGACGCATATAAAAGCAATATATTACTCCCCTATGAGTAATGATGTCAAAATGGGTAAACATTTCCTCTTTTGTTTACATTAACACGTGTATGCATTATGTATCATATCTTCTTCTGTAGCGTGTACGCGTCTACATGTCTAACGACTACGTGCTAATAATATCGGCTAAAAGTTATCTCCCGCAATATTTAAGCCACAAACAATAACTATTTTACTATGTCTTGCGTGCTGCTTTCACTTTGAGATATAATATGTGTGTGTGCAGTTTCAACAACATACCGGGGTAAATTTCCATAGGTCAGTCACATTAACATTCGCCCCATGAGATACCAGCAACTCCGTAACCTCAAAATGGCCGTAAGAGCAACTGTTGTGTAGTGGGACCAGCCCTCCTTTATCTTTTGCGTGAACATCTGCATTATGTTGGAGCAAGTACTCCACAACGGCAACTCGATTGTATCCTATCAGCGAACAGAAAGAAAAAAAAATAATTGCAAAGTGCACATAAACCAGCAGTCATGCTGTCATTACCATTACCATCAATCATACGTCACGAACACGATGATTGTATACTTTTAATTGGCCTTTGAATAATTAATAGTGAAGGTATAGAGACAGTTATAACTGACAGTAGTAAAAAATTGTCCAGCCATACAAAAGCTTTGTAACTACAAACAACTATAGGGCAGACTTAGATAAAGACTTACCACTGGCAAAATGCAATGGAGTTGAATGACGCCCTTCCATATCGCGACAATTGACTACGTCTGGACGCTGACTTAGTATTTTTACAACCGTATCGAGATCACCTGAACGACTTGCTTCCAGTAGTTGATATTCCAGATCAACCACAGGAGGCTCTGTGTCAGAGTGAACAAAATGTAATAAATTTGTTAGCCACGCATAAAATCCAGACAACTGGAAATCTTTTATAGGGGGAAATAAGGATTAATTTGAGCGGAAGCAGTAATACGAGCATCTTCCTGAATACATACCTTGAAGAATTTTGAGAAGATTAGGCGAGGCAAGTTGAGATACACTGTATCCTTGCAAGGAGATTATGTTGGCATCGGCTCCATACGATATGAGCAACCTGCACCCGTGCGTATTGTCCGATCTTGCACAACGGTGAAGAGCTGTATTTCACATTTCAGAAAATACACATGATAAACAAACACAGTTCTTCTTATTTGATTTTCAAATCATGAAAGGTTAATTGCGTGAAAACATTTTCCTTACGTGTTTCCCCATTGCCATCTATGGCATTCACCAATGCACCATTTTTCAATAAAATCTCCAACATTTCGTACATTTCTGGGCGATCAGCCACAGTATGAAGCGGAGTTACCCCATCCTTTGACTTGTCGTTGACACCAACGCCCTTTTTTATGAGTATTTCTGCGGTTTTCCTAAGTTGGGGATGCGGACAGCAACTTAAAGCAGTGTGGAGTGCATTTTCTAGTGTAAATGGATGCTGGAACTGCTGAACCAACTGGTCAGAGTGCTTTTTAACCCTTGAAACGTCTCCCATTCGACAAGCTTGAAGTAATGTGTGCCCACGGTATTCATACGCTAATCTTTCTTGTAACTGACGCGAACCTGCGAAATCAATAAGGGAGTTACAGGGGAACGACTAAGACCGTAGTGCACCAATTAATTTTAAATGAAATATTGTACTAACCGCACAAGTCGATTGCGGATTTGGAGTGGCAGTTGAGGAGTGTTGGATCCGCTCCGTGGGCTAGAAACGATAAAATTAAACGATTAATGGTTACGATCCGTTACGTTTAATAAAACTCTAAACCGTCTTTATGTACTATGCAATATATTATGATAAATAAGCGATGTGTTATATTTTGATAGCATACCTAATAACAGCGAGCATACATCAACGCGTGATTTTTGAGCAGCCTCGTGAAGGGCAGTGAATTGCCAGAGGTCCGTTGCTGAAAAGTTGAAGCAAACGTTTAACGAATTTAAATACACATTAAATTGTCTGTGTATCAAGTATTATTACAAATTAAACGATTAAAATCTTGTGGGAAATGGGCCTACCATTCACGTTTGCTCCATGGGAGATGAGGAGCTCGCAAACTTCAAAGTGTCCGTAACTAGCAGAGTTGTGAAGCGGACACAAGCCACTGAAATAATCAATTCAAATAAGACAAAAAAAGTTAAACGAAAATTGTGGGTTTTTTGTTTCATTTACGCCTATTTAAATCTACAAGTTTCTATTTGCACAAGGTGCACTATTACTATTATAGCTTGTAAGCATCAATTTGTAAACATTGTTACACAAAATGACTTGTTTGGTCAAGCAACGTGTACAATGCAAATGAACTATAACGAAGCATAACGGTTTTTGCTCGCCAGCTTCCCAGTTCCAAATGTGTAATTTTATTTGAGTTATAGAACAATAAATGGAACGACTTGCAATAAGGAATAACTTGACAAAGACTTGCCAACATTTTTATTAATTTATGACTATAAAGAATCAAAAGAAATTAGGGATTATATATACTGCTACAAGGTCAAGAGTTGCAGTCATACCCAAAATTGTATTACTGGATCATTTTAACAAAACCTATTTATTTATCACTCTAACGAAATCACCCTGAATTGAACGCAGTAAAATAACGATTTCTTACTCACCCCTTGTCTTTGGACGAAACACTTGCACCGTGTTGCAGTAGGATTTGTACAATTTTCAGTCGATTATAGCCTGTGTTTAATGAAACGAATTAAACAAGCATTATTTTTAATGAATTGATAGTTATACTCACATTTAGCGTCTTCTCCAACCAATTATTCTCAATTATCAAGAGTAAAAATAGGAATTTACCCGCAGCTAAATGTAAAGGAGTGCTACGTCTTCCATCCTGAGCATGACAGTTGACATTGAACGGAGTGAGGTATTGCATTAACCTATAAACCAAGTAAACCGTTAAGACTGGGTGCGGTGTACATATAACCAGCTATTTAACTACAGGCACATTATTACCACGTTGTTATCGTCATCTCTTTTTCCTGAAAAATCTAACACAAATGTGTACTGCTTATATGCATCTTATTAAATACCTTTCTTCATTCCCTGATCTTGCGGCTTCTAAAACTTGATGCTTCATATGCTCCCCAGTAAAAACGGCCTGCGTAGAGCCCGGGTCGGCCAGGTCATAGGGTGTTTTTCCTTCGGAGTTTCTTATTGAAGGATCAGCTCCATTCTGAAGTAAGGCTGTAAAATGCAAAATCACAGCTTTATTCGCCATTTTTTTCACTATACTTGCAGAAAACTCAAACACGCAATTATTTTGAACGCACTCCTCCTACACCACATAAACATCAGTGTAAAAGCACATCTCTGTGCTTACTTACCAATGCAAACATCGATTTTCCCTTTAGCAGCCGCTTCCTGCAATTATACAATCATCATAATAATGACATGTCATTAAATTGCCATTTATACTCGTACCGCACACTCGTAAATATGTACACTAACAAATTACAAATTCAATCTTTTAAATAGCATGTAATAAAATAGAAAGCTAATTGTTCCTTATAGAATCTGCACAAAGTCAACAGTCAATTGTAAGCTAATATCTTTTGTCCTAGGGCTCACTCACATGCAACGGTGTGTAATTCCAATTGTCTCTGCAGTTCGGATCCGCTCGTGACAGCAACAACTTGACAACGTCCGTGTGACCGAAAGAGCAACTGATAATAAGCAATCAAACAAAGGAAAACGGGGAAATTTAGAGCACACTTTCTGAAAGTTGAACGATGATGATGATGCGCATGCATGTTGCATTACACTAATTGTAAATTGTACCTACACTTGGCTGTACTAAATTGTAATCCTTAGTCAGTGCTCCCCGTGGCAAACTACTCACCTTACCTGCCAATTATACTATTCTTTATTACGCTAAGCCCACATGCTAAACCATATAAATTCTAAAGATAGTAGTAAAAATACATAGAGAATAAAAAACAGTTACACACAAATAACAAACCATTTTTACAACTGGTCTAAGACCACCATATGTATCGCCATAATTCTCATTGTGTATATTATTTTCATGATTCACAAAATATATAGCTAATAACTGTATACCTACACTACTTTTTCCTATTTGATGAGGAGGATATTCTGTACCTGAATTTGAACGTATTTTAAAGCAACTAACTAAATAGCAACTGAAGAAAGCTCTATATATCCCAACATTATGTAAAGGATTTACAAAAGACTTGTTGGCGATGATGATGTCTTTTCTTTCGTCGACAACATCCTTTCAGTGAATCAAGATTTCCATTATTAGCCACACACATAACAAAGTACCAAGAAAATCCCTTGGCCGTTGAATTGCTAAACTAGTTTAATTCAGTTTTAGTCAGACTTTGCCTAGGCACTGTAAGTAGTCAGAAGGACTACCACCACACAGCCACCGTTACAACACAGCACTGCACTAAAACGCGAAAACGCTCTCATCATAAATCTTCTTTCGGCAAAACCCCTTTGTGCACGCACACACACAGCAACAGTAACACAAAGGCTGATGCTGTGGGCTTCAAAAAGCTAGGCAGTGGATATTGGCTGTGAAATAACAATGAAAAATGTTTCGCTACGATCCATATCTCTCTGACTCTATTCTACTCTGTGATGATAGCGATCTAGCAACACTGTTCGATATCTTCACTGTATGCTCCTAGCACAAGATTATTTATTGCAAAAATTGGTTCATAAAATTTATACGCCGAATATAACGTAGCATCTCTTGACGGATGACGACCAGCCTTATTGGCACTGAGAATGATTCATTATTAGCAGACGGCATTTCTTTTGATCTTACCTGTTGTGCAAAGGATGAAGTCCGCCCTCATCTCTAGCGTTTATTGATGCTCCAAGGGACAATAAGTACTCGACAACGTCTTTCCTCCCGTATCCTGTTTTGCAGAAAAGGAAGAAAAAAAACATGTAAGCATATAGGTATAGAAATTTTCACGCAAACTTTATCAGTGATATCATCGACGATACTATGAGAGAAAAGTTTTATGTGTTTGATTCGTATCACAATTGGGAGGGAAGGAAGGAAGGGAGGAAGTTCACGTCAACCAGCCTAGCGTACCATGAACGTTTTTCCTCCACTTCACACAAGCACTTTCATCGAGTATTCAAAGTCGTGTATTCTCGTTTATTGCTTGGTTTCTAGCTGAATTAACTGCAGAGAAAATTTGGCTAAGATGATCATTATGATAATCGAGTCCTGTACCTGTGTCACGACTGCATATAAAGGAAACCTTTTAGCACCTTTTGCCACCAATACTTACGAGACTGTCCTTTTTTAAATCTCAAAATACTCAAGCGTGGATGAAATGAAAGGATTGAGTAATAACAATTCAAAGATAAAGGACATGCTGTTTGGATGGTAATCTTTTCGTATGCGCAATATTTAATGATTCAAGATTAAAAGCAAGATTTTTTTGAAGGTGCAGTGAGGTGAGCAGATTTAAATTGGAACGTTTGAATCAGAAACTGACAAGCGAAACGAATCTGTGGAGCACGGCTTATTGTTGTGTCTGCACACAATAAACAGCTTTCGTTCAAATACGTGAAATATGAAAATTCTTTAAGTCAAATCTCAAATACATCATTTCAACAATATGTCACGATTCAGTTCAATTTTACCATGTGTGTGCCAACCCTTGATTCACGTTCTTTATTCCTATATCCCATGCTGGCTATCCAAATTGTGAAGATATGGGACAAAGACACAATGACAACGCATCGTTTCAAACGAGAAGTGTCGTTTCGTAAATAATTTTGTTTTGGCTAATAAAATAGGTAAATGTTGGCGTTTGGCACTTTGACAAACAATTTACAAATTGTACGTCAACTTGAAGAAAGTGAAATGAGTCATGAAAGTGCAATGTACCAACAGTCGTGATCATGCTGATAATCATGATCAGCTTCCAACACCAACTATTAGCATCATCAGTTTTACGAATTTTTCTCTGGGAATTACAATTCGAACTTCTCTTAGATGGATATATAAATCAAATTAAAATGAATGTAATTGGTTAAATGATGAGGAGTCTGATGAGACTTTCCGTACTGTTGTATATGTACATCCATATTATGGATGTTGCCAGATTATAAACAGACGAATGGTACTGATTTTTAAAATAACTAAAGTCTATTAGAGAAAGACCGTTAAGTAAATTAACAATATGAACAACTAAAGCTGGCTGAGTAAAACATAATTCACAACCAATCAAACAAAATGTGAATGAAATAAATTTTATAATGTGCTGTGGTTTAAAAGCTGTGTTAATTGCTTGTTTTTATTTTATTTTTCCGCCAGAGAGACATGCCCCTTACATTCCTCCTTTCCTCCTGACATACAAATAGAAATTACACTATGCTGACTTGCTGACAATGATGCGAATTTGAGTATTATGCAATCTATTCGTGGTAGACGAACGCGCAAAAAAAATAGTCAAGAAAACTGTCTAACAGTTCTGTCCTGTCTGCCAACGTACCAACAAAAAGTGAAAAGACCGGAGACCATAGCTAATCACGATTGACGAAGTAAATAAGAATAGGACATGTGATCAACGAACGCAACTACTACATGAGCAGTTTTATTTTTATAAAATCAAAATTACCATTGTTGAATAGATGGAAGAAAAATATTTTATATTTTATCATCTAGGCTAATGTTCTATCTTGCCTCATTAGGGCTCCCAGATTAGGCAATACCCATTTTGTCTCATTCATAATTGTTCAGCCCCCATGAGGAAGAAAGTATAAAAACCATTATCATGAAGTAACATGAATGCTTTTTTATTCTAATTGTTAAATAATTTGTAACTGCAATATAAAAATAGAATGATCCGAAAGGAAAATTTGTGCACATTTTAAAATAAAGAACAATACACACTGCTTGCTTTTTCGTTGTCGTATTACTGTTTACGGCATGTAGGTAGTTAACCATTTCTGTCATATAAAAGTCAACCTGTTTGTATTTGTATTCGTCAATGACTCATCCGTTAATGAGCTGTTTGGAAAAGGTACGTAAGGGTACCATCTTTAGTCTGATGAGCGTAGTACGCAGTTCACAGGTGCGTGAAAATTCAACATTGAAAATACTAACAACTCATTCAATTTTGTTCATTTCATGGTTTGTTAGGCATAGTAATCGTTTAATCCCAATAACAATTCTATTTTAAAGCAAAATAACGCAATGTAACCGTTCTCTTTCTCATTCATACTTTTTCATCACAACCAAATATGTAGTAAGCCTGCGCTTAAAAGCACCATCAGAGATTATCAACATAACTAATGGGGAATCTTTCAAAATACCTAACTTCTTAAATAATACTTCAGTCTCTGCATTTAACTTTACCACCGTGACGTTCTCAATGTATGGTAGTTTATGTAATTACACTGATTGTAAGGATGTATATGTCAGATTTATAGTAAACTTTTCATTGAATGACTTAATGTGAAAAGTGTATTACAAATTAATGAATTGAATGTACTATTTTGTTAATGAAATGGATATGATTATCTAGAATTAACTCTAAAGCTTAAAGTGCTTGTGATCAACAAAAATCAAGTACATACTTTCAATTGAATTTTATCAACAACATGTCTAATTTTACCTGATATATTCTGAAATATCACAAATACTTAGGTACATAAAATATAGTTGCATTATTACATGTTTTCACGAAACAAATGCTTCGTTAACTGTTGACTGTTCATTTAAGAATGAGTAACAATAGCGAGTAGTAATACAGCCTGACACAGTAAAGTAAGTAACAAAGCAGTAAAATAACTATTAAAATCCTCTGTAAGTAAACAAAACTGACAACTGAACAATCAAAGAGCTCGTAATCACGTCATTTTGTTTTAAAGTGTACTTTCCTCTCTTTAAATTTACTTGCTTTCAATCATCATCAAATCGTTATCGGTCTGTTATAAGGTAAACAGTAACTGCTCAAGTTTATATTATAATCAGCAAATGAACATTATCCTTCCATGTACAATAACAGCCTTGTCTAATTGTCTGAGGTTTAGGTATTCCTAAATCAGTCGACGAAATTTGAAAGCAACATCTAATTACTAATTACACTGTCGGTCTGCATTTTGCTATTATGTAAAAGCTCAGCTAATAAGAAATGGATTTCGAAGAATTACCCCTGAAGATGTCAAGAATCAAGAAGTATTTAAAGAAATCTTTCCCACTAGTAACATTACTCATCGTAAAACAATGAAGGAACTAATTTTTAAGCAAATGAAATTAATGAAGCCTTCCTGAAAAAAAGATTATGTGTTTTTCAAATTATTGCATTTAAAATTTGTCCCAGCTATACTTAGCAATTACATTGTGCATTACTTTTGTATATCAATTAAGCGTGGATAAATAATGACTTTTTTATGAAGTACAAGTTGCAATTCAAGTTATGATGATGAGTAATCAAGAGATTGATAGTTAATTTCAGCCTCACGCCCATCCCATGTCTATCTGATAATCAATAATCATAAACAAACTATCAAATCAAGAACTAAATATAAATTATAGAAAATATAAGACAATCGTACAAATACTGCACAGAAACACCAGTTAGCCCAGTAATGACTCAATCAATGTAAACTGATCTTCGATCTAGTTAATCTGATTGGTGACACTTTAGTGGTTATAAACAATTCCATTCAGTTTATTATATATATATATATATATATATATATTTAAAGGCAGGCATTATAGAGCAATTTCAAAATGACCATTATGAATGTGAACGATATAATAAATAATCAACAATGACCGCAAGCAAACAGTAAATACGTAGGTACAATATGTAGCGTTGCAAATTATACTTTCAGTTATATGTATACTTTCAGCCAACAAATTATAAAAGTTATGGATGATAGTGACATGTTGGCAAAAACTGTTGAAAGCTTTGATCTCGGCTGAGAAGTATTCATACAGATTCCAATGTCAAAATCTAACAATCGTGCTCCAAATCTGTTACAAAATGCGATGTTCATAAAGCAATCAATGTAAAATTGGGACCTATGATTATTGCTAGCACTCTGGCCAATAAACATAATGACAACATATATTTTGCTACTTTATTACTCTAATAACTTCATCGCTGTTCTTCACTACTACTGACCATTTTATTTATGATCACAAGGCACAAAATATACTATTAACTGTAACGGTGTGATGAGATGGTCGGTGTTGATATGACTTTTCAAGGAATTTTCCAATAAGCTCAAACATGAACTGGCCCTATTCGTCTATTACATAAGTTGCATTGTATTGCAGTTCGTCTGGCGGCGATAAAATTTTTTTTTAAATATTGTGATCAGTTATGTAGTACAGCCTATGTTCCTACTTGTGTATTTTTTACTGGTCTTTTTGTTATTTTTATAGGTAAGTGGCTTAGCAAAGAAACGTTTCATAGCGTGATGATTATTTTGACTTCACGAATAATATGACAATAGCGGTTTGTATTATTTCATACTTGGCCTTTCATTTTCACGAAACTCATCATGAGAAAAAACAAGGTTATCATACGATGAGTGTTGGCAATTCCATTCAATCCATATTCTTTTTTTTCTTTCACAGCTTAACCAACAAAGCAACGATGTCAGCAAATTACCAATGCCATTTCAAATTACTGCAAGATTGGAGCAGCGAGATCTTTTCAAACTTGAAATTGGTTTTAGAGAAGGAATTCAATCTTTCTCACATATTCAGACCAAGAAAGGGTAAAAAGTTGCGATATACGTGTGTACTATTATAGCACATGCACAGGATGAACGTCACACATCTATCGCTATAAAGTAACCTATCCGCCAAATACTGTTAATGAAGAAAAACGGATTATGCAAATATGCTTACATTTTATTTTATCGCGGTTCAGTTCTGCACAGGTGACAGGATATAAAAAGAAATGGAAAATATATAAAAATGTCCAATGGTACCAATGTATAAAAATGAGTAAAAGGCCATTTACACGTTCTGTGTATGATGATGATGATAAGTGTGAATCGTGATATTAGCTGACAAATACTCAATTAAAATTGATTGTGTGAATTTTGTGGCCACTGTGCCACCGCAAATTCGCAAGTCCCATAATACGTAATAGTAATCATATAGCCATTCAGTCAATTTTTCCTTTAATGTTTCATAAAATATTAATAACCGAGTCATCATCCTTCATCATCATCTTTTGTATTTTGCCTTGCGGTTTAACACTTTTATTCTTTGGAAAAAACGAAAGTTGGAAAAATTTCAAAACATTCAAGATTAGCTCACACACTAGAATGGCAAAGAACCAGGGATGATGCAGTTATGCATGCTTGCGGTTTAAATGGCGTAGTTTAAATAAGGTTGATTATCCCTTACCTGCAGCAAAATGCAAAGCTGTACTCCGTCTTCCCGAGTTATCTCTTGCGTTTACATTCCTTGGGCTGGCCATTTGTTTGACTCGAACCAAGTCCCCCGCTTTACAAGCTTCAAACAGGTGCTTTAGCTGGTCTTTTGCAGAAATCGGGGTGGAGACGCCAGAATTCGGAGCACTTGAATTAGCACTAATACAGATGGATCCTCCACCACCAACACTTCCTCCGGCATTATTACCGCCAACAATACCAGCGGAGCAATTAGAGTTCCCACCTACCATAATACCGTTCGAACCAGAATTGTTACCCGTACAATTACTCGCAACTCCACCACAAGAATTACTAATACTGCTGACGATACTCATGTTTCCGGGCGAGGATTCCCGTATTTCTCGCAATGTACCGTGACCGTGAGCACAACCACCATGAGCGCTGCCGCTACCACTATTAACACAACTTCCACCCATACATCCGTTATTTCCACTACCACCCCCTCCACCGACACCGTTTAAGAGCATACTGTGAAGGCAGGATAAACTGGTACATGTGGAGGAGGATAATGTGGAACTTGCCGTAGACGGTCCACCGTAACCTCCAGAGTTCGCTGTAGCACCAACACCGCTGTTATTCATTAACATCCCACCTCCACTGGACATTGATTGAGTCCCACATCCAGATGAAGGCGGGGGAGGAAGGCCAACTGCACCTGGGATAGAACGACAAGGGCTACTTCCACATTCTGATGGTGTGTCCAGCCCACCGTTTCCACCACCCCCACCACACAGGCAGTTGGAGCCTGAGCAGTTATTGTTCAGTGATATGCTTCCGTTCGTTGAACCAGGACAGTTGCAGGAGCAACTTCCTCCGCTGTAGTTGAGACCTGAGGTATTTGAGCTGCTTCCTGAAAGAGGAGTGCAGGGACAGGACAAACTGTTGTTACCGCAAGAGTATCCGGATGAATTCAAATGATTACTGCTTCCATCCATCTTACGGTTTTGCTGCTGTTGCATGTATGTAGAATATGAATTAGATGGAGTGTGTGAATATTTACGCTTTACCGATTATGGGTTGACTGACTTATCAATTAGTTGATGATGATTTCGTACTTCCGTTACTTGTCGTGTGATCAATTGAGTATTGTTTTTTTGCCAAGTAAGTTTGTTCCTTATTGATTTTGTTGGGCATTAAATGAAGCGTAACGTTGATTTGCCAAAATTGTTTGTGGTTCATGCGGCGAATAAGTAGATAAGTATATTATGATCAATGTAATATATGATGTAACATCTAATATCGTTTATATATCAACAAACTCTTCTCTTTTGTGGTTGAGGTTGAAATCGTGACGTTTTGAGAATAACAATGGATTTCAGAATATCTTTTTGTTTCAAAGTGACAGTTTCACCATTATACAGTGAAGATGATTATTATACGAAGCATGTTGAGTTACGTTAATAAATTACTTTAAATACAAAACATCTACAAATACAAAATACAATTATTACAGTTTTTCATGTTTCCTTCTTTCTGCAATGCACTCATCACATAAACGTGCATCGTCAGTCTTTCGACATCAGCAAAAAAAACGGTTTTTGGTTCGTCACAACATTCAGTAATATCACAATTTGCCTATATATCCTTCTCCCAAATATATATAGTTCTGCTTCCTCTACTTATCACTCCTAATTTTATTTCAAAGATTCAAGATTCCATTGCTTTTTAAAGTTTCACAATTTTTTAGTGACCAGAAGAATCAATCGCAAATTTCTGTTCACAAAACACGTCTTTTATGTGACACGACTCACGATCTGAAGAACATTAAGTATGTGACAAAGATGGCTATCAAATTACTTCACTGTGAGATTTTTTTCTTTTACAGTTTTTACTCCAACCAAATCGAATTCACTGGTGCGCGTTGGTTGGATAAGATGAAAGATTTCTTCCATGACGTGACATGATGCGTTATCACTTTGAAAATTGTTGATGATTTTGATTGATCTTTGCAAGAACAAATGCTTGTGAAATGAGGCACTCGATACGATTTTGAGAGATTCGAAAATCAGCTATAGCTTCAGGTTTCTCGTAGAGAAGTTTGTAGTTCACTCCACTAAACTACTGCCAGTGCCATGCATTGATACACTTTCTTATTTTCCAATTAATCAGTTATGAAGCGCATCAACGCATTTTCGATTTAAGCTGTGAGAAGTGATGTTCTCCGCAATAGCCACAAACTCAGGAAAGTTACACGGTGCCGGGTAGACAGGCAGGTAGGCCAATGAACTTTTAATATCTTCCCCTAGAGAGATGATGCTGCTATTATGATGGAGATGACGTTAACTAATCATGATGGTATCGAAAAGTGATTGTTTAAAAACGTTTCTCGTGTACCTTCCAGTAAATGGTCTGATTTGTCATGTCATGTAACAATCCATAAATATAATGGTGACGAGAGACGAGGGGACGTGACGGACGAGCGATATACGGCTTTTATGATAATGCGTTGTTCTTGAGCAGATGGTCCAAAATGATTGTAATAGTAATAAAAACTGCGATGATTTTAATGAGATCCGTAAGTTTTAAAAAGGTTGTGGGTGGCTTGAAGAAGAAAAGATGGCTTCAAAAAATTATCATCAGCAAAACCTCTTCTTGTGTACTCCACCTTCGAGCTTTATCGCGTTGTGCTGTGCCTGAAAACAAAAATAAATACATGGGGTTATTTTCTCAAGTACCGTTTTCTCGTAAGGCTTAGTTTTATCATGACCTTAAACACAGGTTCTGCGTAAAAAAGGAAATAAAAATTAATGATTTTGGCAATAAATCCGATAATTCCTTTCAGAGCACGCCAAACGATTGCCGATCGATGTTACTTATGTATATCACATGTGCCTATGTCTTGTGTATAAGTATACAGTAAGCAGTTGCTGTGGATGACGAACAAATGAGATATATGTAACTTCAAAAAAAAATGTTCGCTTCGATGTATTCAAAGCGTAAGGATGATGATGCAATTTTAGTAAAGTTTGGTTCTAACGGGACTGTATCAAATGTATGCTTTTCCTAATGCGGCGTGGGTGGCAAACTTGCATTACAGGAGAATTGTTAGTTTCTAATTCTCATAAAAGATAAAAACATTTTTAGTAAACCCGTTTGATTTCAAATAATGCAAGTGTATTATATTTTGTCAAATTAAAACATATAATACACTAATTACAACCCATGGGGGATAATAAAATTATCAAAAAGCGTGTAATCAGTGATTACCAGCTGTCAACTTATATTTTAACCTTTGACTTTACATCGACTCGTGGTTAACGAATTCAGAAACTGTGTTGCTCTTTAACTTGTGACGGTTTTTTTAAATTCTGCCCTCACCTTCAAATTTTATAATACGCTTCGTGTAAGGTTGTTTTATAAACACGTGCTTTCTGAAACGCAATTGCATATACCATACCAGCCATCATTAAAAATGTTTGATCGGCTGTCTCCTGTAATTATCAAGATAGATTTTTAGGTCAATAAACTTGTAATTAGTGTCATCCCGAGTCGGTGATTACTACTCGTACTAAATTCCGGTTCTTGTGTAAAACATTGCATTACATGAATCATTGTTCATCCAACTGCACGCATAATTGTAAAAGAAAGTCCAAATAGGTAATTACTAAAATATACATAACGTAGGGGCTAATCAACCCTCTGACATTAGTGGCACAGAGTAAAAACTTTTCTGTAATTCATATCCCAGTGACTGGACTACAATTATAACTATTATTTTATTAGTATTCTACACTAACTAGCATCGGCTGATGTATATAGTTTAAAATTATGGTCAGAGAGCTACAAGAATAACTACCTCACATTTCTTTCTTAAAACAAACTTTTAATAACAATGACAGATGTCAGAGAAATGCGAATAATTACTCGCTGTCAAGTTCACAAATCTGATATCAATTAGAAAATTGACACACCTTAATAAAATCCTTGTTAAGATCACACAGTTATCATTATTATTGTTGTTCCTTTTGAAAAAATGCAACTTAAAGGGGTTTTCAATACAAACTTTAAAACAACAGTCAGTAATTGGTTTTTGTTGTATTAAATATGATTTTTTATTGATGTACTTTACTTTAGAATATTTGTTTTCATATCCACAGACAGCATCGATTTACCTAAAGCAGTGATCATTAGTACAATGCTGACTGTCATCGTCATTATATATTACTTTCATTGATACCGAAGCAGACACTTGTGCCCAGAGCATAAAATTGTTCTACCAGTGTAAGAAAAAAGTAGAGCATGAGAAAGCTTTGGACATAATGATTCCCAATAGCATTAAAAATTACATTAAAAAATCGATACATTTGCATTGCATTGCAAACAATCACAGAAGTAAAACTCTCAATCGTAGAGCATGGAAGTTACTTGTTTTGTATTCATTCAGAAATGTGATGACTATGCGTTGCGCAGTTGAACGATGTTGCTGACGATGATGATTATGATTGAACTGATGATCGACCGACCGAGCAACCGATTCATACAAGCCTAAAGAAAAAAAATCATCGTAATACTTACAAGATCATTTCTGTACCATCACGATTTACATCAGCCAAGAAGATGTTTTGATGAATGCAGTGTCTTCGTCACTATTGACTGTTGTTCTTACTTCAGGACTACTTATAATTTGGTATAATGGTAATGATGATGATAACCAGTAACACGAAGAGCTACGGTTTTACACAAGTTGCTGCATTAACTTTGTATGTTTTGCCAATATCAATGAAATTTCTTCTGAAAGCTGCTACTGATTGTCAGCTTTCTATTAGCACTCCCCCGAGTTAACGTCATCCTGATACATGTCAATGTGAAGTATTTTTTGCCAAATGACGATTGATGCAGAAAATGTACACTCAAAAAATACAAGTTAGCTTTATCGTTGCATTGTATACTAGGTATGTATAATGTACCCAATAGTAAGTATACATAATAAAAATAAAAATAAAGATCCCATGTCGATGGTCATTTGAATTCTACTACCTTCGCCTTCGAGTGACCACTGCAGTGCCGATGCATTTTGCATGTTCAGTCCCATAATAATCATACCTAATATTATTATGTTCCCTGTTAATCAATCACTGTAAACTTTTATCTCAACCTGAGCAGGCAGTCCTTTATCCCATTTATGTATAAAGAATATAGAAACGAGTGCCAGTACTTACTAAGGCCAGGTACGTGAAATCGTTGAAATGCTACACACTACATGCATTGTGATGATGAAGCAACTACTAAACCAAAATAGACACCAATCCGCATGTCATCGTTAATGTCAGTATAAGATTATTTCCCCTTGTAAGTACATAACGTGTCTTTTGAATATTCAGAGGAGGCGATCACGAAAGATGACGTTCAAATGCCAAGTATCAAGCGAGAATGACGACGGTAGTGTTCATCATGATCTTTTCGTAACACTTTTTCAATGTTTTAAAAATCAATCTACACAAAGAGCATTTTTAGTGCAAAATAAAGGGCATGATGGTCCAAACAGCAACCAATATAAATGAATGTGCATGGAATGAATGCATAATAAAATTTTGGTTTACTACCGAAAGTATAAAAATAGGACAAAAATGGCAGTTATGAATGACGACTCGTGTACCGAATGATACACGACAAATTTTAGTAAACTAGTCAGCGTATACACAGTGTATTTGGCTGCTTTGCGTAATGTTTAGAAATAGGAAGTAAAATTTTAAATAACTTTTTGTAAAAAAACTGTAAAAAGAATCAACAATGAATTTTGTTTGGTCGTGCTTTTGATAGGGATCGTGTGCTGTGGTGGGAGCAACAAAACAGTCACATTTTACGTTATAGGCAATGGAGTGCATGATGATAAGAATAAAATTGCATATAAAGCTGTTGTTTACAATCAAATAGGCGTGTGCTCTTCTTTTTCTGACATTTAACTCTAAAGATAACGGAGGGTGATAAGCATGTAAAGTTGAGACAACACCATTATTATTTCATGCGCGATAATATTATAAGAGGGTGATGAAGCCATAAAGTTAGGAGAAGAAGAAGAATAAAACAATGCGCCATTTGTAGTTTACATCAATTTTACAACGTACAAGGAACAAAAATATGACACGCCAACAACCATATTGACGCGACTATTTTTATTGGATGGGTTATACTATCGTATCAATTTTATACTATCTTACTTTAAAGGCAAAGGTTTTACTGCAAAACCATCTTAGGAAATATTTTACTGGTTTATTTTTTCACATGGCAGATATAGTAGTACATCTTGATGACATGATTTCTGTATCACTGTTTTTATATGTATTAGTATGCTTGCTTATTCACACAATTTCATTATCCATAAACACATACATAGCCGCCCGAAGTGAACCTTGCTAGGGCAGGTAATAAAAAACACAACTATTGGCACGTAAATCAATAGAAATAAATGCAGTTAATGTGAGAATGAGCATCATTGGCTGCAAATTACAAAGCAAAAATGAACTTGTCGATTACAACTTACATATTAATTATTTGTATGAGTTAAACAAGTCTTGACTTGAATAATAGATTGTAGAATTAACAAATTAAGGAACAAAAACCCATCTGCGTAGCCACCTTCTTATGCCTTTTATGACAAAACTGCAATCATTTCTCTCTGTCAGCAAAAAATCATTTAAGTTCCTTCTCGTCATTTGTCATCAGCATCCATACTTGTGTGACACGAGAGTTGTAAGTTGTAGCAAAGAACAGACAGGAACCGTCAATAAAAAAGTTCGAATCAAATTAATGACGGTACTAATGACTAACAATCCAGTTATGATATAAAATGTTCGCCTCGCAGTACATTTCAATTTTTTAAATGCATGATGAACAGCAGAAAAGCAATTTTATGTCTGTTAAACTACTTAACCTGCTAGTTTAGGAACAGCATTTTGATAAATTCTGAAGAACTATTATTATGAATTTGGCACGGCAGTACTGTATTATTCAACATGACTATTGCAGCAGAGATCTCATGAGAGCGAAATACAAAGTAGGTAATATTATCCCCCAGAATATCAACTATGTAGCCAGAAACAAAGTTCCCATTGGACAAACTACAACAAATTCAAATATTACGCAAACTTTAAAAGCATGAATTTTAAATCTTGGAAAGCACACACTTTCTTTAAAAGTTACTAGTTTCATACGAATATTTAAAATTTTAACCTAATTCCCCCATTTGCGCAATTAGATTGAAATAGTAGGAGTAGCAATTTGAGATTTTTGTTTGTCCTATCTTTTATGCATAACAGTAGAGCAAATGCACCAAATTTTGTCTATAGTTTGAAAATTTTACGAGTACATTTTGTGTCGAGCTAGATTAATTATTAAAGTATTTCCTTCAACATTATTTTTGTCGGTTTTAGCAACAGTACAATTAAAACAATTCGACTGCCACTATTCAGGATCACTATGTACCTATTTGTTTCTTTTTACAGATTCGACATGTATCACTTTGCTTTTTGGTTTTCATGCTTCTATAACATTCTTTATCGGGTGAACTTTAAATTAAACACCTATTTCTATAAAATATTATATTTTTCAATAAAAACATCAAAGAACCGCACAATAACCAGCAGATATGTTTACTTTGGTTTTATGAAACTCATTCAAATTCCAAACGAAAGAAATACTAACGGTTGAAATTAAGGGGAGACATCAATGTTTATTGCATGTTTCAAAAATCACTATAATATTGTTTTACTTAATTTTAAAAATTATTTACAGTTATTATTTATAGTCAAGTATGTAGGTATGTACGTCTTTTATTACATGCCACACGACAGAAAGGGGATAAAGCACGACAAAAACAAAAGGGAGTGGTGTGACATTTAGAGATAAAAACAAGAATCGCTATCGCACGTGTATTGTAAAGATGGGTTGGCATGTTTTCGTGTCATATCTATTTCTCAACGACTATACTAAAACGGTGACGTCCATAATATTTGTCTACTATTGATAAAAAACACTTAGCAAGCAAGCCGCATCATCATACGTATTTTGATTTGATGTGACATGAAAGAAACCAGGAAAAGCATTAAAGTGACTGACAAGACAAGAAAGTTAGTATCATCAATGATAATGATAGAACGCGACCTTAACTATAGTTGTGTAGCTTAATAAAACAGCTTATAAAAGATATATTTTAAAAGTTGAGGGAGGACTCGGACAAGAATTATGACTTGGATGTCAAATCAAATCATGCCATGCCATATTTGATGCAACATCAGCTTAAAATCTGTTTCATGTTCATCATGATGAGCATTTTTTATTGAAGCCAAAAATATTCTTTCATCTTTGCTCAACAGCCATGATATAATTTGGCAAAAGGGAAGACAAAGTAAAGAGTAAAGGCTGCTTTTATACCCACAGCTCCTAATAGCTATTCTACGAAAGATTAATACGGTATTAATAATATTATAAACAATAATGATAATGTAGCGTAAAAAATTAAACGTTACAAAAATAAATGCTTACCTTTTCTTTCTTCTACTGTGTAATTATGTCTAATTGACTGAATGAGTTTTTTTTCTTTTGCACTTAAAAAACGTTTTCTTTTTTTCTTTTTAAACTTTTTGACTTTGACTTTGATGTTGTTGTGTAGTCCCTGTACATTGCAAGGAGTAGTCGACCTCGGTTTTGACAATGTCGGAAAATGAACGCTCTGTTACTGATGCTGCTATTTTACTTGCATTGTTGATACTGAAATCAACTTCATCATCGGCATTGTTGCTATTACTGCTATACATAGTAGTATTCCAATGTTGTTGGACACCTAAAGGGCTTCTCATGGTCACATCGTTTACCATATTTGTTCGGAACAAAGATAACGTTTACTTCGTGGTGGCCAACTCAAAAACTTATGACGTTGTTGACAATGGCGTGGCAACTGGCGACGACGGCATCAGGAGCGCTTGCTGTACTTATACTAGCTGGCGTTTTCTGCAAAGCGATGATGAGAACAATGATAACAGCTACACACTTTTTTCATACTAGTAGTGGAAGAATGGTTTATTAGTAGAGTTGTCCCTGTTCAAAAGACGCGGCCAAAATATGATGATTACATATTAAGGAAAACGTGTCTCTAGTCGTGGTGGTAGGCTGAACATTTCCAAGTATAAAAAATGTGATCTCCTCATTTTACTTCTCGACCTGGTGCATCTAGCCGCACAGTCGCGTTGTCGTAAACGGCAGCAGCTTCAGGGTGTATTATTGTAATATTTTTTTACGATCAGAAGAAACAACAATAAAATATTTATATCCTCTTGTCACTTGTCAATCACTTTGAAATATCATGTCATAGTGTTTCTCCCCTCTTTGTCATCATATTAGACACTGTCCTGCATCGCGTTTTATTTAGCACTTTATATACTTTCCTGACATAAAAACAGCGTGTCTCTTGGTCTCTGCGCCGATGAATTGGTCCTCCTTTTCACAATATCTTTGACAGACTTCCTAATTCCTGAAAGTATACAAAAATAAGTGGTCTTTGTAGTTCGAATCAAACTCAATTAATTATTCCTCCTTGTGATCTGAAGATCGACGGGCATGATATAGTTAAACGTGTTTTTCGTACAGCGGCACAGTCAAGTACAAAATATATATGAAAAATATCAATATGACGGGGACAGTGAGGAGACATTTAAACAAACATGCACGCATATATGCAAACCCCATCTCATCTACTCATCTCTAATCGTGTAATTTGATTCCCTGCCTCAGTGGTCAAATAAACAGCACATGATGTAAACAAACAGTAATTTTGAATTAACCTAGATGTGGTTGTTATCTGACCCAGACAAGGGACAAATAGGTATAATATCATGCTCTCAAATCAAACGTAACAACACGCAAAAAAGTACGATAATATGACGACATGCTATTTACAGAGTAATATACTCGGTGCAATACTGGTATTTGTTACTAACAATAATGAATGCAAAATACGAAGGTAAGCACATCAAGAGAAAATCTGTCGAAAAGGCAGAAGACATTTACATAATTATGACGATGATGATGATCTGCGTTGCGAGGAAGAAACTCATCGTATCATGTCTGCAATGCTGTCTACGTCGCGTGCGGCAAATTTCTACGTTTTCAGAGATGCGTCAATCATTTCTCAAGGAGTAATTTTGAAAACAATACTCTGTTAAGATCATTACCACCGCGCCGCACGTCTACGAATATTTTGTACAAATATACACAAAATGTGATGTGATGGGTCTCATTCATATGCTGTGAATTTAGGAATACCAGCAGACACGATAACGATCAAAATGAGTTCTTGTGTGCCAAAGCTCACATGACAAGTGTTTTCCTTTGGTTGCTACAAGTTCAAATAACAAAAAGAGCGATGCTGTTTCAAATTATCAACACAAGACTAAAATCACCGTTATGCTAATAAGTATCAGATCAGTTTACAGTCACCCTGCACAAAAGAAAACCTGAGAAAAGCAAACTTGTGGGAGCATACATACAAGTAAAATCGCAATAGAACGAAAGTGTGTATTGTACGTACAGTAAAACAACGTTAGCTTACAACAAGCGGTGCTGTTTGGTTCACCCTGGGCTTATCATATCAGATAGACGCACTCTGTTAGCTTTCCGCAAGCAACTGAATCTGCGTATTGACTTTTGTAAATCAGTAATGAACTAGGTACATATACCTATGCAATATATTTCCGTCGTACACATTCTAAAACTAAGCATCTCATGGAAGAGTCTCAACAAAAGTGAATGAATGAAACGAATCATTAGTTTAATATTATTATGTATGGTTACTATAAAATATGATACTGAATAAAAATATGGAATAAAGATGAGACATTCATTAATAATTTGTCCCCTTATTATATTTTATATTAGGTAATTAGCAAAATCCGCAACAACAGTTTTAATCATACCATACATATCATACTTATAAACTCCATTGTATGGAGTAAGGAATATATTTATCAGATCAGCAGATGAATCACATTATATTAATCATATCATGACTACTGCGATAATTGAGATAAATTCGTTCGTATGCATCATAATTAACTTCATTAAATATATTATCCATTATATTATATTTTTATAGTTATTTTTGTTGTACCCACAGATAGCAGAATATTTCCATTGTCAATTAGATTTGTTGTAACAGTGCCAGATTAGCTGAACGCTTGCCAGTAATAATACTATTTTTCAGTCATCAGTACAATAGCTGAATAGTGGATTAGTTGATAATCAAAACCTCGATATTTTCCACTGCACAATACCTTAAAAACTTATTTTTGGCCACCTACTACTCAGATTATCAGAAGGGCAATACACCATCCTTTTGTACTATTTTTTGCAGATTTAATATGTGTAAAGGCATTTTGCAACTTATATGTATGTGCTACCTAATTATCATAAAATATATCTCTACTGATTTCACATCTGTCACGTAGGTATTATATAAAGCTCACTCTGTACTCGTTTTGTGCTTTTTAATGATAATAGGTACAATTACAGCTTTTGATTTGCTTTCAAATGCACAACCGTTTTAGTTATATGCATCTACGTAGACCTTATTAGCTTATAAGCCAGTAAGGTTTGTGCATTTACATTAATCCTTATCGTTACTACTCAAGACGGTTCTCATACAAACTGCAAGAATAATTGCACACTTGCGTAGTGTTTAATGTATGCACGGTTATAATTGAGGTACAATAGAAAGCGGTAGGTGATACTAGTCATAAAGTCATAAACCGGTGATATCGTTGGCATCATCATAATCAAAACATATATTATACATAGGCAAGCATTAACGAATTTAAATGGGAGTTTGTAGACATGTCCGTTGCAACATTAGACCGCATGTTATACTAACTAACTAAGGATTATAGAGTATTTGAGCATCAAGTTGAAGAGGAGCAAAGAAGACACATGACACCATGATCTTTGATCTTTCTAGTTTTCTCGTGATGTTCGCCTTGGTGTATGGACGAAAGATTGTCTGGTAAAAGTACAACAAACCCAGAGAGGTAATAACCAGCATCGTCACATTGCTTTCATCACCAGCACACAAACTCACCAGTAACCGGTGTGGTGGTGTTGGTGTGGTGCTACTTGATTAAGCGCATGATAAAAAACACACTCTACAATAGAAATGAAAGTGCACATAAAAGTGTGTAGGTATTCAATCTGTTATTTTTTGTTCTATTCTGTGGATCATATCCCCTCACACAAATACTGCTCTAATAAATTCAATCAAATGAATAGTAGTGAGTGCTTTGGTTGCTGTTGTAGTGGCCTTCTTAATCTTATTCTTCTTACTTCGAGCTTGTCTGTCTACTCTCAATGATGTCGTTGTTGATGCCGAAGTCAATGCCTGTCTGTCGGTATTTTCCCTCTGCTAAAATACAGAGTGGATCTATTATGGTACTTTTGACTCTGAAGAATAGGTATCCAAGATGAGAATGAAAGAAGGCGGAGGAGAAGAAGATTTGAACTAAATTTATCTAGTAGAAGCATCAAAAAGTTATACTACAATCATTTATTGATGTATATACGCCTATTTAGTGTAGAAGAAACGCTTTCCATGCCACTTTCTCGATTCTATCCTGTTTGATATGATGACATGATGACAATCACCCGACAAGATGGTTTTTTCTCTCTATTTTAGGATTTTTGGTTTTGTCTCTGGGCGTTATTTTTTATTTTTCAAGAATACCGTCCAATATGGTCGGTATATTATCTTGCGTTCAGTTACAACTTGTAACTTACAAGTAACATTAATATACAGTTAAATGAGGCACCTAAACGATACTTTTTAATATGCCATTGGGCATTTGGTATTGTATCTTCCGTTTGATAGTTTCTCAAGAGAAAAAGTGATGCTGCCTCACCGATATAAGTAAACGGTCCCATATTGATATTGTGGCATAGTCACACAGTCGTCACACAATGCTCGGAATCAAGTCAACATTGCTTTTTATTCAATGTTCAATGCTCCCATTATATATTGTGTACGATTCTCACAAACTTTGATATATTCTGATTACCTAGCTATAGGTGTGTTTGCATCATTCCTACGAAAAAAACTTGACTTGATAAGTATCTTTCTTGTATGTACATAATACATAATACCTTTAAGGAGCTTAGCGGCAGAAGATAGGAATGAGGAGATAGACATGTTAAGATTATTCATAAGAAGAAGAGTAACAGCAACAGATGCTGATGATACACGCAAAATGTTCAATGACTTGTAGTAGACTTGTCTATGGCTGCTGCTGCTGTGTGGTAGTGATACATCACTATTGTTGTCTGTCTGAACTGAAGTCAGTTTTTTCTCTCTTTTTTCAGTGCACTTCCTTGCCTGAAGGAGTTATTAAAATCTTGAATTACGTACGTTTGTACGGTGTCATGCATGAGAACGGGTAAGTAAAAGGTCTCTCCGCTTCTACCGTGCAACCATGATGGTTATAAGTCGACAGGTGAGCTGTGACTCTTGGAAAGCTTGAGGCATCAGAGCAGTTCTTATTGTTAGCACAACTACTTACCATCGTCATCAACGAAAACTCACAAGTTCAAAGTTATGTCAAAAAGGGGGATTTTTATTTGCTTCTGGTAGTTTTATTACTCTTATGGCCATCCAATACCAAGCACAAGGTGTATACTTACGATACCAAACTTGCGTACCACGGTGCATATCTGGCCGAAAAAACGTACGAAAGAAATCAATTGTTTATGGTGGCTTCCAAATAAAATCATGAATATTAATCTCCTTTTGCACAGTATCCAACTCGAGAAAGTGTAACAGCAGGTAAATACTGCTTCAAAACTTAGAGGTGGCACAAGAAGAAGAATTGGATTTTCATGGGTCATCAAATACTTTATCAATGTAGATTAATATAGTCAACGGTCATCGTCGTTTCTCATTTTCCGTATTGATCAACCTAAAGATTTTCTGCTAATTATGCTTAAAGTTTTTATTACCATATATCCTCACCAAAATTTTCTGTCCCTGTACCCAATGCACTCCTACATGGACTTTGATAAATATTACTTGGTTTAAAAAATTATAATGTAGCTATATAAGCGTCAATACTTGCTGTTAATTTGAGACATTGTTTGGTCGTGGATGTTTTTCTCTCACTGATACTCACGATATCATCATATGCTTAGACGCCCACGCTCTTATTAAATAAATTAATTCTTCTTTACTATTATAAGGATACTATATTACGGCTTGTGGCTACAGGTGTACCATCGTCTCGTTATATACAAAGGGCGAAGACAAAAAGTTTTGCGGTGATTTCTACGATGATAAGAACTCTCATGACAGGTGAGACTCCCGTGTAAATGAAAGAAACCGTGAAGTCACGATATTATTACTAAGCCAGTCTTCCTTTTTTATAATTCTTTTACACTTATATGTTTGCAATATGTACATGTTTCATTTCCTCAATAAAGTTCATTTTTCTCGTGTGCAACTATTTTGTATATGTATCCATCGCTTCAGCTAGCCAGGGCGACTAGCTTAAACTCACAAACCATTTCACGACGAGAATGGCTACAATAATGTCGGTGTGCACCATTCATGTATACATATGTACATGTTGAAAGTACATTTGGCGTTTCCGGTGTTCTCAGATTCCTTGGACTAGCAAGAAAGCTAGAGGTCTCAAGTGGTACAACACACACGTTATCTAAAGTGAACTTGTGAATGGAACCAAAGAGGCTTCGTCATGGATTATTATCAATGCAAATTCGACTTCCGTTCCTATTGTGTACAAGTCTAGATTGTACGAAAACGTAAATATACGAGTAAACACTTTTAAAGGGCCTGGTTTCGTTTCGCTTGTTGATATCTTCAGAAGAGGATGCGTCAATTGTTGCCAAAATTCGTGTCTATGTAATTATTATTCAACCAAGTTTTTTTACGATGGGAGCAACAGGAGGAAACGACTAAATGTACTGAAACCTACAATATTCATATTCAATGGTATAGTCAGTTGTTTATCTGACATATTCCCAAGTAAAATTACTATACCTGTTGTATATATATGAAATATGAATGAGCCTGTGCTGTAACCACTCACTCAAAAAAAGAGATCAGCAACATCCCGGATTACTAAATTTGGTCATGCTTCGTTGACCAAAATTCCGACTCTCCCGTGGGAATTTGCACTGTTTATGGTAGTTGTAGTTTAGGAAAGAGCATTTAATATTTAAAGAGACGGAAATGTCGAAAAATACCTATTGGACAGGATTCCTAAAGAACGCTTTAAGTTTGAAACTGAAAATAAATGCGTAAATATGTTTTTATGTGTAAATTAAAATGGTATGATAATATATTAAATAGAATCCAGCAAAGATAAAATGAGTATAAATATATTAATATTTATCGTCTTCTATTGGAGTCATTTTATATTTATTTTGCAAGTGCTTGTTTACATCTAATCGAATCTGCTATTTTATGGCTGACCAACAATGACCAACAATGACCGTTAAATATCAAACTTTTACCCTGGCTTCGAAATGAAATGACAATTATTGGAATTTTGTAAAAGTGCGAAGGAAAACAAGTAATTAAGTAGAACACGCCAGGACATTACAATAATAAATATGATATATTTAAAGATGCTGCAACAGTCTAAAAATCAAAGCAATAAATCTCAGCATATCAACACAAAGTACAATATTTTAAGATGTCCTAACATTCGTTCAATTATTGCCATTTTCAAACGCCCTTTGTTGAAGCATTTATTTTGTTAAACAACTGATGTTCGAAACATTAATTTATATACATACAATCTACTGAAATACAAATGATGTATTTTTAATAATTCAAATTGAATTTTTAAATTACACTATTGCAATTCAGACACATGGATTTATGACGTCTAAAAACATATCTTGGAAAATATAACGAGACGGTACTGACGTAAAAGATGAACTACTGCGTGTGAGCAACTTTAAACTAATTTAGGATACCTCGAAGTTTAATTTCTTTGTAGAATTATTCCTTAATATTGGTTTGTTATGAACATATTTAGCTTTAGAGTTACAAAAAATCGGCTTCACCCTAATACGTGTAACCAGTAACCTTATCTTAATAATTTGTACAGTTTATTCAAAATATAATGGTAGTGGTAAGTCTGTATCAGATTATATAGGTTACATAAATGTTATTCACTATCTCAAGCATGGTACGATAAACCAGGTGGGTAATTTGCGGTTAATACCATTCATTATGCAAAACGGTCCATGAAATTGTTATTACAGACTATTCTGTTATCTTGATATCATAAAATATATATTTTTTTCGATAATGGGTACTGTAAACACATGAGTAAAAAAATCTGCAGACATTTGGTCAAGCTTGGAATCTTGGAAATCAATCGATAGCAATAAAATTAATCCTTAATCCGATTTCAAGCCATAACTTAAATTAAAAATGCAAGTTTTTTGCAAACAAAATAGTTCAGTGGAAAATATAAGTACTTGCTTCATTTGCGGACAGCAAGCAAGAGTACACTCATACATACAATGTATTTCCTATTCCGAATCTACTACACTTCACCTCGCCAATCAAAGTATCATAGTTGTCAGTATGGCTTAGCTTTGATATCATCAAAATCATCATGGTCTTTATTATTAAATATCTGATTACTGCTTCAATGATGCTCTCAACTAAAGTATATAATTACTAACTTCATCAGAAAATGCCTTAATTTTATGTTGTAGAAATTCTTATCTACTCAACTTGTTCTAGACAGATATGGTTGTTTAATAATAATATTATGCGCATACAAGTAACTTGTTTGCAGAATTGACTACCTAGTAGTTGCAAGCATTCACCTGTTTTGGAGTTTTTAATTGCTCTCCTCACACTTTTTTATTGTGTATGTCAAGTCTATTGCCAATAATTCCCACTAAAACAACGACGATTGTTACCTATCAAGTGGTATATTCAACGTGCATCCTCTAAAACACCATAAACTGCTTCGCTCATCATCATCAAGGTCTTGTATGTATCAATTAATAATTTTGGTTTAATGCACATTGCTTTAGTTATCTTTAATCATCACTTCCAAGTTTAAAACTGAGTGGCTATTATAAAAAGAGAGATGTGCGGACAATCAAACTCCATAAAAATTGTAATAGCTTGTGATTACTCCTTCGAAAGAACTTCATGGCCGAGGCCGAAAGATGATGACGAAGATGCAGTAAATTACCTATGCTTTGTTATATGCACTATTAATAACTGTAACAAATGGTTATACTGTATACAATGTAGCAAGACAAAAAGTAACCTTTGCCTTGACTGTCCTTTTAATTCCGTTTAACATCATGTCTGGTATAATATTAAGTATAATGCTGAAACACTCTTCACCGTATATTTTGCCATATTTTCCCTTAAATAGTTAACATTACAATGCAACAGGAAATGCTAATATGAAAAGACAACAATTTGATAATTACAGAAAAATACCTTAATGTGCAGCATCCAATATCAAAATCCCACATATATTTTGCCACAAAACAGTACAATACACTCATCATAGCACCGTAACACATAACTTAATATCATTGACCATAACCGATCACAAATGATTGCGGACACTTTTTTAATAAAGTTGAATGCACTTGTCACTTGGCAAATGTCAACTTAACTAGTGATTGCAAACAAAATATAATGATGACTGCCAATGGAATACTGATTATTATTTCAGTTGAGGCATGATTTACTCTTGCAACTTTTTTTTTGCAAATATTCAGATATTGTACTGATTTGTGTACACGAGTGATCTGCAGTGTCTCATTGTGCATAAGTATTCAGCAGTACTTTTTTCAGTACTTGGTAATGTCAACTAGCCCTTTATTTCCTTTTCCCCTTTAAAGGGCTGTGAACTACAAGAAATATGCACGTAAAAGTGCAGCACAATGCTCGTTGTACGTACTCACCCGACGACGATGAGCAACAACACTAAAACTACTACTGCATGCAGACAATACAAGCGACACTACATTTAAGGGATCAGCCACTTGATGAGAAGGAGTGCAATAATAATGGTCGTGTAATCCTGCATACCTACACACACAGAGTAATAAAATCTTTTTGATGATGGGACATTACATGCCGAGCCTGTCTTTCTTATAAAAACATTAATACATGATCAATGTCTTGAGAGAGTGTCTTGTTCCTTAGTATATTGTAATGCTACATCCAAATTACAGTAACACTTTACTCGTTTTCTGTTTGCGAGCAAAAGTAAACTTTTTAGATGTACGTTTTATGCATGTGTACGAGTACATGTGGTTCTTTATGGTGAAGAGCATCCTAGAATATATCTAAAAACCCATATATGTATAATGTACTGTTGCGCTACATTTATACCATACCAAGCAAACATTATACAGTGGGTTATACAATACGGACGGATGGACAGAAAAGAGACTGAAAGCAAGCAACATCACAGAGAATGTAGTATGGCTGTGGGAGCCCCTAGGGCTCCTCGGAAATCTTTTTCAGCTTTTGTGTAATGCCTGATGTTACGTTATAAACCTTAACAACATTACTGTTCTTTAGCAATGTACTTCACATTACAAGCGCATACACATAGATTCAATGGAGATATATTAACCTGTACATATGCAGTGGTACGATTTTCCTTTGATAGTTCATAGCAGCAGCAGCAACAGCAGTAAAACATTTTTTACGAGAGAAAATGTAAGCACGATATAAAACTCTTATTGTGTTTTGCTCGTCCATATTCCGTTCTTCGTACTCAATACTCAGCAAGTCAACTCAACTCATGTGTGTACGATGATGCCGTTCTATTCTATTCTTAAGTGGATGGAGGCAGAATGCCTACGCACCAAAATAGGTATTTTATTGAGTTCTCCACTACTGCATCATTTCATATGCCTACATGACAAACATGAAACAAAAGCTTTATACTTACAAGTTTACTTGGTATGAGTTTGACTTGATGTGAAAAAATTCTTTGCATAGCAGGTAAAAGGGCCAAGTTTAGGTGGTAGGCTAGTGGTAAATGGGGTATATTTTACTTGGTTTCTGTTCGCTCATGGTTGTTGGAAGAAAGGACTCTGAAGCTGACATAACTTTAAAAGCTTTTCTTTGTGGTGACTGGTGACAAAGACGGAGTATCAACAACCTCAACAAAAACCAAAAATCATGAAAGATTTGTGTTGCTTTGCTGTAATAAGCTATGTGCAGTCGCCTTAAACGCGTTTAGTTCAGTATTGCTATTAAACACACTACACGTTTGATGTAAATTGAAAGTGGACAGATGGATTTCCCATGTTCTAAATCAAATATATAATGGTAAAATGTAGAAACGTCTTTCATGCATTTGCAAAGATGCTGACTGAATCTCTTGAGCAGGACTTGCACTTCTGTGTCGATATCAAACTGTAGTATGCTAAAGCAAATTGCAGATGCCAACCAAACCAAAGACCATGCATAGTAATAGTAATGAATATAAACGTGGGAAAATTACTATTCACAAAATAAACAGAATTTTATGTAATCAGTAAAATATAAGAAATTAATAATGATCGAAATTACATCGGTAAGTAGATCAACTGCGAACTGATTAATTAACACGCTCCCGTTTACAGCCATATTATAATTATGATAAAAAAATATTGGAGAAAATGACCGTGTGAACAAACTTTAATTCTGCGCAATAAATTGAAATAAAACCAAGTTAAATTGGAGAATTTTCTATCATATCTTTTGCTACGCAGCTGTACCAAAATTATTAGTTAGTCCTGCGTGTAAAAAATGTACGTAAATATGAAAATTCACATAGGTATGTACCAGTACGAATTTATGTATGTGTGTTATAAATTTCATGATGTCTTTTATTGCCTTCCCAATTCAAAAGTATAATAAAAATTCACAATTTTTCGTTTACTTTTTTATCTGTATAAAAGGGTTATTTATTAGAAAAACCGAATGTACTGAAAATAGTTTTAAAAAATTATAATTGTTTAAGTACAAGACACTACATTTTGTAGATATCATTAATTGTCTCTGCATATCGTGTCAACGGATGAACATGGAAGTTTATGGTATTTTGCATGCATTGAAATAATTCGGCACATGACATGTCCGTGAACAACATGAACTTACATATTATGTAGCTGGTTTTATTTTCTTTGTAAAAACGTACACTTAGGGAACGTCTTAATTCAGCGCCAAATCAAATGCTGCGTAGATTGTAGATTACATAGGATATTATGCTTTTCATCGAAGACGAACTTTCTCCGTTGCAAGAGCAAGTTTTCTAATGTTGTACATTACTCCAGCTGCTGCGCGCTGAAGCTCATTATCTAATGATCCAATCATATTTATTAGATACGGTACGACACCACACTGATGCATTGTAATGCAATTTCTAGGATCCGATGATAATGCTGCCAGGGCCTTTGCTGCTGCTCGATGAACCAACGGATCCTCAGATGCCAAGTAGCAACAGAGTGGGCTAACTGCTTTCCTTCGACCAAAATCTGTGGAATTATTTTTATATTTGCAACATTCTGCAATTGCGGAAGCCAGGCATCTCCTCAATTGATCGTCCGTCTGCATACCGAGAACCATGGAGTAACGATTTCAGTAAATATTATTGACTGCACTCAAGATTGGATTTTTGTATATGAGCAAGTACTGTATTAATTACCGTTGGTGCCAACTTGGCTAAATTCTGAACTACATTATGATCAGTCATTATACCTGAATCACAAGAGTTTAATGAATTTCAGTTAGCTATTATGTTATGCTTTTAAATTGAGGAAAAAGCCTCGAGTCTTGGGTAATAAATAATTTATTATACATAGGCACCTAAGTTTTCATCGTTTCTGGCAATCACACTAACAGCTTGGCTAACTGCTGCTTGCACCATCATTTCATTGGACTTCAATAGATTGACTAGCGCCTCCAACCCACCAACAAAATTCCGAACCACATCCCCACTGTCTTTTGAACTTTCCACGTACTATTGAAAAGTAAGGATATCAAAGATTGTAAAAATGACGTTTTGTGTACTAATTATTTTGTGACTTGGATTTGGACAAACGCACCGGACAAATAGCCCATGCTGCACTGGCCTGCACATTTGAATTGGGATGTTTGAGAAGTGACCAGACCAACCTGAACCCATCCTGTTGGTCCATTTCTCTCCTCGCCTCATCATCCACCGCCAGTTGCCCAACAGCCTTGGTGGCATTTACCAGTAACGTAGGGTTGTTAATAGTTAAAAGCCCAATCAGCGGCGGAATAGCCCCAGCTCTTTTGATGAGCCGAGCATTTTTTGCATCTGCTTTCACGATCTGTTCAATTGCTCCAGCGACATTGGTCAGTACATTTTCGGGTTCGTCATCCAATAGTTGAACCAACATTTCAACCAAACCTTGTTCCAAATACTTTCCCGCTTTTGCTATCGCAGACGCACACTTCCAAATCGCTCCGGTAGCTGCAGCCAACAAAGGCTTGTTTTTCCTTAGGTGGTCATCCAAAATTATGCTTATAAGCGGATCAATTGCTCCTTTCTCGTAAACAATTTGCCGACTTTCAGCATCTTCTGCACACATATAAATGGCTGAAGCGCAGAACTGCAAGAAGAAACAGAAATACAGAAGCTGAATAAAACAATAGGTAACATTTCGAAAATTCGCAAAGCTAGAAGGACAATTCGTAAAAGGGCGATCAAATCAGTAGACTGCTTGTAAGTGCATGGTGCCACAGCCGACCATCACCATTTTCTCAGCCAGCCAAAACAGTTTACCACAAGAAAAAAAAAATTCACCCCACCTGGACTAAATCGTGGTTTGATGATTTGAGCCCTTCAACAAAGTAGTCCAACAGTCCTTCTGTTCGAATAGCTAGACGGAAGCTAGCTTCAGAAGCGCATTCATGTAGAATTCCGACCACGGGAATGACAACGCTAACATGTCGAGTTTGAAGAAGCTTTGCAATAAGTGGGATAGCACCAGCACGGCGGATGGCATCTTTGTTTTTCGTGGATCGAGCAAGGGACCAGAGGGCCAAAGCACCACAACGTGGTACTTCAAAGTCAGTTTCATCGCCGTCCATTCCACCAGAAAACATTCCAGGCTGCTCGAAGTCGAGCATGTCAACCTGAATAAAATTTGAGACTCGTTTTGTACATGCAATATTCTTTTCTGGAAATCAATGAAAACTTGTTTCATTACTTACCAGTCTGCTGATTCCATCACCCTTGCGCATTGCCCTTCTAGCTTTGCGAATTTTCGAAATGTTAGCTATTGTTTCAGCAGAAAGTAACTTGAGCTCTTTTGCAGGGTCTCGCAACGTATGAATTAACGTGTCCAATCCCTACACGAAAAAATAGTCATATTAGGTAATCATAAAAGACACATTAAATGTCACACAATGACGAAAACAAATTGACAATAATATGCAACATACTCGCATATTATAAATGTTCCTGCTAATTTCAGGATTAGATGAAATTTCTCTCAGCACTAACAACGCTGCTATTTTACAGCGGTTCTCGTCCGTTTCCAGAATATTCAGTAACACTTCCAACCCTCCTGCCTCCTTGATGGCTATTTGAACGTAGTAATCTCTGAGGTTGAAGTCTCTCAGAGAGGACATTGCAATAATTGTTGCTGTAGGATTGCCAGCTTTCACATACTTGATCAATCTTTGAACTTGCCAGTACTCGGCAGGAATCTCTGGGTTTTCAATTTGATCCCCGTCGTCATTTTGCGACTCTGGAGAGGATTCTGCGTCTGAAGAGAACACTCGCTTGGATACTTTAGTCGTTCCAGTCCCTCCATCGTCATTGCTTTCGCTTAGTTCAAGTTCGGAAAAATTTAGAGCATCCAAGTCAGTCTCATCTTCCTCCTCCTCCTCTTCACCTTCCCCTTCCTCTTCTCCCTCACCAGCGTCATCCTCCTCTTCGAGAACCAAACCTCCGCCTTTCGTCGTATCTGCTTCTACGAAATCTTCAATGTCTTCATCGCCATCTTCTTTGTCGTCCCCAGCGCCTTCTCCATCCCACTCTACGTCAGCATCTGCCATAGTATTTTGTGACTTAATCCCCGACTAGCGGCTAAGAATATGTACTTTTTACACGCTGACAAAGTATCCAACAAGATAAGGTATTCTGGAGTGGGGCAAAGTGATACAAAAGTTGGGGAAAGCATTGGATAGACGGTAAAAGTTGTCATGCTGATCTCATGCACTCCTAAACAGAAATGAATACTGAATCCTTTGAAGGCTGGAAACAGCTCTTGATTCAGCTCATGCCTTGTTTCCAACTTTCCCAAAGCAGTCAAAACGTCATCAGAATATACATGTAATAAACTATTGTGCAACAAAAATCGGTTTAACGTGACAAAGTTGTACCATCAAATTCATCAACAAAAAGGTTGAAAATTGATAGTAGAGAAGAAGTACGGCTATTATTACAGAGTATGATGGAGTTTATGAAAGGGTAAGACTTCCTGCCACCGCAAAATAAAAAATGGCTCAGGCAAACAGAAACAAGAATATCTTCAAGCAGAGTTTGCTTTATATTTATATTCGCCTTCTGCGATGAATTGATGCACGGCGGCACATTCATTTTAGAAACCACCCTACCCATGCTCATTCCAGAATGGCAACGCGTGCACACATAATAAATTACTTGCATTTATAAAGTGTCGCATGCATTCTTTGGTAAACTTACTATAACCATTTTGATGCTTATTGTGTTACACTCCACGCAGAGTGACAATGACATACTGGATAGTAACTTGTCAATGGAGTGGCGGATTCCAGGTGAGAAGAAAATGAAAAATTGGATAGACTTCAGAGGCATTGTTGCTCTGCATGAATCGCGTGTCATATCGGTTCATGCTTAATCGTGTAAAATGTGAATATTTCTAGTATTTCTCAGATATATTATATGTGCGTTGCGAGTGATGAGCATTAAGATTAAGAGCATAATAATGCACGTTATAAAGAAAAGATGGGCGCTCATGAATTAAATCCTAAAACCAGAAAATATGTTTCTATACATAGTTCCGCCACTCGATTCGACCGCAATATTCCAATTACTTAAAATTGCTGGGAAAAGGCTGAGCCTCTTTATGACATTATATTTCGGGGTCAACCTTATTGTCAAACATATATGATAACGCATAGACGAATTAACCAATACAATTTTTTTATTCATCAACGCTTCTTATAAAAATGTATAAACGGTTTCTATTATTTCATGATAATATACTTTTAATTACATGTTGATTATTGAATGTAGTTTAATTAAGAACATTCGACAAAAGTCATTTCATTCATGAAATGGATATATCAAGTATCCTGTCGTGTCAAACTGATTCCTCTAGGAGTACACCTTTCCATGTAAATTATGCCCATTATAATTATTTGTGCATAAGGGAAAAACAGAGATGACTGGCTACTCAATTTTATTAAAAATTTGGCAGTGGAAGTAAAAGAATATCGGAAGTCTCAAACAGAAGAGAGGTTCGTTAAAATGTACACAAATGTGTGCCTCAAATACAAAAATTCTCCTTCACGTCTATTACACACTGATGAGGTTACACCTCCAAACTGCAACTTATACACATTAATAAATGCTGCAATTCCTGCTACAATTTAAAGAGTCTTCGTTATCAGCATAACTTAATTCCTACTATGTACATATGTATGTTAGTAGCCAACCAGATTACAACTTTGAATGAGTGTAATTCACCGGGCTTCATTTTGGTGCAAAGCTGTACCTGTCAGTTTAACTACTGATCCTAAAATTAAATAAAACTAGATATTACACACATCCACTCAATAACTGTAGTATAGGTTCCTACCATTCAAATATAAATTAAATCTATAAAATGTCAACATCAACTCACTTTATATATTCCAAAAATGTACAGATCATATATGAATACCTACAACAGGTATGTATCATTATTAAAATTGACACAACAAAGCTCACACTGTTTGAAATCATAGCTTTAAACAACAATTGTAAAGTTTCAAATAATGTAAAATATATATACAAATAGTGTACACCTAAAGTATCATGTAATTCTAAATAAAAGTAGTACATATTAAGTGATCGTTAGAAATAGAGAAAACATTCAAAGTGGACGGAATATGTTACTTTTAGTTTGTTGAACAGATTCTAAAGAAATCTAATTATTTTATCTAATCACAGAGAGATTGTGAGAATATTACTTATTTAATACTTGTAGGTTTTTTATGAAAGGCTGTAAAATATGTGTATTAAGTATTACATGAATAGAACTTACTCAAATAGTTTGAACACATAATGTCTTGCACGTTTACGACAATGTCATGATTTACGAAAACTTAAAAATCGGGATGAAAATATTAACCCGCTACAAACAACAGGTATGGCAAGCCATGAGATTGACAGAAAATAATATTCCTTTTAAAGTCTTCCAAGTTGAGTTCATTTTATGCAATTACAACAATGTACACAAATGGCATTAAAAACGGTAGCAAAGTGGAAAGTCGAATGGTTGAGCCGGTTCCCAAGCCTTTAAAGAATGTGATGACCCTCTCCCCTTCCTCTTTGTATGGATTGGAACCATCATCAAAGTTCATTGGACATTGATCACCTAAGAAAATAAGTTTAAAGATTTAAGCTTTTAAAGTTACGTTCCTTTGGATAATCATTTTGAGTTTACTTACGTTCTCGTTCATACTCCTCCATAATCAGAGAGACAGCAGCTCCCTCAGTGTAGTTCCAACTTGTAACGTCCTGGTTTAGAGAGCAAAACGGTCCGAGAGCCAGTGACATTCTCACACGATTCAAATCTTCCCTTTGGTACACCCAACAACGATATCTACTGAAGGCGTCCATTTCGTCGTAGGTAATCAAATACGATTTCAAATTCTCTTTCCAGTAACCAATGCATTTCATCTTGTAATCAGGGTCGCCTGAGATGTTTTATAAAATATTTTCAAATATGAATTTATGACTTAATTAATGACATAGTAGAATTTTGAAAAAAGCTCTCCTTAATTTAGAGGAAAGGAGAAAATGAAAGCTATTATTTTGTAGCAAAGACGGCAAGTAGTTTCTTTTTTAGAAAAAAATGCAAAGAATTTATCACATGAGTTTGTTTTCAAAATGTGCTTGTCAGAATTTAAATTTGTACTACAAAAGAGAAGATCATTTGAAAGAAAAGTTAATTTGTAGTAGTTAATTCTAGTTCATCAACAGCCAACCCCATATTATATAGAATTCCACCTTCCTAATGTTTTCGATACGCATAAATCAGTTATTAAACCGTCAACCATTTCAAGTTTCGTTTTCCCATCAATAATCCAAACTATACGTGGGGACGTAAGCCCATTGAATATTTCCCTAAACCCGATCTGATTGTTACAAATACATTTAAAAAGTATAGGATTCATACTGTAAATGTCCACAGGTCGACCCAGATAGTCAACGGTGAGACAATATGTTTCATCAATAGTAACTTCCTTCTGATCCTGGTCACACACCGAAAAATCAGAAATGTTTACTTTACAATATGTTCCAGGTCTGGGAGACTGCGTAACTCCTCCTAAAATCCTTGTTTCAAATGGAACTTCTCCCTTTTGGGTGAAATTAAATTTGCCAGCGACAGGACATCGAATTGGAACTGGATTCTTGGCTGTGACATTTACCAGAGAAAATAAACAAAAGATTATGATGAAAGATTAAAGAGAAATTACAACATGCAGTATATACAATTTGTGCTTAGATTGACTAAATACAAAATACGAGTTTTTCACGTTGCATTATACTAACGCGATCATAATATACTACGCATTGTCTTCAGAAAGCGGTACCGATTAAGCTTAAGTATTACTTTGATGGCTCAAGTTGAGCACTTCTAATAGGAAGGCATGGAGGAAGAGGACAGGACGCATGAAATAAAAAGTTTGCAACTAGTAAAAGTCATCGCCATGCAAAATATATGATTCGGCCGAGTTGCGGAGAAAGTCAATCCTTCAGAGGAAATAGCAAAGAATGTAACATGCGAAGAGAATCATCTTTGATATCATGGTCATTTTTATCATCGTCATTACTGTAAATATCTAGTGGCCGTCCGAGATAATCCACACAAATATTTTCCTCAACATCAATTACAATCTCGTTGTGTCCTATGTCACAATTACGGAAGGAGGAAATGTTCATCTTGCAATTGAGCTTTGGTCTTGGCGAGTCCGTAATGCCATTCCAAATGCGAGTTTCAAATGGTGTTGTACCTTTCTGGTAGAATTCAAAGTAGCCTCGAACGGGACAAGGGATTGATACAGGATGCTTGGCTATTTTTAAAAAGCACAAATGGTAAAATAGCGAGGCAAAATCGGACCAAGCTTTTCCGCTTCCCAGCAGGATTCAAACTTTTACTTTTCCATAAAAGTAATCAAGTAACCAAACCATATTATTATTGAATGCTTTGTGCAACTTGTTTCACATACCCATGATTTTCACACACCCAGTAATGATTAAACAACCTTCACCATTAATACAATATCCAAGTCCCAATATTCACAAACTACTTAAGCATACACCACATACAAATAATCAAACTATTTAATCCTCTCAATGCTGAATGAATACGTATTGTGTTTCATTTAAAATCATTTATGGGTGATACTGGTTGTAAAAACATAAAATTGTTATGATTATAGGATTAATACATCAATATATTAATTAAAGTTCTTGCTTACCTAACATCAAATCATATTTCCACGCGTCTAAATTTTTAAACTGGACCCAAGAGCAAACCGTAGCAAAGTCGTCATTGATCAAGGCAAGACTCTTGCGATAGCGAATAATGTTGTGGTGTCGAGCAACAAAGTCCAAGCAAATGAAATCTTTCTGGCTGTAGTAAACGTAACAACAAAGGTTCGGTCGTGTCATAAGAGTACTCAATGCATTATGCAAACTGTTGATACATGAATACAAATGAATTTCTAATGACAATACCATCCGTCAACGGTCAACCGAGCCATCATGTATCGGCTTCCTCTTGCCTCCTTGCAAACATACACAGTTCTTCTGTAACGGCCTTCGTCGGGCCAATAGGTTTCCACAATGTGGGTGGAATTGATGACAACATCAGCGTCAAGATTGGCGGTGTTGATCCAGTCTCCACTGTAGTTTTGAGGTAGTTTACATCCTGGCGTTACCACTTCGGATTTTACTGTGAAGGTTTTTATAAAAGTCGAAGGTTGACAATATCGTAGCTGTCAAATAAATGTTTGTGTAAATCCCATTATATGTCATGTTCATACCAGGCGTAATTCGTAATCTTTCTGGAGCACTTTCAGATCCCTTCAACGTATTGCACTCTGCAGTAATACTGGCTGCGAGGAAAAAGTCGTCATCTCTGTTTCTGAGGAAGCATCGGTACTTTTCATCCTTCCTCGATTCCTTCGTATTTACAACAGCGAAGAAATGATTCTTTCCAATGAACCAATCTCCGAGACAGCTATACTCCACGGCTAACATGCAACAGTAAATGGATAAATTGTAACTTCAAAAGTTCCCATAATGCCATACCAGTATCTTTCTGATACGAGAGAGTGAAAATGCAATTTAGCTGGGAAACATACTTCCATCAAAGGTTCCAGTCATTCCTTCGCATGCTTTGTAAGTTATGTTAAATTTTTGATTTGTAATTAAAAACTGGGTTCCTGGTGTTTGGCAAGATTGTAACGTTGCATCAGGATGATCGCATTCCCCTGTAAAGCGGAAACGGTTTTGGTATGCAAATTGCCATACCCCTTCCAAACTTGAGCGACAATTGACTGGGACGGGGTTCTCTGAGAAGAGTGTGATAATATTTTGGTCAGGGTTGAGACTTCGACACACCTCATCTGGTGTTGGGCGCTCGCGTCCATTCGGAAAATTAATACATCCAGCTGCAAATTAAAAACCTAGGTCAATCTCTTTTTCCGACTTGTAAAGCTATTAATTACCGGAATGATTCATTCCAATCAATGAGTTTGTTATTTTGTTGTTGTATTTATATATTTGTATAAAATCGTATGTTGCTCACTTTCTATTTTTTCAAGAATATTGACCGTTCGTACAAAGACCCGCACACAATGAAAGCAGTTATCTTGTTGAAATATGAACGTAAAATTTACATGGTGCTCAGCAATCATATCAACAAGATAACCACGATGCGTCATTGTTCGGTCGTCAAACACGGTGAGCGTGTTGACATTTTTCTCTCTGGAGAACCATGCACCACGAATCACTTGCGGTATGATTGGCGGAGGATCTTGAGGCCTTCGCGGCGAGGACAGAAACGGTGGCTGACATGATGAAAAGTTTATAATAGCAACAAAAAGGACTGCAGAAAAATCAAACAAATTAAACGCTCAGTTTTGCTTAGCTTGCCCATAATAGCTCATTAGAAACTTTAGATTTAATTTAATTTTACCTAAAGATAAATGCATCCTTTCAACCAATCGCTTCAGATTAGAAGCTCTCATCTCGTTTTTTGCAATTATTGAAAGTTCAAAATTACATGAGTACTTATTCACTCCGCACAGCACAGAGTTAATATAATGATTTATTTAATAAGTCATGACAAATGACGCAGCTTTTGCTCTAAAATTAAGTAAATTAAATTGATTCTTGAGATTCACTTTGATCTTAAAATTGCATTTTCCAGATCACATTGTCACATTGTGTTAATTTTGACAACAATTAATTGATAAAATGTACTACACACCCTTGTGAATGATTCATCAACACTGAATCATTCCATATTCCACACTATATTTTAAATAATGCATCATGTACAGCATAGGATGGCAACGGCTAAAAGGGTTCGATGGATGGATACAACATAGGACCAATCTCAATCACATTATCACACAATGCATTGAGCATTTTTTACCAGACACCTGGTCAGGTATCAGTCATAAAAGCACAGCTAACACAATTGTACTCACATACACTATTGTGACTGACTAAAGAACAGGTGCAAGTGTGCAAAAAGGGGTGAAAAAACCAACATACCTACATACAATATGTACATGCATGAGCATTATTACCATTACATAATCGTGAGTATGCTATGTGTATGCGATTCCTCAGGTTAAAAAGTGAAAATGTTTCCCATTGAAAATTTTAACCAGCATTGTAATAGTAGGTAAGCATGCATAGGTATATTATCTATAAAATTACACCTTCTCATTATTGTGAACTCACTGTGCAGTGTATTGGGAAGGACTTGTATTTCTGTCAGTATAGTGGAATTCTTGACAATTCATGTAACAATGCACTGACTGACCGTTTTAGTGTCTGTGTGAAGGTAAAAGCGAGGGTGAAGAATCCTTTCAGTTTCACTGGAACCTGTAGCGGTTATGCTTCTCTGAAGTTGGTAACTGGTAACTGGACGTTGTTTTGCATGCATGGTCATGTTTGAAGGTTTGAAGTTTGATTGAATGGTATTATCCACAATCCACACAGCTTACTTTTTATCTTATGAAATCGAACAAAATTCATGCATGAAACTATTCATGCACCATGATCTTCCTGAGTATGTAATTATTACTGACAATGAATATTACTGGCAAAACAGTCAAGAATGAAAACCGATAAAACTGTCGACGTTTGGAAATCTAAAAATATAAAGTTGTGCAAAATACATTTATTAAAAAATTCATAGGCATCTAACAAATATATTCATACGAGACAAAAAATATTTATTTCGTGATATTTATCTATTTATTTATCACTGATTTACTTTCTTTTTTATTAACGGTTACTACTTTTCAAACAAAGAAGGAAATCAGGCAAATAATATTGTATGCGTATGTATATGCATATTTAAAACGATTAAATGTTCACAAAAGCCAAGAAAGTGAGCAGTTGCACCTGCTTGTAACAATTTGTAACTGTTTAGTAGTAATAAGGAATGTGGATTAATTTAACAATAAGAGACAGTTACGTTGTAACTGTTACGTATGTATGTGTAGGCGGGGGAGGAGCTGATTGCACGTACATATATTGCGGTGGCGGTGCGATTGGCAAAGGTTGCGATTGAATTACAACAGTGTTTTGAACCACGGGAGGATCTTGCGAGACTATGATTAAAGACATGCATGAAAAAAGTTAGATTGGACGAATTGCAGTCAAAATTGTAGCTAAAATTAGTAAAACTTTTACATACCGACATAACATGCATGGCAGCAGCCTGGTATCCCTCCAAGCAGAGTCAGCCCACAGTTGATACAGAGATCACATCCTACTCCTTTCTTAAAACAAACGGCCAATGGAGGGCAAAAACAAGCCAAAATGTGTAGACACATAATAATTATTATAATATATTAATTGATAGATTCACAGACTATTGTTTAAAAATGTGACACAATTTTTATCAATGTGAACTATTGATTGTAATGAAAGTAATGCAGTGAAAATGGGGGAAAGCAATTAGCTGGAATTGATGGAGATTGGGGAAACTTGTAGACAAGTCATGTAACACGCACGGAAAAATATAATTTATTGCCCCAATGGTACTGAATCCCAATTCTATACTGACATGTCAGTTTATAATTATATATTTAAAAGTGGAAAAATGTTGACAGAGTACATACTGCGAACTCAATGTCTCTTATCCATTATCTAATCACAAAAAACAGGAAGGATCGAGTTTTCCTGTGTTGTACCATTCTGGATCCAGGTATAGCTGACGTGATTTTATGTTTGTGAATTTGATATGCTTTCTACTGAATTCACGGAAAAATGCCGAAATTTATTGAGAATAGAGTTGTCGCTATATTGCAATTGCAAATTACATGCTTATAATTTTTTTACTACAGTCAACAAATATATACTCATTTGTGATTTCTGATTTTGACAAGGATAAGTTAGGGTTGCTGTGTAATCTAGTATGAATGGTATTTGTTGATTCTGATGCGGGCTGGCTTTGTGCTAAAATTTAGTATATAGATACGTACAAATCAGAAATGTGCCATGTCGAATATGCTTATGCTTAGTTAGGTAAGTTATGTTATGCAGCCAGCAGCAAAATAGCGTTTAAATTACAGCACGTAAAAAACTGCCATACGATGCACATCATAATCTTATATCATATTATCTCATCAGTGATGAACTAATATACATAGTGGCTCGATTTTTCCTAGTGCATACTACTTTTCAGTTACGGATAAGAACCATTTGTGCGAGTTTTTGCATATCGGTACAATCAATCCTCCACAGCCAAATTATGCCAAATTATTTCTAACAAATGCGGAATGAGTTGCAATGTCACTGTCTAAAAAGCACCGTAGAAATTCGACTTGCTTCAGACAATTCAGAGGACATGTTCATATTATACTTTGTAATAATGCACTTGCACACTCTCAATTTCTTGGATGATGGATGGGACCGGGATTATAGTTTAATTTGCAGTTTAGCACGTAAAACGAATACGATGTGCAAAGCAAAAATTAAATTGGTTACTTTCAACGCAATAATTACTCAGCATGTATGCAATTGTGACGTCCTAGGATTCTATGCTTTCTGCCTACTTTCGTTTTCTTTCGAGACCTTTCCGTTGTTTCTAAAAGTAAAGTTCCAAACTCATTGTGAAGGCTTCTATGTTAACAAAGAATAGTATTTTTGTCCTTTATTTTATTCATTAAAATCCATTAGTTCATTAACAATCGTTGTAAGTAAATGCAGTATATAAAATTACTTGACATGTATAACAATACTAGAATAATATACTTCGGTCATAACAATAATTCATTAATATATGTAGTAACAAACATTTGATTATACTACGTAACTACACATTTTTCTTTATCAATAATGATAATAATTACGTGAATAAATTATTCAGAATAATGTAAATCTATAAATATGTTGATAACAGAAGTTTATTATTGTCAAAAATCTTCAAAACTTTGGTAGATCAATTCAAAAGAAAAAACAAAATGATTAGACACTAACTACTATTTAACTAACTGACCATAAATGCATAATATATCTGATAATCTTCGGAATTAGGAACAGAGATAAAAAAGTTTTACATATACACCTCACACCTACAAACAACTCACTTGGTCATACTGTCTCCTTGTCCATAGTATGGGGGAGCGGAGGTGTACATTGGCGGTGGAATATTGCCTGGAGCTCCTGGTGGAGAAGGATAATGTGGGTTCATTGGAGGTTCTGACGGATAGTAGTGTCCAGCGTTGGTTGGAGCCTGTGGAGGTAGATACTGTGGAACGTGCACAGTAACATGCTGAGGTTGGGCAACCACTGGTTGAGGTGCCTGAACATGAGTCACTTGAGTGACTTGTATGTTAGCCTTTGTCTCTTGACTAACTAAAAGTAACAAATTAAAACCCATATTTTACTACCGTGAAAAGACAATGGATTTTGAGGCAATGCATGCATTATGAGTTTATCCGGGGTTGAGAAATGATAATCATATCTTGCCGCCTTCGCAGATATATGTTTTAATGAAGCTAGTGAAACCAAATAACAATTAATTATTTATGACAACTTACCAATGTAACAAGCGAACAAACAACCCGGGAAATAGCCGATAAGTGTGAGCAAGATGGACAAACAAACTTCAAAGTTGCAGCAGCCCCGTTTCCAGCACACTGCCAGTGGTGGAAAGAGGCAAGCCAGAATTTCACCACACATCTTGATTGGTTTTCCGGAGTTTTTGATTGATCCTTCAAGTCCTAAAAGCAGAGTAACGCAAAATACAAGACAAGTCCGTTAAAATATTAATTAAATTAGTCTATTTCTCATCTCCCATAAACACACACACACACCTTTAATTGTTTAATAAATTGAAGAATCGAGTTGGTCACTAGAGGATAGGGTATTTTTTGCATAACAAATTCGACAGTCAATGGACAATATAAGTAAAATTACCTGAATAATGATCGACGAGAGAGTTTTGTTAACAATGTCAGGTCAGCGAGTTATGAATGCACGAAATATCCAAAAAATGTGGTCAGAGTCCGAATCCTAACACTTGTCCCTTGCAGTCCACTACTCGGCAGTTGAAACGAAGTCTTGAGTTCGTGTAAGAGAGAGACAGCACGCGTAATCTTATTTTTTATTTGGATGACACGAACAATTTACAAACTTTGTACTAGTTTGCAGCGGTAACGCACTAACAATAGTTACACAATACGAAATGTAGCTGGAGATAACGGACAATAAAAGGAAAAAGCGATATTAAATTCTACCAAGAAATTAGCTAGGCTGCGCACGAATAATAATCTCAATCTCGAAACATTTGCTAGAAATGGAGCATAAATCTCAGTCAAGTGTTCACACAAAGAAGACGCGCGACAAACTTGACTCAAGAAGCCAGAAACGAAAATGAAGCTGGAACTCTTCGGCGGACGACGCGACGGAGGAAATGTTGTGAATAGGTAATAGGTACTTATGCAGTTCGTATACACTCTAATTTTGTAATAGTGCGGCTGTATTCTGTCTGTAATGGATCCAGCTAATGACGAAGTGTATTTGTATCGAAACCAAACTATAATTACCTAGATATAAAATGTACAACAGCTTCAACATGTAAAGTATTGCTTTCTTTCCTTCTTGTAGCTTTTCATTCGAATAATCTTTACAAGAAGTATTCCTTCTTGTTCCTTCTTATTCATTGAAATGAATGACTCATTCGGTTCGGATATTCTTTTTTCTTGTGCGACATTTTAGTAAATGATTTTGGATGAAGCTGAACAGAATGCATGCATATTATTTCATCGTCTTTATGAAGGCAGGAAAGCTAAAGGAAGGAGGTAGTTAAAGAAGGAACATACGCACCAGGTTAAAGACCAATGCTTGGCTGTATCCCCAAACTCAGACAAAATAGATGGCTAGTGCGAATGAATTTTACAATAAATAATATTACATACAGTTTTTTTCAATGTTTTCCATATTGTCAACTCGGTCCTGTCTGTCCATTGTAAGAATTTGCCTAGTTAGAGGAGAGATTTTAATATAAACTAGAGATGGGGATGTAAAAAACAGTACCCAAAATCCAACCGATCGGCTACCACCAAGCAGATATGTGTGGAGTGGAATATTATGGGGAGGTGCTTGTAGTTGTACTTGGTCTAATTTACCTAACAAATACTTAAAGACAGAAACTCAAAGCGTTTAGTTTAGCATTGGCATATTATTTAAGGTTCTATATTATAACTTAAGCACAAATCCCATTACAAAAGTATGAAGCGCATATACATGTGCGTTATCGATGGATCGAGCATCTTTCAATATTTTAAACAAAGACTATTCTTCATTTCCTTGTTATACAAACGAAGTACCAAGTAATAAAACGTTGCCTCTGTATGGTGCTTTGGAACAAAACAAGTTGGTCCTGTGTTCATAAGTTCACAATATAGTACCACATATACCCATATTCATATTTCATGGTAATAAAGTTTGTGAAGTAAAGTCTCGGTTAGAGTCATCACGATAAGAAAAGAAGCCTTGATATGCTAAAACTCCCCCTCCTGGTCATAACCCATGTAAACGATAGTGATAATGGGTAAATAAAAGTGATTACGTCTTTCGAGATTGTATGATATGATGTCATTACATGTTTTGAAGTTTAAAATAAAATGCATGAAAAACTCTGCTTATAAAGGTGTCTATTGATGGTTGTACGTGAGCGTGAGCCACAGCAAGGAGCAGAAAGTGCAATATAGAAAAACTATTCGAAAAAATATAGGGGTGTGTAAAACAATTTTTGCCACCACCACACTTAATACACTCACAAATCTGTTAGCAATTCTTTGAGTTGTCCAAGACAATAAAATGAACAATCGAAATATTGATTGATTCTAAGAAATGCATTTGCATTGTTATGTAATCGAATAAAATTGTATTGGAACATGCGACCGTGACATATGACAATGAATGCCAGAAAGGATGTTATGTAAATAAAATAGCTAAAACTAAATACTAGCATACTGATAAGTGATAACAATCGCCTTTTCTAGATATCAGTCATTGAAATTATAAACTAATCTTTTTAATACGACGACCGACAATGCCCATGTATTTTTAAACATACATAACACTCGTAATTCATCAAAAAGAAAGTCATTCTATAAACGTATTTATTCCTCGGGGACATGTATGTCCTATAATGCTCTAGTAAGCAATTGGCACTGCCAATTTTTGGCAGTAAGTTAATCTATGTCTTAAAATTTGATGAGATGATGAAACAAACAAGTTTCATGGAATTCAAGTTAATTATGGTAACACGAGAAAGACTAAGAGGCTGAAAAAGCAAAAAGAGGATTGAGATTTTGAGATGTTACATGTTTGTGTTGGAACAATAGTTTGCACAAAACGCTTGATATTACTTGGTATTATGCAGCAAGATATTTTAGCATGTCTTGTTCAGGATATTAATTTTACTTATCGGTCTCATGAATGCATTCTCGACCACAGCATTTGCAGTTTTTAACAGATAAGAACGTTTTTTTTGTCTTGTTTTTAATGGCTATTATATCAAGCATAGATACTTATAAATTCTAAATTATGGCCTGTATGTAAGTATCCTATTATCCATTAGTTTTTTATTTAAAGATCCTTAAAATTAATTTTATCATTTGCAATTCCTTTCAAAAGTATTTTTGCGTCATGCAGCAAATAGCAACTACAGTAATGTTGTTAGATAGTAGTTACTACACATTACTTTATTCTGTCACCAGAAAACAAACATTATATCCATCATGAACAACTAATGGTTCCAAGTTATTGTTGGTGTCACTAAAACTCTTGTCTACACTGAAGAAGCATTTTCGGTTGCAGTCCCAAATCTTTATGCTACTTATTCCATTTCTAGCATTACTTAAAGTTAAACCAATTCTTTTTTCATTTCAACTAGGTACTTCAACCATGTCACCCAAACAAAACGTAAATACATCGTACGTCAGTACCAAAATACGAACAACAAACAGTAATTAATCTCAGTTTCTATTTAATGTTCCCTCTAAGATATGGTTAACGAAAATATTTTCTTCATCCTCGTCCTCAAGCCAAGTCTATACCCGACCTGATCAAGCTATACAAAGGCGAAAATATCATGGCGCGTGTGGAGGATATGATGACTCATTAAAATTTCAAGTAAGAATCTGGAAGTTTAGATTAAATATAAATAGTACAATATGGGAACAAATGTTCAAAAGACATCGACAGCTAAATGCAGAAAACGTATTAATTAGTTTATGGAATAATATGGTATGGTCCAAAAATTGATTATAAATATTATCCGCACTCATAATCATAATATATGTAGTTAATATTAATGAAGATTTTTTACTGAATATACTTTATCATCACAATCTTCTATGTAGAAGTACAACGATAAATTGAGTATTATTGATTTAAATTCGATTTCTGCAATTCTGCATAACCAAGCGATTCAGTTTCTGCTCATATATGCGTTAAGCATCCTTTCACGGATTAGTCAATTAAAACGATAACAGGACAAGACGCAATATTGGACGACTTTTCTATTAAAGTCTTTTCTTGCAGTGTCATTCATTGATGCTTTCGGAGTTTGCAATTAAATTGCTGAAAGAAGTATTTAGTATTTGAACCTACATCATGCATGTTTGTTATGAGTTAGAGGAATGGATTTGAATGAAACTCTTTGTTATTACATTTCTTCACACATTGCTCACACTTCGAAGATCCAACTAAAACATGTTGTGTTCTCATTGAACTTCTCTAAGGTTCTCAGTTCTTATATACTGAACTCAAGTAAAATGAACCTGTTCTAAAAACGATTGCATGCTAAAAGTGATTTTTGTGCTGTATCGTATCGTTATACCCCACTAGCTTTTACATACACCTACAAGGATAAAAATGAGTCAGACAGTAAAGAGAGTAGCATCACATGTTTCTTATGACTATTATGACCTCCATCAGCACATTTCAGCAAGTTACACAGTGGAATCAAACATAACTCCGATGTGTACAATCATACAACGCATAATGCATAGTACATGATACATGGAACGTAACAAGTTTAGTAACGTGAAATAAAAGAGAAAGGACGAAAGGAGTCAAGGCAGTAAAGTGTTTCTTCTATTGCCAAGTGGTTTTTGACATTTCCAGAGATAAATAAAAACAACACACGTCACTACGTCACTTTCTGTGGTAATTTTTCATTAGACACATAAATTTATAAATTATATTATACGATTGAACCACATTGCCTCTTTCACAGAGCAAAGATTAAAAAAGCGATCGTATCGTACAATTTAAGAAATTAATGTTGCTTGAACGGAATAAAATTTAAAAATCACTGTTCGATAAAAACTTTTAAAATTACCTACTTGAGTAAGTTGTTGACATATTTGCATCACGCAAGTAGATGAGACTAGACATGAGTCATAAGGAAGAATTTAATGAAACTGTGGTTTGCATAAATCATAAATCGTTTGTAGTGAGTACTATAATGGTTATGGTTTCGTTTATCTCAATTTGTACATCTCCAGCCCTCAAATTGTCATAGTCGTTGGAAGTATTATTGTTCGTCTATCAGCCTCATCCAACAGATAACAATTAAAAATTTTGTTTCTCTCCTTTGTAGGCTATGGGGAACGTTGTTGATTTTTCACGTCCATCTTTTGGCGGACCTCCCCGGATCCCTCAGGATAACTCATGGACAGGAATAACTTGGAATGACTTCATTAGAACGCGAATTCCTCAAGATAACATTTCTCCCGACAATGGCTACACATTGTGTGGATATGAGATGCCAGAGCCTGTACTCGAGAGCATACTGTGTAGATTACCTAAAGATGAAATTTTGAAGTGCAATGCTGTAAGCCAATCAATCTCATATAACCTCATGTATTTACAAGAAAATGCAATATGAATTCACGTTAATCGTTTACTGTCTTGAATTATGATTACAAGGTATGTCGAGTATGGAAAGACCTGATTACTAGAAAATCCTTTTGGAAAAAATGTTACGAATACATAGGGATGTCATTTGATAAGGTGCCGTTACACATTAGGGAAAAACCTGAAGGATGGATGGTTTTGTATTCCCAATTTTGTTATGAAACATTCACGAAGAACTATATAGAAAATCCTTCCGGCCATTGTATGCGTTAAATGTTCTTTAACAGAAGTATTTTAACACAGAATAAAAATTACGTGTTGAGTGAGAATAAGACAAGTGTCTGTCCTTGCAGGTCAGTTGGACAAGTGGACTATTTTTAAGAACGGAGGAGATCGTTGGGTTGTCGAAGAAGAACCTATTGGATGCGAACCGCTTCCTGAAGATCTGTTTTTTGGAATCAACGATAAATCTTGTTTTGTCACCTCATTTCAGTGGTGTTCCAAATATGTTGTTGTAGATTTGTGGAAAGCTGGACTGAATCCGACCGTTATGAGAATAAGCTTACCTTTGCAGATCAAGTGCTCCCAAATGTAAGATGACATGAATGAAATTACAATGTTCGTCTTCCTTCAAAAATACTCACGTACTGTACCAATGAATGTAACAATTTTCGTAGGTACTCATCAAGATTTGACCAAGGTGGGGTGTTCCGCTGGGAACTCAGACTCTTGGATTCTCAGGAGAAAATTATTCGTGATCATAAGGCTGTCTATGAGCGTCCTCCCAGCACAAATTGGGAGACGGCAGAATATTCGTTTAAATTTAAACAAAGCCATGCAGATTTCATGCCTCAAATTCGGTATCTAGTGTTTATTCACGAGGGGTAGGTTTCCAATCTAATTAATCGTTATGATGACGTTATTCTAAACCCAAAAAGTCGCCCCATTGTTCCATTTCAGTATGCATAATAGTACTTTGAAATTCCAGGCGAGATAGTCAGTTTTGGAAGGGTCATTACGGAATGAAATTTGCAAGAGCTTGTGTCACCGTGCAATCATTAGATAGTGATCCGGAAGACGAATCAGAGCAGGAAGCGGATGAAACAGCACAAGAAGACTCTGGAAGCGATTACAACTAGCAGACAAAATCGTTATCAAGTACTTACGCAACCGCAAACAATTTTACCTTAGTTTCAAAGATCTGTGATCACTTGCAATGACGTGTTATAATTTGAACTTTAAATGCAATGTTTAACATTTATTCTTTACTTGTTGTTTTCGCATTATTGTCAGAACTGAGCTGCAAATAGTAGCAATGAAATAAATAATTGTCGCTGTTGTCCAGTTTTTAATCAATGTTTCAATTAGTTTACCTATGAATCAATGTAACATATTAAGAATATAAAATAGAATTTTGTATGCGTTGCTTTAAATTGTAAATGCCTGCTGAAGGCATTACGGGTTAAACGACGTTTCGGATCAAACTCTTCAAATTCGGATTCTAGTATATATGAGTTTATTTAATAATGTATATGAGTATGCCACACGATCGGTAAATAAACGCACAATATGAAACGCAGTCTTTTCTTCATTTTGGACATAAACCGCTTTATTTGACAATCACGAGCTCACTTTTATTTTCACGTAAAATACGTAACTCTAGTAGTAATATTGTTTATAAGTACCAATACCTGTACATTTTCCTGCAAGAACCATAATGTTTTATTGTATACCTAGATAGGTGACTTACGTATTACATAATAGGGATATATAGGTTATCATCATCATTATCCATCATATATATTTTATTTTCTGTAGTTTCATTTGACCAGAAATTATAGTGCTCTTAGCAAAAGATTTCATGTTTTTCTAAAGTTTTGGAGTGATTTGATTGTAAAGATATTTTACTGTTTGATCATCATAATCTTTTATTTTTTTTGTAAAGATAATGATTCTGTTCTTTTGCTCTGATTGCGGCATTTGCGTTTAATATTTTTATTGCGGAAAGCAGGTTTAGACAGAGTATTATGCTAACGTAAAATCTGGTATATTTGTAATTTTTACTAACTTGCAATGCATGATATTTATCAATATTTACTAAGAAAACCTTTACAAACAGAGCGTGTTGGGGGTTTTCAAGTATTTATCATAACCCATTCAGTAAATCTGTCCTAAAGAGGCTGATTATCTATTCATGTGGATGACACAAAACAAAAATGAATTGGGACTAGTCGGAAATCGCTTTCAATGATTGTATAGTTTTTTTCTACAGGAATCTGGAGTCAAGTACGCATAATAATAAAAACTATCGATTACACAATATTTCGCATATTTCTTCATAAAGTATATAAACAAGAAGCGGAGTATCTATTTTGTAAATGTCGACGGGTCAAGAAGTTAAGGTATAAAAACAAAACTTTTGCATAGTTGTCTCTACCGTTTTATTCATACAGAGGTGTATAATACAATTTGTTAGTTTCATTTCTACATGATTGACATTTCCAGAGAGAGTTGTGACTTTATTGTCACTGAAGTTTTAACGTAAGTATTGTATTTTCACCACACTTTGACAAGGTTATCAAAAATAAAACGGTCGAAATGATAAAACAAGAGTTCTTAATATTTTTTACAATCGTGTCTCGCGCAGATTTTCAATTTTGTGTTTAAATAAAATGGGATTTTAGAAATAAACCCGATTCTTGGTTGATGTACAATTTCCTACTTCGTACTGATTATATACAATGGTACTACATTATTTAACCACCTCGTTAAATGCATAACAATAATCATATCATCAACTAGTATTTCACTGTCGTCAACTTTTTTCTAATAACTCTTCCTGCTAGTCGCAGTCCCGCACTTTGCCCTGAGTAATCATTTCATTTTTTGTAGACTTTACTTTACAAATTATCTTAAATTAAATCTGACTGAACTATAAACCTGTTTCACATGATGAAACCCATTTCTCTTCGTTTCTTTACAATTGCCAATTAATTAGCGCAGTGTGCCATCTTACTGTTTTTTATATTACAATTTTATTACTACATTTACATTCTATTTCACTCGAAATGATTTTCGTTTAACAACTGCCCCTTTCAATCCTTCTCATTTTCCATCAATATCCTGCCGTGTATAAAAGTACAGAATGTCAAAATGTACATGATAGAAACTACAAAAATTCTAAAAAATAGTTTGTAAGTACAATGTTAACGTTACAATCATTACAAGTAGTCAACTGAATAACTCTAAATAATTTTTTATCCTCTCTGAGAAAACGTTTCTATTACAAATTGGATATGAAATGCATCGTCATCACACAATTTTAAATTTAGATAATTATACACATTATAATATGGTTCAATTTTGGAGTAACCAATAATAGTCCATAATATGCTTGTACAAAGACCTCACAGTTACAGAAAACACAATACAAATAGTACATTGTAATTTATGAATTGATTGTACATAGGTATATTCGTTTTTTGGTGTATGTCCCCATAAAAATGGATTTTGGTTTTCAAAAAAATGCAATACACATTCAGATTTTAATAGCTTGCCTAAAACTTGACCTGGCCCGAGGCCACAACAGTACCAAAATATTGTACTCCACAAATGGCATAGAATGTACCTATGTATAGAGGTTATTATAGTCACGCTCGATAATTTTCATGAGAATTGCTCCTGATGAGAATCCGCGTTAGCATAACTTTTATTTTAAGAGTACCGAACTGACTGACTAATCCAGTCTTTGTTGTCATCAGAGGTAATTAATTGATTTGGTGAAGGTCTAAGACAAGGTTTACATACTTCAGCATATCAATAATATATAATCCAACCACAATTCAATATAATAATACTTACAATCAGACAATCTGATCGCTATTTTTTGGTTATGATTAACTGTATTGCTTTTAAATATATTATATGTAAGCTTCTTTGTGTATTAAAACCTGACTAGGATAGAAAAGGTATTAAGAAATCAAGAATAATATATATTTTTTCTGAATAGTTTAACTGCATCTCTTATAAATTATTATTATTTCTTTGCAAATCTTCATATCAAACGCTCACTAAACCTTAGCTTTAGCATTGTACTGGAAACTACCTACCTATTTATTGTTACGTTAGCTTACATTAATTATATATTGATAACAAAGTATCATGATATGTTTTATTAACGAATGCAACTTTCTCGTCCATATACCACCGAAACCAAGTGCTTTCACTATTAGAACCGAACCTGTCTGCAAAGTGTGTTAAGAATGGCATCGCATAATAATATTTTGGTTGTTGAACGTCCATTGCAGCAATTAATAAATTTCTTTTTTTGTATGCCAAATGCAATTCCAATTCCAATAGTCAGCCAAATTTTCCAGTAGTACTACATGTCATTTTCCTGCTCTAGACATTCCTTTTTTATACGTAGAAAATAATTCGTTTGGACTTTCTTGGACTCCAAAGTTCTTCAAAAACAAAACTAATGAGGAATGAATGGGGAATTGTGAGATCATTTTTTAAAAATCACACCTTGTTTGGCCTACACATTTTTGGCATCTTCACGATTATTTCCTAAATTCCTGTCCCGAAGAAACTAAAGCAAATCTACTAGAGTGCGATGTACAGTGGCAGTATTCCTTTACGAAAAAACAAATAGGTAGTGCTAAAATATTATTGCAAATTCGACACAGGCAGGTCTAGGTCTATATCATCCTACGACTAATTACCTACTTGTGTGTTCTAAGGAGAGTTGTTAAAATTTCCTGTAGGTAACAATGTCCCCTTTCTTGAAGCTCGCTCCATTTCCTCTCGCATATCCACTTCAATTATTGTTATGTACCTGTACAATCCTATACAAGTGCCTTGCATTTTGACTCTCTTTTCAAAAACTGTCTCTCAGCCGTCAAAATTTTTATTGCTTTATATTTTGCGTTTTGGAGGTGCGATGGATTTTAACATTTCTCAAAAAAGCACCCTCTTCCATTACCTTGTTATAACATTGCTACATACAAATGAAGAATAATGTATGTTTTATTAACCAGGCCTTTTGTGAATGAGTGCTTACAATTTGTCGGTAAATAGTGTCTAGCTCTACTGTGCTGAAAACGTGAGTCTTGCTGTGACTTAACTTTATCTACCTAACGATTTCTTAACTAATTACAGTATGGAAGGATGCTGCAAATAAGTCAACAAGTGTTCCAGTGTGTGAAAATGTAGAAGAACATCAACAAATGACTGGCATTCTATGGATAGTTATATTAATGAGCCCCTCCTTCAACTTTTCACCTTGTGTAGTAAAACATAAATGCTTTTGAATGTGAGTCAGAACTATCTAGCTTGTAGTAGTACAAAATAACAATCGAATGGATTTCAATGGCCGATGATGATGATGATGCAACGTTCATGTAATATAACTATTTTAACACTAGAAAATTGCAACAATGCTTGTAGTATGATTTTTAGGTGCAAAATGTATAGGTTTTGTCAACATTATTGGGCAAGTGACAAGGGATGCTCATACTATTTTCTTTGGTTAACGGTATAAGTCGTTGTTGAAACCTTTTTTTGAGTACAAATGGAATAATAAAAAATTGCTGTTGCTTACAATAATTTTGTTGTTTTCTTGCAAAAAAGTATATAAAAGTTGAAGCCACATTGGATTAGTCCTTCAAAATATCGTAGCATTTTTGGCCTTTATATTTTCAACAGTTCTTTATTTTCGAGACGTTCATTACTGCCTGTTATAGGTATTTTTTGTGGTTATATCATCGTCATCGGGGAAGAAAGTTTAAATAGTAGTAGATTTTGGAAATGTAAATTACATGCTAGCAACATTCATTATTTGCATTATGCCCGGCCATCAGTGGTATTTTTATTCTATGAATGTATGTAATTTGTAAGTATTGCAATTTATAATTATAACATTCGAAGAGACATGTTCTGTATCTTGTTTTAACTGTACAAGCGTATGGGATGCACCTGACCATAAATGTTTACAGTTATTCTGTAACTGTCTCCGTAGATTTCAACTCTTTAAAATGTGTGTAATACTGCTGATATTATATTATTATTTTTCCTTTGTAAACGTATGTAGGTAATCATCATGTTTTAGAAGATCATAACAATGATAACCCGGATTTTTTCATTGATCAAAATGAAATGTTATTACTAAATACTAGATCAACTCATTGGACATTAACTATATAGTAGTTGACTCTAGTGCCCTTAACATGTACATAATATGTAAGTCATCGACACACTTATAATAGGTAGATGTACACTACAGAAATACTAAAAATTTGTCGTTTCAACGCTAACGATTGAAGTTTTTTCATTAACTAATAACAGTAAAGTTAACCTTAGTTTCCTATATACTTGTAAGAATATGTATATGTAAGACCCGCAGATTAAAAGAGACAAACGTTGTGTTGTACAATCTCGTAAAGTTCTAAGTTTTGGCAGTGGTTATGAGAAACCCTCCCGACCATAGACCTTCCACAACAACACGATGAACAAGTGACGCGTGGCGTTCATTCAAGTTCACCGAATGTACAGTGGAATTGGTTATAAATGACCTCTTTCAAGTGGCAGGTTGCTCTTCTATCTGTGACAATAAAGTGTAATGTTGGGATATTACACACTGTAAAATCGGAGATTTACAATTTACGTAAATAATTATTCCTATTAAACATGTAACTTGTTCTTTCACCACCACTACCCCATGTGGATTGTGAATTGCATCATTTTTTGTGACAATCTGTACACACCCTTTCACCTCAACAAATTATGGTACATTACTATATTAGCCGTGTATTTTATTATGATAATAATACTTTCATTACTATTTTCATATTAAGATAGGTAGGTCTGCAGGAGTAAATAGCAATATCAACTTTTTGACTAGTTAATAGTTTTAGTACATAGCACATAGTGTGCTTGTCTCTTATTATTACAAGCAGGTTGGGATTTATATGACTTATTCATTAACTAACAATATTTCATCTAATTTTGATTTTATAAAATTACTCAATTCCTGAGCAGTCATACCGTTTAGGGTTGATTACTTTACAGTAGCACAATATTGCAGTCGTGATTACATAGAGAACTAAACGACTGATTGTAACGGTTTCCCGTTTTGACAAATATTATCATTTACAGTATAACCGCAGTATAATAATTAAGGGCTTACATATTTTCTGTATTTTGTTTATATTTGATTGTTAAATGTAATTTGGTTAGTGTATATCTTTTCGGAGCCCCATAATGGATCAACGGAATACATACTCACAGAAACGACTCATGATTTTTTAAACAGTCAACAGTAGTTGGTAGTGTAGCTTGATTGGTGTAATTTGAGAGAATTATTCACTTTCCAGATTTTAAGCAAAATCGGTATTCTTTGTTCATCTGGAAAATATTACTATAACCAATGTATGATTTACTCATAGTATATCACTTCCGCGTTTTCTTAAAACTTCCACCTACATTACAAGTAATTCATTTAAAGCCTTTTATAAAGTAATTGTAATAATGATAACGATAACAATTTACTATGTACATTTTCTCTGTAAACCTCACTGACAGTTTGAATTTCCCAGCAAATACGCAGCTAACTAACCGTCATATAAGGAATCGGTTTAGTATTTAGTAATATACATTGTGTGGTATATATGGGTAAGTAACAGTCCTGAAGAAAGTTTTGACATAAACGTCTTGAAATTTTTTCCAAGGATTATTATTTCGAATCAACAACGAGTTATATAATAGCATTATGTAATTTTGAAACGGTTGATTATCCAATTGTTGTTTTCACAGATTTGACAACCTTATTTAATAATTTTAGTAATAGCAACATTGCCTGCAAGTAGAAAGTTAAGAAAAATACAAAATTCCGAGCGAGGTTGTTAGATCTACGCACACACAACAAGTGGTGAAAGTTATACTTGCGTATCAATAGGTGTATAAAACACTTTGAGTGTAATTGAGTAGGAGAAAGTAGAAAATAATCATTTGCTTTCACCTGTCAGCTACTACTATGCACGTGCACTAACTGTCGCCCCATAAAATAGTTCTTCTTACATGCAAAATTTCTCACTCAAATACATGGGTATGATATAGTCTCCACACACTTGTGTGTAGCCATTAGTTGGATATAAAATTTGTTCTCTGATTTATTAGTAGAACAATGGTTAGAAAAATTGCAATAAAAACGAGATATCAGCCTGTCAGTTTGAAAGAATAAAACCTGTTTGTTTTCTTGAGGTTATTGTTATACTTAGTATTAGAATCTGACTGAAGTAATTTTTCTATTAGAAAATTGTGGCATTTTTTGAAAGATGGAAGAATGGAACTTGAGACTTTTTTCCTGAATAGGTAATGTACCGTATTTATAGTATTTTTGTGACAATACTGTTAATAACTTTTTATATAAGATGAAAAGTTTTACAATACCAATTATATAAGCATATTACAACTAGTACGTTATTCTTTCAATCTGGTTTGTCTTGTTGTCATTATTATACAACTACTGAAAATACTTTGCAATCTTAAACAGAGATTGAATTCTTCACGTAGTTAAACTTTGGATGAGCTAATTGTGGTTACAAATATTATATTTATCTTGCATCTCGTATTTCACCATATCTGTTGTAAAAATAATACAAAAATGCAGTCATTTTAATAACGCTAGAATTTTGCTTAGAAGCTACTCCGGAGACCGGAAAGAAATAAAGTTCTTTTACTTGTAAGTTGGAAGTTGTTTTTTACAAAACCCTTGTTTAACAATTGAACTCTAACAATGGAATGTATGCTAGAAGTCATGTAGTACGAATACGTTTAGCCATATAATATGGTTGTACTTGTGCAGCAAAATTCACCAATTCCACCAGCTCACTACGTCAAAAAGTCTTCTTCCCCGTTTTCCTCCTTAATTGTATAGCAGTCAACTTCAAAAGCTTCGCGGCCTGTAAACATACACATTGTGACACATTAGTTTCAGACAATACGAAATTTTACGATTGCAACAAACTTTAGATTTGCATCCAAATTCATACCATCTAACGAGGGAGTTCTAACGGGAGCTGCCCTTCCAAGTCTTGGAGGGACTGGAGGTGGCATACTAGGAGGAGACGATGAAGGTGACGGTTGGGATGGCCTTCTTTCCAATCTTGGAGGTACTGGAGGAGGTGTACCTAAAGGAGTAGTAGTGCCTGGTGTACTACCTTTACTACCTCCAGCATTCGGCCCGCCCTGACCAATTTGACTTTGCGTGGTGGTTGGTGTTGTACTTGAGCTGGAACTGGAACCTCCACCATTCCCAGTAACACCGTTGCTCTTTGGTCTGCTACCATCTTCTGAATGAGTTGGCGAACCGTATTCCTCATCAGATGAGGAGAGTCGTTGTCTCATACTGCTACCTGGTTTTGGTGGGGGTGCAGGTGGAACTGGAGACGGTCTTACTGGCTTTCCATTTGCTGGTGCCATGTGCATTTCACCAGCCGAAACAGAGGGCGAATAAGGTGGCGGTGGCCCCTGTTTATTCAATGGTCGTTCTTCTTGAATAGATTCATCTTGGTACATTTGCTGCTGAGGCGATGGACGTATTCCACCACTACCATGTATTCCATTTGTGGGTTTACTAATGGTCGATGATACACTACTGCCATTTCCAAAGTTATCACTTGAAGATTTCACTGAGCAAAAACCAAAGAGGGATGCGCGCTCTTCTTCTTCTTCCTCTTCTTGTTGTGCTTGGCTCAGGTTTTGCTGCTGCTGTTGCTGCTTATCTGTCATTGTGGAATACTGTTCAGATTGAGGAAAGTTGTTTGTTCCAGGTTGCTGTTGTTGGCTTTTTAAAGATTCCGTTGATGGTGGTTGCATGGACATCATGTCTGGATGTGCAAAACTCTGTGGCAGTGGAGGCAATTTCCGCTTGCTACTGATTGAATTATTACTACTGCTGCTAGTTGTCGTGCTCATATCCTCTAGAGAGTCTGCTCGTTCTGTTCTTTCAGCCCTTCCCGGAGCCGTGATGGGATGGCTTAACTTCCTGGCGGGGAAAGGTGATGGAGGCACAGCCCCTCCTCCCGGTTGTTGCATCATTGACATTCCTTGAAGTGGAGGTGGCTGAGGTTGTTGCTGTAATAATGGTTGATGTTGTTGTTGCGGCTGGAATGCTTGCAACGGCGGTTGTTGTTGCTGTTGAAGAAACTGTTGCATTCCTGGTTGCTCTTGCTGTTGCTGCAACGGTTGTCCATTCATAACTTGATTGAGATCCTTGTTGGCAATTCCATTTGGCATACTTTGAACTGGCACAATGCTACCGTCAGGTTGTTCAAACACATTAACACGATTTCTAACATTTACGTTGGCAAACACATCTTCTGAGCTTTGCGAACTGGGAACGTCTCCACTGCCTACAGAATCAATACTCCTGGCGATTGAAGCAGATGGGGGCATTGATGGGGTAGGTGAGGTTACAGAAGTCGTGGAAAATTCAGAGGTTAAACTGTAATTAGACGAAGTAGTAGCGGGAATGATTGACTTAGCTTGAGGTCCTACAGGGGTGAGAGAATTGGGTGTTGTCACAGATGTCAGAGAGCTGGATGTCGTTGATGGGGTTAGTGTGAGAGCTCCCGAAGTGGATGTTGACGTGGTCACAGATGCTGCCGTACCACCGGATGGTAGATGATGATTACCACCCGGTATAGAGGCCTTCGAATGTATAGAGGTCGGACTGGGTGAGGATTCGCTAAGAGCTAAAGACAATTTCAAAAGAAAATATAGAAAATATTAGCCTAAAAAGCCTTAACACAACAAATTGAAAATACGAACAGTAAAGTAATGAAGATTCAGCGTTTCAAAGTTCCACTACGCTAAAATTGTAATTGACCATTTAAATAAAATAATCATATCACAATTTCAGTCAATCCTTGACATTTGGATAGTTATTACTAATGGGTCGCAAGTAATTAATATATGTGTAGTTTTTTGTTCTGTGAAATAATTCATGGTATCATCTTACCCCCATCTGACACCCTTGAGGGGCTTTCCAATCGGAGAGAGGTCTTCGACGTCTTCTGGGATCTGGACAAAAGAACGGAAGCCGGGCTGAAACGAGAGAGTAATAAAGGACACAATTTAAAAAAAATTCTAACACTGTACTAACACTGAGCAAATATAAATTAAATTAAAGGTCGGGTTTTTATAGGTCTTACCTCAAAGTTCTGCGACCTTTGCCCAAAAGAGAAGGGCCCTTCAAGACTGCTTCCGCTCCCGCTCCCCGAACTGTCTGCAACAAATGCACTGAAGGACTATATCGACCGACTTGAACATTTTTGAAGATTACCATCTTCAACATGATGCTTACGTTAAATTAATTTACTATTCTAAAATTTCTAATACTAATCATGAATACTTGATGTACTTACGTTCATTCCCAAGTTACTATCAAATGAGATCTAAATTTCTAAGAAAGTGTGATGTAACCTGTTTGTTGAAATGTGTTCTGGTGTTCTTGGTGTGCGCAGTACACAAATCGTTGTGGATGTCGAATTTTATTTAATCATAATACAACACTGCTAGTTTTGTATTGTGTGAATTCTTGCTCAAATCTACTAGGTATTTATTTTTTCAGGGACTGCTAAAAACTACCGGGCATTTCTAGCTACAATGTACGGTTTCTGATAGCTGTGATCGAAATACTGTTACCTGATTTCGCTGGCCAGACTTCCAGAAGATATTGAAGCACCTTAATTGGAGGCTGAAAATCTATGCTCTCCGGAGTATTATCAAACTGAATCATCAGAATTGGACCGAAACACTGGGCGAGCTGGGTCGGGCCCATCTTGTTCCGGTCACTCAATGAACACACGAGGCTCAAATGCTCTAGGATAAGGAGGAGTGTACACTGGAAAGTGAAAAAGGGACATTCAAATTATAATAGCTTGCATCAACAGTCTAATCATTAAAAAGAGGAAGTTACATGCTCCATTCGTGCAATCGTCAAAAGGTCTTCCTTCCGATTGTGTTTTATAGGAGTGCAGTCATACACCTTCCCAAATCAAAAATTGCCTTCAGTGAGTATACGCACCTTTAAAATATTCTGTGTGCTCAGATTAAAATTAGCTTTTTTTCCAGTTTTACTAAGGCTTTTGTATAATAATCATAATGTACACATATTTGCATCTCATTCGTTGGACCCATATTATTACGACGATTACACATAGATACATGGTGTAATACTGACGAAAGCTTAAAAGCATAAAATGGTCATTTTCTTTCCCGTCAACTCCTTGTGTGAAGTTAAGTTGGCTCTTCTTATTTATTCTGAACAGAAACGATACCACAATAATCGGGAAAAGAAGTGCAGTAGCTCATCCTCCTTTTCTGGGCGCAGGAAGTGTTTGCTCATTGACGTTATGTACACGTTTCAACCCCAACATGGTGGTGTGAGAGGTATTATGGGTGATGATGTGATGGTCTAAAATACCATATCTGCCACATCACAGTACAGACTGCTCCGCTCAAAAGAGACTATATAGTCACTCCACAGTGGTATAACAACTTATTTTTACGGGCCTTTCCCTCTTTTCTCTTTCTCTCTCTCTCCTTCGCTCACTTAACTACACTTTTTGTGTGTTTTTTATGTTTTGTAAGATGACTATAGGGAGAAGGCCAAAGTGTGTTGTGTGGGCCTGTCTACTTTCTCCCGTTAAACTGTGAGTGAGTACTTAACCGGGCGTAGATTATATAGCCGCGACGATATATGTTGGGCCTGATATAAAATGTACAGCGGAAAGAGATAGAAATATATAGGGATTCTCGGTGTTGTACGACTCTTGTTATATTGTGCTTTTGAGCGAGAAAGGCGAAAAAGAAGACATGCCGTGCCATGTCATGACCAAGGTAATAACCATTGCCCATTTATTACTTGTAATAGCAAACGAGCTTTCACTACTTTCCACTATTCTTGACTAGCTGCAACGTACGGCGGCGTTACAATATGAGGAGGAAAAGTGAAGGCGAGGAAATGCAACATCGCCATAATGTTCTGAAAGTAAAAAGGAAGCGGTGTGATGGCCGACTACTACGCTACATATATACATACTCTAACCTATCACACTAACGATGCACACGAGAGATTTATATTTATAAATTTCAAGAAGTTTCCTATTGCCTTTCTCATCATTAGAGGCATCGACTCATGCTACCTTGTCGTACAGCATAATCGTTATCATTTCCTACATAAGCCTCCGAATTCTACTAGCTGGGATACAAGTTCCATTTAACTTGCTCCTGCGATATATACAACGTTTCTTGACCGTTTTCCCGAAAAAGGATGAACCTTACTGCACGTAGTTACATGACTTCCACAGCGTTCCATCTCCCTTACATCTGCTAAGAAACAGCAACAACTTACCCGATTTGGCTTAGGCAGACATTCAATAATCGAAAATAGAAGTCTCGCGTTTCCTTCCGGGTCATCAGGGAGACACACGCCTAGGGCATCCACTAGCATCTGATATAAACATTTCGTCAACAGGGGCTCAGGTAGTTCCCGAAGATAGTCCTTTAGTACTCCTGTAAAAATAGCATCGCAATTAACATTTTGCTTAGGAAGGAAGTATAGGGGAAGTGGTGTGACTCAATTATATAAACTCTTTTCACTATTTTCAATTATAACCGACGGAGTCACTTTAATCCCCTGGTCGAAAGGTCAAAAGTTGGTTTGGGACACAACCTGTGTAGATACCTTGGCAGAATCTTACCTTCCAAAAACTAGTGAGAAAGCAGGGTCTGCCGCTGAATTGGCATGTAAAAGGAAACACGACAAGTACACTCAAATCGAGTCATCTCATTTTATCTTCAAAGCACTAGCGTTTGAAACCTTAGGACCCTGGGCTGAAGAATCGAAATCGTTTATTGACACGTTAGGATCACTACTCATCAAGGAATCTGGAGATTTACGTGCCAAACACTTTCTTTACCAAAGGATCTCTCTGGCTATTCAACGTGGAAATGCCGCCAGCATACTAGGAACATTACCTCATACGATCCCCATGGATGAAATTTTTATTTTATAGAATTTTAGTTACGTTTCCATTTTGTTATAATTATACTCATGTCTCTGAATAAAGTTCTTGATGAGCCAATTATAACCATGGGCATCAATGCTACTAATGTTTTCAGAAAGATGAAGGTTAAATTTTAAACACGTAATAACCTGTACAGAGTTTCAAATTTTCAAACAAGCCAGAAAAAATGTATGTACAAAAAGGGGACATAACATTGAACAACTTTGCATTAACTTGAGCAAGTGCAAAGGTTGTGACCGTGTAAGGGGACAAAATGAGTTTACACAGCAGCACAAATGCTGTATTATGAACGAATGTACGTTTCTCGTCGACAAACTTTTACTCCTCTGTCACCTCTGCTCTTCTCTAAACTTTTGACTCTACGCGACACTTTGTTTTTCAACTTTCTCAATCTCTCTTCTTCACTCTTTCCCTCTCCGTACTAAACCCTTCATTTCATGTTCATATCCCACCCAGGCATATAATATATCTATACATATCAGCAGGTAGAGTTTGTTAATAATATTTCTATTTCCAGTAGTAGCAGTATCATTCCTTCCATTATAAAGTTTTTCAAAGTGCAACGTGAACATGGATGTGTACCTACAGCGTACATCTTAAGGTTCAAATGTATGCGTCCTCTACTACTCCTACATACATACTTCATTCTCTCAATTTACTGGCAAGAGCTGTTCGTTTTCTATATCGTATTTCCGAGTGCCAGAGATGTGCCCATGAAGAAAGTAATCTGTGTACTTTTAACTTTTGGCACGGAGAACAGAGTGCACACAACTGTAGGATCAAGTCGGGCTGCTGAAATGATGGAACAACGCGTAAAACTTTACTTTGAATGAGAAACACACCTCGCGTTGTTCCTATATAGTAAGCTTAACAAAGTGTAGTCTGTGTGCGAGCAATATAGACATGTATAGGTGTAATATCTCCGGGACTCCTTAAGAAATTCGAATGAGCAAACGGATTCCAGCCAAATTCAACTAACGGTATGATGCTTAGATTCCAAAAACTCTTTCTTATCCAACGCTCAACCCGCTCCTTACTCACCTTTAGCTTCCTTAGGTGATGTCGCGACTGTAGCCGTAGATGGGATAAGCCCCTCCACGCAAAGAAATAAATGGAAGGACTCAATCATGTCGCTCATTTCTCCCGCTGCTTCTCTACATAAAAAGTTGTTCGAGTTTTCTTGGAAATGGAGAAGAAAAAAACTTTCTTTTCAAAAGAAATATGGCACACACTGGTGCAGTTTTTAGGCACTTAGCAGCACACAACTCTGTTCAATGAGTGGATTTTACTTATACAATTACACGAGGAGGAAACGAAAAGCTCCGTCTGAATTTCTCTCTTTTATAACTTTCTTTTATTTTCACGTTGTTGAAGAAAAATCGTATGCCAGGTGCCCTGTTATTTCTACATTTTACTTTTCTTTATATATTTTAAACGGAAATTTATTAGTCAGTACGTGTAAATGAAAAACTTTTTTGTTTTTTGTTCCTATTTTAATGAAATCATCCATCCTCCCGTTTTCTTCCGATTGCTGTATACCATCGTGATGAGGTTTCTTTAATAATTTTGTTGCTTGCTTGATTACTAAATGCTTTGTATTTCGTATGCATTTAAACCACATCACAAGCAGCTTCGAGCAATTTTAATACATTCACAAAACATTAGCTGTGATTTTGTTAATAGGTATATACACGTACCTGTTATCACGTTGATATCAGGAACATTTTCTGCAGACAAATCCACTGTCCTTGGATTCCTTTCGAAGGCCTCTCTGAGCGTTTGCTTTTTCGTGGCTGAACCGCACAAACGGTACAAACCAATGATGTCCAACCCTCTCCTCTCAATCTCCTCAATGCACCTTTGCACAATCAGAGGGACATTTAATCCCGAGTCTTCCTTCATAACCACATTTGCCACATTTGCACCAAACAATCCTAAACTCTTTATTTCACGCTTGAATGCGTCTTCTGGTGGGGTATGTTTTAGTTTCACGTAGAGCGTACCCCTGGGCTCGACCTTGATGGCGAGTTGATGAACAATAGGACTTGAACCGTCACCCAGCACTTGTATTAAATTCACTGAGCCCTTGTAGCACAGCCTATGACGCAACTGAGGGTCCCATGAGTATATCAAAAAGTCAAGCTCCTTGTTTGACACCAGGTCGAGTTCAAAGATCTCATCCCAATCGAAATTTTGATCACCTGTGCACACAACCGTTCGTGCCTTGTGTACACGGTCACACTCAAGAACACAGTAAAGATCTCTTGTTCTTATTGAGGAGTCTGTGTTGCGAACTGTGGATCTGAGAGCTCTACCCGCTAAAAGATGTACCCTTAAAATTCCTGAATGACCAAGCCCCGAAGTCAGAGAGTTTCCCCCAATGTCACTAGCTGCTGATGAAGGGCGCTCTATTTTGTACCGTAGGAATTCGGACGGGTTGATAGTAAGAAGTTTCAGACGAGAACTGTCTCCTGCTACAGAAGAGGTTGGAGTACTACTAGTCAACACTCCTCCTGTACCTCCCCCCACTCCTCCAGGTGCCCCTACTCCGCCAGGTCCAACAGGAGATGCTCCAGACCCCATTCCCCCATAGTGACTTAAACTGGAAACGGGTTTTGCGCCGCTGAGCCGCCCAGCTAGAAGGGCTGCTGCCGCAGATCCTCCAGCACCAACACCGCCACTTCCAAGACCCATGCCACCAGAAACAACAGCACTCAGTCGAGATGCAATCTTTTCAGACTTATCTTCACCTAAAAGGTCGTCTTTTAAACTTTCACGACTTAAAAGATCTCGGCCTATTAAACTACGTGAAAGAATTTCTTTTCGGAGCAACGACTCATCCTTTTCCACAGCTATCCTGTGAAGAAGGGCAGATGCAGGACTGGTGCGACCACTGAGACTAGGCCGATCACCCCCGGTGGCTATAGCGTGCTGTTGTTGAAGGGATGCTATCAAATCTCTTGAACGCGAAGGTGTCATTCCAACAAGTCTTCGAAGGGGCTCTGATGACAGGCTTTCTTTTAGAGATCCGGAAGGAGGAGGCTCCCGAATTCCAAGAGCGGCTAATGCTGAGGTGGTTGATGGGGAACGGCCAGCAAGGGCCCGAGCAAGAGTTGAGTCCCCACCAGGCATTCCCATGAGATGTGAGCGGTAAGAATAATAAGGCTGATCCTGGCAAAATAAATATAGCAATTTATTTTTACAAGAAAGCTTCTTCAATTTTATTAAATTAGTACGGGTTGCACGCTTACATTTCTTGCTCGATCGAGAATACTCAGATTTTCAGCACTAAAGGTGAACTTGGCTGCCTTCTGTGCTTGGAGGAGGTCTGAATCTCTGGTTTTCAGTCTCTCATAAATTGCACTGGTGGAAGGTGCTCTAGTCATCCAGGCACGGTACTCTGCTGATGTGAACACACTTGGAGATGAAGGTATCCTCCCTACATTTGTGCAGTTAGAGGGCAGACATACATACAACGTGCAATGTGAGTGAGTGAGAAATGCTAAAGGTTAAGTGTGTGAGTGTTGTTGCAAATGCAAGTCACTAGAATCTAATCAAAATGCTTTAAAAACTTTGTGGCAGCTCATAGGGTAGTAGTACAAACAAACGAAAATAAATTAAATTATTTTTACTGTTGCTAAAACAGTTTTGGATGCACATATCCTTACATACATGTATATCTAACAGCGCATTTTTGTACTAGAAATGGAAAATATTGATGGTGGTTGAGCTAAAACTATGCGAGATGTTTATCAGCAAATTATTTTCCCAGAGTAGAAGAAACAAAACATTCTTGGTTCATTCAGTTCATCTTCTCGAGGGGAACGTTGTCTGTTTAAGCAAATGCCTATCATTAGTTCTGTTTCCTTACTTAAATACAGTACAGAATGTAATAGTGTTATTATTTACCCAACGAAACAAGCTCAAACTTATTAGCATCATTACCATTACTTAGAGCCAAGTTAATGAAAACTAATGAACGTCAAATGATGGTGCTAACTGCTCTACAAAGTCGTGCAAACAAACAGACATGCAGTGTCGTCACAATAAAAATAAAAACATAAAATATAAAGCAGTTGCACAAAGTAGAGATTCACACAGGCGCTTTCCTTGAAGTGAAAGCCATTCAGTGTTGTACGTATATATGAGTAGATATATATACATAATATGTAGCTTGAGAGGAGATCACATAAAGTCTCATTTAACCGAAAAATAATAATGATGACGATGGTTGCTGTACTAATACTGAGGGAACTTCTACTTTAATACGTACTTTCACTACTTTTTTCTCTGTCTATATATTTGTCATTGCGAGTGTGTATTTGTGTAGGTCGTCGGTTTGTACGTATTGTTAGTGTATACGTACATTTTAAGTTAAATAGCAAAAGAAAGTTGTTTTTAAACGTCTCGATAAACAAAGTATACTAACCTTTCTTGCACTTCTTGTTATATAACAAAACCGCATTTTTGTATCTACATGCTTTTAATGAAGACGTGACTCTTCACAACGGAGCTTGAGATTGAGATTCTCGTAATTTTGTCACAAACGTTGTTTCTCTGTTCCTCAGCTCAGTTCTCGCTTGTACTTCAGAGTTTTCTCTACCCAGTCGTAATTTTCATTTTATTTCTTTCCCTTCGCTGTCCCTGTTCTCTGTACGACGCTCTTTCTTTTCTTACTGTTGGACAGCTTTACACATAGTTTACTATATCTAACATGGTCCTATTTATATTGGGAAAACGTAAAATGAAAGTAAATTGTTCCCTGACTATATTTTTGGTTTAAGTACTTTGAGCTTCAATCGGCTTTTAATTGGAGTGCCATCAAAAAAGGGGACGGGACTATAAAATTCACGGAAAGAACCTGCACAGTCGTAGTGCAAGTAAAAGAATATAAGTTGTGGGTGGCCGACCACTTCCTTTTTTAATCGTTAGCTACTGGTTACTTGCAGTTTATCTAGTTATCTGCTTCCTTCATATCAACTTCCTATGCAATGATAATAGGTATGCATAATGTAATGCTAAAAAGACCAAGTGCAAACTCACTGAACCATTCCATTCGAATTTCACACGAGTTTCAGGAAAATCATACAAATCTCTGCATGTCCTACGTACGTGTCAGTCAATCAAACGATTCTTTTTTCAATCCTTTATATAGCGTCGTGTATCCAATCTTCCAATTAAATGCCGGTTGAATACTTTTCTTTTGTAAGAAAAAACGTCTCATCTCGCCCAATTTTCCCCTTTGAGAGACGACCATTCAACTTACAACTAGAACAATTATTTGAAGTCGCTGCAAAATACTTTTTTTCTTTCTTCCCGTCGCTTTCGATTCCTTTAGAACAGTAAAGGAAGTTGTGTATGTATGACCATATCTGGAATAATATCGTGTTCTCCTCATCTTCTGCCCTCCTCACAGCTAGCCTTTTCGCGGCTGTTAAGTATTCTAGTCAGAAAGTCGACATGCACGTGTGAATCTAAGCTCCCGTTACTGTAACTATATATTATATATCACTAAAACATCTCTGAGACGATGAGCATGGGCTTAGTATATTGGGAGGGAGGAAGAAGCGAAAACTGAGCAGAAAAGCAGAGAAAAGGTATCATCGTGGAACAAGACGAACAAAGGTATAGTTGCAGCAGCAAAAGGGGCAGTGCTAGTTTAGCATCATTATCATCACCAAAAACTCCAACAAAATACATTGATAGATAAAGAAGGATATGATTTGATAGTACATATGTAGTTGTATTATTATTATTATTATTATCATGGTAGTATTTTTACGTATGTATAGCACTAAAGCAGTAATAGAAGAAGAAGTAGTAGTAGCAGTAGTGTACACATCTACAACAACAGCAACATTAAACACTACACACGATAAGAGGAAGTTTCACAAGGTATCTGTAGAAAAGAAAAAGGGAAAGTAAAGGGTCTCAAGTCTCATCTTTTATTACATGGCGGTAGTGGAAAAAAGTAGTAGGATCATCATCATCACGAACTAGATGATCATAGCAGCAACAACATCACGAAAAAAAACTTGTAACATGCAAGATAGTAGAAAACGGTATATATACTTATATACAACAGAAGAAATGTTTGAATGGATAGATATAACAGACCATTTTTTATAGTCGCTCGCTATACTAATATCTATACTACGAAGAAAGCCAACGAGGAGGAGTAGTGTAATAATAACGTGAATAAAGTGATTGAACATGCTGTGCTTCTTTAAAAGAGAACAAGAGCATCTCACATACATTCATATGCGTCGACCGAGGTGCATGTAACGTGTGTGTGTGTGGAAGACGTGCACATGCATAAAAGGGTGTGTGGTATAATCTACGGTGGATCCCCTAAATTTTTTTATTATGATCTTCGGTGTTATAAAGGATGTATAGGTGTTTTAAGGAGGGAATATATATGTACTATAGGTATATGTATAAGGTGGTTGATATATTCAGATTATATTATAAAGTAGTATGATGATATAACAGAGGTTCAATATCCGTCGTAAAAGAAAGAAAAGAGGAACATCAGACAAGGAAGATAATATGAAGGAAGAGGAGAAACAAGTTTTTGGAACAAGACAAAGCTGTGGCATGCGAGGAAAAGACATTCAAAGGAGAGAGAGAGAGAGGAACGAGACGAAAGAGAAGTAGGCAATAAGAGATGGAAAAAGTGGTAAAAGGTAAAATTGTGAGGGAAAAGGGAAAGGAATATTATGGATACAGTTACAAAGTACACAAACTACATATGAATGCATCAGAGGCAGTAGGAATAGTAGCCGAGCAGCAAGCAGAATCATCATGATCATCTCACGAAAATACTGCTGCTGCTCGTGCTACCACTTTTGTAAGGTTGTGAGTGGGATTTTCTCTTTCTTTCTGACATTTTCTCTGGCTCTATCTACAAGAGGAAAGGAGACATAAGACGGGGAGAAAATGTGATGGTAGTGGTTTGGTAAGTAGTCAGTAGTAGTGAGGGAAAAACTTCTTTCTACTAATAATAATATTCTCTCTATATACACATTTACAACTGTTTTCTCTCTTCAAGATCAATATCGGCTAACCTCGTTCCCGCCGAGGAGTAAGTGGCATTTCAGGAGCAGACAAAGCACCATCACTTTCATCTTGACTGTCCATTCCTGCGAGAAGAAGGGCTCGACGACCGGCAGCAGCGGCTGAGGTGACATCTGAAACGCCTGAAACGCCTCGCCTGTCAAATCTTACATTGTGTTTCCTGCCTCCACGACCACGGATCAAATCCCCTGTCACAACACAAACCACAGCGTTACCACTCGTATCGTTAATTAAAATGGTGTTATGATGCATTTTAATGATTCAATAGTTTTCTCCTTTGTCGCAGGGTACGTTCTTTAAGGTGTGAAATATTGGAAATTTAGAAAATGAATACCTACTTACATTAACTTGTGTTTTATACTTAAACCATACTATACTTTTAATCAAAACTATAATGCCTTTCTAGTCATGTTCCGTTTACGGAATCCTTGAAAGGTTTTTTGCATATTGGGCAAGTGGGCAAGTATAATAAATAGCCTTTTAGTAATCATGCATCATCATCATGATTAATTCGTAAATTTCAATATTGGCAAATGAGTACAAATCATTTGAAAGCATGTGTACACAATCAATCAAGACGCTTTCACAAATGCTGGCCTATTTGTCGATTCCATGAGCATCAAAATAGCTACGTCTACAATACGTTTCCGTACCCTTTGACGTTCATCCCAAATGAGTTCATAGTTTTAAGTAATTCTAGTAGTTAAGTTTTAAGTAATATGCAGATTATATATCCTCGTATTCATTATTATTTAACTCAAGCTATTAAGTGCCAACATACTTGGTAGGGAATTACTCCGTCCGTTCATAAGGCCTAAAGAGCGTCTCGTTGACGCTGGAAGTGAGAGACCAGCTGAGGAGCGGAGTGAAGGTGTGTAGCTCATCGCTTCCGAGTCGGATGCGTAATCTACGGGAGCCTTCCGTCTTGAAGGGATAGAGAGACGTCCGCCCATACCTGTAACAGAAAGGGAAAATAAATTGTTTTGTAAGTAAAGTAGTAATCAACCTTTTTCTACCTTTTCAGTGTAACAGAAACAAACAAACCGAAGCATGATTCATATTATGAATTCCTTGGAAAGCCCACATAAACAGCGGCCCATATGCTTGCTTAGGTATATCAGATTTCTAATTTAATCACAACGTGAGACGAGAGAACCCCTACCCATGTGCCTTTCTCAACATTGTATGCTACATGCAACGAGACTGTTGAAATGAAACTATCACTTTGTTCCGAAAACCGCAAAATGGAAATTAGTGTGTTGCCATTTCAAAATCATATGCCACAGAACTGGAATTGGAGCCTCAAAACCAGTCGGAGTCGGAGCGTTATTATTATTTAGATAAAATCACACAGCACGAATTTCGAAAATGTCATCATATCTCATATTAATCATGATCCATTTCATCCCTCGAGTTTATGCAATAGAAAGTAGCTTACATATGTCGGAACTATACCAGTTGGTGGGATGCATATTATTATGTATAGAACGTATGCGCTCGTTTACCGACTAAACTCGTATACAACAACTGTTATGTTATACCCGCGCGAAAATGGAGAAAGCTTTGTTTCGTCCTTGCTGTAGTATGAACAATGTTATACAATAGTAAATCGTAGTGTGATTAAGTTTTTAAAACACAAACAGTAATGTAATTAGGAAGATCGATTTTTACTGTTTTTATGTACAAGTCACACACATGGCGGTTTAAGAACTGAATTATTTCCTTCCAAATGTATCCTGCTGGTAAGCCCATTATGTCATCCTACTTGAATTATTGGTTTAACATACAAATTTTACCGTTATCAACGAGCAGTTTTATCATCATGAAACTGCATCGCCTTTCATATTTTCTCAATGTTATTTAATTCAAAATGTATATACTTTATACCATTTTATTGTTAGCAACCGCTGCCTAACCTTTGATGACATCTTTTGATGGCATGCTTGTTTGACCCTGAGTAACTAACGCTTATCACAACTTCATGCGCAGCGAACAACCAAAAGCCCAATTAACTATCGCAAAAATGCAAACTTTTATCCTAAGAAAAACATTATTGTGCTGCAGCATAGAAGTAAAATATTTCATATTTCATTATACACAACAGACATGTCTACTAACTATCGTTTTGCAATCAGCTATTCCGATTTACACATTCGCGTAAAGTTTTTGCAAAAATGATGAAAATTACGTTTAATGACTGTGCAAATTTGTGTGCTGAGGTGATTTCATTTATAGGAGTCCCTGGGACACATTCGATTTACAATCTTACATGCTTTTACCGTGTTCGCTTTGACTTCTCAATAAACCGGAAACAATTATACAGTTGTAGTTGCTTACACAGAAAATTAACATGTCTAAACAAGTTCACTATCTTGTTTGTTGTGGCAAAATCATAAATTTTGGATAAATAAAATAGATGCGTGCAGACGCCGTATGTATCACTAAACTACATTTAAAGTATTAACCCAAGTATATACAAAAGGAAAGTGCTTAAATTACAATTGCAGAGAAATTTGCTTCGTCATAAATCTGTATTTTTAAGCATACCAACCACCTCGTGCAGTAAATCCATGCACCATATTATTAGTCTATATTTTCTAATCTCAAGCTTTTCTGGTACAGGCATATAAATAGAAACACAAAAAAGCGCAAAACAGCCTTTTATGTACGGAAAAGGAATAAATACAAATGTACTCGTAGTTATTCTGCGGCAGTGCCCCAGTTGCCTAAAAATCTGTATACGCAGTGTGGTACTGTGTAGCATATTATTACTACAAATTATATTAAGTCCCTGTAAGCCTGTAAACAACAAAAGTAGTAATAATAATAATACCAAACTACATATCAAAATCATACTACTGTAGAAAACAACAACAGAGGAAAGAAAGTCGTCGCAAGAAATTGCCGTGATACTTCTGGTTATGGTGAAGATGGGATGAAAAACGGAAGGAAAAGAAGAAATGGTTTCTGGTTCCGACAAGTAACCAGTGCATAAGATGGGAGTAAATGGAATGGGAAAAATGACGGCTGCTTGCGGCTTGATTCTGGAAACGTATACACAACACTTTTAGGTATATACATACATCCCTTTACAAAAATATATTTGGTCGGCTTGCACCACTCCAGAGAGAGGAATCGAATATATACTCATTGCTTGCCGGGGCAGAAGTTCACTGTTGACTGAATTTGTTTCCCGTATGGTATGTATATGTATGTAGATGGAACGAAATTTACCACCATAGACTATCTGCTGTATTGTACACGGAATACGGTATTTGCACGAGATTGTACGTTTCTGTGTCACTGCCCGAACAAACATACCCATTGTTTCTGCCAATGATCCTTGAAGTGGTTTTTCCTTCAAGCACTTACTTGCCTGCACACACAGACACACACTTTAGGTAAATGCCTTTACATTTTGCTAACCTATATAAGATCCACAAAATTACTAATGGGTTAAGTGTGTGAAAGGTTTGTCGAGAGAAAAGATAAGAGATTACTGACAACGACAACAACAACCTTTTAAGTAATAGGGATTTCGGTCATCTATCACTACTGCAGAAAACCCTAAATAGAAATACGTGTTCCTAATGCTTTTATACCCTGATTTATAATTAAATCCCAGCATTTTACGCCTGTGTGCGATAATCTAAATATTTTTGTAGATTTCTTTCGACCATACAACGCAATTTTACTGCAAACTTTCATTTCCCCATTAACGTCGGTACTTCTTACACATGCTTAGCAATTTAAGATGATACAAGTTGATAAGCTACACACCAAAGGAAAAAAGTCCATTCACCGGCACTGATATTATCTGGTAGTCATATAAAATTAGTGCAGACATGTTGTGCGGCACAGAACATTTAAATTCGTTTTCTTTGTTGGTGCGTGTGGGTGTGCGCTCTCCCTTCATTCGGCAACTCCACAGTGTGGAGTCCACACACAAAGATACGATAAGGGAAAATATCCGCACCGCATACATATACAACGCCGCACGATATACAGCAAATACACGTACCCATCTAACTAACTCATTTTTGTTTTGTAGAAACGGTACGCTAATCTCTTTACTGGGAATAGGAACAAGAATCAAAACGGAAAGCAGTATCATTCATTTCTGTATGAAAAATCCCACGAAATGTTGAACCGTCTTACAATCTGGTTGGTGGTTTCTTGCGACCATTCCATCCACTACTTGCTGCTGGAGCAACCTCCATCATCAATTGAATGCATTTTTGGACAACAGCAGTAATAAGACTTTGTTGTACGTAGTCACGTAGTTGTTCATTGGATCGTTGTTGCTTTCATCAAATCTTTTAGGAACTCCACAGGCCTATAACTTTTTACTCTTCTTATAATGTCCATATAGAGCAATGTAATGACTCTCTCAATAGATTTTATTGCTCCTTTCTTTCTTGCCAAAAGGTTTTGATCTACCTAATTCCCGATTTTCATTTTACATCATCAATCCACCATCATCGCCATTCCAGAAAACCCCAAAAGTCACAACCAGGTTATGTTTATAGGTTTAACCCTCTCAGCTTTCAACTAGTCTACCCGTCCTGTTTGTATCCCACAAGTTCACTGAAAACCCGTATGTATGGAACGGCCACTTTCTATGTTGCATACTTTCTTGAGAATAGACGTCAAGAAGCAAAAGCATTTTATCTGGCAACTACACGTATGCGTATCCCATAAAAAGGCTACAGCTAGATACTTTATTGAAAGTACTTAAAGTGAACAATGTAAGTATACATCCGGAATCCCCACATAACACTAAAGTCTCTTTGCAGAAACTATTCGTACCCGTACATATATGCGCTTATTGTGTATATACACCTTCATGTTTAAATATTATTGTACCAACAATAACAGTCGTGCAGACTCCATAAGAATGCTGCCACATATAGTAATCATTAAATATGAGTCCCCTGGTCCACGATCTGTTTTGGTATTCTGTTGCTTCCTTTATCACAGACGACGATGATGATACGACTTCCAAAACAGTATCATCTAATATAGGAAATTTATATGCGTAACAACGTGTATATGGCTTCATGCTTTCCCTGCTTTTTTACTGCTGAAGCGCTGCTTTTCCTGGCATATATGAAGTACATAAACAGAGAAATTCGCCCCAACTTCGCATTCAATTCCTACATCGTATACCTCCATTCCAAGAATTTTTTGTTGGAAGCAGAGCAAAAAAAGATACTCGAAGCATGAGAAACTAAATACTACAGCAGCAAAGTTACAATTGTTGTAGAGCAGCAACAGTCTTATATGAGATAGAATCATTTGTACAAAACATCATGACGAGACGAAAAAGATAGAAGGGAAGGACAAAGAAATGCACACTTCTCGTTGCAAACTGTATCGGCAGCCATGTAAAAATATACGGAAGGAACTAAGGAACACATGTATATTATCAGACTTCCTACTAGATAGGATAGACACATTTTCGAGAAATTCAAGAGCCAATTTTTGATGCGGTGATGTAACCACTACCACCGCCAAGTCATCGAAGACGCCACCACCAAGCAACCAGCCAAAAAAGTGGAGAAAGTTGGTAACAGAAAAAAAAACGAGAGCAAGTACCTACATAGCAGGGACTGTTTTTTCGTTTGCCACTTTGATATTCTCTGATCATACAAAATGGGAAGAAAAAAAGTGAAGGCTGTAATGGAACAATGGAATTTTATCCTGGTCTTGTCATGTGGAGCGATTTCATTTAACAACAGAAAATGAACATTGGGGACACATGATCCTTTTTTTCCAGCTAGTTGTCAAACCTTAAACGTACAATGTACTCGGAACAAGAGCTTACAAGAGTATATTCATTGTACTAACGTACATGCATTTTGTTGGAAAAATTTACCCATTTTCACCATAGTGTGCTTTATTCAAACTATTCTTATCTATTTAATTTCCAGACAAGGAAGAGAAATGCGGATGGCAATGGTTGTCTCACTTCACTATGTATATTTACTACGCATCCGTTGCCCCTCTGACTACGTGGCAGTTTTAACAAAAGAGGCAACTCGCCAAGAAAAATGTGAAGAGTTTTCCAAGTTTGTGAACAATGACTTATATAGACTGCACTGCCACTTTTAAGAGTTGTAATGGGTACTGGCTTCTACGCGAGATGTACATACATAATATACCTAACGATGTAGGTATTGTAATATATTCTGCAATCACCTATTTTTCCATCCTTAAAAATGCAAACAGCAGCCAAAATAAATGTAATACTTTCAATTTGCAAACAAAAAGATTTTTGCTGATTTTTGTCTACATTTTATTCTGAAGTTATTAAAGCTGGAAATGTTTGCAATATTAATTGTATTATAATTAAATTGTGGGTAACAGAAACAGTAAATGAGAAGATTTAGTTTTAAGAGGTATAAAACAAAATGCCATGAGTGATTGAACGTCTCCTACAGTTCCTAACGGACGGAAATGAATTCAATAAGCTATTAATGAGATGTTTCCTGCTAGTAGGCTTATACTTTCACCCATCAGTAGGGACATTACATAACCTGCTCAGTTAAAGTGGTTCCTGGTGTACTTGTTATAATAACTTCATCATCCGGTTGGATGGAATACAATACGAGTACAAGTACGAAAGAGTCCCACTTCATTTTAAAGCTTACCAAGCGGAAAATAACAAGATTTTTCGTGTTATTTTTTTACTGAAAAGGAGACGAACGATGACGTTGCTGATCATCTTGGATAGGAACAAACGAACACGTAAATTTACCATTCTTTACAACTAAAACTGCAGCCTCAACTACAAGTTGATTCGTTATTTTTTCGTTTCTCCGTTGTAGCAACAACATTACAAAACAAACATTATTTACAATATGGAAAGAAAGAGTAGTCAACTGGGACCTGTAACTGTAGGAAGAACGTTCCACATCTGTTATGTACTTCATTGTCATGTACAATATAATTTTTTAACTTGTTCGTAATTTTCCGCTGTTTATTTATGTGCTTTTGTGAATTGTGTAAGAGCAACAATAACATTTTTAACCCTACATTTTTATAATATACAGCAACAGCGAAAGTTGTTCTACTGCTGCACTCTGATCAGCAAAAATAATTGTTATCCTTCCCATTTCCCAAACAGCAACTCTGCTTTCGTCAGACATGCACAAAAACTACGACAAAATGACGACAATCTGTACTACTGCAGTGGAGTGTGTAGGAGGAAGTCCTACAAATGTACACAAGGACAACGACTATTACTGTTGGAAATAATCCTGGAATGGAAATTCCTTCACTTCTAGTTTACATTCTCGTAAACCCATATATTTGGTACTTTTGCTTCCTTCACTAAAATAAATGTGATGTACTTCTATCTCATTCTTCAGTATTGCCCCGTCACAGTTTATACAGAACAATGGTTATGGGAAGGGGAGAAAAAAGAGGGGACATCTTTTTTCGTGTGTAAATACACCCATATAATCTCTGTATTTATAATTATCAACTCGGCATTTAAAATGAAAGTTTTCATCATCACCATTAACTACAATTCCTCTCCAGCTGCCACAGTATGAATTAATAGAAATAAAGTCATTCAGTATGCATCAAAATTTTACAAAATGGTCGACTATTCATTCCCTTACTGTCCATTAATAATAATAATAGCAAATCATTATAATATATATTGACAAACTTGTAATTTTTATGCTATACGTTTTGATAACTTTACAACGTTAATCGCCTCAGCTCGGTGAAACCTTATGATGCCTTTGCCGATTATGTACTATTGTGCTAAGTGTGTAAATGAAAATATTATATGTTATACGTAATTTTGTGCAATAAGGTTCCTTTGTATTCCTAAAGGACGCAATGTTCATAAACACAACTGCGAAATTATTGATTATGAATGTAAAAGTTCAGTGAGAGATTTGAAAACATTTTGATTCAAGTTTTCAAACTATTTTATTATTGCATAGTTTGGTAAGCAAAATAAATTAACTCTGACGTTTCAATATGGCGAATGTAATTGTGCTTTATAATGAATTTATATTGGAATTTGAAAATGTAAAACTCGACAAATTTTATTACAGTCGGACCAACGATAAAGAGAGAGAGAAAGAGTTTAGTCCACACAACGAATTATCAGATCTACTACTGTCCACGGCAAATCATGGAAAGAAAAATTTGCTGCATATAGTACTGACAAACTACATACACTGAAATTATTTAGAGAACCACCAACCAGAGAACAAATTATTTCACTACTTTCACCAGAGCAAAAGAAATCCATTTATATTTGCGAATGGAGGTATTTAAATATTTACGAACTATTACTAAAAATTACTTCAAGTAGTTCTAGTTTCACTAAGCGCCATTGCAAACACCACCTCGCATCATTATACTTGTTGTAAACGATAAAAATACAGCAGCCGACAGGAGAGAGTAAGGCTAAACCAAAATAGGCAATAATGCCGAGTAATTACCATAAAATATGGTGTTACTGAGTACGTAATCTTTGAAAAATTCATTTGATTGCCAATATACGCGCCTCGGTACATACATTCGTGAGCATAACGAACCTCCACAGGAACACGCGCTGACAAAGTAGTAAAATAAAACCACAAAACTGATATATATATTTACTTTCAACTACTAACCGCACCAATACACACCGCCACCATCATCCAGAAATACAATATTAATGGAAGTGGCGAGGTTTCGGCCAAAACAAGCTCTAGAAAAATCTAACGACATAACGAAGCAGTTGCACCAAATACCACTTCAGTCGGTGTTGACATACATATCCTCTAGAGAAAGTAAGTAAACACAAGTACCTATAATGTTCAATTCATATGATTGCAGATTATCGTCCACACGTAATAATGTTTTGTGGTTTATTCTCTACACGATAACACACGATTGCATTGTAAAGCAAGGTCTACACTTTCAAAATTCCACGGGAACTTTCAAACCATGAAAAAAGGTCAATGTGTTGTTCCCGGGAAAAGTTACCACGTGAACTGTTTCGAATTTTTCCAAACAGCAGTTCACTGATAATTCGAAATTCAGTCTACACTTCATAGATTTATAAGTGGAATGAAAATTAAAACAATCATTCAGCCGTTGCATAATTTATCTTAATTAATCCGCATAATTAATAGGCAATTAATTAAATACCTGTCAGTATTCAAAATGGTGCCTGTAAAGGATGTAATTAATGATTTGGAGCAATTAGAGGAGGACTTCATTACCATTTTGATGTTCAAGTACCTTAACAGTAGACGTTTGGCTAAAAAAAATAAACGAAGGCGTCGCGCGGTCTGGGTAAATAGTTACCTCAAAGAAAGACATAGCAAGGGGAGATACTTTGTTGATGTAAGAAAATAACGGTACCAATAACTGATTATCATTTAATAAATGCAAGTACTATTAAAATAGCTAATTAAATTATCAGTCGTACTTAAACCATCAAATTTTACCAGTTCCAGGATATGAGGGCTACGCCGTCAGTTTTTAAGGAAAATTTTCGAGTGACCCCGAAGCAGTTCGATAAGCTTTATTCTATTCTGGAAGACCAACTAGTCCCCAAGTTTAACACAAGGCCTGACGATATTGTTAGTGGAGAAGAAAAGCTGGCAATTACGTTGGAATATCTTTCTTCTGGAGCTCTAATCCGGCACGTGGCATCCGTTTACCGAGTCAGCAAACAAGAAACATCAAATATAATCAACCAGACATGCAGCGCCATTCTTCAGCTATTGAAAGAGTCTTGCATGCCTAATATAAACCGAGAATATTGGAATAATATGGCCTCCGGATTTGAATCACGATGGAACCTTCCGCATTGTCTGGGTGCTATTGATGGGAAGCACTGTGCCATTCGATGTCCAAGTAATTCGGGGAGTGCCTTTTACAATTATAAGGGATATTTCAGCATTGTCCTTATGGCCGTTGCGGACTCAGAATACAAGTTCGCTTATTTTGATGTCGGAGCTTATGGAAGCGAAGGAGACAGTGGGATCTTCCGATCCTGCGATTTCTGGAAAGCGCTGAACGATAAAAAGCTGAATTTACCATTTCCGACGGATTTATCTGGTAAAAGGACGCCATATTATTTTGTTGCAGACGACGCGTTTCCACTTGATACGCACATCATGAAGCCGTATAAGCCGACATCCAAAAACGGAAGCTTACTCATCCCAGAAAGAATTTTTAACTACAGACTCTCAAGAGCGCGGCGAACAGTTGAAAATGCTTTTGGGATACTGTGTTCAAGGTGGATGGTCCTATCCCGGACAATGCTTGTTGGACCGACTCTAGCACAAAAAATTATCGGCGCCTGCTGCCTATTACATAATTTTCTAATGACTACTGGAAAGGATGATTATGTACCACAAGGTTTCGGAGATGCAATCACTGATGATGGAAGAATTGTAAACGGATTATGGCGCAGCAATCTACGCGAAACATCGCTGTTTAGAAATGGTTTTAACTGCGTGCCAACCGGTCGGATTCCGTGCTCTGCGAAGGAAATTCGCAACCATTTGAAAGATTATGTGAATTCAGAGGAAGGCCGCCTACCTTGGCAGGAACAAGCTATAATGTAGGCCAATTAACTTTTTACAGATACTGAATTCGGTACAGAAACAGGTACTTAGTTTATTTCAAGAATAATAATAGGAAGCGTTGAATAAATTATCTGTATTGGAGAGCTTTACAATTAAATAAAAAGTGTTGTACTTATAAAACCGCCACTACTAAACAGGTCCTCTTAATCTATCTCTAATCAATGAAATAAACTCGAAGTTCAAATCCTCAACCTGATCTTCCGGTAGCTTCCTAAGCATTCGATCTAAATTTAAATACATTGAATAATATTTTAGCGTATTTGGCGATGCATCATCCGATTTTGCAGACATTGACTCCTTCCGTAACTCCACTAGACTCTGCAGAGTGTCAGCGATGCGATCATCCGCAGAAACCTCAGTTTTGGACTTTTTAGTGAGCTTTAATCTTGCTGGTTCCTACATGATAAGGTCGAAAGATAAGTACTTATTCAGACAGTTAATAAATATTGAGACAGTTAAGATACCATATACGAACTCACATAATCATAGCTGCTTGCCGCTCCACGCTTTCCAAGAGTGGGTTTCGGAATGGGGTCAGCGGATATGCCATCCTCTGCTTTCTTAAAGTTGGAATCTTCTGGAATATCAATTGATCCAATGACGGTTATGTCTGGACCAAACGTATCAGTGGATTCAATGGGAGAAACAAAGCCGTCGTCTATGTCAAGAGTACTGATGGTCCTATAATTTATGCATATTGTTAGTCATAATTTATGCTTATTGTTAGTTGTAGTTTGTACATATTAGTCATAACTTAAATAGCAAGCCTGTTTACTTTCGAGCGGGTGCACCCTCATCCAGAAATTTCAAATCGTCAGAAAATATCCAGTAATGGCCATCATCATCGTTGTCCGTTGCTATTTCGGACGCTCCATCTGAAACGTTGGGGTCAACATCGTCCAAGCCGTCTCCAGATTTCAGCGGTTTCTTCTTGCCCTTCTTTTGATAACGCAAAGAGTCCGTTAAAGATTTCCAAACCCGTTGGCAATCCTTTTCAGTACTTACTTGACCTGGAAGAAAAATAAAGCAAGAGAGTTGGTGGTTATCTGGCTACATAGAATAATTAAAGTATTGAACTGAGATAATGTCAATAATTGAACAGGGCTACCTGATTCTTCCATTGCCTCTTTTATGGCTGTCCAGGCAGAGGACTTGGCGTCCCTTTTGCTATAGTTTGGGTCAACCTTTGACCACAAACACGGATATCCCTTAACGATAGATGCTAACTTCTTCTTAAAATCAACACTGAACTTTATGGCAGAAGTTACTTTACCTTTCTTTCCCTTCATTATGTTAATGGCAAAATGCTAGCTAATCAAGTACGGATAATTATATTAAATATTAGATAGGCTTCAATTAGTTCAACCACAATTAATCACAACCTGGCCACGTAACGATCATTAGTCACCACGAGATTCTAATCAAGCTGCACAGATGATTTCCCTTCAAAATACACGTGAAATAATAGGTAGCTTGTTCACGCAACGATTCAGTGAAAAAATTGATTTTTCATCTGGATTTTTTCCAGTGGAAAATTTCATGTGGATTTTAAAAAGGTGTAGACTGAATTTCTGAAATATTTCCTACTCGTGGAAAATGTGCTGTTTCCAGGTGGAAATTGAAGGTGTAGACCGGGCTTAACAGCGAAGCTTTTAGTAGGCCGATCTCTGCTTCCAAAGATAAAGGATATAAATGCAAATGAGCACGTATAGCGAAGAAAAAAATTTGTGACAGTACAAAATTGATTGCAAGGGGCTCTGGATTATGTAATGTTTGATCTATAATAATCCATCCAAACCTAAAATCCGTAAAAAACACACAAAGAGGACATGAACAGGATAGATATTGTAGAATCAAAATCAAACCAGGTGTATTTAGAATAATCTCACGTTTTCCTTTTTCTGAATTTCGATACATTTTTAATTTTGCTTAATGTGATAGATTATTTCCCACTGACGGATTATTTTCTAATTAGAAATGAATTTTGTGTACAAATTCTGACCATTATATTATTTACTTGTTTATGTTTTGCATATCGTGCACAACGATTGTGCTGAATTAAATTAGTGATAAAGTAATAAATAACTTACATTTACCTAATTATATTTACAACGTGTTTTGACATTAGATATGCTTCAGATTCAAACTATTGTAGTCCTAGGCTAAACAACTATTTTCCCTTAGCCACTCGAAAAGAAATAATTTCATGTGAAAGCTCTCCATTAGATTTCGTTAAATTGTTAACTTCTGTAATTCTAATCTTTCTCTTTAGAAAAACAACTCGCGTTATTTATATAACATTTCCCATTTACTGACAGAAACGTACGCATGTAATAATAGCCCATGTCACCATCATCAGCATGGCTCTTTCTCTCCCCTCTATTCACATTAATCAATAGCTTATACAGAAGCAACGCTTGCTTCGAAGCGGATTGAATAGAATGAACAAAATTATCTTTGATCAAAGAGTATCCCTTTGTATTTATCTAACAAGCACAAAAAACTGCAACTAGCAACAATGAATGGATCGTCATCATGATCATCACCAACAGAATGTTCAAACGCTGCATGCTCTGGATGAGTAGTTTATATGATTCTTTTTAGCCACAAAACATTGAATAGTGTGGCACAAAACATTTATTTTTTCTACACGAACAGAAAAAAAACTACAGTAGACGGAAAAAGAAAATAATGAAATATTACGAAGGCTTAAAGGCATATAGGCAGCGAGTGAACAGTCAAAGTTCTGGTGATGACGAAACACAATAATGCATTGTGTATCGTATGTACATGTCCGGGTGAAGCTTTGCTTCGTCTCCCGGTTCTCGCTCTTTCAGACGCAGAGTAATAATCGACAGGATGGAAGGATAGATAGATAGCTGCTTCGAAGATTGCTGGATGAGGAAGAGAAGAGCATTAGCCCATTATTCCCCTTTTGTTGGAAGGTCCAGCATTAAGGAGAAAAAAACTGACTGATATAATCACAGTGAGTTTCTTCTAACTTCCATAATGTATTTTTATTGAACTAAATCCATCTTACAAAATATATACCTATCCATAAAGAGCATTCAACAGCGGTGGTAAGATGGTCAGTCAATCGTGCTTAAGAAATTCGTCTTGAGCGTTTTCATACGTACAGTCATGGCTAACATAAACTACACTTTGATATTCATTCAGCAAAGAAGAACCGATTCTTGTACCAGCCTTTATTACTGCTTACTTCAAACCTAATACTTGTATTTAAAGCTTATACAGCTCTATCCTATTACCCATTCTTCCTTTTTGTAAAACTACGAGCTAGAAAGTGAAAGCAGAGCAGCTTATGGCTTACTCTTATCTATGGTTGAATTAGAAAAAGGGTCTGCAAAAACGAGTATGTAAGCTCTTTGCTCGCTTCTTTGTTCCATTCAGAAGGTGAGCTAGTTTATGATATTCGTTGCAGCAAAACCCCTACAAAGTAAATGTTAGATTTAGACATTCTGCTCTCGACGAACTTTTTTGTGCCGGCTATCCGTCTTATAAACAGTAGGCCGTACGAAGACAGCGTGTGTTGTTCAATCTTCCTGTGTAGGAGAGTCCAAGTATCTCACCATCATAAATCAAAACGAGTTCCTATTTCAACCACTTTCAATAATAACGGTATTGTGCATTATGAACATTCACAACTAATATCTCTCACCACACATGATCCTCTGAACTTTTTAGTTTACATTAAAGTCATTACCACATGGTAACTTGCAATAAACCGGAGTTATATGATGATGTACAAAAGCGTTTTCATATTTTGGATGTTATTATTACTTCGTAGAAAATAGTCATGAGCACCCCTGCGAATAATCCTTACAGTACGTATACCTGCGTGGGTTGGTCATATTTTTCATGTTTTGTAATAATTCTGATCGTTATAATGATATAATATTAAAAAACTCCTAGTTTGCCAGGAAAGAAAAGGATGGTACAGATATTTTTAAGATCAAAGGTACATTAACATGTACATTTCTTTCTTTCTCGGTAGCTGAACGGCCACTGTTATAGTAGGCTACGGAATATTAAACCCTGAAGCAACATTCGACACAGCTACATACCACAGCATATATATATATGGACGGCGTTTCCAGTAGGACGATAAAAAACCCGTCATACACCTACCCACTGAATAATGACGTGTCCCGAGTACTGGAAACTGTAATTTTATGCCATCCTAAAACTAGATACTACGTGAATGATAATATAGTTATCAGACAATGCAATGCAAAACAAAGTGACAGCATTTACAATAGAATAATTTGAGCATGCTATACATACTTAAAACATTTTGCTGAACATTTTGGTAATCTTGACATAAGACACTGATCACATTGCGGCCTAAATACTACCAATCGTACAAAAAGTATACATTTTGTAAAAACAATGATAATTTAATGAGTTAGTCTACGATCTGCGGATTTGATATTTTTATTTTACAACACATTTGTTATATTTAATTCCAATTACGAATGTCATGAATAAAATTTGAGATCATGATATCATTCCAAATGACATCAACAGCATTTTACATATTACTCGATTTTCACTCCTACAACATAATAATTTATTTCTGTGGAGCAACATATAAACGTAAGTAAATAGAACTCGGTAGCAAGCACATTGGAATGTCTATTTATAGGTATAAAGTCAGCAAGAAAATGAACAACAAAAGCACGTATGAACATCATGATCAATGAAACGGAAGAAGAGAAGGCAGAGTTAAAATCATTTCCCCAACACCATCACCGCCCTGTACCAAATTCTACACGATGGATCTGACGTGAATGAGAAAGCACACGCCTGTTTAATGTTCCAGTGCCGTAGGCAAAACGAAGGATGCTCACTGCCATATAGCACCATATTACTCTTTCTCCGTCTGCTGCTTTCCTTCTCATGAATCACACACTCACTCCTACCCACCTTTGTGCAGCAGAAATGGATTGGGAATGGCAATGTGTCGGCGTGATACTTTCTTTTGTCAATGAGTATTATTTCAGCTATATGTATACCCAGTAAGTGTGTAACCGCTCGGTGTCAACAGAAGCTGCTTTATAGCAACTCCTACACTCCTATCTACTTTAAAGTCAACTGCTTTTGTTTATTTTATCTCACCGCTGTTGAGTGAGTCCGGACCCCTGCGAGGTTTTAGGTACAATCGTACCCATTATACCGTACCACTTCAAAATATTTGCGAAATCAACTTTCGAAATGAGACACGAAAAGTTTCCCACCATTTATTTCATTTTAGTAGTATTATTGTCAATAATAGGTGGAAACTTGGAATATATTAGGCATTATGTACGTTACATTCAGACAAGCTTTTACCAGACGAGAGAGCTGTTATATAGTCTGAAAAATAAACATTTAGGTAAATTTCCTCATCCGCCCATCAGCATCCCACATGAATCTTGGGCCATTATGTGTATTTTCTCTCCTGCAAAACTTTGGGTGTTAGAGAATTAAATTATTTAATTTAAAGAGGTTATAGACTCGCTGCTGTTAGAAAAGTGGTAATCCTTTACGATGAAATGTATCGTCTGCTTTACTTGAAATATATAAGATGGTTCCAAAATCCTCTTTTTCATTTTTATTAAAAGTTTTACGTTTTTCGAATTTATTTGCAGGCAGAAAAGAATACCACTATAGGTCATTCGATTCCGATACTTAGAATAGAAAGAAGTAGACAAAGAAACATGGCTATAAAAAGACGATCAAAGCGTATGCCATACTTTTCGGACAAGTTAAAATGTTTTTCCCGAGAGAAATGACTAGAAAATCTTATTACAACGAGGACTATAGCATAGCATTTAAATATAGGTATAGAGGGGATAAGTGAATTATACGCCGAACATAGGTATAGGCACATGTCTATAATAGTCACTGTCGGATATCACCAATCATTTGATTACGATTGTAAACTTGTTTTTAACGATCCGAAAAATACATTTCCCCTGCAATCATGTCCCACTTCAAGCAGCAAAAATATTTTACAAGCCCAGCGATGTAGTTGTTTGTGGCGAGGCAGTTCAATTTCAATCGTTCTTCCGCGAAAATGTGTTATTTATTGAAGTTGTTGTTGATAGGGCACACTCTACAACACTGTGAAACCTGCATAATATTAGTGTTTCCTTTGGTGTAATTAAACGGGGAAAAACTGATGTCATTACTTGAAACATATCTCAGACTGGTACAAAAGAAACAAATATTAACTAAGGAAGCCATATAATAAAAGCGGTATTGTCGTACAATTAGCATTTACGCATCCCAATGTTTTTGGATAAGTAAACTCTAGGCGCATAAAAAAGAGAAAGCAAATCGGTGAAAATTAACCAAAATCACTTGCAGAAAAGAATATGGCTGTAACCGATCTTGTCTGAAATCCCGTATCATATTAGGTATTATGTTTTTGGGACCCTTGCAATTCCAAGGGTCGTCTTAAAAGCGGGAACGCCTACACACTGCTCCCCTTTCCTATAAAGCCACTCCATATTCATCGGACACGACCAATCTAGTTAACCCTTTTCGTTGCCATCAAATGTGGCACTGGAAAACATGACACAACCATGAGGTATATATATTATTATGAAACCTATGTAAACCTACATCTGAATACTGCCTATGCCTGCATTTGTTAGCACAACAATTTCATTGCTACTGCTTTCTCGCAAAAAGCTGGAGTACAAACATTGTGTAGCCTTATAACATAACCTAATTGGAAGTGTTCATGTATATACTTGCGCTGAAATAATACATCGACACTATACTATTGTTGCTCCATATTCTAAAGTAAGTAGAAAAATGTTTCTCTAAAACCACTGATAGATCAATACAGGATATTTTACATGCTATGCTAAATGTGCTAAGGCTACAAATCTGTAATGTACGTAGGTATGTATATACGTGTATATTATGCTAAGTACAATCCACTTACTGGAAAGGCATATCTATTACAGTGCTAATTTTCCTTACAACAAAAGCATTATAGAGTACAGGCTGCGGTGTGCAGTCAGATCAATAACAAAATCTAAAATCGTTAAGTAAAGTCGTGTGGCACGGCTAATTTTTATGGTTCGTAACATCCGCATTGGTTGGAACAAAATGAAGAAATCGATATTTTATCCTTACCACTCTGCGTTTTGTTGGTGCAGTAGTATGTATAAGACGTATCAATTCATATTTTCCCTTTCATTTTCTACCTGGTGCGTCAAAGTGTGAACAAATATGTGGTTGGCGAAGTAATAAAATGCCATCGCCTATAACGTTGTATGTATTTTACATTGTCACACACCAACTATAGAGGCTACACTGTTAGATGTTGCTTACCTGCCGTGTATCTCGTTGAATGTGGTAATCCACCTGGTCTACCGCTATGACTGTAGTCTGGAGTTGTACGTTGGCGTGGCATAGAACCATACCAGTTTTGCTGATCACCCGCTCTACCAAGTGTTATCCTATGATCACTACCAGTTCTTGGCATCCGCATTCTTGAAGGGCCATTTTGCTTGCTAGGTCGTGGACCCGTGTGGAACGTGTGAACTTTCTCAGCAAGTGACTCCAAGGTTTTGGGATAGGCTCGGTCGAATGGTTGAAAGTGTTGCGGTACTATTGATGACCTTGGTTGCTCCGTTATTACTGGAGGAGGAGGACGATACGAAATAGAGGCTGTGGAAGGTTCTGTGTCATCCCTTCTATACCAGTCGTACGGCTGGTAGCCGGACTGCTGAGAAGAAGGTCTTGGTGGTGGCTCAGGTCTACTATCGTAATAGTCCCCATAAGGACCACGACGCATGGGAGGTTGAGGAGTTTCGATGCGACTGAAATTATGTGCATATATTCATAATTTTGTAAAATAAAACATTTCCACAAATGTTTCATTCTTGCATGAGCGGATATGACAGTGACATAGGGTGCTACTTTCTTTTTACCTGTAATCGTCGTGTCGACTGGGTACTCTCGTGTAGTCTGTAACATCCGGAAGCTGCTGCATCCCTACAGTTGCATACGGTTGATATGACATATGTCTTGGAAGCGACTGGATAGAAGAAGGTTGTTGACTGGCATGATGGTAACCGCCGAGACCCTGTTGCTGTTGCAATGTTGTCAGCGTCCCTGCTCTGGGTCCCATTTGAGGTTGAGCACCGAATAATCGTTGTCCTTGTGTTTGATGCAACTGGGGTGTTGTAGGGGCCCGGCCCCTTCCAATACCAGGATAACCCAAGGAATGATGCAATTGTCCTGGACCAGGTGACGGACCTCTGGTTCCATATGGGGTACCGATTGTTCCATACTGCATAATGTGTCCATTCTCTTCATTGATTTCATCAAGATGATGTTCATGTTCAAGTTCTTTCTTGATGACAACAACAGGTTTTGACTCAGATCGAAGGAGTGATTGGCTATGAGATAGCATTCGACCTTTCCTTTGTCGAATAGTGAGTACCAGTCGACGAGGGATGGACATGAGAATGACAACATCATCCAGGCTCATGTGCGTCACGTCCACTAGATTCACTGCCAAAATCTCATCTCCCACGCCCAGGCAGCCACTATTGAAAACGGCACTTTCTATTGCAATTCTTGAGATAAATACACCGTCATACCGGTCCAGGCCGTTGCCCTCACGTATATATAAGCCGAGCGTCTGCCCGGGACGTTTTACTATCTCAACGAAGTGCACCGAGTGCAAACCATCCTGTTGAAAATAAAACCAGAAACAAAATGGAAATTAGACATATCAGATGATTAATTTATCAGTGAGTGCTTTCATGTAAGCCTAAGCCTGTGCTCGTCTCAATAACCTTTCTCTGAATCAATAATATGATACTTCACACATGTATTTTACTCATTCCGTTTCATTTCAAAATTAAAAATGCCAACAAAATCATTCCAAATTCTACAGCCCGTATTCGTTTCTCGGTAAAATGTATTGTCCTAAAATGGAAGAAGATAATCCTATTAAAATTCACAGCCTAATATTGTGGTTTTGAAATAAAGTTACATATTATGTAGTAGACCAAATTATTATTATTTGAGGGATCAATGTGCGAAAACAAATTCTGTTGTTTACCACAATTATCATTTTAGTGATATTTACTTCAATTATTGCTTGAGATGAACTTTTCCCAGAAGCACATTGAAACCCTATAATAAGCTATATACAAGTAGCTGTTTTATTATCCTGCTGAGTTTCATGTTATACATACGTATCCAAGTTTGCTTTGCTCATGTCCCAGCGTCCCACCTAATAATATCTTATAGCTATGTGCCTATAATTCTCATCCATCAAATTCCATTTTATGCTGTATTTCCACTGCCGGTAAACAAATAAGTGGACAGACAGATCCTTTAAATGCCAATCATTTGAAGACAGCTTAAGTGCTCCACTCGTTGTAAGCATCAACGATACACTTTTCCTTCCATGCAGGATTTTCGTCCGCCTGCGCCTATGTCTAACTGACTTGAATTGGAGTGATCTAAAGGTATTTACTGTCCGTTTATAAAATATACAGATTCCGGAATGAAACAGTTTTCATCTTAACATAAAGAAAATAGATGGGATTATTTTATCTATAGACTTTGAGTTGCATGCATGTTATCCTATGATATTGCATGCTATAGACAAAAATGTTAATATCATCATAATATCAGCAGAAATATTTAAAGTTCTTTTTAATCTCGTTATAACTTATTAATACTATGTAAAAAAAGAAAAGAAAAAATGACAACAGAGAAGCATGCATTGTAACAACAGTATTTCTTTTCCTATCCTGCAGTCAATTTATCCCTTTTTATGTGTCTCGTTTAATAAATATCCATCAAACTTTTTTCATAAAAGTTATATTCCTACTATCTTATAAATAAGTGTTTAATACTACAAACTCACATTATTTCAAAACTCTCATTTATTTATTTATTCTATTGAAGTCATTGGGATGTCAAAAAATCTTTTTTATATTGACTCATTATCAATTATAGTCAAGTCATTACTTATTATTAGCCCCGGGAGGAAGTGGATAGTATTTAAAAAGAAAGCTAACCTGCATAGACAGGAATTTCCGAACAGCATCTTGAGTAGGTCGGGAAAATTGTCGGGGATCCAGCATGCGGACCAACATTTCTCCTCGACGCTCGACGGCACCCAGTGCGGCGGCTGTTGTGGCATCATGGTCATTTTCAACCGATTCCAGTTGTCGGAATATCTCGGTTGAGATACCACTGACCTGTAGCAAAATTTGATAACCAACTTCCAATCAGTATCATTACCAGTAATTGATATCGTTAATAAGTTGTTGCATTCTAAAACATTTATACATTATTCCATTCAAATGCTACATACAAGACTATTGCAAATGGTCAATGCAAACCTTCAAGAAAAGTTCGACAACGGAAAAGAAAACCATCGAAATAGGTATGTATGCAGGTCAACTATTCCTGTCTATTACAGAAACAAGATTTTTAAAAACGATCTGGAATATTTCATCGTGATGAGCTTGAGAACCATCATTCGATGACTGTTTATAATTTTGACTTTCATCACTTCCGTATAATGAGAAAACCACGCATTTTCTCGGGATTGAATGAACTCGGAACCAAGTTCTTTCGCTTTTATTGAAACCCATACACCATAATGGATTGAATTAGAGGGTTTCTCGAGCAAAAATGAGCGTATCACAAAACGCGAAATGAAGAAAGAGCAGCGAACCGTAAACTGCAACACAAAACGACTTTTTTAACTGCTGGTTAGGGACCTCTCCTGATTACTCCTCACCATACACAGTGCATTCATTTAGTGAGTCATTAAGCGCCTAATGACAAATGGAAAGCATTTTTTGGCATTGACTACGGAACGCCGGGTTCCTACGACACAAAATACCAAACACCAACGAACCAGGCAATCTTTTAATTTCGTGAACAGGAAGAAAGTGAAGAAATGTGAGGAATGGATGATGATGACTACGGCAGAAAGGAAAGGGTGGAAAAATCAATGCTCATTAACGTTACATCGTTAGTTGGAAGAAAAGGTCTATCGTCTAGACTTTCACCAAGGGTATCTAATATATCGATAAGACCAACAATGCAGTGGATTTTGAAAGGACACAAACAACAAAGCGTATACTAACCAGCGTTAATGCAAACAGTTCCTTATTAGCTCATACATCATAAAGTGTATATGTCATCGTTGTTGTTGCACTCCAATACGCGCTGATGTATTTGCAGTATTGTATGACCTGAGCATCTTCGGAACAGGTATATGGGTGTAGAAGCGTTTAAAAATTATTTACAATCTAAATTATAGATTCTAAAGTTAGCTATATAGCTTTACAGCATATTCATATTTTATGTGAATGTCATCACTTATCACTGAATATTTTGCCAGTAAGTACTATGGATTAGCTTCTAAGCGAAAACCGTAAAGAAACGCATGCGACCATTTCTCCATGTATGTGGGAGTATGTACTGGACGAGTTTCATTTTTCAACTTTGTAAAAAGGCAATTATGCGTACCTATAACTAGCCTGTTGACATTTTCTATTTTCTTTTCTGTCGTTTAATATTATTTTAGTTAAACCCTGACATTATCACCGAAGCAAAAAAACCGTAAAACTTCCATGAAGGCAGGTGCGAGTGAATAGTACAGTAATTAACAGTTGTCCTGAAATTATCATTCCTAGAAATTTGCTGTCATTAAATCATATATCGTTGTACAAAAAAAATTACCTAAAGTCACTATATCCTATACCCATGAGTACGCTAGTCGGTCAATAAAATACTAATGAAAAGTCTGAATATTTCATTTCCACGCACGTCGCCGCGTATTCGGCATCTACGTATGTACATATCTACATTGCGTGTATAATACCTATGTAACCCACTTTTTTACCGAGAACTGCTGGCTGTATGAATATCACGCAACATTTATACTTTATTTATGCATGTGTGTACGGTGAACAGTCTGCAGAAAAAGCGACAAATAATAATATTAGCAATCGTTACATTCATTGCTCTTTTGAAACCCTTATTTTCTCAAACCTCCATTATGTAGTAGCAACCCTAGTTTTATCTTTCTCTTACTTACATAGTCTAGGTTTACTCCCGCAAGGCCAATGGTTATGCAAAATTTAAGAGAGAGTTTCTATTCAAAATTACTCATGCACTAAAAACCTTAAGTTATGCTCAAAGAGAGCTACTTACACATGTTCTCTTTACTATTTACAATTACTGTACATGTATCTATCCAAACTGTGCGTACCAAAATAATACAACCAGCAAACTTTTTTACAGTAGAATGGCGGATACAATTATGAATACATAAAAATTAAAGTCAGTTATTAAGGTAGGAAGGGGGCATAATACACAAATTCTGAAATAGTGCCACCACGCCATTTTAGACCATTTATGAGAGAAAAATACGCTCAAACAGCTCTTATTTCCTATATGACTGAAAAATGTAAAGGAAAAATGTATGAACTAGTAAGAAATTAGATAAATATATCGTACTACTGATGTGCTTGATGTTCCTTTGTCGATGAGTATACCAGTAGTACCTGCGTAAGTGCCAAATGTGCCTAACGATCAGCATAATATGACTAATATTTCCTGGAAATGTAAGGCTACCAGAGCAGAAATATAGTCATACTCATACTGTGTAAAAGTTTAACATCAAAAAATAGGGGAATGCTTGTTTTCACTAAACAAAAAAAATTCTTATTTTGTGTAAGAAATTTTCTGAGAAAATGAGATATTCATCAAGTACGCAAAAAGTGTAAGCCGGGTAATGGCCAACCCATACAACATGCAGGAACAGGCATAAAATAAAAATATGCTAGCGTACTACTAGAGACTGTAGATGGTTTAACTCTTCTCCTAAAGCGTTCCTCCCAAAAGAGGTATTCTCTAACATGCATGAAATGGGATTAGCAATTTTATTACGTTGCGTTCTTTCTCGCTGCTTCTCCATTGCCTATACACCACAGTTATGTCATGTACATATAGAGAGAAAGTGCACAAAGACACCGAAGAGAGACACGAGAGATATGGAGAGAAAGAAGGATACCTAATAATAAAGAAATATAATCGTATAAACTTACACAAAGATTTGCTTTGGGCTTTCACTCTAAGCTTTCTTTCTCTACTTCATTCAAAGAAGAAGAGAGGAAATAACAAGTCTTTGTTGTTTTGATATTATAATATGCCTACAACGTGGTAAATTGAAATATTTGCAATTACGTATACATGTATATATGTATGTACACCACAACATCAAAATGTTATTTTACATGCCTATATATTTATGTGTAAGCTTGCATGTATATTTATACGCATTTTCATAACGGTTACATCATATTGTGCAATGTACATTCTTTATGTACGTCAGCTTTCTTTTTCCTACAACTTGTGAAGCGCATTTATGCCAACAAATCTAGAATGTTTAGTGGAGATAACAACGGTGGAGTGGAAATTTTCATATGCGGACATGCGGAAGAACGGAGAAGCATCGCCCGTGTCTACAATTTTGAGACTGAATGCTGTGGTGGTGATACCATCATCGTACTAAACCAAAACAACCAACACCAGAGATTCAACAAACAGTAAAACCAGTCAGTCGTTTGAGTTGATGCGTGTAGACTCAGATAGGTCGCATTTAAATATGTATCTCCATTTGACTGAGCTTTCCTGCAGTAAACTTTAACTTTCCCTACAACAAATTTTCTATTAGTGCGACATTGTTTAGCAACTACTATGACTAGCAAGCATAGCCGCTCTTTCCAACAATTATTTGTTTGTTTTAAAGCCAGTAGAATGCATATTATACAACGGGCAGAAATGGTGTAGATAAAACGGTGACCCTTGTGTATTCTGGGCATTAAGGAGAAACCATGATATGATCATAGCGCATTTATCCTCCCTTACAACCCGCATATCTACTGTATGCAATAATAACAGTAGTCATTACAAATACTACTACATGTTGTGTAGTCTACAACCATTACCATCAGTATTAACTACTATATTACTGCTATCCGCACACCGCAACGCTACTACTATTACATTAACCATGAGATCATTTTGGGAGGCGCTTTCCACTTTCACGACTGTCTATTTTGCATCAAGTTCTGTATTATCTATAAGTAGCTTGCTTATAGATAATACAGAACTTGATGCAAAATGAAGAAATCAAAATTCAGGGTAATTACTTGATGGTCAAACAAAAAGCAAATATTGTCAAATATTGTTACCTCAAAGTCAAATTGATGTTAATTAAGCTTGCCTAATTTAATTACAGCACTGGAAAACAGAAAAAGTGATACGTGGATTCTTGTAATTTTACTGGAACATTGAATATCATTAAGAAGGCGGGAGCAATGTTTATTCTTACATTGCATGAAGACATTCAATGTGCGTATACCTTTGCTACAAGCAAAACACAATATGAAATTGGGAAGTAGCGGATGGATAAGACATGACAAATGAGTGATATCCTAAATATTCCATCGTTTATTAAGAAAAACATACGTCTACGTCTCAAAGTATTCACGAGTGTAAGGGCAAATAAATGATAGCATCCGCGAATTAAGTCCTTTCCATGATGCATGTATGCACTGTGCAGAGCTTCGTGTCACGTTTCCAACTTTAATCAACCTAGCTCGTCTTCGTCTCATTCCAAGAAGAATTTATGTTTATATAGTAAGATTGTCTGGTTAATGCCATCTCATGGCATCATCATTAAAATGTCATTTAGTCTTTTAACGTTAAGCATGTGGGAAGACGACGGAGACTAAAAGCAAAATGTAATAAAACGAGACAGGAGAAGTGACATGGACATTTCAGAAAGAAATGGCACGGATGTCAAAAATAAGCTGACGAAAAAGTAGTACGGTGGATGTTTGGGAATAGAAAGTGAGATAACAAAACAGTGAAAGTATACAGTACTTTAGTGAAAAGTTGGCGTTAGCTACACACAGTACTATATATAGAAAGACTTTATATGCTTTAGTTTGCTGACTTTTTCGTCTGGTGTGTTCAGAAACTTTCCATACTATCAATATGCATACGATTTATAATATAAATAATACTGAATTCACTTTTCCAGGCTGAAGAATAAGACACAAACATAGTGATTTGTCCAAAATCTTGATAACCCTTAGAAAAATTTGAGCTCGACTTTCCGCTTACTAGACTTGCCACTCAATAATTGTACACAAATACATACATGCCTACACACTTCAACCTCTACAAGAGCTCTTACCAGTTAAAAGTGAACATTGAATTTCAATTTTATGCTTCCGTAGTTTTCCATTTTGTGTGTCGATACGATTTAGCCTATTGTGGGAAAAATGTAGTATAAATAAGTAGCTATTTGCGGCTAGAGACTCGTGTTATTTGCTTGCATGCCAGACATCGAAATGGTCAGGCTAGTAAAATCAAATCAGTACATATATACTAGTAGTATATTTACTTCACTGAACGTAGGTGGAGGTGGACTTGAAAGTAGGAGTTATACAGAAACACACATGCAAAGTAAATAATAATATAATTTATATTTAGCTTTTTCTCTCGCCTACTCTTTAACAACTTTTATCCAAGTTTGACAACTTTCACCGCTTAAAAACGACATTTGCCGTGTAAAACATCATCCCATCATCGTAAACTTATAAAATATGCATAAACTCGGCTGAAGAATTTTAAATTTATGGTATGCATACATAAAACAGCATGATGGAAGAAAGCCCAACCATCCAGGTTGGTTTTATTTATGCGTATCAACGTTTCTTTTTGAAGATAAAGGAATCCTCCTTAGTCTTCTTCTGTGTTCCTATATTTCTTGCACTTAACTTTGCAGCACAAGCGGAAATAAGGAGCGAGACCAAACAAACTAACCAAGGGAATCACTTTTCTTTTTCCCACTCACTCAATCAATAAAAGTTGAGGAAGGCTTGCAATAAATGGAATAAATAAGAGTGGGAAATCGAGTGGTTTCCTAGTTGGCTTTTCTTCCTTTCCTCCTCTCTTTCCCTTCTCTTCCTCCAGAATTCAATGGATTTACGGTGTTCAGACGAACACAACCACTTTTCTTTAATACATGCAACATCCATATATTATGCATATATTTATGAGAATATAGAAAACTGAGGAAAGGTATGAAAAGAATATATTTTCAGTCAGCAGACGGAATAGAGATGTGTGGTTATTTAGGAGAGCTAGCCAAGATGGTTTGATATATTGTGCTAACGCTACCTACTTACATGGCTCTTTTAGGCGTAAACTTTGCTAGAGAACCGCTACCTTGATACAGTATCACCACACACCCGGTAAAGCACTTCATACCTTATTGATAAGTTTCCCACTTTACTTTACGCTCGCTCTATAGATATGCAGCAGCGATGTTGGCTGTAATACCCATGTTATGAGTGGAAAGATATCTTTGCGTAAATTTTATCCTATACCCAAACTACCAATATGTGTGCATTCACACGTTTGCTCAATGCACCTTTCCTATTCCTCGAGCAGCTGCAAAATAAAGAGCTATCACTCTTTTTTACATATCGTTATGTAATTCTGAATGAAACAAGAGCTGCATGATACCTAGAAACTTTCTTCGTTTTGCCTGTAAAGCGACTACTCATTTCTGCCTACTCTCTGCTGAAGCAGTTTGCTAGTCACTCAAGGGAAAATCTACCAATAATGTGATTCCCACCGGTATGCCTATATCTTTTCCAACTATAGTAGATTCTTCATATGAATGAGCATATCTTTGTCTCTCGATTCTCAGGAGTGACTGAAAAGGGATTCATTTGTGCATACAACATATATGATTACACACGAACTTTTGATAACCCTATTCTTACTCTGGTATGTGCACATCTAGGATCCTTATAAGAATTCTAGATATAAATTTAATACTTCTACTTCGACGCCCCTAGAGTGCCAGAGCAGAATTTGAATACGAAAGGAAGTTATCCGCGCATCCCTCTTATCTTCACTGTACAACAGAAGACTTTTTTTAAAATTAGTGTTAATTTGAGATACAAAAAAGGTATATTTATACTGGGAACGTTGTTGAATATTTTGTAGGAGCGCATTTTACCAGCAAAAATAATCCAGATAAAGCCAAAGCTTTCTTCATGCCGTGTCTGAAATTGAAAAAACAACTTTCCCCCTAAAAATCTGCGGACAGCAAATACAGAAAATAAGTCATGAAATGGAAATCGAAAGTCACTTTGTATACAAAATTGTTTCGTTTATATTTTTATGCTCTTTCCTATAATAGCACGCAAACAAAGCGAGTCAATCCCACGACTACCTCGGTACAATTTTTATTTTTCGTAAGTCGGTATATACCGCACTTATGAACAACAAACATTCGATACACAGATTTACAATACCTTATAGTATTGCATAACCACGCAGCTTTTTGGTTTGGGCGTGCCTGTGTATTTTACAATAAACCTAATAATTTTCTTCGACGAAATACATGCGTGCACTATTATGAAATCCAGGTATCCGACTTTTTCAGTTACCTTTTTGTCGATTATTTCAATGAAAATAGTTCGATGAAAAGTTGTATATAATAATTGAGTTTTTATTTAGCATACAGGTATTAATTGCAAGTTGAGCGCATTTTAATTGCATAGCTTATAGAAGACTTCCTCTCTGCGAGAATAATTTTATTATAGTAAAGAGATAAAACTTGAAGAGCTTACTTTTCTGAAATCGGGCTGCAAGACCATGTGCGGCAGGGCCTCCCGTCCGCCCAATCGTCCTCCTCCATGGCCAGCTCCAGTTGGAGGCGGTAATGTTGACGCAAGCTGTCCGAGTTGTAGACGTCTTGGACTCGCAGCTGGCTCTGCGTTTGGTGGTATGTCCCTACCTTGATCCTATGAATGACACAAGAAAATGTGTTAATTTTATTAGGTATACATAGATAATTTAACAGAGACAAAAATAACCAAATTTAAGTGTACTTTCACTTCAGTTCTGCATTAATTTTATAATACATGCTTGCATGAATCATTGTTTACAAGATCGTTTCACCAACTAGTCAATATTACTCGTTGGAATTGCGGGGTAAGTGGAAAGCAACATCATGAACCGAAAACTATTGAAATCTTATCTTGCAACAAGGCTTCGGGAAGAACACTAATTAAAGAATGTTGGCAATTTACGGCGAATGCTTTCATAATGAACACCACGCAGAAGTGATCGTCGGTTCGGAGTAATTCTACCTGGCTTTAATGAGAATGCCAAAACAAAAGAGAAAGCAGTACAATATGAACTTATGAACGGTCTAGTTTAGGGAATCATTACTTTTTTCGCATTTCTAGTGCTGCTCCGAAATCTTGAAAAGAAGCAAACTCCCGAGCCGCACTGAGATTTTGGGAGATCGTACGTCTCACACATTCATTAACCGATCCTAAGAAACTCCTGAAATGCCACTAATTTCACACATTAATGCAGCAACTCCTATGTTACTGACATGACATGACCACGTTTTGGAAGATGATCCGTCGAACACATCATCAACTAATTAGCCGTGAAAAACCGCCAACATCATCATACATATCATCAATTAATTGGCAAAACTGCCAATTGACGATAGCGATATATAAATGATGGATCCATGAACTGGACTTTTCCTCCAAAAATAAGTATAGACAAATAGCTATTAAAACACAAGGATACGAGAGTCAACAACGTAAGGCCATTGGTCAACTCCAAATGCTAAGTAATTTTATAGAAACGGTAAATAAAATTGGTATCAAGTAAACATGTTGAAATATTTATTCATAAGAGAGGATTCACTTTGACGCGAGAAAACTTGATATTGGTAAAAACTTCAATCTATTGTAAGTAAATCCAAACGTAGACAAGTAGTCAATGCCACTTTCAAAGCACACGATTCTCTTTTGGAATGATTTTTCTTTTTTTGCTCGTCTGCGGTTTAGCATTAGGTCCAATTAAATCTAAAACATGGACAATTAACCAGTGACACCGTCTCATTGATATGACATTATTAAAATATTCATTCCATATCGTTTCATTGCACAATACCATAATAAGTCAGTCAGTCAACAGCTATGTTAAGTGTGCTGGAGCAAATTTCGTTTAATATTTCACAAAACTTTTCGTAGGTATTCACAAATCCTCGATGTATTCTTTCTATCCTTTAGACGAAATCAATTCATACTCATTATTTTCAAATAAGAGAGGTTGTCAATTCAATTTCCACAATGCACATACACAATGTGAACAAACAACCAACTGGTTATAAACCCTCCACCCGAGTCCAGATTAACTCAATTCTCCAGTTAAAATCCAAGACACTGGCCGCGCCCGGGCTAGCCGTTACTTCCGGAATAATGCTTCGTCACATTTCCTCAGATAAACTAGAGTGACATCCTACTTGTTAATGATGATTTTCTGACATAAATTACGTCGATACTTTGATGTTTATTCCACTGGCCAAAATAGTGTTGATAAGTTTCATGGTTTGCATCCATGTGATGATATCCTTTATCCAGCAAGCACATCACTTTTAAAATGAAACAACACCATGCACCACTCACTGTGAATGAGTATTTAGTACTTCTGAATTGGTAGTAGTTTCTGATGTATTGTAGACTGACGCTGGTTACTAGATACTCATATTATAAAAATAGCACTTAGCACAAAGAAGATGAAGAGAAAAAACAGAAGAACCGATTCTGATGACCATTTATAGAAATGTAAGATGATGATGATTGTGATGCGTAAACTGTTGTGTGATATGATGCAGCGGTAGAAAGCTGTAGTAGTAGACTGGTCCTTTTCACCACTGAATGGCCGACTAAAAAGGAAAGGGAAAGTCAAGCCAGCATTAGCGGCAGCACAGAGACGGCAGCAAAAGTTGTAGTAGAAGGAACGGTATAATGTGTGGCGATGATGATGATGTAAAGAGAACACTCTTTTCGTAGCTGTTACTACACTACTTTGTCCCGTGGTATAAACTTCTCAACTGATGATGATGGTTCCTTTTCAAAAGAAACAGAGTACACATAAGGCTTGCTGTTGAGGAGAAAATGAATGTGTCTGTGTGCGACTGCATGAACCAAGTCTAACTCCATAACAAATATATTTACTCTGGGAGCATTTATGTTTTCTCCTAAAGTTAGCTCCTTTCTGTTTCTCTATAATAATAATGATAGGCAGAACAAATAGTGTGCATGTATCAGCTTATAAACTTGACTGTGTATGGGTATGTACGTTTTGTGCATCTCAGAGTGGCTTTTCTCTTTTCCATTTTTACTTCTCTCCTAGGAACAGTTTTAAAAAGAGGCAAAAGATGTTTTTAGGCAAAATAGGTAGCAAGCGGGCAGCTCACAGTATACCCACTTCTAACGAATATACCTATGTACATGCATGCAGGAAAAGTATGTATGGTGGCGTATGAGCCGTTCTTTTCTCCATCATATTCACTGATTGTTTATAAGAGTATTTTAAAAACACACACTCCAATTTTTGTGTATGCATATTAACCATGTGCGGTAGTGTATAGGAATATGCCTGCCTACTCATATAAGCTAGTGCCGTACTACACTGCTGGTAAACGCATCTCTTTCGTTATTTTCTGTGTTCATCTTCAAACCATGCGTACACACCAAGAAGGTTTTTATGTAAAGAAATTAATGACACAACCCTGGAAGTTAGGAAGGAGATATGTGTAGGAAATGAGCGTAACGCAACTGCACAGAAGTTTCAAGATAACCAAAGAATGAAATGAAAGTATAAAGCATAGAGGCACATGATAGAGATATATAGAAAGTGTATATAGTTGGTTAAACATATAGTGTATAGGGGATATCTAAATAGTACTGACAGGAAGGGAGAAAACCCTGCTTCTTTTCTTTTTAGTGGTGCTGCTGCTCTCCTGTTGTAGTATTGTTGTTGCTGGGCCGTTCTGAGTGTTCTTACTGCCTCTTTCTCCCTCTCTCTCTCTCTCGTTCCTGGTAAGTACCACAAGTCGTGTTCAAGTTTCTTCTTTGTGTGTACTTTCATTTGTATGGGAGAGGTTGAAATACGTATGCATTATGCCTAAATCAAGGATGTACTTTTTGTGAAACCTAATACCTACACGTATGAATATACATACGTACGTGCACACTACTACTTTATAGGTGCATATCGATGCATGAATACACACAACGAGCGCAGAGAGGGAGAGAAAGCATGAGAGGTTTGTACTAATGCACGTTTCATTCTTTCTCCTTTTCGCTCTCTCTCTCTCTCCTTCCCAACCCATCTTATCCCCGCCATGCATTCAGTTGGTTCTTGCTGTCAAAATGAAAATAACAGTATTTTCAGCCTATTGCTGACCTATAATATGTATACCGTATCTATACCTATATATTCTTATATATATAGTTTTATGTTAAAACACGTACATAATAGCACAACTCTCATAGATTCATGAGGAAATACATTTCTCCGTTTACCCTATTCCATCCACGAATAATGATTTCGGCTGAAGTTAGGAAGAGGAAAAAGACTGCTGCTGCAGTTGGTAGGCGATTGCGATATACATTTATACAGCAGAACGGAGAGGAGCAACATTTTTATCCGGTTTGAACGCGGTGCGGTGTGGTATTCCCGAAAAGCATCAGGGTTTCACTGCTGTCGCTGATGCTACATTGCTTCTGTTTTGCTGGTAATGCAATTCTCTCCATGTGAAAGGTTGATGCTTTCTTTTTGTAGCAGTCCTGCTGGCAGTGGCAAAGAACTCTCTGGTGTTGAGAACGCTACGTTGGAGTCTGCTGATAAATTTTCAGCAACTTGAAGGCTTTTGTGTGTGTGTTCGGAGCTCGGAGTAAGTGGTAAAAACTTTGCATCTACTTTTGTATATACCACTCACAGCTGTATAACACAAAACACAGCAGGCATTGCAGTGCAATGGCACCAAGGATAAGTAAGGAGTGATGTTTCCGTAATGGTAATACTGAGTGGTGGTAGTAGTGGTAGTCGCAACCACCATTATCAAGGCAGGGGCAATGTCACACTGTAGTACGAACAAGACTCGCTTTTCCTTGATACGAGTTTTAGATGTGATGTATTTGATCGTGTTTCAAGCTCGCTATAAAAGTATAAGCATACACGGCACGGTTCATTTCTAGAGGGAAGCTGCACAGTTGCAAATCAATGCTGGGTTTACAACCACAGACAGAGCAGCACTTTCTCTTTTGACACTTGTGTAGCAACGGCCGCATATGAACTTATCAGGCGTCAGGTTTTCCAGTTTCTGTCTTATTTTCACTTAAAGCACATGCACACGTACTACATTTACAAAATAAAGTAACATGTTGTTCAATGTGAAATTGCTATTTAAATAGGTATAACTGTATGGATTGTCATGTATGCATCAGAATTTTGACTGGCATTATTTCAACTGACTGACTGCTACGTTGTAGTTAGAACGCTAAGCCAATTGATTTTAGATAGTAGTTTTGAAAAAATAGAAAATTTAACAAAAACGTCTTCGCATTGTAATTTGTCATATTTTGTCTTTAAAATATTAAGTACTTTTTGATAACATACCTACTTTAAAAAATAAAATACTGTAAACAAGCGATGAATGCATATAAAAACGTTGTGAGGGTGAGACAGTGGAGGAAAAGAAAAATTGATGGATTTCGAAGGTATTTATTTGATAACATGAATTAGTTTGCGAACGGTGAAAGCAAATACGTATTTCAATTTTAAATTTACCTTGAAACCATGTTAGTTGACAGAATTCATGCCATGCAGTTTACGCCATAGACCTTTTCTTTAAAATGTTCTCCAGTTTTAAAGGAATGTTTCATTCATTCAGATAAGATCATTTGTATTACATTTGTATTTTCATTTAAACATTTCTTCATTTTATGTAACTTTCTCTTCAGAAATGTAAATGTTTCAAAGCGTACGGAGAGCGAGTAGCTTATTTCTCCAACGAATTTTACTGTCTTTAAAGTTGACGACGTGATGTGTATGTGTAACATGTATTTACGTACATCAAGTACAATGCACACACAAGCAGAAAATGTAACAGTAACCATTATGCACACGTCGTCGTTATAACTGATGAGCTCTTGTCAGAAGGGAAGTAGTAAAACTGAAAACTCTACTCCTATCAAGAAATCCTCTCGAGAAAGTGAAAGCCTCACAAGAAATAGTTATGCATCTTAAATATTACTGTAATTCACTATGATCTATACCTGTTTGGCATGTTTGAATGCCGTACCAGTGCGATGGATCAAAGTAGCATCGAAAGAGAGCCGTGTGTAATAGTAAAAATTACGCTGTCAGAGTGTGCGAGGTTATGTAAGCATGCAAATTGTACCGACGTATTTTGTACCCAGCATTCTAGAGTCCAAATCTAGTGTGTCGAGTTTCAACGTATGTATGTACATAGATGTACCCATACCTTCTCATTGTAGTAAGCAAACTTTGCTTAGCAAAGCAACTTCGATAAATTAGTTGTACGGAAAATGCGTACATGTCTGCAACATTTTTTGTCTACGACTGGTTGAGTATGTGGCTATTGCTGACTGCTTATAGTGAAGGAAAACAACCGGTGAAAGTGAGAGTTATGTGCTTTCATAAAATGTCTAAAATGCGATATATACTTTTATTGTAAAAGGTTGACACGGGGAGAAAAATCGAACCTGATGAAGATGAATTAAGCCTAGTAAAAACAGATTGGATATGAAATTACCTGAATGAATATTTATATAAGGTATGAAAATATGAATGTCAACAGTCTGGTGTGCCTTGAAGTACCTTCATTAAAACTACTCCTCAATATACGTAACGTTTGCTAATTTTTCTGTAGTGAAAGAAATGATGAATCAGACGCTATGTATCTACCATAATAATATGCATGTTGCTTGTAGTAAATGAAATCAATAGTAGCAGTGTAATCTCACATTTCACCATTCTGTGTTCCAGAATTTGAATGACAGATCCATTTATTACAGCTAGGCGGAGAAAGAACACGTGTCATCCTAGTTATCATTTCATTAATTGAAAATGGAAAAATACAATAGCGCACTCACAGTCAGAGCGAGGAGAGTATAAAAGGAGACGACAACTTTGGAGAATAAAAAGTCATAATCATCATTCAGAGTCAAAGCAACTTAGCGTATGAATATTCAAACGTGTTTTTAGTTTCCTGATGCTACTCACTTTCATCACATAGGTAAACTTTGATTATAAAATATATTGTATCATGGCCCGTATTACAAACTATCTAGAAGAGTTTTAGGACACATGAGGGGCGAGTATGATCATAGTAGGAGCTTGTTCAAATCTACATCAATTTTAATTACATTTATATTTTTAAGTACGATATAACCTACAATCCATCCGCCCATTTTAAAATCGCATTTTCATTCTCACCCATTTGCACCTTCTTCGTTGTAACGTATTTATAAATGTAACGAACCAAAAGTCTCGTGATGTATACGTAAAAGGGTCATCTCATCAGCCCGTCTGTTAGTACCATTATGCACGCATTATTAGCCTGTCGGCACATTTCAAATGGGAAATTTAAATGACAGTCACGAACAAGTCCAAATGTCAACATTTCCTGTTGGTTTGCCTGCATTAGGATATTTCTAACCTTCTACTCCATCGTTCTAGATATCAACGGTTGTGCGTTTGACGATGGCTCTGTAATTGCCTCGAATTCATATTATGGAAGTTGACCACATAAACTCTCACGGGTCGAAGAAAATAACGGAGTATTATGTATTTATTTTCACCACTGCACTGCCTTTTATGCATATTCATAGTCATTTTAATTATTACGTAGCTGAAGTGAAGCTTCAGCGTAGTTATGCTTTTAGTTTGTTTGTCTGTCCGTCTGTCTGTCTGTCCGTCTGTCTGTCTGTCTGTCTGTCCGTCTGTCCGTCTGTCTGTCCGTCTGTCTGTCTGTCCGTCTGTCTGTCTGTCTGTCTGTCTGTCTGTCTGTCTGTCTGTCTGTCCGTCTGTCTGTCTGTCTGTCCGTCTGTCTGTCTGTCCGTCTGTCTGTTCGTGTTCTAACTTTGACACCGGTTGACCGATTTTCTTGAAACTTGGTATGGAGGTTCCTCAGGTCATAGGTAAGGACGGTATTGACTTTGAGGTCAATCGGTCCACAGGGGGCGGGGTGGGGGCCCCGGGAAGGTCACATGCATTTTAAATGGCAAATTTTTTTATGGTTGATTCTGATACAGAATCGAAAGGTGAATCGTCAGAGTAAGGAGTCAGAGTAAGTAGTACGCTTGACAATGCAGTTTACTACTTACGTTACTGCTAGCGTGTGTCTTGCATATCTATATTTTACTATAATTCACAATGTTTAGTAATCCTTCAGCTACGTATTTTCCCTCGTGGTTTAACACGACTAGTTAGATTCTCCCATCAGTCATAACAATGGCAGGAATCGCCACGTCATGTATTGCTATTGCAGGGATTTACGAAAATAATATTTTCAAATTATTACATTTTGTAAAATGCAGAGTGAAAAGGACGTACAGACAAGTAACATGTATGACGGAAAAACATTTGAAGTTATTTCCTTGACTTTATACAACACACAAAGCATGTCAAGGGTTGATGTTGCTGTTCATTTACAAGAACTATATATAGAGTGGAAGAACATAACGTGTTCACATCTCTGCACTTGAATCGCAGAGTAAAACGCAAACGATGTGTCAACGTCATTTTTCCCATTTGGCATTCAGGCTAGCTGGAAGAGTAAGTATGAGAAAACAAGTGCAAGCTCATACACACACCGCTACACGAAACCACCAAGAGTTTTCAAGAAATTAAGCACGAGGTTCGTGGCAATATAAATATGTACCAGGGCACAACACCACAACATACAGAGCTAATGATGTACAAATTAATGTTGTGTAATTATGGATGAAATTAATCCTGTGGGAACAAGAAATGTATGGGAAAGGACAAACAGTAACGCGGGATTGAATGAATCCTTGGAATGATGATGGCTGTAGGAAACTGTAAGCTGCCCCAGGAAAATCGTCTAAAACCTTTAATACATAAGACAACTTAGTCTTTGATGAAGGAATTAATTTCTACTCTCTAGTGTCCCCAATAATACTCTAGGCTAGAGTCTCTAGCATTGTGTACGGTTGAGTGAGAAAAGTATAATAAATTCTGCTAGTTACCGTAGTATTTTGGATTAATGTTAATGTACACAAAGCAATCATGCTTATTTTGCAGTTGAGAGTGAAGCTCATTTCTGTCAGAGAATACATGCAGATGGGTTGTCTGTCCGTTTTTGCGAATTGCAATAAAAATTGACCAAGTTTCTGATTGGGAGGGAAAATATTTCACAGCCTTTATGCAACAAGGTGTCGAGACGTATCTTTGACAATTTTCAAAAAATGTCTTTATGATTTTAGTCATTAAAATGTCAGTCTGAACAGCAAATCACAGTACATCACAAGTAACAACAACTTTTAATTAATGAATTGAACTTAATACGGACAAATTGAACATAATACGGACAAATTGAACATAATACGAATGAATTGAACATAATACGGATAACTTTTAAACGGATTGATAAACCATATGAATGTTTTAAATCAGATGCTACCGCGACTAGACTTTTTAAGAAAATTAAAGCCTATTAGTTACAAAATCTCACACTTTACTAATCTTAAAGTATACTTAATCATCCCCATTTTCAAAATACCCCTCATAAACAAGTTTTTGCTCAGCAGTCATCAAAGGGAACATGGACTTGAGGTGGTTGATTTTATCCTGTGTAAGTGGGATGGGGTAATCGTACTTCCTTTCCAAGTTTACATCAATGCTTTCAAGCTCCAAAGGTGCTCGATTGGCCAATCTTGTCCTTCTTTGATTAGGTCCATGGACCACGTACATTCTCGGAACAGTCGTGTTATGATCCGGCCACGCAATAATTTCACTGGGGCACTGTGAGGATATTTCATAAATTGAATTTTCGGTTACTTTAAAGTCCTTAGGACGAGGAAATAGCTTTTCCAGAGACTTGATATTCCAAATGATGTCTTGTGTCATCCTCATTATACGAAATGGGTTACTCGGCTGAGCATCTCGTATTACCCCCATCCAATCTTCAGGAACAATCACTTTGCTGACTTGCTTTCTTTTTTCAACCATACTAAATAGACGATCGCATGGCAAGTATGAATGACCAGTGACCAGGAATTTTTGGGTAATTTTTGTGAAATATTTCTTCTTAATGAGGTACAGAAATAGGCACAGCATTAGATAATTGTTATTCTGCCCCCGGCAGCGATCTCCCCACAAAATAAGTTGTCTTTCTCCATCTTCCAAAGGTTGATAAGTTGCCACAATGTCTGCTAACAATCCTGATGCAATTTCATCGACTCCTCTATTCGCCTCAGTCTCCAGCCAAAAACACATCGTAGCACTATCCGTTGCACCATCGTAAACACAAAAGTTATAGGAGACAAACTTAAGTTTGTAGAAAACCTCCCCGTGTGTCATTTGCGGACACTGCAAAATCTGTTTAGGTTTAAAATTCACATCTTGTTCCAAATTCACATTAAGTCATAAAATTAGTGGTAAGATTTGTCAAGAGTATTAATATTCGTGCCTGTTCCAAATCGCAGCATTTGACAACATATTTTGGATCCATTCTGCTCCGTTGAATGTCAGCACTGAGGGATTTGTAGGCATTATCAGCGTTATAGTGGTGTGCTTCAATTTCTGCAGACAAGTGTCTTCTCAAGTCTAAATTGTCTCCAGCCAGCTTCAATTGATGATGTAACACATCACACGTTTTGCAGGTATCACTTTGTGGCTTACCGATGCGAATTCCGATCTGTTTAAAAACTTGTCGAAAGGTTGAGATGTTTCCGGGGGTTATTTCTTGGTTAACTTGCCGTAAATCTCTGAACATTTTGGCCACGTTGAGGCTAGGATCCAAATACGTTTCTCCGTTTTGCCTCCTGGAGTAGTGAACTGCATGTTGAGGATATGACAGAATATGTTCCTTCATTGTCGTTTTCAACTGATCGCTAATTCGATTTGGACGGTTATTGTGCATTCCTCGCTTATCAATGACTCCTGTAGCTCCTTCAATTAGATATTTTCTCAAGTGTTCAACTTTCTTACGCGTGATTCTATGTACCATTATGAAAGTGTCTCTGCAAACTTCAACTTTTTCCTGGCCGCTAGGTAAAAAATATTTAAATTTCCGTGTCCCATTATCCAGCGAAACAGACATCAGTGCCAGTAGGTACGTGTTCTTAGTTTCGTAGTCACTCATCTTCCAGTACTCTTCGAAAATAATTCGCTTGCGATTATCTGATATGCCACATCCTTGTAAATGACAGCCTTCCCAACATGTTTTGCCCTAATAATATTATTTATAATTTTATGAGGTCAGTAGTAATGTGATGCTGAGTTTGGCTTAATTATAGGACCCAAAAATCTAGGCTTGATCACTGCTCATTGAATTGAGTACCGGCTCAGGTGCAATTACTCCAGGTACCGGAATCCCCTTTGCTGATATGTGCATTTCGCCATTGTTCCTTCTTCGTTTTGCGCAGTTTCTTTTCCAATCTGAGGGGTTAAAGTCGCGTTTTCTCTGGCTGTTTATGTTAAGAAGAGTTTTCTCAGATAGTGACACGGACATTTTAATAATATGAACGAATTTATGGTTAATTTAATGTTATTATGATTGCCAAATTATTAAAGATAAGAACAATTAATTAGATCCACCGCTTTGCCGATAAGCAACGTGACTATGATGTCAACATACCATAACATCAACAGCTGTTTCGATAAATTCGTTTTCAAAAATGTATTTTTCAAAAAATTAGTGATGGCAACCGAAATCTCGACACCTTGATGCATAGAGCCTGTGATTTAATAAAATTGATAACGAGTTCAATTTACTTCGGTTAAGGCTAGGTTATGGTTTAACTGGGAACGGGAAGAGATAAACTCATTGAACTGAACCGTATTCCATTGCATTCTGAGCTTCCAATCTTCATTCTTCTTTTGACAGATTGAAGCAAGTGTGTCAATTGACGGCATTTTCTTCCAATGAACGCAGAACTTGACAGCTTCGAAAACTATTTAGATAGATATCTGCTACAAACACAAGGAACACAAAAACATTACCACACGATATATGTATATATGTAAATATACAAAATTGTTTTCTACTATGCATCATTGGGGAGAGAAAGAAATTCTCTCAGAGAACACTATGTTTCAATAAGAACAGTCGTAAGTGAATAGTTTTTATATCTTTAAAATTGGAGAACGAAAGCTTCGGCGAAAGCACCTTCATTATACCATTTTCTGTATCTATTTGACTGTGTATAGGTAAGTATATTTGGACATTCAAAAACCGCTATGTGCGCGTATCTTCCTTTTCGTAAAGTGGTGACATGTTTATAAATGGTAACATAATTATTATTTTGTTTTCAATAACGTACAATACAAATGTATTTATAGATCTTGTACAGTTTTCTTCTATTCGTTTTATAGCAAATTTTTAAGCCACATGAACCCAATTTAAATGAAAAATAAGTGACTATTGAATGCATTTGCGGTACAATATTTTGGCGTTTCATGAGGGAATGAAAAGAGGAAAGGAAAATTAACAGTAACGCTCACGATGCATGCAATAGTAAAATAGAGCTTGTGTAAGGCATTGCATTTATGACTTTTAAACTGAAACATTTCCTTGTTGACTTCAGCTTTGACATGACACGCACAGTGAAGAAAGATTATTTTGTTCTTTCACCGTGTGATTTTAGTTGTAAACTCTATAAAATAAAGCTAAAAAGATTGTAACAAAACGACCATGTTGTAATTTATAGCACATATAGGCAAATACGTCTACATATTGCAAAAATATAGCCATGTGTCACGTAGTCAAGTTACTACTTGTACATATGTACAAGTAATAGTCTTCCTTTACACTTATGTTGTGTGGGCATTGCAACGTTACGCTCTAGTGTGCACATGAAGAATAGAAACCTTTACCTTACCTTAACCTTAAGTTCATTTTGAAATAGCAATACAAAGGACAACGTGCTCCGTTTCTCTAAGCTAAAAAGAGAATTCTATAAATCCATGCGTACATTTTCTACTCTGCATTGTGTTTGTGATTATTATGAGTAGTTTTTATGCAGGTGTAAACTAACCATAAACAGCAAAACGATTTGTAGTAGTTTTTATTCGATCAATAAAAGGCTAGTCGGTCGGGGTTAGATCATGGAATATTGTAACGTAGATGACATTATTTTCCCGGCACGCACGAGACTCAATGTCAAAACTAACAGAACAGAAGCAAGTCAAGTTTTCTTACTGGAGAAAATCCACTTCAAAGAGTTGAATTTATTAAATAAAAGTGTTGTATTTACTTATGTAACTGTTGACGTTTAATTATAATTTTTTGATTGTCCATAATTTTAAAATGACAATAGTGAAGTTTTAATTGTTCAGGAAAATAGTATTATTTATTGATAGAATCATGCAGAAGAATGTAAAAGGTTTGTTTCAGCGAGTAAAAATGTGCTCGGAAAAATATCACCATAAGCGTTTTCGCTTTGTTCATTCACTTTTCTACAACTGCTTTACCCAGACAGTCACGGAAAAGTATGTTTTTATGTTTATGAGATGCTATGAAAGTAACAACCATCATCAGCCAAATCTATCCAAACTCGAAGAACAACAGATGTCAACATAAAAATGGGAAAGCATTTTTTGAATCTGAAATGATGTTGATATGCGCGAAAGGAAACAAACTACATAGACTGGGATGACTCTTTACACATGGATGCACTTTTTCAATGAAACTTGGTAAGTTGCTGAGAGAGAAAATGTTAGCTTTTTGATAGGTCATTGGCAAGTTTTCAAAATGAGCACATAATAAACACAATAAGTATTTACAGTAGTGGAAATCATATATTAAATATATGTACAGCTTGATACTAGAGTATTACTATAGTGTGAGATTAGGCGTGTGTAACAAAATATTTATTATTGACTCCAATTGTTGCAGCACAGTACTCATGCCAGCAAGCAGATAATAAATTTTATGTAGTCTCTCAAACAATACTTATTCAATCAAAGCAGACAGACGCACAAGGGACAGAGCAAATATTACTAATTTACAGCTCATCGCTAAAATCGAATTGCACATTCCAATATACATAAGGTATACAGAATCTCTATCTGTATTCTCCATCTGATGATCATGACTCATGATGCTGATGCGGGAGTCTTGAGAGCAATTACATTATTAAACAGACAAAGTGCATTCATGTGACTTCCTCTTAATACTTTCGTTGCAAGTATGTATTCAGTGATCTGCAGTGGTAGTAGGGAAGTTCCGTAATGAAAATACAAAATGGGATTGAGGCCCTGATGTATACGGAGAATGACTGTATTTCCCTTTCAGACTCATACAAAATTCCTCTTAATCAATTCCATTCGACTTCTATATCATGAAACGTGTTCACGTTCCGTTTTATCTTGTCACATATTTTTCATGACTATCATTATTGTATGATGCTTTGAAATAAAGGGGGTCTGGATCTATCTATTCCACAATTCACATTTAGCCATATCGCCATTCAAAGAAGAAGCTACCGGTCCAGCCTGTGATTAGTTTTGCTTCTGTGAACAATTTTATGAGCAACAGCGTAGCGGGTATTAGTATTTACACATGATGCCTTTCGAATGCTTTTTTTTGCTGCCAAATCAGAAACACAAAAATCTTCATAAAGATTTAATTATTATTAATATAACGTGCGTAGACATACATGTCATCTTTAATTTCCAATTTTGAATATCTCGTCACAGTATTTGAAATCTAATATAATGGGCAAGCGATACTGGAAGCAATAAATACGCGTGCAATATGTACCTATATGTAATGAGTATATTTATAGATATACTCAGCTCTCTTACATATGCATCAGCCTCAATGACAAACACAACAAACTTTTGGCGATCCATATATATTTATATGGATTTAGACAGAAAAGCAGCTTAGGGATTATAGGATGATATGATGTCGGCACAATTGTGAAATCCATCCTCTGCTCGGCAAAGATGTGTAACCAATATGGTTAGTTACTGCCCGTTCATTTCTTTCCTGATACAGTTTCGCATTTATTTTGCTTTCCAAGCGTGTTCCAGTTGTCGTTGATTCCTAGTCGTTCCTGATGTCCTCCCCGTCCCCGTCCCAGTCCCCTTTCCTCGTTGTCATTATTGTAAACTGCTTAGTCAATGATTCCTCTCTTCTTCACTTTCTCCTACTCCCCATGCATTTCCACTTTCATTTTCTCTTTTATCCTGAAAAGGCGAGAAAGACAAGGACAACTTATAGGAAAATAACATTATCGTCAGTGGTACATTGCGTGGCTGTGATACCGATGATGGGACGCAATTGTAGTAACAAAGTAAACCAGACAGACGAGCAAAGTAAATGCAAACATTCTTATACAGATGCTTACTTGCACACACAAATTCTCCTCGTGCTGTCGTATAGAATGGACTGTATTTATTGTGTGTCGACAAAACCCTTTGCGCTTTCACTTGCTACTGCTGGCCTGGTACTAGTGATGACGATGTAGAAGAGAAAACACAAGAGGCTCTATGAGGCAAACTACAACTTTTCCGTAAGCCTTCTTCAACTCTGCTTCTGTTCGAGTTTACTGAATACTTCCTTGTCCCTATGTCTACTTTAGTACATAACATGGATATATCTACATATCTGTATTTATGCGTATGTCAACTATATGTTCGCCTCATCATCATCAGTAACAGCATCAACAACATCTTACTAGATGAAATGGACATACTGACGATGTGTATAGCGTTTGCTGCTAGTTTCGTGGCACATCTTTTCTCTCTTCTAACTCCCTTTGTTTCATCATTTCCTTATACAACGCAGTGCCACAGTGTTTACAGTTTAAATTGCGGAACGCGTTTCTACTTCTTCGAGCACACATATATTATAGGAAGAGGGAACGCCAACGGGTTGACTATAAATAAATGCCTAGAGAAATAAAAGAGACCATGTACCTTGTCTTGTAAGTCCCACACTAGTATAAATCATTTCAAAAACAAATCACTGACATACACCACTGAACACAGCAGCACATAGACTACAGCAGACGTTCCTCTGACATGTAGGCATGTTGGTATGTATATCCATTCATACGCATAATAATAATAATCATATAGGTATAAACCACTCCTTACATTAGGTTGCATCCATTACTTGAAGCTTTGAGCAAATACACAAAAGCCTATGTTAGACTCGAGCATTTCCACAATAAACGTAAATTGTCCAACCAAGGATACATAAGACTGCATAGACTTTACGGAAAGTGAATAGTAACGGCGGCGATAATATTATGAAAAAGCAAAAAAGAAAAGAAGAAATCGTGAAAGTGGCCGGGCAAGTAAATATATGTAGGTAGGTAAATTCGCGTATAACACATTCTCTTACAGTTTGGACATGCTACTTTTTCACCTGCAAACATATTTGGTATGTATTTCCGTAAGACTACGTTTACAGCAATATTGTGTACATGCACGTGCATGATGTTGTAATTGGTTGTTGTACAATTTCAAAGCAACAACGACAACTTTTCCAACCTGCTTATACAGTTTAACAGGGATATACGTTGTGCACTAACACTGTTGTGAAATATTATGATGTATTAATATTAATGTGTTTTGATAAGAGAGCCTGCACCAGACAAACAATTCTTGTTATCATCAGACTGACCTTAACAACTCTATACCAACTTGTAGTAGCATGAGCAATAATGTTACATTGTCGATTGCAATTCAACTCATCCTATCATCGTAAGGGATAGGAAAAGGGAAAGCGAACAAAGCATAGAGAGTAGCAATATTGATTTCTTGGAATAATGGCATATATTTTCCTAGCTTCTTTGTAAAGAGTTCCTAATAGACCTGGAAAGGTGAAAACATTGTTTGTTTACTTTATGCGATGATGATGACCGCTGTGAAAATAATGTACCATGGAATACGAGTGAGTGGCACAAAGGAGGTAAAATGTGCTTGTTTCTTTGATTCGTTTTTATTTGTCATTCATTGTATTATTGAAAACATCAAAAGGACACATGGAGGGAATGACAACATATCAAGATTGGTTGGCACATGCAGTGAACTAAATCAAAAGCCTAAAAGAAATGTATATTTTTTAAAGCTATCAAACAATATGCATTCGTGCCATATCACGAAATCTTCCGTCGTCGCCGGTAGTGGTACATAAAGTCCCATTTTGTATTTTGCTGAAAACACCCAAAGACAAGTAATGTTTATTTTCATTTTCACACGTTTTGGTGTTTTTTGTTTGTTATGTTATGTCATGTCATAAAGCATACATAGGTACACATATAGCAGCAAGTTTACTAAAACATATATTTAAAAGCTGTACTTGTTACGGCCTTTTTGGAATAGAAAATCTTTCAATTGTATTACAAGCAGTTTGCCCGATGGTGTTAGATCCTTTTTCAACTCAATATGCAATGATGTAAAGATTGCAGAGGTAGGATAAAAATGACTTTTGTAGATCAGCCAGTAGTAGAGAGAAGTGGTGCAGCAAACGTGAAACTCGTTGTCTTTTGCACAAACTACAGACGATACATGCATCATGTCACATTCATACCATAATTCCTAGCAGTTCATTGTATGTAACCAGCTGAAAAGTTGCCGTTACAGCAGTTCGACACGCAAAGCGGGGTTAGTTTATTTCCCAGTTCCATGAATATGTCACTAACAATTGACACAAAAGTCGTTCACAGGAGCGACACAGTTTGTGGCCAATCTGTGCTTGAACCCTGACCAGTTTCAAGTAAGCAAGTTCCAATGTTGTATAGATTTCCTGTGTCTAGCTGTACTATAATCTAGGAGTTTCCCCGAACGCAAAATTGTTTTCTCAAAATGAAAAACATTAATCCGCTTTTTATCCTATCTCTGAGAGATACACTCGATATTGATTCAAATACTAAGGCTCGGATATTCCTCAAGATAAACCAGACGTTCAGAACAGTACGGAAGTGAACAGCGATTTGACGAAGGATTACGATTATCCTAGTTCATAGTAAGGAGACTGAAAGCTACAGTAATGTATGTAGATGCTTTCTTTTTTACTATTATACAGTTCTCCTCCATCTTTGTTATTTCCTAAACCGTGCTAATAATTTGTCTGTTCAAGATAGTATCAACGAGTTCTTAAAATCTATTACAGTCCGCCCACAAGAAATACCACATATGTCGAGAGACTACAGGTTAGGTAATGCATTTGTCGTGCATAAAAAAAAAGAAAATGGGTCGCTTTCTATTCACAATTTCAGAGTAGTATTTTGAACAACCATGTATGCATTTCGGTGTATATGTTTGCCAGGTACGTTATTTCATTCCACTTTCCATGTCACATCGGAAAATCTGTACTGGTGCAGATTTCAAAGCATTTGAGTAAATCTCTTATAATCTGATCATGAAATAAGTTCGGAGAAAATCCCACAAAATTCTTCATCTAAACTATTAAACTCTTCCACGTACCTATCAACAAACCTATTAGTTTTACGTATATACACTTATTTTATATGTAAGAACACATCTAGACACATGCAATCATACCACACCTATACAACTTCCAAACAACACGTAACAAAAATATCTAACGAAAAAACCATTGTGCTGCTGTGCCTATACAATCTGAATGTGATGACGATGGGCTGTGTGCCAATGAAAAGTTGATAATGGAACGCTACATATATTGTATGATACATAAACATATATTATGTGGTTTATCGATGGATATGAGATAACCATCCTTTCGTTATTTCGAGGCATTATACGCCATTTTAATACATTTTCAGTGCTCTTTTGAGTCAAGGGTCGTACTGCATGCAGCACCGTTTGTACATCATCTTTTAATGTGCATTATGGCGATGATGATATTTCAGCAATGTTCTTTTCTGTTGCTACTAATAGCGGCGAAGATGTGGTAGTAAAGTAGTGTTTCACTCTGATACTGATGATCATCATTATTATCTTGGGATTGATAGCGATATGCTTTTGATCCTATTCGACAACATTGGATTTTTCAGCGCTTCGTTATATATGTATGTATGTTATATGAATTTACACTAAGGATAATGGTAGTTTACGTTTATTCCCAGCTCTTCACTTGGTTCCTTTTTTGAGTGTGTTGCTCAAAGAAAACGAGAGAACAGAGAAGCAGATGCTTGCAGCCTGTACTTTTCATCATAGACAGCCGAAGCACATAATAGACCTTATACAATATCATTTTGTCTGTGGTGATGGTGAAAAAAAAGAAAGTTGCGTATTTATAACCTATTGGGATATATACATGATGATACATGGGGTTGTCTTATTGTCTAGTTTGCAGGAAGATGAAGGAGAGTGAAAAGAGACCTAAAAAGTCATTTCTCTTTCCTTTTCAAGAAGCAGGAGAGAAGAAAAGACTCACTGGATTGCTGTGATTGGAATATGAATAAGTGTATCAGGAAGAATGAGAAAAACGAGTTTACGAAAGTTTACGTCGTTCCCTTCAAATGTGTATATACATACAAATTACATTATGCTTCCATATTTCTATACGGCACCAGTGACTAAGTCCAAAATAAATATTACAAGCTTCCATAATATTTATTCTCGAATACGTTATGTGCATACTTTGAATTCGGAACTAACTCACGGTCTGAAGTATTCCTTGTTGTGTATCGCTTCTTTCTCCGGGTACACTAACAGATAGATCATTTTGCTTATTTAGAATTATATGCAAAATGCCATTTCACATTGTAGCTAGGTACTTTCTCTCCAAGCACATTGAGCATCTTTGAATGCGAACTAGTAAAATATTGCTGAGCTTTCGGCTTCTTGAAAATGAAATGTTCACAAATAATATTAGACTACATACAATATATGATATGTATGGGCAGCTGGAGAGGAGGATGACGGTGACTCGGCGACAGGGAATGCTTCTTTTTATTTCATGTACTTTCCAGACTCCATAAAAAGAATAACTTGGCAAACTACGTACTACACACTAACTTCTATGCAATGCATATGTTGACAGTGGATCTTGCATATACATATAAAAAACAACGCCTGTTTCGCAGCGCAGATCTAGGTATTAAATATGTTTTATGTATATGTAGGATTATGCTAATCAAAATATATAACAGCTATGTAGGATGCAATAATAATAAGTTGGTGCTTTTTCAAAATAAAGAAAATGAAAACGGCAACACGTTTTCAGTTTCGGGTGTGGGAATATCCATAATGTTATTACCTATAACACCCAACTGTATATTCAAGCACATAAACGGTTCTATGGCAGTGTAAAATACTTTTCGTGGCAGTTCTTTTCACCACAAACGAATATAAGGCAAAGGATGCTTACAATGAGTGAATATATTGCTCTAGACAATTATATCTGTTTGCTAAGTTCTTATAAATGCGAGTGCTGAGTGCATATATAGAAGCAATGACATACAAGATGAGAAATAATGCTACCGTCAGCATCGCATCAGCATCTGGCCTGCCAAAAATGAAAATGCAGATAAATGCATACTCTATCATCTTTACTCCTTCCTCGTCAAAAGATTTAAGAAGAGAGAAAGACAGCACACTTTTTTCTCCCCTTTCTTTTACTTATTATTTGCCACTCTTCTCTTTCATCGTTTTATTCATCCAGTCACTCCTGACTAGTTTATCCAACGAACATCACATTAAAGTATAACAACCACGCAATGCAAGGAGAAGAGAATGATGATGATGAACATCATCACGATCAGGACTGTGTGCTGATGTCGGGGAAAAGAAAGGAAAAATTTAGACTGTGTTTTACCGACCATGTGCGGTAGAGGTGCATCAACATTACAAGGAATCAAAGATAGCGACGGGGCATCAGGCATACCATAACCAAAAGACTAGAAAATGATTGCATTTACTGAATAAAAAAGGATAGAGAGAGAGGCAAACAAAAAGGATTCGTTTCTGTGTTTTCCTTTACTTTTTTGCTCATCTCCTTTTCTCCTCTTTAACTGTTTAGGCGAAACATAACGGTGAAGAATGTAAAGGGGAAAAGAAAAGGTAAACAGAGATGAAAAAGGAGAGGATAAGCATTTCCTTCTAGTAACTAGTATATCTTATACAATATTCCCTTAAAAACACATAAATACTTTAACAGTATCATCTCATCTCACTTTCTTCCAAGACGCAGAATATACCAAACATAAAGTTTTTTTCTAAACTTTCTCTTCGTTGTATGCATATCTGAGAAGGTAAATCCCGTAGTCACAAAGCGCAACAACAGAGAGAAAAAAATGCATTTTATCTTCTTTTTTTCTACAACCGTCGACTATTCGTGGCTGAGTTATGATTTTATTATTATTGTATCTGAGCGTCTCAAAGCTGATGTTGATCATATATGAATAAAAATTCCTAAAGTAAATATTATTATTACGCTACGCTGTAGCTGCTATCATCTCTCATTCGTCGAGATTTTCATTTATCTCGATTCGCATTCATGCTTCAAAAATAATAAGAAGGATAAATTACAAAAAATAAACTTTTCAGGATACACACTTTTCTTATTATCACCGGCAATCGCGGGACCGTCACTTTATGCTATTTCCACTTGACGTAGGGAAGTTGAAGACTTGTAGAAATTCCAGGCTTACTGATTTAAACTTTAGGATGGTTAGAGTGGATATAATGGCTGGCAGTGCAAGTGGCTCCTTTTACATCTTCAAAATGTCCCGAATGGATCAATAGAATATATTCTGTGGAAGAGAAAAATAAAGTTTAGCAAGATGACTAGTCTTGCTCGTGCTTCGTCCCTCGTTATTCACCAAACTGCTCTGTTGGCATGTTCTGTACGCATTTTCAATGTACGTTTACGCATGGAAGAAGAAAGTGAACAGCACAACCTTCATTCGTTTCCATGAAGGGCGACCATGAACATTGAATTCTTGAGCCGATAAAGGCGAGCCAGGAATAAAAGCCATGCACACCACAAATGAGAGCGTACACTTTTACATCCACGCAGTGAACGGTGAGAAAAGTCAAAATAGACAGAAGGAACTATGCACAGTATTTTAAGATTGCACTCTCAGTCATTGAACTTTTTCTGGACAGAGCTACAACTTTTTGTGCTGTGTTTGTTATCTACTTCCAACCAAACTATGTAAGAATATACGTGGATATTTCAAGGGAAAAGATAAATGCAACGACATCTCTTTGGACACGGACTTCCAGCGGTTTCAACAGAAAATGCTTGTCGTTTTGGTAAGCTATCTATCTCCCTTTGTTGTTGACGCTGATACAGCTTTTCGTGAGCAGCCTGCCTGAGATGCTACCGAAAGTCCATTAACAATCCTTTCTCGCACGTCTAGAATCGGATGTTATAAATATGTAGGAAGAAATGAGTGTGTGTTGGCAGGCTACAGAAAGTGTTTCGTTAAGTTTGCGTGCTCATCTTACGATGCATTTTTTGTTTTTTATTCAAAGGACTTGACCTGATGTGTCTGCACTGATGTAACCTTTGTTCATGCATAAAGCATTTATTATACCATCATGTAAACATAGACAATTTCTCTTGTAACTCACAAGACACATGTTATATACATGTTGTACAGATGTAAGAAGGAGGTAGTTATAGAATGTACACGAAGTCAAGTTGCACATAATATAAACTAATGACATTTGGACCCCAAAGTGAAGCGACATTTCAGAAAAAAGTAATCCCCGTATATTTCACATAGAGAGGATTCTCTTAACACTGATGTTTGTTATATGCTTTTTCGGTTCATTACAACATAACATGGTCTCTACTTTTGTACCCCTCGCTTCATCTGCTTTAGCCCTGTCATTTCCGGAATAACTCATTCCTTTTCTATAAAATTTTCGAAGAGACAATTTATAAAATTTATGCTCTTTCGGAATGTATCAATCTTGTGATATCTACGAATATGGGGTGTATGAATGACCATTGGACGACGTAGGTGTGCGCTAAAATATTCCTTACCTTTATTACATGACAGAAGATTTTCACAAATAATTTTAATGGGTTTTTGTCCCTTTTGGTTTTTATGGAAAACAAAATAACCTCTTCCCTCCTTGTCATATCTCCTTACTTCGCATATTTCTGCTAAATATATATGTTTCATATGTTTATATTATTACGATGATTCATGGCACGAACGACCAAAAACCAGTAGCTAACAACTACCCTAACAGGGCGGGAGCCATGTAGCGACATTAGTCCGGGCGAAACTGACGGTGAAATACATGTAGGTGCATAAAGGAAATAGAAGTAGCGTTAGTAAATGCATTGCTTACTACGGGTGTCTGACACAATCCAAATCATTTGAAGGAAATGGAGGGCGACGAGAGAGAAAAAACTTAGAGAAGGAAAAATGTAGCGCATAATGCAAGGCAGAGCGAGTAGTTGCAAAAGCCAGCGAACATTTTTTTCTCATGTTCCAAGAAAAAGTAGGAAATACCTTCACCATTCATTCTCCTCGCAGGTCAAAAACCTCTATTGTTCAGTTGTGGTCTTGATACTCTGCTTTTTCTCTCCCGTTTTATTCTCAAATGAAATTCGCTTCTCGTGTTTGTTCTTCATAATGGGTGTAGGTACATTTCCTTCAGCCACAAAAGCCTCTCAGACTCAATATCCACGACCACTTGTACAGCTGCATATTATCATGATCCATGCAACTCTACGTCTTTATTGTGTTAGTTTGAAGAAACTCTACTACACATAGCCAACCTGATGACAATGATGAGGGCACTGTAAAGGGGATACAATGTGAAGCAATTTAAAGAGTGCATCGTTTGAACACAAGAATCCTTCACCATTGTATCATCATCATCCAAGATCCTACCTGACAAATATCGAATTGCAAATGCATATTATTACATCTGTCAGTATATACAAGTCATTTTCTTCCTGTTTCGGAAAATTTGAGAAAGGGGGGGGGGCGATTGATAAAATGTATCGTGCGAAATGGTGAAATAAAGTAAGATAAAGGACATGAAAGAAGAACGTATGGAAAAAAGTGAAAGGACTTTGGAAAAGCTTCGATTTTTCAGTTATTGAGAGTTCTTGCCTTGTTTGCATCAAATCTATTCATATTATCTTTAATATTATATTTTGTTATATATGGTTTTCCAATCCCACTTTCCATTTTTTCGATTTATGATTGAGGATTTTGTTGTGGTTTTTGTGATAGGGTCGCCAATTAGTCTCCCTAATTTACGTAAGCACATTTTTCAAATACGCTTTTCCATGAACTACATCACAAGAACGTTTTATGTTTTTTTACTTTCTATACATGAACCATATAACTAAAATATTCTCAATTCTTCAACCGTCATGTATCACTTTGTATGCACGAGATTTTATGCGCCCTAATTGCCTTACATTCATTATGCATGTCAAACAAGCCCTAACATTTCTTCGCAAGACGATATTCATTGGACATGTGGCAATTAACAAGTCATTTTCGTTTTGTTTGTGTTTGTTTAATGTATACTCTTAACACAACCACATATAAATACAAAATGAAACATTTACGCTATATTAGATTCACATCGTGTCAAGTAACAGGAATAAGTCATGTCATGTCTACCAGTGTAAATGTTACTGCCTAATAATCACGTTAATTACAGCTGTAAAGATCATAAAACGGATTTGTCACATGAACCATTAACAACGTTTAACAAGTCGGCTGGTGTGCCAGAAGTTGTGTAAGCAATGTTGGAAGAAAAAGTGATAAACACGCCAAATAAAATACCCATGGCTTGCATACGCAATGTCAATTGCAACCAGCATTATGAATTCCTACAACCGAATTTGTTAAGTTGCATGCTGAGGACTTTCCACCTGCTAAAGGGAAAGCTGCTACATAGGTAGCTTTTAACCAGTAAAATAAATTATTTACACGAGAAATCTTGGCAAATCCTAGAAAGCTGTTGATACCATTGAATTAACATGACTACATGAAATTTGATGTGTCTACCAATTTTTCTATATCTAATTTAAAGTGTATAAGTTTAGTACTTTTGACAATATCGATCCATGGTTTAACCTTAATAGAACCTTAACAAACGTTGATATTACAGATGTATGACTGCCAGAAGTAGTCACAAAGTGAAGATGTATATTTTAAATTATAAGAAATGCAGATGAGCATACACTCGAGATAATATACATACATAGTTATTTTATTATGTAGGTCAATTAAATATAAAATGAACTAACTACAAAATACAATATTTACCTCATAAGGCTTATATTAAACTAATAAAATGATCTTAAAGCAAACTCTTTAAAGACCAATATTTGCTAATCGTAATCACATTTAACTGCTGCTAGCATCATTTCTTGATATACAATTGGGAGGACAGAAGAAAATGGAGGTACGAGTAAATGTAGAAACCGTTGAAATTTTTATACAACATGAAGCAAAACGTCCTTGGAACTTGGATATTATATATGAATATTAACGACTAAGTCTTATCTTAAATTATCATAGTGTTGTTATCTCATTGTCCCCAAAGGTACACAATTCTTCCTTGTTCCTGCTTTTAAATTTTCTTTGGCTGCTGTACAGCACTTCACTTACACATACATCCCCCTCTTTCATATTTTATGCCCGAGCTACTTAGCATTTTATTTCAATGGATTTATTTTGTAGAAAGTAAAAGGAGTGAAATTAAGTGCTTCAATCCTTTTAAAATATTCAGGTTGATGCATCGCCATTTCCGTTTTTGTTAACGTATATGTTTATTCTGCTGTATCGGTTTCTTGCAAAGCGACGTCCGATATGCTATTCTCTTTCCTTTTTACTGCTATCCTGATGTACCCTATTGCTTTTGCTTGCAGCTCAGCCACTACGAAGGACGACAGAGAAAACTTGTCTGAATAATTGATGAGAACAGATCGATTCCTACATTTTCTATGAGGAGGCCGAAAAATACCCTCAAAATTAGGTATAAAACATTAAACATTATAGTATCGTTCGATGTATTTATGTACGTACAATATATGAACGGAGTAACTCCCTGCTACGCACACATTTAAAAAAATCAAGATTATGTACATTATTATACTCAAATTTCTCTGACAAATTACATTAAATTTCAACTGTTATGGTACTTATGGATGCCATTCATACGCAGCAAAACACTACGCATTAAACCATCATTAAGGTATAATATATACATACCTATACACGCACTGACCAGTCTAGAGCCATTCTCTGTTTCGATCATATACTTATCGAAACATGTCAATTTTTATCTGCTTGTCATTGTTGATATCATAAAATTACATACGTTCAACATAAACATTCCTTCTAGATAATTAACCGCGGATTTCATTTTTATAAAAATGTTCACTTCGTTTCTATTGATGTTTTGTCGTTACAAAAGTGAACCAACCAATTCGCCCATTCCACGTATTTAATGGCCAAGCATGGTACAGTAATTTTTCCAACGATTTAAAGACATGTAAACATCCTTTCATGTATCCATTTAGGCACTTTTAGAATTACTAGATACTTATATCGTTTTATTTCATAACAGTAGGATAAATGAGCATAAATGGAATCGAAAGTTAATGTTTCCATCTATTTGCATGTGCATGCTTGGGAATCTGAAGCTCTTTCATGGTATTTTCGAAGTTCCTTGTACTTTATAGGTACTAACTCAATTTATTGTGGATGAGTTTGCCTATAATTTTTAATGGCTCTTCAAGCATATAATATGTAATTGTGATAACTCAATGGATGATCGAGTACAAAGTTAAAACACGATATACTTCTGTCACACGAATTGTAGGATTGTGGTGGAAGAGGCATTCAGTAATTCAGAAATTAAATGTTAAAATATTGAGTATTGAACATTGTAACAAGAAAAGAAAACTCAGATCGAGATTTCATCTTTATTATGTACATCAGAGGACAGGTTTCGATTACTTAACTAGGTTGATATTAATGAATACATATACATAACGACCACTCCGACATAAATGTAGTGCATCTTCATCCTGAAATGATTTTCCACTATCAGTCTTCTATTTCGATGCTAGATCGGCGTATAAACGAGATAAATTTTTATAAAAGGAGAGGTGCGTTTGTTTAAGAAAGCATAGAAAGAAAAAGTTAAGAAATAGGACTGTCACAAAAAAGAGAAGCAGATACTTTAGTGCGTGTGCTATACCCCATTAACCGATGTCGACTGTTGTTGCATTAAAGTGTATACTAGCGTGTATGCTCTGGTATATTTACGACACGACAAAAATATTATATAAGCGAAAGTACCTTTACAATAGTGCACATAGCGGGATGGATACTCGCGATGATGCTGCTGCCGGAAAACTTCGGGTTGTAAAAGTTACATGCTCCGTTTTTCCGTCGAATCGGATAATGCATATCTCTTTCATAGCGAAAAGGTAACATACATTTATAGCAGAGGAGACCAGAAGAGAAAGCAAACTCACTCTCAGAAAGTATGAAGGCAATGGGCATGGCAAAATGCACTCTTCTGAAATATATTCTGCTGCCGTTCTACATACTATAGCAAAAACAAAGTAATAATATGAGGTGCTGTAATGTAGTAGTATAGAGATATGCTTACACGGATGTATGATTATGTAGTGGATGGCGTACGCGGACCGATAGCTGGCAGCAGATTTTGGTTAGGGAAGGTTGGCTGGCTGGTTGGGAACAACGACCTCAGTGGCATTTCACCACTACTACTACTTTCACTACACAAAATGACAAGTTTATATACATAGGAGAGCATAGGAGAAATGTATACGTTTGTTTGTAGATATATTTATTTATCATCATGTAAATGGACGACAAAAAGGAAGAAATGTATATGAAGTAGAAGGTAATAAGAAATGAGAAAGGAAACTTTCAGTATTTGCGTACTACCTTAACACCACTTTTGCTTGCTCTACTGATTTCCCTTGCCGGATCCATTGGGTTTTGGCCCGTGATAGCATTCACAAATGTCTTTCTTTTCCTTCTCATTTTACTTGACGTTGCCAGTGCCGTGAAAAGTATAAACAGCCTTGCATATGCATGTATACACACAAGTACATGCATACCTTGCAGAATTACATACCCGCGTACTGTACAAGCTGTCCGGTAGACGTGAATGAAGTATTTTTTTAAAGCTAGGCATTGATCTATAATAGGTATGAATACACCTACGTATATGGACAACACGGGTATATTACAGTGTGGCACACGCTAGTTTTGTTTGTGCATTATTACTACCCATCTATTATGTGTTTGCTGCTTGCTCTGCTCTCCGGGTATTTCTCCTGAAGCAATATATCGAGCGAGTCAATGTGATAAGAAGAGAGAAAGGAGAAACGAGGGATTGAAAACGGGTACGGCTGGGGAAAATGAAGTTTGTAAAGCATCCAGAGTTTCCAAGAGAAAAAACTTTAGACATCAGAGAGAAAAAGTATAAAAAGGTACGGCTTGTTGGTTGGTAGTTGGTACACGTAGTATTTATGGATATTCTCAAGTTGGACAGCGACATAGGTGTGTATATAGTAAGTAGCCAATAGATAGAGAAGGAACCCAAAGTCAGGCAGATTCTGCCTGCCGTTGGGTTTGCTGCTGCCAATGTTCGCTGTTGTGGATTCACAATCTGCTTTTTCTTTACCGCACGCAAGCAGCAACGCCTTGCCGTTTCCAATCCCATCCCTGCACTGTGACAGAGAGGAACGGTGGTGTGGGATTGTGACCCAGACGGAGATGATAATAATGCGCTCCAACACGCATGGAAGGCCACACGGTAGAGGAAAGGGAAAGGAGAAAGAAAGTTACACGCACCGCGTCGCTCTTGTGCCTAGCCAAAAGCTGCATAGATGGAGATGTGTGAAGCTCAAGGACTCTTTTGCCAGTTGCAACGGTGAAAAGTGGGAATCGGATCAAGTTGCTTGCACAAGCTGCTGAATCTTCTATTTCCATATAATAGCAAGAAGTGCAGTTTTAAGACGCAGAGATTTCTCCTTGTACGCTGACAATGAGCTGAACGGAAAATGGAACTTGATTTGGGTATGCGTATATTATAAGCATGCAGAATTGCAGTGGTATAAAATGAAAGATTGGTAGGTTAAGTGAACAAAAGCATATTATACAGCTAGTGAAAGCAAGAATGGGTATTGCAATGATTAATGGAAAAGTATTAAAATGTTATGTACAGTAATTAAATTAGTGCCATAGAATACTAACTCTAATTGAAAATAAAGGAGTTTCCCACATTTCATATACCTAACTACCCAATTGGTGAAATGTTTTTGAAACACGGTTCAATGATACAATTTATATGTTGTTCATTGCTCTTATTGTCAGCCTCTATATCCAGTAATTAATTTAACTAATACATAATTAGATATAACTAACTGATATCACTTCCGCTAATTTAACTAGTCATATTGTAAATATTGTTTTAATAACAAAACGAATCTAGACGCTGCGATACATACATGCAACGTCAGTCATGGAACAATGCAATGTGAATGTGAAAGTCTAGCCATGAAAGCCGAACGAGAAAGTCGGAGAAATTGCGGCAACTCGGAAAAAAGTAAAAGTCGACTGGACGGTAAAAGCCGAGCCCAGTTTCACGTTTGTCTTTGGCTGAGAACCATAACACCTCAATCGATCGCGTCCGCGGGTTATTCTCACATTGCCCATACGTCCGCCACCGAGTGAAGTGTTGAGAGAAGAGAGCTTGCTGCGTCGTAAAACACTGTGCACTTTGTACTGTGAGAGGTGTGTGTGTGATCCCAGTAACCCAACAAGCAGCAGCTGAGTTGAGTGTGAGCTCTTGTTTTGAGGCTCATATCACAATTTCAGCTTGCATCGAAGGAATTTTTTAAGAACAATTTATCACTTTCAATCATCAGCAGCAGCCGAACATTTAATTAAAGTGATTAGTAATTAGCAACTCCTTCAAGATGTACTATTTAGTGGGACGAGCCTTCCAAAACCAAAGCATAATGATGCGTGCCTTTCCAGGGGCATTGGCGTCTTGCCGCGGTGCTACTACTGTTTGTGTGAATAACAACAATATTGCCGGTTAGCCATTTAATTTAACTAATACTAATACTGTCTGTTCTGTTCTAAATATTTAATTCTTAAGATTAACCTCAAAGTCTGGTGGTCCAGACTCTCGATTATCGGTCAAAAGAACGAGCCTGAATTTGAATATTTAGTTTATAAAAGTTGCGGTATTTAACTAGTTTCGTTAAAATGATATTAATTTTTTTTTACATTTTCAGGTTTCAATATAAGCACAAGTACTGGACGCCGGGATTATTACAAATGGACAAAGCCAGTAGTCCCAGAATCACAACTGTCTAAATCTAACAGCTTGTCCTCCGTAGTTTCGAAACGACAATCGTCATCTGGGGACCATGTTACCCTCTGGACAGCGGAACGTATTCTTAGTGGGGCGTTGGTTCCGTTAGTGCCATTAACTTTTCTTATGCCGAGTCAACCGTTGGAATACTTGCTTGCATTTGGATTTACGCTTCATTCACACTGGTTAGTCGGATCGTATGTTGTGTATGATATTATTAAAAGTTAACAATTAATTGTAGCTATTATTATATGCACATGCTTTTCATTGTATTTTACAGGGGCATTGAAGCTATCGTAGTTGATTACGTTCGACCGTCAGTTTTTGGAAATGTTATTCCAAAGGTTGCTCTTGCCGCTGTTTATGGTCTTAGTGCCATGACTCTCGGAGGATTGCTGTATTTCATTTATTCGGATGTTGGATTAGTCACTGCTATCAAAATGTTGTGGAAGTTGTAAATTATTTAATACTTAAGTTAATAGAGTCACTTCGTCCGAGTCTGAAGTGAATAGTTTGCAATAGTGTACCCTTATCTACCCACGAAAATATAAGTAATAAATTGTAATGAAATCCATTTATCTCATGTAAAATTGTACCGTCAAATTGATTTCTAGTGTGAACATCTTTTTCTTAATGCTGCTACTATAGTCAACTTTGATTCGATTGAATAAAGCATTTTGGGATACTGATTGTGAATTGTTGTACCGATCAAACATTGTTTTACATTTTTCCATCGTTTTGAACAGAGTAAAAAAATAATATACCTTTGTTAGCTATTTTGAAAAAAAAGAAGATTGTATATGAAATTACATATATTGTTCACACAGCAAAATATGTAGGTAGGTATATATGTTGTAAAAAATATATAATGATAAATGGGGATGCAAGTGCGTCCAGTTTAACCATTCTGAATAGCCACATTATATAAATGGCATATTCAGTGAAGCGAGATACATAGATTTGAAGCATGTTTTGCTTTGCAAAGAAATTCTCTTTGCCTATAATATTCCGTGTTATTTGCAGAGCCATCTTTTATTACTCTCTCACTGTTCATAATAGAAGACATGATACAATGCTGCAGAGACTTTATTGGCTTCCTAATATTGTTATTAGGATTTAGGAAAGAGCAAAAATGGTTCCAGGTGTTCATATATTGTCAATTAAGTACAAACGAAATTAAATTATATAGCTCTGGTATAGTCCAATCAAAAGTAATGAAAGGGTAGAAAGTGCAAACAATTTACACTGGAAATTGGCATTTGTAAACTCCTTCGGAATGCAAATGCTTTGCTCCATGCAAGGAGCTTTATTGTAGTTTTCCCTGAAAACGTGATTTTATCATTTTTTCAACGAAATTTTCTTAGTGTAACAGACTCTCTAAAAGCTTATAATTTCTAGTTATTTCCCAATTCTTAGCCCTTGCGAAACGCTTTCTCCGGTGAAAATTGCCTAATTTTTGTAGATGATGTAATCAGGTACGGCATGCTTATTGTCTACAGATCTTTCGAAATACCAACGCAGATCGGATATACGCCACAAGAAAAAGTTTATATTTCCTCATTCTTTTAAACATTCTTGAAACTTGTCTGTTGGTGCTGCTTTGAGTTTAACCTTTCATTCATTTCATTTTATAAGTACTTGAGTATGCAAATGCCATGCTGTGGCATAAAATGAAGTTGAATGTAATGGTCTACAATTACAAGCACATCATTCTCATCACACACACACCAAACGTAGAAGGAAAAACTATTTAATCCATTTCATTCTACTTTCTCTATTCTCATTCAGTCAGAATGTTAGCAGTACAACCAGAACAGGTTTAAATTCCCCATTAAATGTACGATGGAAGTTGGTAAAAGTCTAGTCAATACATTGCCCTCAGTCAGTTTATTGTGTTGTATGGGTTGGGTATGCTATACAAGTAGTGATTTAAAAAAATTCTTTATACATTCTCATGTATTTACATGGATGGAGAAAGAGGCGAAGGGTCAAATAAGTGGAAGTAAAATAAAGTACTCGTCTAAAGCATCAACCCAGTACGTCCACTCTGAAACTAAAAATGAAAATAAAATTCCAATAGTATGCACAGTTGAAGTAGAGGTATTAGCAAGTAGACCCATGATGAATGTACCGTCGTGTCTGTTCACTCGCATCCATTCAATCAAAAGTGCTTGTTCTCATTGCAAGAGAGGCAAATCCACTATTTAGATCGAAATAGAATTTTCACAAAGTACAAACAATGAAGCGAAAGATAACCTGCTAAGCAAAACCTAGTCAAGCGAAAGCCCAGGCTCCATCATCGAAAGAATTACTCCCCCGACTGAATAGCCCTTTTTATGTTTGTCATGATAATTCATGATGACAAAAAAGCCTCAAACTACCAGAACAGAAGCGAAGAGTGCACGACCGATGCGATGTACAACAGGACGATATTACACTTACCTTTGAACGACTGAAATATGTATATTTAAGCCGGAAAAAAGGACTAAGGATTGAATTTGAATGGGCATGTGCTCCGCCTAGACACTCAATGGAATCATCGACATTATGAAAAAAAGGAAACTTTCAACAGCCATCTCCGGGTTTTATACGAGCTTGTGTAACAGGGTAATTTTGCATGCAAATTGAACATTGAACTCGGTCACCCCACATGAGACCAAGTAACGACCACCACTGGTCTTTTTTCGATGTATGTACTGCAGTACAAAATTAGATAGCGTATGTATAGACTTTAGCATGGATTTCATGAGCTAGGCGGAAAAACACGGACATAATACACAAAAGTTTATCAAACATTCGCAAACTTCTTTGCTGTATTATACCCATCAGAATGATCTACTCGCAGACAAAATGAAATGATAAAACAAGGGAATGGAAATAAACGCTCCAACTCCAACTGCACAACAAAGACACGGTCGGTCGAGCTGAATCCGTGATGATTTGTTCATTTCTTTTATGCCTGCTTGTCACTTCCAGCTCCTGCTCATCTCTCCCCTCCTCCGCTGTGACAAACCTTTGTTTTTAGTTTTTATTTATTATACAGCGTGTAGTATTATTATTTTGGCTATACCTTCATGAATAAACTATTCGGCAAGACTATATATTATTTTAATATTTATATAGTTATAATTAGGGAAGGACTCGGAGGAATAATATGTTGCCAGAAATACAAGAGTTCTCCAACCGGATACGTTCCTAATCGAGTCAACGTTTGCTGGTGAATGGAATTTTGTTCGCTATAAACACAGCAAGAGCATAAACTTGCACGATTTATCCATCCATCCATCCTGCCCCTGGCCTGGTGTAATGATGGTTTTGGTGGTTTTGAGAATATCACGTCATCATACACGATGCACGGTTTCTACCCTTCTCGATTGTTGAAATCTGCTGCGTTATGATGCGTAATCAGCAAAAGCCTCATCAAAAACTTGAAAACAGACAGGCATATATTTTCTCATACTTTCCACGCATGCAGATGAGACGAAAAGCGGAGAGAAGGAGCAGGAACCCATCTCACCTTGATGCTGGTGGATGGGCGCCTTCGCCTCCCATTTCCATGTGGCACGTAATGTGTCCTCGTCGAAGAGATATATACATATTCCCTTGCACATTCTCCTTCCGATTTAATCATTAACACTGATGATGAGGATGACGATGAAGATGTCTACCGGATGTTGCTAACTACCTTTCCTCACGTCTTGCATAGGTATATAGAATAAAAAGACATTCCACTCCTATAACGATCACCAACCACCACACCACCAGTTGTTGTCTCATCTATTTTATTGGTAGTTTCTCTCCAAGCCGCAAAGCAGTAGGAGCAGCTTCTGCCAAAAATCTTAAACTGGAAGATGTTCATTTATGAAAAAGGAAGACACGAAGAGGAAGAAGAGAAGGAGGAGAGATACCCGAGGGGCTCATAGCTTCATCATTTACTAGTTTAGTGATTCAAGATAAAAGGAGGAAGGCACAACGCAACGTATGCAAGAGAAATGTTAAGGGAATACTATAGACAGAGTCATTTCACATTCTTCTTGTGCCTTTTGCCTACTCAGGCTTTATTGCTTGTCGTTCATACTTTCTCCCTCTCTCTCGTTTGTGTCCTTTTACGCGCGTGTGATGTCAAAAAGGAGTCAACGGAAGTAATTATAAGGCTGTAACAGTAGTCCCGAAAATAATTATGTATCCTGACTGTGAGTTTGTTATGTGTGTGAGATATATAACTAATCATATATGAAGATGATAAGAGAGGATCTATGGTGGAAAACTAAAAATGAGTGTCTGCCTGGTGTCTCTTTTTGGCCAGAAGCACTTTTATGTCGTAATGGGAGTAATTAAAAGTGAAATGGACGTTACTGATTTATGCAAATGTTTGGTTTGCTACTACTAACTACTAGTTTCTAAGTAGTAGGTGTAGTAGTAGCGGCAGCAGTTGTGGGAGTGAAAGCGCGACGAGGATACCAAAAAGCAGCGTTGTAGTTCATAGTTTTGTACGATGAAAAAATGAAAAGACATAATCATCACACCATGTAACTTTTTTTAGTTGTAGAGAAAATACACACTCTGTGTGCACTTTCATTTCCCTGAACGTTAGATTTTTATATATGTGTAGTGTAGACTTGTAGACAGGCAGACAGGCAAAGGGTAGGTTGTACGTGCCTGTCTGTCGTTGTTTTTTAGCCAAGTTAACTTTTCTGTGTTCTGCGTTCACTCTTTCAAACTCGCACACTTTCACTTTTTTAGCTATTCCACTCATATAGGTTTCATATCGTCATCATGCGTTAGCTTTCCGTTTCTCTGTGTGCTTATTTCCTTTTGCCGCTAACCTTTAGTACACATTATGCAAATTGACAGAAATACAAACAACATGGCTTTTATTACCGACCAAAGAACGCAATTTTCAGTTCTGGACATGTGTACATAAAACGTCGGATTTATGAGTGTGTTTTCTTTCATTTAATATCACATGTATTATGCATAGGGAGGAGGACGTAAGCGCTTGCAAAACTGAAGTGAAAGTGGATACGGCTTGTTAGAAAGGAGTGCAGGGAGGGACGGATGACAAATCCGCGTGTGTATTAACAAAGTTAACAAATAATAATAATAATAACACAATGGAGTTAATTAAATTGTCTTGTACCTTTCGACGCCCGCAGCACAACATGGAATCACCCGTTTCAGCCCGGATTTTAACCTCCCGTCGTCCACGCTTACGGCGTACTCGGCGTGTTGCAGATTCGCTCAACTTCCTCAAAGTCTTGGTGACCTTGTAGAATAGCTTGAGCCGGATGAGGATAAGGTGATGCTGCTCCTGTTGGTGATAGTGTTGAGTAACCTCTGACACGAGGCCAACCATTGATGCTGCATTTATGTTGGCACGTCTAAAAACGAATAAATTAAAATGAACGCAATTATTATTTATTTCCGATCCGCGTAGCTTCATTCCCTATTTAATTCACTCGCACAAAGAGTTTCCCTAATGGGTCAACAAGTCTTGTGGAATTATGGATGATTATTGTACGTTGGACGTGTTAATCAAAACATGACATCATGTCATCATTCTATACGAGTATTTGCAAAAACAAATATGTGTGCAATGTGCATAAGAGAGATTAAATAGCATACTGTTGGCATTGATTATTAAAAGGTCAATAAATATGCAAGTTGTACATTTTTCATTAGACCAGTTTATGAAATAATGAACGTGTAAGAGAAAGCCAAAAGGAACAGAAACTTTCCTCGCATCCGCAGATTTAATTGTACTTCCATTACTTGGTTTTGTGAATTTACTGCAATGTCACTTATCATCACAGTGTTATGCACTGGAAACAATTAATACACCTGGTTTAAGGGAAAGTGGTAGTATAACTTAAATGCTTTTTCAGCTATCCCAACTGGACGAAATAGACTCTTCCTGAGTGGGATTTTTACGGTTCAATGGTACTAGACGGTCGAATTCTTTCACTTATTTTCGTTTGCCGTACCATATTTACACTTGTCGCGTCGGTTAAGTTAAGTCGGTATATGATATGGCAGCACTTTGAGGCTACATCACAATACTAACAAGATAATGTAGGGTGTTAACAAAGTTTCTTCGACCTGTCCTACCGTACATTAGAAACTCAGAGTAAAGTTTTAAGTTGGCAGAAATTCTCATTTCTCCCTTTTATCTCAGCCACCAGAATTTTTTCAATTTTGCTTTCTTTATTGGCATACTGGGACACTCATGCAGGCTTAAAGACAAAACAGTATATAGGCTTAATATTAGGTCATTTAGCGAAAAACAAACATATTTTTAAAGATAGAAAAACTTTAAGATACGAAAGCAAGAGCAATATTCCATGTCAATGTGAATGCACATGGAAGTATGTATAACTTCTCGTTATAATTTTATGACGTGCGTAGCTCACAATTCATTGTTGTCGGTTTTATCTCAAGAAACTCATTATCTGTTGTGCTCTACAGTAAAAGGTTTCTCGTGTTTTGTTCATTTCAGGTAAATGATATCAGCAGGTATAAGCACAAGAGGGAGGAATACGAATTTGTTATTTTTTCATACTTATCCTGACTTATATAAAATTACAGATCTCTGTCGAGCTTGGCAGCTTGACAATATTGAAGTCAAAAGCCATCTACACATCACACCGAGACAGACATGAGAAACGAGACGAGCGAAGACGTAACACCGAGCGACGTTATTACTAGAAAGAGTTTTTGACGTGAGGAAAGTTTTTAAGCGGAATTTAAGAAAATGTCGCCCTCCGAGAAAGACGAGAGTTCATTATTGCAGACACTTTCAACAAGGCATTCTTGACAAAAATTGTAAAATACGCTTACGGGTATTTGGTGTTCTGTCCATTGGTAAACCATTTTGTCTCCGTATATTTCATATTTAATGGTTGTCTAAAGCTAAGCTAAAAGCATCGCATTTCAAATGATTACGGCGAACAACGGAGAGAATAAAAAGTTATACGTTGTCCGTCATCTGAGTATACAGTCATTCTACGTCTTAATCTTAATCAGGGATTTGTCTGGAAACTCTACAAAACACTGACGTAGGTAACACGAGCAAAATTTCTATCCTAGTGCATATTTAGTAATAAAACTTGTAGAATATAACGAACGAGACTTGTAAAATCTGGTGCCCCTTATCCTTCCATCGCATAGCTTCAACAATTTCACGAGGTTACTCCTTTTCCGTGGATTGAAGAGATGATAATATTACATTTTTCGTTCTGTGTTTAATTTTTAATGTGTATCCCTTAATGGGATTACTGTTAAGTGCGTTTATGTATAAATATACGCGCAGAAATTATTGATGAATGAAACCGTTTTGATGTAGCAGGATGTGTTACATCATGTAACTTACATGCCAGAAACCAGAAATACAAATATTCTTTATTGTGATATGAAATATTTATTGAAATTTATTACACCAACTCGGAATGTGGACAAAAGAGTTTGTTCCAATCGCAATTAGCATCTGTGCAGTTTACTATAACTTATCACTTATCTGAGTCCAGTACGATTCATGAGGTCACCTTATCGAACCAAAGTCTTTACTTTGACCATCTACTTAAATGTACATATGTACAAGTAATAGGTTAAATGTTATTATACTCTTTTACAATTAATTATGTACTATACGAGTCATACATACAGAGTTCTAGTAGTTTACCACTATTCAACCTCAACAAATTTCCGTTGTTAAAATATTGAGAAATTTATTTGGTAACCGAGATCGTTGAGTTAACCCCTAGACAAATCAAACATGCTTTTTGACGGTAAACTCTTGTTTATTCTTCTTTTATACTGTCGTGCTAAAATCTAAAATGAAACTCATGCGACCGTACCTTCATACATTAAACACCGAAACTAGCAAGTGTCCATTCCATATATTTGAGTTATGGATAAACCTTGAATTACAGTTTTACACAACGAGAGGTAGAATTGTGTGCACGGCACACCATGAATGACACGCAACGCGAAAAACGGGAGAGGAAAAGGCTAAAAGCATTTTCGTGGAAGAAAACAGTTATTTTTGATCACATGAGTGTGGCACAAGCCGACACACAAAACCTTTATTTTTTTTCTTCTGAGAGCAGACGACCAAGAGAAATTTAGCAGCATCAACATCATCATCATCCTTTTTATATTAGACAGTGGTGACATTACGTATTATATCCACATCACATAACATTGTATCACGCACCACATACTTTCAATGTCAACGAAGCAAGTGTAATAAAGTGACAGATACGTTTTTATGCATACATATATCTAAGCTAAATGTACTATGTTATACGATGCGTAAATATTCTTTCCCCTTTTGCAGACGCAAGTGGTAGAAAGTGTAATGAAATGGAGCAATACTCACTCAGTTTTTCTATGCGAAAGGAGGAAGAAGAAGAGAAAGGGAAATGGGCGAAAAAATGGTGGTGGCACCGGATCATTATTACACGCTGTGCAAACAAACTTGTACATTTATACATCTACAGCGTAAGAAAGTTACGGTTATATGCATATCTCTATCATCATACACACATTTGGCCAAACTTTCCAAGTGTATAATGCTGTGTTTATGCATTTAACTAGTGTTTAGTTCCTTTATATTTCACAAGAACTGTATCAAGAATGTACTATACAATCAAGATTGTTGGATGGTGATGGTGATAGCTGTCCCATAAATGAGTGAAATCTTATTAGGAAAACAAATAACATTCAGAGAAGACAAATGTCACTTTTATTGATATGCTTAACTTCGTAGGTCACACTGCTTGAGTTACATATATGTGTACATCACTTTGATTCAAGGAAATCCTATGAGAAGTTTTATAATATCTGATCCCACCACACATTTCTTATTGATACAAATATACTTACAGAGAAATACAATATTGTTAATATTTTTAGAGAAAGATAAAACGATGAAAATTGATTTCACACACAATGGAGAAAGTATAGGAGAAAGTTCTATTTTTGATTTGGTCCTGCATTGTTCATCAATCAACTACCAATCGCAATCGAATCTACGATCCGTTCTGAAAAACTAAAAAGTACTGTGTATCGTATCCGTAGATAAAAACTAAATTATATACGTATAGTAAAAATTACAAGGTTTCATACAGCGGCAGAGTAAGTAATTTGGGCATACTTCTTTCTCTTTCCTCCATCCAGACAAAACATTATAGAATTTTGTAACTGTTGAGGACAAAGCAATAAAGGGAGTGGCGCCGGTGAGGTAAGAACGGATCAACGTACGTGTGAATACTCCAATCCCATGAATAAATATTATCAGCAGTAAACGGTCATACAGCTTACCTATGCAAATAGCATAAAACACTTTTCCATTATTGACTGAACGACGGAATCCAGGCAAAAAATCATATATGTATAACTTTCAAGAAGTATATATGTGTATGCGATATTAACTAAAAACAACAAAGATTATGAATCAATTCATCGAAAATAAGTTATTTGTTGAAGGTATTCAATATTCATAGAAGCATTCTATAATCCCCTGGAACTGTACAAAGGATGTACATTCTTATTCTTTCCTTGTTTTCTTTCATCTGATTTTTACCTAAAAAACCATCCTCTGATCCTTTTAATTGATTGAGTCAAATTATGCAATACAGTTATGCATACATGTGGATTCATTATATTACTGTATTATACCGTAACGCTTCACAAATGGACAATTTGGAGTTAAAATAACGGTCTCAGGAACAAACAGTTTGGAAGTATTATTTGGTAATTGCTTGTACAGAAAAGAATAGTAATGCAAATAAAGTACTGCATCATCATGCATAACCATTTATCCCATCTATCATAAAGGAATACCATAAGAAAGCAAAAAATGCAGCCTTTGTATATTGTTTGTTCTTCTCCAACAAGATGCGTGTGAGATTTCTGAAGTTAAGTGTGTGTGTGCACAAAAACACAGCAGATTACCCTACACCCCACTACAACATCCGGCACAAGCACACAAATACCCTTCTTTACTTTCACTAGCATATGTAGGCATATGATTTGTTGCATCGCACCACTCTGGATAACAAGACAGCAAAAAGTGAAGAACAGTCGAAAATGGAAAAGACTCACTGGTGGGTTCCAGAATGGATGGATGGATTTACAAAGATCAATTCTCGTTTCATATTTATAAATGGTTTACCCTTCTTCTTGCCACACGAAGCTGGAGATGCAGAAAGTGTGAATCGAGAATGGAAATGGTCAGATTTACCGAAGGATTTGGTGGTAAGCTGGAAATGCGTCTATTCACACCGAGTTGACTGAACATATTTTTCTTAAATTTTTATATAGTCTGAAATTCAGACTCTGTATGAACAGTGAAAAGGTTAGAAAAGGAATAGAAATGAAGATGGGAGAAGGAGAGAAATGAATAGTTTCAAAGGTGAAAGCTTATAGAGGTAGAGGTGCAAAATGTATAAAGTAAAGAAGTAAATTCTTCCGGTTTTGTATTGCGCCATGCAACTGGCGTGAATAAGCTTCGCCTAAAGTCAGCATGCTACCTACGGCAATTATATTTATTCCTATTTATAAAAGCAATGATGATGATGTTGCAGCGTTTATACACGAGCAATTCGTTCCAGTAATGATAATTAATCTCGACAGCTATACATTTTGGTTTTTAGCCTTTACTTGTCCCGGTCGATTATTTCTCCACTGTTGGCGTTGTGTTGTGTAAAGTATTCCTCCCATTACATTGTCCTTAGTGCATCAGTAAAACAGATGCAGTAAATCTCTGACCTTTCACTGCATTGTCTGCCCACTAATCTCATCCAACTTTTGGAACTAATGTATGTACTTTAACAACAGCAGAAGCAGTTTACTCGCTAACTCGCTAAAGAGCTAGCACCATATAATAAAGAATACTTATTACAGTGCTTACTTTGTAACAGTATTCCCATATTCTCCAGTATATAAATACAAACATTATCATTATTGCACTCTCTGAACTGCAGTGTGTACACAGCAGATAATAGCATTCATTCATCCAATCCATGAGAACATACAACTTTTGATTTCCTAAATTCATATTTACTACAGCAAAAGTATTGTGCATACATGCCTATGTACATTCATTAAGCTCTACAAATATACAGCTTTCTCTTCCATTGAAGCAAAGTAATGCATCTTCCTCTTTCCGACCGCCCGTCACCGCCTTCACTTACTTCTATAGCGCAGAATAAGGAGCACAAATATATTACGTATGTATATGTACGCTTATAACAATATAAAGCGGGGTTTTTTATATTCATTGTCGTGTGTACAGCAGACTAATATATATGTATTATAATTGCTTGATATCCCAAAAAGATAACTCTCTACAGTAGTAGGGAAAAAGGAAGCCGAGAATCACAGCAATAATGTTCCATGTTCCCAGCTCAGTCAGGCTAGACAGCAACAAAACACATAAAATCCCGACTTTTTTGGAAGAACGAATTTCATACGAAATCATGGTATTTATGGCAAACTTTTCATATAACGGATATTAATGTTACCATAAAACACTTTTACAGCAACCTAGAATCGTATAAACGTTAACGAGAGAGTTGTGTGCAATCTTCTCTGCCCAAACATGCAGCATATACAGCTAATCGTTCGATGAATAACTCTCTCGCTATTTTTTCTCTCTGAATTAGGGTATATGAAACTGGCTTACAATGTTGATTCTTAACCCAATACATCAAGTCCTGTCAACTAGCATCAATCCATTCATTTATTCGACATTACATACATTACTATTAGTTAAAGCTTGTCATGAGGGATTCGATATTTTGTAAGTGTATATATTGTATATTTGTATATATACATAGATGCATTTAGAGTTTGGTATAATGTTCCATAAAATTGCAATAGCTAGCCCATAACAAGATTAACATTATAACGTAATATGTCACGATAATATCATCTTAGTTTAGCATTTTAACAAACAAACATATCTACTGTGCCCAACATTGTGATTTTTACACTAATGTAGACGGTGGGCGGGTTGTAGTTCATTGTACTCTCAACTGTTGGTCTAGCACATAGATATAAAGCCTATTTAGATCTACTAGCTTTCCTTGACATAAAATACTAGAAAAGTGTCTCCACATCAATTTATATCGCCACTTTACTTCGTGACAGCAACCGAGAAGAGAATGATATGGGAAAGAGGGAGGGAGAGAACAGAGAGACATGGGAATGAGATGACGAGACAGCAGAGACGACAGAGAGAGAGAATGATAGGACTGAATTGTAGTCTGCAACTTATGCATATTATATAACTACTTCCAGGAGACTATTTTACAAATATTTTATTTTTCTCCATGAAATTCCAAAACTCAACGAATTTTTATTCATTTCTGATTTATAACTACTCTTCTTTTTGGCTCCACTCCTTTAATATTTTATACTGTTTTATATTAGACACATGTTTGCAGTAAAAAATTGTTGCAATTCAGTAGAAAATCATTATTTCGGAGAAATAAGTTTTTATGAATAGGTACATCATGTCCAAAGTGTTGTTCATGTTATACCTGCGGTACGCAGCAGTTTTTTAAGCTGCTTGCGTATGAAATCTTTCTTTTAATGATCTTTTCATTTCATCCTTGGTACATAGATATTTGTAGCTGATTTGAAGAATACATTGCTAAATAATATTCATCTCTTATATTTGTAAATTTGTATTTATGTGGTACAATGAAATATCCATTATGAATCTGGGTGGAGTCTCTTCAGGCACTATATTATGCTGCATGCACTTTTCCTATACATATTTTCAGCTTTCTTAGGCACTTATTGTAATTCAGTCTGAGGCGAAACTAGCACAAGAAGAAGCAATAATAATAACGATGCTTCCGTATCCAGATTGAATCTAGTTGCTCTGTTGGTGGTCCTGAACTGTATCATAGAAAGCACTGTAAAAAATCCTCCACGAGGAGCCAACAATATCCATACTCTTACACGCTTAAGCGCTTTTGTTGTTATTGGTCTGTTATTATAGGCATCGTGTTGAAGATGTAATTTTCTTTTGTTATTATTGTTATTATTACCATCAGTAGTAAAGCAATGCAATATAGTTCTTCAAGTGAGTGGAGAGAAGTAGAGGAGACTAGTTTGTGCCAAAAATTCTGTGAAATATGTACACGCGACAGAGACGGTAAGAGATTTTTTGTCGTGAGCAATCACATATTTGGGACGGAAAAGAAGATAATATATTATACAGCATATCGCTATAATGTATTATGCATATGGGCCATTCTAGGAATGCATTATATTTGATACTATTAACAGTTTGTATCTCACAGAATATGAATATAAGTGCATACGTACCGAATAGACATTAAAACGTGAAGAAGATCGCTGCTTCGTACCAACCTAAAATCTATAAGGACCACTTTTGCTAAAATGCTGATGGCGACAGTCCGGATATTATAAGACACTGTGTGGTGGCGTCAGCCTATGCGCAGAAAAAAAGTAATGAAAAAATGGTTCAGTCAGTCAGTATAGCATGTAGGATAACAGTGCCAACTTGCGTTTTATGAAAATTGTTCTAGGAGTTAGGACGAAGCAGAAAAAAATTGTTTTAGCTTCCTTCCTAAAGTTTAGCTTTGAACAGACAACTGAAAAGAGTTCTTTCCCTTGTAATCTATCTAGGTTTGCTTTAGCCTGGCTAGCCAAAAACTGCAATGAAACAGGATAGTGCTGATACAAAAGGAACTTTAATGTTGCAAACTAACCGTTCAAAACGGAAAAGAGAAAGTTGAAGCAAGAAGAAACAATGGAAAATATATATAACTGTAAGTCCAAGTTTGTATGACCAGAAGACTCCAATCCAAATGTACTGGTAATGGTCGTAAAGTGTAACTAGTGGACTCATTTTGCTCGAACCAACACGGTATGAAGTCTGAACGCGATAAGAAATTTTTCATAATTTTTTGTTCTGTCTAAGTACCTACTTTAGCATTCCGCGTTTGTCGCCTGAGTCGCCTCCGTAGGTATTATCCTGCTAAAATCTTTGAACAGATTTAAATCTGCAATGCGTTATTTTGGTGATATCGTAAATATTAATGGCTTATTTCGCATCACGGAAAGAAGCAAAGAGCTGAAAATTGTTGGCATATTTATTTAAACACAAAAAGTAGAACCATATAAGACAGTTGCTTCAAATGTTTAAAATTAACATAAACAAGAGCTGAGGAAACAAAATTGTGCTGTCAAGGGCTTGGCGTATTGCTGACAGTATTTCGTTTTAGGAAATATGTATGCTTTTTAAAATTTTCGCCCGTTATAAATTCCACTTGCATTGAACACTGTACAATGTTTTCGGTACTTGTTCAACTCAACATTCTGTAAACCCTTTTTTATGTATTGTTGAAGGATTGAACCTACGGCTGGTACGGCTGCGTACCACGATCTACCACTAAACACAGTATAAAACAATTCAGGTTTATGGTTTCCCTTGGTTACTCGTTTTTGTTTGAGACAAGTGAGGTTAAAGTTTAAATCGTAGATCCGCAACCATTTTACCATTTTTAACATGTCCTCACGGAACGAAACCAGTGAAATAAGCGAAAAGTAATGATCAAGTAAAAATATAATGATTAATTTGTTTTTATTTATTCTATTATAAGTACTGATTCATGTTGTCATATATGTGCATATAATATCTTGCTCGTTTGCACTATACATATATTGTGTTGTAAAGTAAGAAATTAAAATGTGTGCATGACATGATGTATAAGTACTCATAACGTTATAGCTTGAACGAAACCACAACCAAACCGAAACCGAAACCAAAAGTAGATATAGAACCATAGGCCATCAGCCATACTAACATAGGTATAATGTGCAAGTAGCTACTAAAGTAGTTACTGCTTAACTTTCTCCACTGATAGTCTGGCCATCGTACACAGTGTTCCGTCATTTTGGATACCGCAGTACTGTCGTAGTAGTATAAAAACGAGTGACAGTTATAATATGTACACGAACATACACAACCTTGTATCTTTGAACTTCTATTGCTCTATTGTCGTTGTGTTGTAGAAGAAAGTCTCACTCCATTGGCACATGGGACCCCGTATCACTGCTAAGTGACATATGAGTGAATGCGATGCTGAAATGCTGGTGCTGTAAACACAGTATATCATAATTCCCTATTCCCTTTGATGGAGTCATTGTGTCAGAGGCTTTTAAGTGCTGTGGAAATACAGTTACGATCTTGTCCAGTGATAGAGGTATGTAGCATACACTGTTGTGTCCGACTACAATTACAGTTATACTTGTGCACAGGAATAAAAAAAATAAAGGCAGCTCCACGGGATTGTATCTTGTATTGTATAAACCACGCTGAGCATGCTAAAGATCATCAAAATTATTAGCGGCAATATAAAATGAAATTAACGGTCGTCATTGTGCGAGAACAAACTCCCTGCCTGCGATAAAAGCCAATCGTGTAACTATTTCCGTTAATTACTTAGGTGCATAGTCCACGGTAATATGATAAGTGTAGCATCCAATTGAGGCTGGACGCTTTAATTTATCGTAGGTACCCTCATCAGCAATGCAGTAATGACAATAGCACAAAATTAGCTAAAGTAGAGCACAAAAATATAGTAGCGATAGTTTGACAATACAAATATAAAAAAATGACAGCAACTCAGTTGACTGAATCGTTTCGCGTCAATAGTTCGCCAGAGCACTTTAAAAGAAAATTCAATTTACAAAGAGCCAACAGACACAGAGGTCGAGAATGAGACATAGGGCAAAACAAGGAAACAATATCAGTACGACTGCGTACATCGTTAACATATAATGATTAGATACACGAATTTTCCATCCCTGCATTGTCGCCCTATGTGTACAAAGGTTCATTCCTCCTCAACTATTACAATCAGTGCCAACTTCCTCAACTGCGCTACCAACGGTACAATTGGTTATACAAGAATAGAACTAATCAGTCCCTTCAGTCAGCGTTACAGATTATTGTCGTGATAAAATACGCTTTTCACGAGAGTCTTAAACCATTGTATTATTGTTATATCGTAATCTAGTGTATCTGAATATCCCAACGAAATTGCCTTCTCTAAAATTATCTACCACGATGGAATATCCAGACTAAAGTATTTGGAAGATTTGCATAATAAGTCAGGAGAACAAAATGGAGGTTATGGGGATTGTTCAGTACACTGACATATGTATTATTAATTAGGAACCCATATAAATTGAAAACAAAATTAGAACGATACAAACAGATCAGATACTAATGTTCTTTACTCCTTATTGTCGTTATAAGGATTATGACCTCCATTGGTCTCTTTCTCCGCTATTGCGTTGTACAGAAAAAAAGCTCGACAATAATCCAACACGTTTTATTAAAGTACACATGCATTTGTATATATGTATACGGGACGAGGAAATTAGCTCAAAGAGATGTATACATGAGAGCTGTTTTGTGGTTAAAAAACTAATTTGGTACCTTAATAAATTCTACCGCATACTCAGGACGCAAAAACAACTAGTACATAATGTATAAGTACACATTGCCACATCGTGAAATAAAATGTACGTTACAATTTACTTTTAAGGAAGCTTGGTGTTTTAACTGTTCATTTTTACAACTTCTTTGGGTTTTCTTAAGTTTCTTGCATGTGTGAAGAGAGACAACAAAGGCCTAATAAAACTGCAAACCTTTTACATAATTTTTTAGTCTTAACTTTAGACTTTTCATTAGCTTTTTGACAACAACAAGGGCGTAGTAAAAAGTAATAACATGCCAAATACGTTATTTTGTATTTGTAAGTGTAGTAAACAATTTGCAGGTTTCCGCGTTTTAAAGTAATTAAAATTTTGATCTGTTATGAAACTTGTTATGCAAAATAATTTTACATTTTAGAACGGTAAAACGTTATGTCTACCTTGTCTGTTTTCAGTAATTATTAATGACTTTGCATTTGTCAAGTTATTAGGGATTTTTCGGTACGTAATGCTTATACAATTAAGTTAAATGTATCACATTAATAACAAGTTATAATCAAAAATATGTTTAAATGCTTTTAAGAAAACGGGCAAACTTTCCCGATAATTTGGCTTCGTCAGATTCGATTTTCTCCCAGTACAAAAGAACCTGCACAGATGAAAAGTCCTCCATCTTTACGAAATTATTAATACTGAAGAAAAAAATTAATTTAGAGGGCATATTGTTGTATATGATATTGGCTACTGGCCCTCCATCTAAATCATTAAATTACCACTTGAGTTGGTTGCAAAGAACGACTATAGAAATTGTTCAATTCCACCACTACACACTACTACTGGCACTGCTACTATTTCATTTCATCCTCTCGAGCAAACTTGTTCGCTTGCTTCTTTTCCTTTTGAACAAGTACTCGATTCATTTTCCTTCCAACTAACTTATCGTCCGTTCATTCTCCGTACCTCCTCTGCATTTTCCCCTTGGCTAAACGTGAGCACGTGCGTGGCATGAAAGCATGTAGCAAACCTATATAACTTTTACTCTACCAACTTTCCTTTTTTCCTCCCCCGCCTCATCGTCCGGTTAGATTGCCAGTTAAGCTACACTAAGCCACAGCATATAGTTATCGTAGCATTGAAACAAGATAAGAACACAAGTAAACGAAAAAATATTGTAAAATGTTTTCTTTTCCTTCTATTTTTCTCTTTCAATATTGTTATATCGCACTTAAAAAGTGTACTCTCGAAACTTTATTACTTGCTCATCTATTCTATTGGTTTGCTTTTCTTTCCGCCTGTGCATGTTGGGTACGATATATGGACAAACTGGAGGTAGTGGCGGTTCTCTGACAAGACTACTATTAAACTATCAAGTCCTTCCGTTGTTACTGGCTAAATTGTTCAACTGGCACGAGACCATCGTCGTCATACTCTGAACTACCACCACCACACCATGAAATAATGCAATTAGTGATTGCGCTCGAGACTTCAATAAGGTTCTCATGAGCAACAATATTTCGAGTATTTATTGAAGCATTCTCATGAGGCTTCATGAAGCATTCTCATGAGGCTTCATGAAGCATTCTATTATGCAACCGTGAGGAAGCGGCGGTGACGATGATATTTTGGCTATTTCTTGTCAAGTAAATATAAAACTAAGTGGACTTGTAATCATGGCATGAACATGGATCATAACAGGTACATGCAAAAAATCTCATAATGCCCCTGTATTTGACGCTGACATTAGATTTTAAAAATAAGAAGCGGCGAAGCACAAAAGCTCCCAGCGAGGAATACAAAACAATGACAATGAAACAATCCAATAGTTATTGCTGCCATTTTCTGCATTGCTACCAGCTTCCATTTTTTAGATCTAAATAATCACTAATTTTAATAACTGTCCAAGACAGAAAATGGCAGTTCAAGATAACGAAATTACGTCCACAAGCGTTAGTTGGGAACATTTTCATGATGGCCACTGGCTCAGTTTTCCATTGCACAAGTCAGAGATATTAGAGGAGTTTTTCGTTTCTGGGTATGATTTATGTCCACTAATCTTTAACGACATTCCATATCTTTGTGACTTTACTAAAATGGAAATGAATCCACATAACTATTATGCGAGTATTGGTGAAACATACAAAATACGACGTTCCAAGTAATTTGCGGCTTTCCAGGTACAGTGTCAAACTTCACTTTTTAATAATTATTTGGTTTTTATTAAAACACTAAATAATAACTTATCAACATATTTTAACATAATAATTTTTGCATTAGGAATTGTAATGAATGGCATACTTAAGCTACTCCTTCGTTAAAAAATAAGATTTTAGAAATACTAACGCATTCAACGACTTGTCCCCTAATTTAGAACGCGTTTTTCTGCAAAAGTTATTTGCACAAGAAAATACTCTCTCTGCCTCCACTGAACTAGGAGGTACTGACAAAATCATATCGTGTAACAATTGCAGATTTTTTCCCTTTGCACCACCAGACTGGAAAACATTCATTTCTTTGTTAAGAGTAGACTGGTATATTATAACATCATGAAAATTCTGATTCAGCACTGCCTCATCTTCATCAAGATCATCAGTGAAGTTGGTGTCGAAGCCGTCCTCCTCCTCAAAGTTATCATCTTCGTCGGAAGAAAAATCACAGGTATTTTCAATTAAATTGTCATCACTTTCATTAAGCAAGTCATCAGATTCGGCTTCGTTCATGGCAAGTTCTTCAAACGACTGTTCGGCGAAAGTGTTAATCGTGGTTTTCTTATAAAGTACTCCGGTTACCGCTAGATGAATACCATGTGCGAGACAAACTTGGTGGAATTTGCCAGACTTTCTTCCAAACTTCTTCATAACGGCTGCCCCGTCTGTTACCAGTGCAAATATATCCGTTTCCAAACTAATGTTAAATTGCTTCAGTTTCTCTTTCAATAATTTCAAGCATGCTTCAGAGTTGAATTTGCCAGTTATTTTGATGAGACCAAGATTCCAAAAACAGTCCGGCACGTGTAAATTAACATTCATATAACGCTTGTTGGAAACTGACGTCCATTCGTCTAATGTGACACTAAATTTTTGACCAGCTCGCTTTCTCTTCATTATTTCTTCACTTACTGAATCTTTTACGTTTTCATAATGCTTCATAATACAATTGCGAATTGAATTTGGCGACGAAGGTACATCAAAAGTCTCTGATCTTTGAAAAAGAAACCTAACTGTCGTCGACTGAGCTATTACTGAAAATGGCAGTCCATCTAGCGCCGCTAATTTGCTAATTAATTCAACCGGCGAGCCCTTTGGAGTTGATTCTTGTACAAATACAGAACGAAGTTATATTATTATGAGCCTAATTATAATTAAATAATATAGGAAGTTATCGTGACGGCATAGTTTATGCATACTTCTATTATCGTTGGCTTGATCAAATTGAATATTATGATACGATGACAAATGACGACATAAGCCAGTTGTAGAGCCATTAATGGTAGTTAGTTCTTTCCCGCAAGTGTTGCAGGTAGCCTTCGTATTATCTGCATTGGGACTAAAATATTCCCAAGCGCGAGATCTTCGCCTTCTCTTATTGTTCGGTGCCATGCTTAACTTCATGGAAGAGATTACAAGTCCACTTTTGTTTTATGTACATGCCATGTGCTCGTCGTAGCAAGAACGACACGATGCAATAAAAAATTCATGCATTTTTTCAATCTCAAAAATTGCTTCAATTGCTTCAATAAGCTCAAAGTTACGTTAGTGATTCATTTCTCGAAGCAGCGCTTGAAGCCTCAGTTCATTATGCAATCACTAAATGCAATGCAATATCATCACATCACCATCACCAAACAATTGCAGTGTGTATTCGTCTCCTCGATTCCACTCCTCTCTGGCCTCCGATATACTCTCATACCTTTCTTTCCACTCTCTTTTCCTTTTCCAGAGAGTAATATTTCTATTTGTGTTCCTTTCAGTCTTCCCAGTCATAGAGTCAGTCATGGCGAAGGAGGCAGCCGAATGGAGGAAGGTTGAAATACAATAAAACAACTCTATTTTGACGGAGAATGGGCGCGTGGAAGAGAAGTAGCAATGGAAAAACAAGCAATATTGCAAGGAGATTCGTCGTGAATGACCTCTCGTGCAGAAGTAAATCTTACAGCTATTTTCGTATTTCTTACAACATCCACAACTGCTGCTGCAATACAAAATCATATACATATTCCTGCTGCCTTCTAATAAAGGTGTGTGCACGTTTATAAATGTACAGGGGGTGTCGGCTATGTTAGCGAAGCTGAACAGTTAACATTAATGTTTTTTCTACGTTCTCGTCTCGTATTCTTTCGCTTGTAACGTTCAAGTGGAAGACTATATAATATTGCGTAACCGGAACGAAATGAAAAAAACACAGTTTCTTCAATCCTTTTTTCCTGATGGTTTCTTTTATAATATCTATTTCTATACGTTTTTTCTCCTAAAAAGGACAGATAGGAATGCATAGAAGAAATTCTCTTTTCCTGGAAACCTTGCAATAGCATACTATATACTGCGTATTCTTCCTCTATTAGTCTATTCGGGAAGGAAACTGAGTTGAACAAAACACGCCACATGTCATGTCATATCGAAATACATTCATATACACTATGTACCACGGAACAATTTTATATTAGATAGGCTTGTACCCTCGTAATAGAAAAATCACTTTCCCTTTTTCATTGTTGCTTTCTTTATGCTACCCGCTTCGCTCGCTACCCTTTTTTCCGACCATCGTATTCTATTGGTATATTGCATTCCCTAAGCGCTGTTGTTGCTCTTCGCTTGCTTGAATCTTGGATTAGAACAAATACACATATAACAGCACGCAGTCGAGCGCTGCCAGGTACGAAAATGGAGAAATGGAGATTGTGATTGACAAAATACGGGTACATTGTATGCTTCACGATAAGCATATAACGTAACGGGTTTTTGTTTTGATGAAAATAGATTTATGTAAATCCTTCGCATTGTGTATTACTTTGTCGTTTCTTGTGTGTAGTATGTAATAGGGAGATGTCTTTGGTCTCGGTGATACGGAATTGTTTAGATGAATTTAGGTTTTTTATATAACCGGCTATTGAATCATAAAACATACATACATACAAAACTGTATTGTAAGACTAGAAGCGGAAACACCAAAGTAGTTATACATTTGTATAAATATGGCATTAATAAACATTAATTCAGAAAATATTCCGGACTGACACAAACGGCTGGAAATTGCAATTTAGAGAGTGCCAATGATGAGATCACCCTGTGATTGTGATGTGAGATGTCAATGATAAGTAATAATAGAATACTTATTTCTCTCTTAACACATTATTCTCTCCATGGATACGCCATGAATTACTAATTACGATATCCTTGTGCTCAAGCTTTAAAAATATAATAAAGCTATTAAACTAGAGAGAAAACGAACTGTAATAATGCTAATATGAGGACTATTGAATAGAGGACTAGGGAGAATGAGCAAAGTCTTTTATAACAAACTACTTATCGTAGTGCAAAAATGAATGGACGGAAGTCTCTCGGCCTAAACTGGCCAAACCGTAACTTCATGTTATTTCTGATTGTTTACCTGTTAGGTTATCAGTTCACCCTAGCCATCGGAGTTAGAATGATATCAACCACCGTACGGCCACCGAAGGGTCTCACAACTCCCAAAAATTCTGCTTTCAACAAGGCTGCCATCAGAGATGAAATCTCAGATTTTATGAATTTAGTTATGAGCATGACAAATCTCAAAATGGCCGAAGATATGCTGACTAATTCCAGTTTAATTCAGCAAATGGAAAAGGAATTGGCTGCATTTCAAGACATTGTCAATACAATTGAGCGTTACTACAGATTTGGATTGACACAGAGTGTCACAAAAATGTGCTCCTACGAGTATGCAAGAGGAAAAGCTAATCTTCTTCAAGAGTTATCAGCTCTCCTCAATGACTGCAAGGAAACTCTGGACAATGTTGATGTACTTCATTTTTCCCATGTTGAAAAACATGACAAGATAATTATGCACGGATGCTCAGAACGAGCAAAAACTATTCCTAAGGATGTGACTAGATTGTTAGAACACATTTACCAGATTTCTCACGTCTGTGCGGTGGAAAGCGCTCGAAATATCTTAGAAGAAATGGCCGCTTCCAAGTATTTCAGTTTCATTGATGAGAACTCGATGTTACTGCTACAGGAACTGGAATATATACTGGGAACGCACGAAGGTCTTTTTGAGAATCCTTATTCGGAGGAAAATAAACCGGCGACTATTTTGAATATGATCAAGACTAGTAAAATTGAATTGGCTGCGATTAAAGGTGTAGTGCAGAGTAAGGAAACGAAAAATGCCGTCAAGAACTTTACAAAAGTGGTTGAGCTTGTTTTGAACCGTAATCGCACGACGGTGGAATCTTCCGAGGAACATTATCGTAAATTGAGTAAGGCCTTGGAAGAAGTGTTTGGAAATTATTTAAAAATCCCACATTTGGAAGTCGATTCCGTTGAAAATTGGAAAAAGTCATCTGGTCTATACAAAATTGTTTTTATAAACAATCTGCTGAAGGAAATGATAGCAAAAATAGCGTTAACTATTCCCAAATCGAACGAATTTCTCATGTCACGGCAAGATTGGGAAAATGCGAAATTGTATACAAAAATTTCACCAACGTTTGGCAAGCAATGCGGTGAGAGAATTTTTTTTGCCACGTAAACAACCGTAATTGCTGTTATAATGATTATCATTTGTCATCTCTCTAAATTTGATGCTCAACAGAACACAGTCCCAATCATCTTGTTGGTACTTGTACCGCAGAAAACCATGAGATTTGCCGACGTGTTGTGGAAAATTGGGGGGTAGATGATGACCATGTGCTTTTACATAACGAAGAACTTATTATGCTTGATAGCTTAGAGCTGAAATATTGCACTTGTGGAATCCGAACAGACTGCGATAATGACGAATCAAAAAATTCCAGACGAAAAACCTGCTTCTTAATTCCAAACAAAGAGGGTCAGTGCCGTGGTGCTGAAGGCTATCCCTGTAAAACTCATCCTTTGGCATATGACAAATATGACGACTCGTGCGCATCAGGCTACTGCAATCGGGAGAAAAACTCGTGTGAGGCGAATGGCTCTGCAGAGACCATTTGGAAGAAAGTCAGCCGTTTCAAGAAAGTAGTAAGGGAAAAACTAGGAAACTTGGCTAAAATTTTCAGGTGAATTTTGATGAATACAACGCATTGATAATGACAATGTGTTGTTGGCCAATGTCACTTTAAATACATATATCATAGTAGATATATATTTTCAACATTATTATAATGTAACATATAAAGGAGAAGCGTAAATATTGCAGTTGCATGTTAGAAAACAGTCATCTCAAGTTCAATATATTATATCATGTTATTGATATTCATCAAATAAAAGTACAATAAAATAAAAATATATATTTTTGCTGTAAATACATTTTTGTGTTATTCATGTTTGGCAATAAAACAAACGTTTCTGAAAATTACTTGCTATAAATCTACTTCACGAGAAATCAGAGTAACCTTTTTCAAACCGGGCATATCCCCCATAAATAATTTACGAAAGACCAAACATTTTCCCAAGCCTCATTTAACTTATTGGCTTTCTGACAGTAAAAGTGCATTTCCGCCTGAAAATTCATGATAACGTAAGGTAGCGTTCAGTGCGTATGCCCATGATCATAAGAGTATACCAGGGTCACCGTGCACCGTATATCCCATTTGCTACCAATGTACTTTAGATCCGGCACCAGTAACGAAAAACTAAACATTTTCACAAAAGTCAGTATACAATGTAGTATTTTTTTACTAGGAATGCTTGTTTCAGTATCAGGTAACCGTGTGGTACTTATTGAAGTATCCGTTGCCTTTCTACGGTACATTGAATTTGAGCGAACCAGGGCTGCCTTTGCTTTACTACCCACCGTCATCATTACGAAACGACAAATTAGAAAACATAAGGCCCGATAAAAAATGAGCTTTTGGCAACACTTAGACTGCACTTATTTCCACTACTTTTCCTTCTCGCTGCGCTTTATAAGGATGAGTAAGTTGAGTTCAAGAATACAAGTGTATATAACTCCAAATAATATGAAACTGCAAAGCCGCGACAGCAAGAGATTTGTTAAAATATACACTTTCTCGGCAAAGCAGGCGGGCAGGTGAACCAGCAGATACTTTTCCTTGGAAAAATTCATGGCAAAGGAAATTCAGCTGCGGAAAAGCAGAATGATTTTAGTCTGCAGGGACGTACAAATAACCCTGGAGAGCTTAACCACACCGTCTTTCTGCTCGCTCGGCAGAGAAGAGGACATGCTATTACATAATATAGAGGCAATGAGTTTCCTTCACCTTTTCCCTTTCTTTCCTTCCTTCTTGGGTGGGTCGGTCGGTGCTCTTTTCTATTTTCCCATTTACTTGATTTTCAACCAATATATTTTTATACATTTGAAGAAAAGCGAAAGGAGAGAGTAGAAGAAAACGATGAATGAGTGGGTAAGACCAGTAACGTCCCAAAAAAGTGATATATGTAATCTACCACATTCCTTATGTATGGTTAGTTAAGTTAACGCTAATACTTCTTTTTTGTATTATTATACATCACCCTGTAAAATGTACGTTTCACCAAAGAAGACATACATTATATGAAAGTCATCAATTTTCTTTTTTCCTTTCTCTCTTTCACATTTCTCTTTGCTCTTTCTATTGCGTCCCGAAAACAAGGGTAAAGGGGTTCGGCATAATGTATGCTATACAACAACTCAGGAGGAGGAAAAGCTAATGAATTTCATTCATAGATATATAATACAGATGCACACTCACAAAGACACTTAGGTATATATCTAAGAGGAAAGAAGCCGCTCCTTACCAAACGGTCATATGTATGTATACTGTCTTTGTGAAGCAGGTTTGACGTTTCCCCTTCTCCCTTTTTATTTTGTTATGAAGTATATTACGTGAAGCAGGGTAACTAACCAAAAAGATGTTACCTTATTCCACTCATATATGATGTCAGAGCTACATATGTAAAAATAGATACATCTCAATGTGTTTGGTACAATGTACCGTGTAGTTATATTTTACAGCAGACGGGTCACTTTAGAAGAAATAAAGCAAAAGGAAAAAGAGGAAGTACACAAAGCCGAAAAAGAATAAGAGCGGTCTACTTCGGATGGCTAGTTATTGGAGACATGAAGATGAAAAATATAAGGAAAATGGAACTCCTACTGCAGTAGAACCATAATGGTAGTACACACATAGCATCATCATCATAGTAGTCCTCATATATAGCCGTAGAGCAAAATCAAAGCGAGATAATGGAAAAAGGTTGCTAGAAAACATGGGAAAGGAAAGGTTGAAGCATGTTTTAGGTGACTTGCTTTGGCTGGAAGGTTGTATAAAATATATATACATTTCCACGCTATGTAATACACGTTTTATAGGTATACATATTGTATTCAATGTGGTTTGGTAAGGTGCTTTTTCGTAGTGAAAAGAATAATGAGAAGAAGGAAAGGAGAAAATAGTTGTTTTGTGTAGTTGGTTGGTCGTTGGTTGTTTTGTTGGTAACTGAAGCAATAGTTGTCGGAAGAGAAGTGGTGGTAGAGAACGAGTTGCTGTGTCATAATAAGATCACAAAGAAGTGAAGTTAACTAAGCTCCGGGTATTTTAAGCGGCTTTTGATTGTGAGAGTGGTCGGTTCGCTCCGCTCTTTGGATCATGTATTCATCTGCTAATAAACCTTCACTGTAAGTACGAAGCTACTGCAACGCAAAAGAAGTACTTTCCTCTTCAAAACGGAGAGCTGAAACCACTATCTGTAGCCTATAGCTTAGAAAGTGAAGAAGAGGTGCCTACATTATATGCAGAGTTTATTAAGTGGCGGAGCCGCTTTATAAGATCGAGATGTCCGTCCGTCCGTCTGTCCGTCTGTGCGCGCTCTAACTCAAAAACGGTTTGACATTTTTGAAATCTGTTTTCGGCAATCGATAACTGGTCACATGAGAAGGGTCCAGCGTGATTTTGAAATACGTAGATCAACTGTAACCGTTAGAAACCGTTACGAGGTCAAATATTTTAAAGGCTAACATATGGCAAGTAACATATCATTCGACTCGTCTATGACCATAGCACATAGATATGAGGTCATTTCGGGGTTGACGGTTACTGTTTAACGGTTACAGCGATTTTAAATAATTTTACATTTTATGCTCTCCTGCTTAAGTGGTTTGGAATATTCCACTTCTGTTTTCGGCAAACGACTTGTCATCACATGGGCTTTACCTGACATGCTCACCAGCTCCAAAGGTTAACGGCAACGGTTAGAAACCGTTAAGAGGTCAACATGTTTAAATGACAACATATGGCAAGTGATATATCATTCGACTCGTATAACAACATAATATACAGATCTACGGTCAGCCATAACGGCCAAAGCTTGGCAGCCATAACGGCCAACGGTAACCGTTAGAAACCGTTACGATTTTGAAATTTGTAAAAGTCACTTAGGGCAAGTGGCATATCATTCGACTCCCCGGAGTGTTTGTAATGCAAATCCGAAGGCATTTTAATCGTAACGGTTACCGTTTAACGGCAATACCTGATTATTTGTTTTTATGTTCTAACTTGATAATGGATTGGAATATATGCATTTTGTTTTTAACAACCGATTCCTTATAGTGGTACTCAGTTGACCATTTTGAAAGATGCATGTTAAGGGTGTCCCTGCTCCGCCACTTTGCTACATGTTAGCTTGCTGAGTTTATTTCAGAGCTGCTTGCACATTAAGGGCAAATTTCAAACAAAAATTCTCTTGGAATTGCTTGCAAAAATGTTTTTGTTTATTTGAAAGTAGCTATTACTAGAGGCAGGCATAGGAATAGTTAGCACCCATAATTTTTTTCGCAAATGTACTCAGCGACGATTTATGCCCGTTCATAACGTAAGTAACGTAAAACTAGTAAGGTGTAACCTTTAATACATAACTACCGGAAGATTGATGAATGCAAAAATAACAAATTTGGATACACATTTGACCATTATACTAGATTATTGTGGCACAAATTGACCATCCCCATCGATTTATGGCATAAAATATTTTGACGACTGGGGACCCCATACCTTCGACGGCCCACCCCACCGCCAGGTCACCGATTTGACCCATGGTGCCTTGGCAAAAAATGATCGTCTTGAAGTCCTCTATCGATTAAGACAATAACATTTTTTGACGACTTGGTCACCCCCACCACCTCGAAGACGCCGACCTCCATACTTCCGGTCAAGGATGAGGTACATGGCTGAAAATCAATAGGGAACGTCCTTATGGGCCCAGGTATATGTATACCAAATTTGGTCCAAATCGGTCAATGTGAACGGAAGTTAGAGTGCGTACGGACAGACAGACAGACAGACAGACAGACAGACAGACAAACAGATCAATCGCTATAACTACCTTTCAAGCATTTCATGCTTCCGGTAGTTAATAAAATTGGGTACTTTTAATGGCGTATCTTCCCAAACGACCATGCATCAGCTATCCAATTGAAGTTGAAAAAAGTCTATGCATAGATATATAAAACTAATATCAACACATGATGTTCTTTCAACAATGTTTCTAGATAACGATGAGTCTTCTTGGCCCTTTTACTATTTTCAATCTCCTCATCGCATTGCTCAAATTTTCAACATGAAATTGGCCGGAAATGAAACAGAAAATTACAATATGTAAATATTATAAGATATAATTTGCTTGCCACTTGTTTCTGATATATCTATGGTGGTGGTGTGTATGTATATATGAACCATTTAACGATCGGCAATATCTGAACATTTATAACTATCGAGGAGTGAGTGGGTCTATATGCATGTAGTAACAAACAGCACGCCAGTCTAGGTCTTGGATATATGTATGCATATATGCCAATGTATCTATCTAATTTACAGCGAAGCCGGAACTCGAACTTACATAGTTTCCTGTTATTACCTACACACAAGTCTCTTGTGCACAATGGACAGCAGATTAAAATTTGAAGCGGAGTTGATTACTGGAAAAAAGCTTGTTTCCCTTTTCTCTGACATTTAAAAGCCCAAATTGTGTACTTGCGCTTGTTCGACTAGAACATTACATATTTCCCTAAGTAAAAGTCTACCACACACCAAATTTGACCATATCTCAGTCTAAACTTTTATTTCAGTTAGACAACAAAAGCATCAACAGAGTGAAGCTGTGTGGTACATCAGGCAGGTTTTCCATATGTTTTTAAATGATGCATGAGCAAAATGAACATGCACATTCCATACCCTTCCTTCATAAGTTAATGAAGCATAAATGAAATTGGAGTTGATGGAGAGCCGGTAGTTTTAGTGAAGAAGAATACATTATTGACAGAAGTTATGTGAAGTTGCTGCTGCTGCTGCGATGCTGCCCCTCTGTTCAGTTTAGTCATAGGGTAAATCAGTGCTTGCTTCTCATTACACAAATTGTATGCTTCGTAAATACATGGGGGCATGCCAGTGCATTATCTAATAGAACACGGTCGTGTGGTCATGTGGTTTTTAGAAAGTTGCTCATTCGATTTCTTCATCTTTCAGCACTCGCTGTTCCTTCCTCGCAACAGAGAAATTATTGGGAAGACGGTGCGCGGTGCGAATAGTAGTGGTCTTGTAAATTGAGGTCTAGACAATTTTGAATGAAATCACTGACGCTTATCGTACAAGACTCAATTTTATTATATGGAAGGAGAAAAGTTCAAATTGCACTTTTAATTTAAACATCATAGGAATGAGCCCCTGCAATTTCTCTTCATAATAACTGTAAAAAAATTCACTGTACTTCTATTTTCCTGGATATTGCTAGTCAGAAAGCTCTTACGACATCATACTCTGGCTAGGTTAGGTTATCCAGTTAATTCCATGTTGGTCTGTTCTTGTAGCTTGCAGCAAGCGCATATCATCAAGAAATGATGAATAATGTTATGACATCATTGTATTTCGCAATGAACCAAGTGGAATGAAAAGTTGGTTCTTGGTTTGTGAAAACTAATACACTACGTGTGTTCCGGAAGGATAAGCTATCGGTACATAAATGCAATGGAAAGGAATGGACATGGATACCTAGGTCGTTTCACAATACACTGTTGTAGTAGTTGCGGAAAGAGGGAAGATCAAATGTGCACTTGGAAAGATCCGGTGGTCAGCCCACATCAAAGCAAAACAGGTTCCTTTCCCTTGCGCCTTTCTGAACAGCAAGTTATTATGCAATGCATGAGGAGAAAGTATCATTAACGGTTACATAATACACTACGTAGAGACGAAAATATGCATACCATTCATGTAGTAGAAAGATGTTTTGGCGGCGACGGTGAATGTAAAGGATTACCAGCTTGAGTGTGAACCAGGCATGGCTAAACCCGCGGGTTTGGACCAAAAAACCCGTGGGTAGGGGTTTTAATGGGTTTTACGGGTTTTAATGGGTAGATGGACTTAAATGGGTAGTGTATATAAATACATAGGGGGCTTTTTTCCCGCCTAATATATATTACTTTATGATCCCATACACCCCTATAGTAACTTATTTTAACCCATAAAACCCAGCCAACAAGGTGCTAAGTGGGTCCGTTTAAACCCGGGTAAAAACGGGTTCACCCAGCCCGCAATAGAACCCGGAGCCATGCCTGGTGTGAACTGAAGAATGAAAGAATCGAACTTGATTATGATGGAATGGAATGATACTCGATTTGGAATGTTCCTCTCAATGAATCTCAGAATCAGGCTTGTGTTATTTTATAAATGGTAAAAAATAAATAAAATCCATTTACATGAACAGATTATACAGTGCATGAAAGTAATATTCCACTTCAACAAAGGAAGAAAGGCAAACGCTTCAACTGAAGCTGGCACATACAAGTCGAAGATTTTAGCCTGTCTTCATTATACTCTTGTGTCCTTCTGAAATGGTAGTTCTTTGGAAAAAAGCGACCAAAGATCAGCAAAATTGTTTGATGTAACCAAAACCTTGCAGTATAGTCTCAAAAAGGAATTTGGAATAATTACACCGTACCTCAAAATGATGTTAACGAAACTTTTCTTTGGTAAAAGCTAAAGTAAATACACACAGCAGATGACAACGACGATGATGAAATGAGTAGAAGGAAAGTAGCTAGATGTTGTAATTTCGAAGAGAGAGAGAAAGAGCATAACATGTTCCGCTTTCACATACACAGAACCATGTCGTGTGGATGTGGTGCATACGAAAAACAGTGAATAGGGTGAAGAAACGACGTGTGTACAATACAACTTAACGCAAGTTGCTAGTAATCTAGTCTAGGCAAACCAATGTTATGTGCGTATGTACATTTTACAATATATATGGTTTTAGTTCGCTTTTGGAAGTGAGTTGTTTCGGTGTTTGGCTCCTCTGTCATAGATAGTGGTTGGTTTATTTTGCAGGTTCACAATCACACAGCGCCGCCATGAGATACGATACAATCACCACCGTCCAAGTACAGTGTGGTAGAAGACAGAATGTTGAAACCAAATGGGTAGTCATTAAATTATATTCTGTAGTTGCTTCTACAATTTTGTTGTAACCGTCATGCGGCGGTGATGATGATGGAGAATATATGGGAAAGTAGAAAAGAAAGAGAATGCGTTATATTTTATGTAGCCGTGCTAAGTTTGGAATTGCGGTTGGAAACATTACGTTTGTGTCAACATCTACTCATCATCATAACCAACTTTAATTAAACGTAACCCTTTCCGATTTCACAATATTCGTTTTGGTGTGATAATGACGTGGAAAGAATTCTACCAATGCACCGAATTAACTTCAATAAAGTAATATATTTATTTACAGCCACTAATGTTGTTTCGCACGTGAAAGCTTGAGTGATAAGCTTATGATGGCATAAAAGAAATCAGCGGGACTAACAATCTGTAAGTTTCTTTTAGACGTATACACATCTCAAGTAGTTCACGTTCAGTTTTAATTGTACACACTTTTACACCTATGGAAGGATTTTATAATTTTGTTTAATGTATGTATGTATCTGGTAATATGGAAGGGGACGTTCTGCAGCTAATAGAGGCTTCCCATATAGAGATTTACGTTATATACAGCTTCAAATATGGAAAATATTGCAATTGTACATATAAAAACTAAGAAATTACTCTATGACACCAACACAAACTAATTATAAGTTGTTTTACATCCTCTGCAAGTATGGGTTAGTCTCGTCACATTCAATGCAATTTTACATGTTTCTTTTACTCTGATGTGGGTTGTACTTTAGTAATGGAACACTCAACTTGTCAGAAAAATGCACGCTTTATAAAAGGTTCATAGTTTCGTCAGGAAGTAAACTTTGTTCGAGGAAGATTATGCATGCAAGTATAATGTCGAAAGTACAATATACTTTCTTTGTTTTTTGGTTCCGACAGTTTTTCAGCTAATGTAATTTGTTTTTATTTCTCTCGGTGAAATCAGCACATCTGCAAATTGTTGAGCATCCAGATTAACGGTATTACTGATACCCTTCAAACAGTTAATTGAGTATCTATCCCCAACAATTCCAACGTTCATACCTTCATTCAAACTGCAATATTACATAGGTATATTTAATGCTGTGCTACCCTTTATAAAGCTCAAGATGCTTTAATAAAACATCACTGCGCTAAGAACGTTGGACAGAGAATGTTGTGTGAAATGGATAACATCTCCCCTCATTGAGCTATCATAGTGTCACATCATGATAAAGACTCGTTGCCATTCTTATCATGGTCCAAAACGCGAAGCAGAGAACAAGAGAATTCCTAACTATCAGGACAAAAAGTAGAATTAGTATTGATATCGTCGATACCTTCTTTTTATGAACGTTTACGCACGTGATGTGATGACGGCTCGATACAGTCAGGCTGCCCTTGCCACATAAAAGCATTCAACTGAGAAAACCGATATGTACAAGGAAAGATGTACATTTTTCAAGACACCACCAAAATGAAACTTTTTCCCTCTCACATTTGCTGTATGAGTACTTCAGTTGCTACTAACTGTAGGCATTTTCTCCAATAAATATACCCAGCAAACTTTTAACAGAGAGAGAGAGAGAGACGGAGAATAAGAAGAAAAGTGAGTTGGAACACAGCTGGTAGTCGCCAGAAGAAAAGAAGATTTCTTTTAATGGCCAAAGGTGGTCTTGCCCAGAGTCATCGTCCTTTTGCTCTCACTTTCAACTTTGCAACAAGCCAACATAACTCTTTTTACTCGTCCCTTTTCCTTTGCTCACTCTCACATCCCATCTCCATTTAAAGCGATATGCTTCATTTGATAACATTTGTTCGCTAAGTGTTCGCCCCTGTAATGTTGTACACTGTACACGTAATGAACCGAGGAACAGCAGAGAACGGACGGACTGGGTAGTAGAGATAAAGCAGTGTATGGTAGCAACGTCATCATCGTTAAACTGAAATTATATGGGTGTCTAATGGTAAATTTACTGTGCGTAAGTTTAAATACGATACAAATAAATACCGAGAGCAGACAGGCCACGCCATACTGAGACAGCAGGTACAGAATGGTAAAATGTCTACTCTGTTGCTTTTTCTGTTTATCGGAGAAAAAAAGGGAAAAGCTAAAAGTTTACTTTTTTTCCTTTTCCTCACAAAACTTGCTTGATTCGTATTCATACAATATCCGCCTTGAGCAAACAACTGCCATAATAATGTAATGCGTATATATATCCACTAATGTAAGCTTTCCTCCCCTCTTGTCATAATGTTACTTTCTAAAGGTGTTATGTCGCCATTACCTATTCATGTTACACTTTTTTCACTTTCACTGTTTGCATTATTATCGGTACAAAATATTACATTTTTCCCTTCCCACGTCACACACAACAAAGTCTAGGGTAGTTTGTACCATTTACATGTATGTACATTGACTGAATGAGTATATGAACATAAATTCTTATTTTCCCTTGCTTCCACATTTAACTTCAGACAGTGTCATCAAATTCCCTAACCACCGTGAAAGTTGCAAGTGTTAAAAAAGTGGATCAAGAGCTATTTGATATGTCGTCGGCACGGAGCTCAAAGGCAGAAGCAAAATACACACAAATTTAGCATTGGATAATTTACACTGCACGCTCTAGCAGCTTTTCTCCCATTCATACATAAATATGCATGATATGAGTGAGTTTAACACGATATATAAACCAACATACATATATGATGTAGTACTCTCTAAATTGGTGCTCCTTACTAAAATTTTCATATTATGGAAAGGTATACGTTGTGTGCGACAACGCGAGAGGCAACAAGAGAGAAAAATGTAAGAGAATTGTAGAGGGAAAAGTTTTTCAATTTTGCTAATGCTCCGGAGCCGTACCGTCGTCGTCGTCTTCACAAGAAGAATACACATGATAGCGTACATACAACACATAAAGTAGTTAAACTCTGCAATTTAATATCAAAGTGTAGTATAAATGCTTGTAGTATACATGTGCATTATCTTTATCTTGGAGGATGGATGGAAAGTGACGGAGAGAATAAAGTGGTGGAAGGTGGTAGCATCCATCCACCATCATCATGCATACATGTACTTACATTTAACTTTTAAAACTTCTACTTTGGGCTACAATATTTTCGTCTAGTGGCTTTATAGTAGCTCCAGTTCTGTTTAGTGGAGGCTAGTGAAAATACTACGCGAGAGCACGCGATAAAACTTGCTCAAAGTGGAAAATCGACAGAAGTTATTACAGCAGTAGTGGGAGAAGACGAAGAAGTGAAATAAGGTTTGAAAGCAGCAGCACGTCTTCAGAGAAAATGCTGTACGATGATTCACAGTGCCAACAGCGGAGAATTACAGAGGGGAAGAGGTGAAGACTCCTTAAACCGTTTCATCTTCATCCCACAGAAGGGCAATGTGCTTTGGCTTGCATGGCTAAATAGTTTTTGGGTCTTTATAAATGCATAATAAAAAGTAAGAAAGTGATGCTTGAAAGGGAAAAGCAGAAAGTTTTAGCATTTTCAATCAATCAGAATATGACACAGCTTGGCATATTCGTACAAGTTTGCAACTTTGTTTTTTGAGCTCTCTGTTAGGTTATGGTATGATACGGTGTGTACACAGATGTGCTTTAGGTTGTTATGAAAGTCTAAAAGAAGTTTATAATTTGTAGCCATTATATGATATACTTATTTACGTGGTTTAATGTCAGTTTCACTACTTTGGTGGTGTACACAATATGTATATCTATAGCGAGTATGTATTTTTAACTACAAAATTGGAGAAACTGGTCTCATGTGGTTTTTTGTTCGTTTTGTACCAATGTATGCACGACACGGAGTTGTGAAAGCTGTTTCCAACAAGCGACCAACATTTTGATGATTTTATTGGGATTTCGTGGTGGTGTAATTTGACATGGTTTATCACAATTAATTGGATAAGTTACCATTGCCGAACTGCCCAATATTGTGCTGATTCTATACCTATACTACACACACATCACCAAATAGGTGACTGCAATCTGAAATGAAATGTTATGATGCGTTTTCAGCTTTTTCTGATTTGAAATCATGCAATAGGTTAATGTATATAATTTCGCTGCAACCACAATAACCTCAAGATCGTTCTTCTAAGCCATATTCTAGTCTGGAAACCATTTACCGCGCAACATTCTACACTGTATGTATATATAAATCATGCCCTCGATGAAAAAACGTATAAATTAAATAAATGAGAAGGAGTGGCTGTACAGGGGCAATAAAATAAGAGGCGTTAGTCGTTAATGGCCCTGCCCAAGTACCAAACAAAATATATTTCTTCAGTGGGATTTCCCTTTATGGAGCTTCTAAGAAGATGCGCTTAAAGAAATGGCCAAAGGATTAACAACAGCAACGGGGAGAACCAGAAACAAGAACTCATTCCTTTCTCTGTGGAAAAATATCGTGTACAATGTACACATGGAAAACTGTGCAACGTCCCTGTTAGAAAGATAAAATGCTTAAAATATATAGATATCTCAGAATACCTATTACATTTAAAAAAAATATTTTACTTCTTATATAAAATGTTACTATTGCTGCGACGTTATATTGATTTTAATTATAGTACTGACAAAAATTTATAATGTTTACTTTAGTTATATTCTGTTAAAGGCGTATATTATTTTTGATGTATAGATGCATAAACCTCCCAGTGAAAACTCTACAAATTTCAGTAGAACTTTTCATTTCAATGAGAAAATATTAAATGATAATATACTGGTATGAAGGGTGAAGGAAAACTTCATGTGTGCACGCTTCTTTTTCTTTCACCGACACGAACTTGTTCTGTGCCACATTACAAACTCGTTACTTTATTATGACTATGATGTATAAAAATGTAATATTAAGCCTTGACATGCTCTTGACATTAAGGCAAATTGATGATGATGACAAGCTTATGTTTCCAATCGAACCATGTCTCTAAACCGTATTATTATAGGTCTATGCCAAGTCGATTTCATCATTCAGTGTATGTATCAAGCGAGAAGACCATATTTTTTCGTTGCAGAGCCCACACATATAAAACTGTGAGACCATAACAATATAGGGGGATTCACTACTTGTTATCATTCTCGCTCACTACTTTTCAATCGATCCTTCTTCGTCATCAAGCGATTCAGACACAAGAACAGTGAATAAGAGAAGTTCATCATCAGTCAATATAGTCGCATATAGGTAGATAGATGACTGCATGGTTCCACCCTCGTCACTGGAAAAGAAAATCAACGTTTTTTTTGTGGCATTAAGGGATGGCTTGGCTAAGCTATTGTGTTTTAAAGAAGGAAAGTAAAATTCGTTCTTGCTAGCTATATCTCCCATATTTTCACCATTACACCAAGCAGCCCGCTCCCCTATTCCAAACAGCCTCTACATTATCATCTTTATTACTTACTGAAGAAGAAGACGGGTTCACTACTACCATCATCATCATAGGCAATGCAATCAATCAACACGCTCATGGAAAAGGTAGAGGTTTACAAGCACCATCATCATCTTTGGCCAAGTAAGCAAGGCAAAAGTAAATTTTAATTGCGTGGTCGAAATATGGCTGGTGTCTCTGAAAAACCAACATCACGTTAAACAATGACAAACTATCTATTCAAGGACACGAAATAAAAATTTCGTGTTTCTTCCCACACTTAATGTTTCCCCTTTAAAACACACTACCTACATATTTTGTTGACATTTTGCTATTCTAAAGGCTTACGAGTATTTATGAATGTCTGCGAGCACGGTTTAATCTGATTTTATGACATGAACTTTCCCTTTGCTTCTATTTTTAGTTGCAAAGCGCATAGAGACAATTTCAAGATTTGTTATATTTTGTCATTATCATCTTCAACACTAGCAAACATTAAAGACAAAAGGAAAGGACGACAAAACCCTTGTCCCTCAAATACGTCTCCAACGGGCAAATTTTCTGCTTTACATTTTTCCACCCCTCCTTCCTTCCCCTTATTTCCCTTTGTCATCCTTTGTCTCCCATCAACTTTGTTTCACTATTACTGCATTCGGCATTCATATTCATTTTATTGTTCTCATGCTTTACCTCCACCGTTCTCCTCATCAGCAAATAACAGCAATATCATAAACTCACTATATAGTATCATACCATATATTGAATTTGTATTATCACTCTGTTTTATCATGTAGTCATCCAACATCATGACACAACTGCACACGGGTAGTCAGGAAAGATGCACGATGAAATTGAAAGATGAATTTTCTTTGCTTAGCTTTCATTCACTCTGCTTTGCTACCTCCTTGCACCGCGTCATCGTTGTTGTAGTTTGTAGTTTGACTGAATGTACAGCTTTGATATACAAACGTCAGAGTGTGTGTTCTATACTCATCCAATATGCATGAAAGTAGCGCGTGTCTTCACCTATGCGTGATGTGATGATGATGTACACAAAGAGTGTAAACGAAACGGTTATTTGTATGCACACACCTCGAACAATGTAGCAATACCCTTACGGCGAAACGGTAGCCAACCAGCCGTGTTTGATGTACTTACTTCAGCACATTGTAGCGTGCATGCAGTGATGTTGTTGGTTCAACAAAGCAAGCCTGCTTTTACTCCTCCAAGTATTATTTATAGAAACAGTAATGATGGAAATTCAAGAAATTGCTACTTTTACATATTTCATACTGCTTTACCTGCAATAATAACAATGACGGTGCATATAATGTATACTATAGAGTGTAGAAATTCTCAGCACATTTAAATTCTTTCTTCTGTATTATCTAGATGGAATGTTTACGATACTTTCTCCCGACGAGTGTAGTACTGTGTGTAGTATATGCATACTTACATAAGTGGATGCTATTTATAATCATGTACAATCATAGAGTACTGACGCTTCGTATAGAGTATGTACAAATTTTATAAACCAAGTGAATGAACCGGTAGCCCGTGAAATGATATGATAAAGTCATCATGACGGTTTTTTCTCTCCTGCCACTTCAATTAACTGCATATTTGTGTAGGCAAAGAAAACGAGAAATAGATATGGAGGGAGTGGAAAATAAAGTTTCTTCTCATCAGACGTACATCAGACTTGTTGAAATTATTAGACCTACGTAAGTATTGATTAAAGGGAAAAAGAGAAAGTGACTGCTGCACCAAGGAACTGTCGGACAGAATTTAGAAGCGATTCTTGTTATTGTTATGCCGTACATATCGTTTCGTACGATGAACTTATATACATGCACACACATGAACGTGCGGGTTAACGAAGGATAAACGTAAATGCCAACTGAGGCTGATGAAATTCTATAGCCGACAGCATTCTCCCTTTTCCTCTTTTTCGTCTTCATTCCTTTCACAAAAACGAAGAAGGTGCATTAGTAATACATGAAGAATAAAAAACGAACAAAGTGGTGTACAAGCACACTACTACTAAAATATGTACGGAAACATCAGGAGCCGTTTCTTCTGTCTGCAATCTTCATATATGGTAGAAGTGCATCATGGAAAAGTGAAGTGCGTACCAAAATATTATTATTATTACGACAATGGTTTGTGCACACAGAAGACGACGACGAGTTTCGTGTTGCTTACACGCTTTACATGAGGAGGTGTGCATGCATGCATGAATTTTCTATTAATTTTAAACATTCATTCATTTTGTATTTCCTCACTCTGTTCCTCTGTCTCTCCGACTTTGTCTTCTTTTCTTGTTACGTTCACGCTTCAGCATCAAATCTTATAATGGAACATTCAGCAGCAGCGGCGGCAGTTGCTGTACTGCACCCCATGCAATCCAAAAGGAAAAACTGTTATGCTTTTTTACAACTCGCAGCTTGTACTACATGTTTTAGGAAGATATTATGTCAGATTACATTATATACTGGGAAGGAAAAGTTGGAAAGGCGGCAGTAAGAGGAGCTTATAATGCAACACACATAACTTTGTACAGAACACATTATAAAGTATATTCGTGTTGCTTTTTTCCATTTCCTTTTTCTTTTTACGCTGTGTTGTTTGCTTCCACTTTTTTATCCAGTTTTGCAGCACCTTATATTTTTGCGCCACCCATTATACATGATTGCTAGAAAGAAGCCGGTAATATATTACACAGCAGCACAACACAAGAGAGAAAAATGTAATGAAACTCAGTAGTTGGTTTTCCATTCATCTTCTTTGCAATGTACAAGTAGCAGAGTACCAGCACGTTTTCCCTTATTTTGCTGAAACTTGAGACTTTCATTTTTCTTTCTCTTCTTTTTTCTCATTCCTTTTTTATTCTCAATGCCAACTTTTATTCATTCATTCGTGAATGTTTCAAGAAGGCAGGGAAATACGAGGAGGAGTTGAAATGGTGGTACACAGTGGTGGTAGTGGTACTGGCAGTAATAATAACAATAATAGCAGAAATAACAGTGGCAGCAGAAGAAGAAATGTTGATGTTGCTGCTCCTGGAACGATGCTTCTACTTGGCTTGGCTCTGGGTGTGAGTCTCTCTCTCTCTCTTACGAAAGAATTTTTTTCTTGTCTGGCTTCCACTACCTCCTTTTTTGCTATGAAACTTAAATTTTATTTTTTACTGAAAGGAAAAAGAACCAGTAGACCCTTGTAAAAAAGTTCAATTCCCCGACAAAAATCGGCTTAACTATTTATTCATTCATTCAGTTCAAATATCATTTTTTCTAAAAGAAGCAACTCTGGGTATATATAATATATTATATACGCATATTATACTTATATGTGTATATAAGCATCACTTTACTTGAACCGAGTCAAGTACGATAATAATGATGTTGTTCACTTGAAAATTAATGGAAATGGTAGGAAGGATAGGCTGGAATAATAAAAATGATGGATATGATGATGATAGTGTGTCTGCACATTTTTCATGGTTAATGTTTAATTTAGAGAAAGGAAGCCATCTAGTTTAGCATAGCAGCTTATGCACTCTTTTGAATGAATGGAAGACATGGTACACGTGCTCCCGTTGAACATTTTTTATGAAAGGCCAATAATAATTAGGCATTATGTAGTATTCATGAATGTAAGTTTTACTGCCCAAAAAGGAACAGAACGATGATGAGGCAATTGCTATTACAGCTGCTGTGCTGAGAACATACATGCCATGCGTATGGCAAGCACAATGAGTTGTTATAATCTTTGCTTAATATGCCTATTTAGAAACAAAAACAACTACACTTTCAGAGCATTTTGTTATTGATGCATTTACATGTAGTAACATATGTACCTAGTCCGTATAGTTTTGCGTGATGAGTCATCACTGATGACATGACGGGTACACCCAGATGAAAATGTGCGTAGTGCGTATAAATGTTTCAACTTGACCATACTTTTATGAATATTTTCCCTTTATCATGTCCTGAGAATAAACCGTAAAATGGACTTCACGCCTCACGCTATTTAAACTGGTAACTGACACTTTTCACTGATATAGTTTGAATTTATTCTAGTTATCAGTGAAAAGGTGTGAAAGATAGATATTCCATAGCTGCCAGCAAAATTAACATACAGTTAGAAAAAATTGTACTTACCTTTGGATCGATACCTTCCAATCGAAAAAGTATATGTTTTTACATCCTAATCAAATGTATTGTTCATTAATATCAAGCACCTTCCACGACAAGAATCCTTCACTGTTTTAAATTCACTTGATCATGTTCACTCTTTCATTTCAGTGTTAATAATATTCATATAGAAATCCCTTCATATTTTTGTTTTAAGGAGAAAGTCTCACTTTTATGTAAAAATACAGAAATGAAACCAATGTCATGTCTCGTGAACTGGAGTACATGGATTGTTTAATTCAGTTGTCCAGACGGTACAAGATAGTACCGTAAATGTAGCGAAATCATACGTTATCCACACTGTAGCCAGGAAGTAGGTGCAAACGGTACGCACAAGAAAATGTGTGAATGACTGTGGTGATAAGTAGTAACAAGAGCAAGTGAAGACGCTACATTTAGTGTTTATGGGCACAGCTAAAAAAGTGTCTATTTCTCTGAATTGTGCTTCCCTTCTACTGCAACACAGACCATGGATGGATGTAATAGGCAACTCTGTTCTTCTGATGGTAAGGTGGATTGAGAATTGCAATCCCGGGGGGACATATAAATCACAGTGACAAAAGAAAGTTTTTTTTCTTGGTAAAAGCACAAACACTATAATGCTTTCTTTCCTTTCTTAAGGAAACCCTTCGAAAAGTACGTATAATATGTTTACGATGAGTTTATATATAACAAGCCATCCATTCTTTTGAGCCGAAGTTTTTTTTTCTTTTGCACGTTACAACAAGAAGCAGGACCAGTAACGGAAAAAAGAAGAAAAACAGGAAGCATTAGCAACACCGGTCCAATAATAATATGAGCTGGGATAAATCCATTGCTCCTCGTGGATTTTTCATCCTTCTTCCTCGTCCCTTTTACAGCAGCAGCAGCGATGAAAAAAGCTCACTCCAAACTTCTAAATCCACCACCATGCATTGCTGTCACGTCGTTACAGTGCTGGCAATGGGCATACAATGTATGGTAAAGCACTGTGTTTATTGCGCATGCAATAATGCGACTGCTGCATATAAACATGAAAAGATACAGAAATAGATAGCACGTCATACATCATTATTTTCATTTTTAACTCTCTCCACTATACTTTCTCTTGCGTGCTTTCTAGTCGTTCGTTGTCCCTGAAAATTCCAATTCGATACAAATGGAACACTCCGCACATGTATTCATGGCTATCTTATCATCGCTCCTTTCTTTGTGAAAACGCGAAACTCGCGCTTTCAGGTTTTTACTTTCTCCACACACCGCGCCACCAAACAATGTATATCATGTCATCAACTAATACTAACATTTATTTTTACTTTTATGAACTTCATTCTGCTCCACTTGTGTGCTCAGCTGGTTACATCGTCAACAGTCACCACCTTGTTACGAAAACGGAAGAATTGTGAAAATTGGGAAAAATTTTCACCATCAACCATCATCGTGTTGTGGAGAAGCACACACGATGTGAGAAAACGAAAAACTTTCCTCCTTCCTATCTCACACTTTTTCAACTGATGCCTGTCTGCTTAGGAGCGATTGTTCTAGTGTCTCATTTCCGTTTGCGTTTTTGTCTTTCTCGAATTCACTTTTGCTCCTATCTCTGTGTCTACACACACCGTGCTGTCTCCCCTAAACAGAATAAACAGTCACATAGTAGTACAGGATATATACACAGGATCCGTACGGTCTTTGATGGTTTGCTTTTTGTGAGGGTTTTCAAAGTTGTCTTCTTTGTGCTACGCTGCCATCAAGAACCTGTATCATCTGTCCATTTCATTCATTTATCAGGGGAATTACGAGGGAGTATTGTAATCATTCGACGGAGCAGAATGTTTACTTTTTTTTCTGTCTATGGTTGAAACAACTCGTCGATCCAATGTTGCTGTACGACTGGTCTCGTCCTCGTCTTGTTTTCAGTTTTTTCTTGGAGTTTTCAAGTTGTAACAAGCCCGAAGACCATCTAGTTTAGGGAACAAACAAGATCATTTATTTGTTTAAGAAGTAGATTGATGACACAGGAACGGAATTCGAGTTAATTGTGTTGTTGTGGGCTGTTGAAGTTGTGGTTGACGAAGGAGAGAGAAAAAGTTTGCTACGGTTCTTTTTTTCAATCTATCTTTAGTATGATCGTGTGTGTATATTTTAGACGAGAGACTTTTAATGGAACACTGTAATAGATAATAAAAATATAAACATTGATTGAGTGATGGATTAGGAAACAGCTAGCAAATTACTTAATAAATAATACAGTCCATTAATACGTCCAATATATATCAGATGAAAGGTTGCAAGCCAATTTTAGTGTGAAAATGAACGTACATTGTACAGATTACCAGACTATTCTCTTAGCTGCTTATATAATATATATTTATACTAGTTGTAATGAGACTGGATGCACATTAGTTGATTTACTGGATGGCTTATAATTTTTAATAACCGCAATTTCTCAACTTTGCCATAAAGTACCTAAATCATGGATTATATGCGGAATGAGTCAAAAGTGCAGCCATAAGTATGCATGTAGAAATTTGGTAACAGGAGAAATAAATTAAAGCACGCATTCTCTTTCACTGGAAATGTTGCATGGTTCGTAAGATGCGCGAAGAAAGTGGAGAAAGCGTGTTGTCTTTTAGGAAACACACAGGAAAAGAACAAAATAAGACGTACAAATATAAAGACACAGATGAGTCAGATAAGATATAAAGGCCACAACGCATATGTAATATAGCCAGCTTTAGCAATGGCAAAATGACACACGCACAGAGACAAGAGTAAATCCTCAAGGATTTTCCTCTTTTTCTTCGTTCTCGACAAAATTGATCTCCATTTTCTTTCGCTTTCCTTTAGTCATGAGCATCATCATACCACCGCCAAAATGCTGATTGTACGTGCACAGTCAACGGTAAGAAGGGAGAAAAGTTGAAGCGGCAGAACAAGACATGGCAAAAAAACAGATACATATTACATACATATACACCACTCGCTCTCAAAGTCAGTTCGTCACTTCTTTTTGTAATGACTTCTCAGATGATTTTGTGAGCCTGTTTATGTCTATCTTGTCGTGCCTTCCTTTTTACACGAGAGTACCATCTTGCCTTTTCTCTTTCGCAGAAGTAGTGAAGATTCATGTATTATTATTAGCGTTCTTCTTGAAAAGTATGGTGAGCATGTGTGTATCCATAAGTTGTAGCACTTTTTGCACCACCAGCCACAACAGCCGTCACTAAATTATGCTTCCATGAGGAGGAGTTGGTTGTCTCGCCTTTTCTCTCTGACTCTCTATCTTTACTTTTACTTCTCATCTACCAAATTGCTTGCTAACGCCGTCACTACTCGGACCACGAGGAAAAATGTGCTGTCTTTTAGACATATGACTTTGGCAGTGTGATGTGTGATGCTCTCTCCTCTGTGTATGTTCGGCTTTTTTGCAAGGATAAAGTTAAGTAAGAGAAGATAATAATAGTGTGTATATGTATATATAAGTTAGCATGTCGTAATATCAGAAACTTAAAGAAAAAGCAACTCATGATGACATGACGGTTCAACGCGACAAGAGCATGTAATACATGTCTACATTTTTCCCACTGACTTATTCTCACTTTTATTTTATTGGATTCGCGTGGGTGCTGTATGTAACCATTTATTCATCTCTTGACTCATAACTCAACGCAGACATGATGACACACCGTTATGCGACAGTTTTTGCTTCAGTTTCATCGAACTACGTGGGAACTTATCCTATGCCATACCATACTGTTGTCTTATACCACAAAGTATTGTATTGAATCGAATCATTTAATTTCCTGCAGCTAGTGTATATACAATATAGTTTACTGGAAATTTCTCTTTAATTTTGCCGATGCGTCATTATAAAATTGCACACAAAAGTGCATACTTTGTAAGAGAAAGAGGGAAATTGTTGCTTTTCTAGAAATATTTACTGCCATGATAAAATAGTATAACGAGTAAAATTGCAAATCACTATGCTTTTCATATTGTCATATTTTCCTAAATAAAGGATGATAGCGTAAATATGTAGAGGATAAGCTGTTTCAATAATGTGGATACTGGATAATACATTGTTTGTAATTGCAGTCGGAGAGGAGGATGCAGGATTGATTATTCAAACATTCATTCTTCATTCTTCCATGCATTTTGGCTATGCATTGTTTTGTTTATTGTTGTCCTAAAAGCAATAACAAGCGACGCTAGAACGATGATAATATATGCGTTGTTTTGCTGGTGAATGAATAGGAAAAGGTCCAACTACTATCACTGGTAACCATCTCGTCTCTTTGGTGGTGGTGGAGAGAACAGCGAAAAGTCTTTTGTAATGCATAATGGGAGGGAAAAGAGAGCACCCAATTTGTCTTATCTGTCTTCTCAACTGTCTTCTTGTTCGTAACGTACCCATACCTATACGTGTTTGGAGAGCAACTTGAAATAGAAAAGTTGACGAAGAAAGCGAGACGCTGGAGAACATTAAAGACAAACTTTTTAAACTTTGTGTATGCGGAGATACCATCTCCTCAACACACGTATTTATTCAATAGCATCTTTGCCGTCATTCTCTTGACAAAGTGTATCCAACAATACAGAAGCTGAGGGAGAAAATACACCAGCGATGCATACGGGCAAAAGACGAGAAAACTATGATCAAAAAGCACTGACACTGGCAAGTAGCAAAGAAACAGTTTAATGTAGAAACTTTTTTCTAGTGGAAATAAGACGGCGACAAAAAAGAGAAAGAAACAAAAGGGAAGTGTAGGAGCACTGGGAAATAGAAAAAGTGTCATACGCACTCACACAAGCACACAGATTAAAAGCAGCAAACATAATAAGTGAGTGTGGAAGAAGGAGGGGAAGAGGGCAACTATGAACACAACACACAACTGAGCAGCAAAGAGAAAACTGATAGGTGTGATAATAATCATGCACACACGTTACGGTCGTTAGAAATGTCATGGTGTGATGTTGTATGCATTAATCCTGTTTTGCTCTCAGATAGTGGTTTACATCGTTTATAAATCTGATCTGATACACACCAATACTCGACGTGGCTTTTGCATTTTACCATTTACCATTTTGTCTGAGAATATGGCTATTCTTTGTTATCGATGCATTCAAGTTTCCAGAACATACCAATGTCATAAACTACTATGGAGTTTTAATGACGAAAATGACGTTAACGTGGCTGTAAATGTACTATTGGTTTGTTGGGATATTTTTAGGATTAGGAATATATTTTACTACGAATCCAATGCATTGGAACTTGAGTTTTTCTGAACAGGTGAATAGTATTGATATGCAAAGGAGCTTTATGTTTCTAAAAACGCTCTCTTTCATTCATCCGTCTGTTCCTACATTAAGGAAATATTTACATAAGTGACTCTGGACACTGGTCATGCCATATGGTCAAGACCATGACCGTTTGATCGCGTATATACAGTCTTGAGTCTGACCAGAAACATAAGTACAAGTATTTATATCATGTTTCCCTATTGTTATCGTCGATCATTTTTAATACCAAGTCAGATGCCATGGCTGAGTCAGAACGAAAGGCAACGTGAAGTTCAATATTCTTCATGAAAAGGTTATGGCTTTTGATATCGTACACAGATTTTATGAAATCATGAGTATAAATCGGCACAGGTGAAACCTAGTGAGGGATATTTGTTCTATAATGTATAGTGCATGTTATATTGTATGAAGGGTGTGGGTTGAAGTTTGAAACCTTATTTATGACCGTATATGAATGACAGACATGCGATGTAACATGAAATATCTGCTACACTTATACAGGTGCAATCGTTTTTTATTTTTGTATTTTTCTTTCGAAAAATACATTTAATCTGTTATGCAGCTTGAAATATTTCTGCATCTGGTATTGTTTCAGTCAAGAATGTTTTTTACTACTGCGCGTATTAACAAAGTCATTTAATACTTCCTGATAGAAAACGACACATTTACCATTGCAAAATAAAATAAATGTACATTACACATGCATGCAACAAGGATTATAAACTATACCAGACATCTCGCGACATGCTATTAAAAATGCAGTACGTCACTCGTACCGCTAAATAATGTATCAATTCTGCATTGTATGAGCGTTCATAATTACCACTTGAATGTTTAATCCTAAAGTAATTACCACTTGCAATCCAACCATTTATTATATACAATTTCTGGACTTTGGATAAAGTCTAAATAGACGCATTAAAAGTTGGCATTTTGTGCTCGTTACTTTAAAGACTTACCAGCAGAGCCGAATGTAATTTTTCTCTGTTACTTAAAATTTCTCAGCGTCAACTTTCTATTCCTTTTGTTTCACACACACTATCAGTTCCACACTCTTTGCCTGTCACACAACAAGAAGACAAGTTTCCAAACACTAGGAAACGACCAGCAACAGTTCAACAAGAGCTTGTGATTTTAGTTTGTGCTTTGGCTTCTTCACAACTCTTTTCTCTTTTCACGTGATCCTAGCTTGTCATACAAGCACTCTAGAAACTCTTTAAAATTCCTCTTTAACATTCCTTCCTCTTCTTGGGCGAGCTCAACTGAAAAGTCCGACTACTACTGCAGCAACCGCTCGTAGGAAGTTGAACAGAAAACAGAAAACATGTTTAGTACGCACAACGCACTTGTTGTTGTTATTGTTGTTTTACAAAAGTTGAAATGCGTAGTCCTGCATAAATGGTCACACACAACTGGACCTCATCAACAACATACTAAATTGCTTTCCTCAGACAAACCACACACAACACAATACAGCAGTAACAATGAAAGTTTTATGCAATGATGGAAATCCAAAACAAGTCCAACTTATCCCACAAGTTTTACTTTCATCCAACTAACAACAACAAACCACAACACACCATCAAGATAGAAAAAGTTTGATACATCAGCAACAACAGTACTCTTCTCTCCTCTGAGCAAACTGTTTCTTTATAGGTAACAAACTGTACAAAAGTAGAAAACTCTACTACTGTAAAAACCTTTCCAATTTTTTCTTTACCATCTTCATATCACCTTACCACAGTCTTGCTGCACTGCACCACACAAAAGCATAATTGAATAGAAAAACAACTACAAACGTCTTATAATGCTACTTTTTTACAATGTGGTAACATCAGTAAGCTTAGTCTTACGGATAATACGCGCGACAAAAAATGCTTGAATCTGTTATAGTTCAACCCTTTCGTTTCTAAAAAAATCCCATCACCACTGAAAACTACGAATGAAATAAAGAACAACAACAACAATCAAGCAAAAAGCAAAAGCTTCCCTTGCTTACTCTCACTTGCTCACCTCACACAAACACAGACCAACAACGAGAAAACATGTATGAACACGCTTAGTGACGGGACGGGAATGAGTGAAAGTGGCTAGAAGTTGAGCATGAAGCAGCAGCAGCAAAAGCAAGGCAGGAAGGGAAAAGCGAAGTTTTCTTTGCCTAACGGTAATAGTAATAATAATCGTGCTTGCTTACTACCATCACGGTTATAACTATTTCTTCCTCGCTTTTTTATACGCCGTGTACGCGTATAGGAAAGTTTTATTCTACGCAAAGCCTTCCCTCTCTCGCTCCTCCACACCACAGCCAGCAATCTTGTTGCCTTTTCCACACTCACTACTGTGTGTTTTTGGTTCTCACTCACACAACAACACAATATTCTCCTGCTGCTTTCCTTCTACCACTCTGCCGTAACAAAAAAAGAAAATCTACAGAGCTAGCGAGGAGACGCGAGACTAACAGCAGCAGTTGAGCTTGTTTCCTTTCCCTTACTGAATCTGGAAATAATGTGTGGATATGGAAATTCTTCTTTTTCCTACCAATATTCCAGGAAAAAACTTGCTTTCCGCCATGGGTGGCATCCTCCAACTTGTGTTTGTAGGTAGCTTCACTAGCAGCATGCACACAAAAGGCAAGTCAGTGTACAAGCCAGGAAAAGTCACAGTACAATATAGTATATATGTATAACGGCTACCTTTAGTATAGAAATCTGCCGTGTGATATTATAAGAGCAAAAAAGCTGCTATTTGCCATCCTATTACGACTACTTACTGGAGTCTCTGGATGGAAGGATATTGCACTTTATAATGGAGCATGAAAAAGAAGGATGTAAGGGAAAAGGTAGTACGCCACGAGTTGTTGTGAGACGGCAGGACCTACAACAGCTTATACGAGTTCCAGCAACAGCAGAACAAAATGCTGCCAGAGTCACCCCAAAACTGGATGAGTATAAATGAGAAAAACGGAGATTGAAAAGAGATGTGAGGTGGATTCAAGTTAGCTGAGGATGTGTATGAGTATATATAGTAGTCTGTAGAAAGAAAGAGAAGCCCGCCATGGTACTGCCTCGTTGATTCATTTCACACAAACTAATGTAAAAGTATATGTATGGTGTGTGTATGTATCATCATGGTGTAAATACATGCGATATCTTCTCTTTTTGCTTAAGTCTCCATCTAAAAACTTTTTTACTTGGCTAAAAGTCTTGTTTCTCTCCGGCCAACTTAACTCCTCCGGTATATCTATCTCAGTTCCTGTCTGTCCTCTTCCTAAAAGTTCATACTAGCAAGCAGCACACAAAGCACAGTCACTGTTCTTTTGCCACGCTCTCTCTTTCTCCCTCGTACATAATATGCATGAATGGTGTTTGCCTCTTTCGCTTTCTTTCTACTTTTTCCCTATCCATTTATTTGCCACGTTCAATGCTTCTTCGTAAAGAGCGAGCGAGAGAGAAAAGCACTGTATCCTTTTTACTGTTCCTCAGGCGGCTTTTGCTTTTGTTGTAGAAACAGGAGCAGCATCACAGCAGCATCGAATTTGTACTGTGTACTATTAGGTTGCACAGAACTTCATGGTATATTTTATATCACGCTTTTTACTCACACTGCGACATCACATATTATCCGTTCCGTCCGTATCTCTCCACTCTTCCTTTACAACTCTCTAGCTGTTCATCCGTATTCCTAATGCAAAATGCAGGAATGGTAGTAATAATGGTGTATGGAATAACATAGTAGTAGAGAAATGAGGAAGGAAGTAGAAGACGGAGACCTGTATCAGCAACAAGATCATCACAATTCACAACACATGCATGCATTCCATGAAATTTGCTGTTAAAAATATATCCATAACTAGATAAATGTATATAAAAACCTGAGATATACATATGTAAGTGGTATATAATATGCTATTTTTGTAGTCGGCCGCGTAATCCATATTATTATGCATATTATTATGGGCCGTTATAATACCTGTGTGTTCATAACATTTCCTCACATGCTTCTTTTCTACATCCTATTCTAGTTCCAGCACTCCAGCTCAACTCGGTATTATTTTCTACCAAATAAAAAGAAAGTTCTCATGTCTCAAAGCATTTATTTTGTTATTGTTGCAAAGAAGTAGTCGTTGGGTGGAAGATGTACACGAAGAACCGAACTGTATCGTGGGGGCATCACTGCCTCTACTCTCTACTGTGTATCATTTCATCATCATTGTAGCATTAGTATCATCATCAGGTTTATCATAAGCACATACACTGCAAGTGTAACATCATCATGAAATGGAAAATAAGCACGTCTGCATATTCTCACGTTTTCCCCTTCCCGTCCTTCCAGTTAGCCATGCATGTATTCTTCATGACAAGCACGAAGGAGAAAATAGGAGAGGACAAGTTTGAAAGACATGCGTCTCCTCAAAAATATCATCATGTGCATTTACAGTCGCGTGTATAAACATTTCGTTGATCCCCATGTGCACAAAAGATGTGGAGTTAGCCAGGACCAGACGTACCGTACATACATACTTCCATCTATACGGATATCTATATGATATGATATGGTATTATGGTAGGAGAAAAAGCAGAGAAAAGCAGGTTGAGCTGTGAGCTCCTAAAAGGCAGAGAATAGCAAAAGTATAATCATAATAATCATAACAATAATAATCATAATAATATAACGTCACATCTCATATAAGCCCATACAGGGAGATGTGTGGAGAATACTATTATAATAATAGCGATATATGTCGTATATTATTACAGCGTGTATCTGACATTCTCTATCTCCTTTTTACAGCACAAAAAGAGTTAAGTAGGAATCTTATTGCTGCCTGCCTATACTAAAAAGGAACGTTGTATTATGCCTATTTATTTCTGAAAGTGTGGAAGTAGGAACCTATTGTTACCTTTTCGGATTTGAAGAGAAACTCTTCGCGTTTCTCTCCCTCTCTCCTTCGTCAGTTATGCATGCTCACTGTTTTCCTTGTAGAAGAGCGTTTTCTTTCCTTGACACTAGCAGTAGTAGTCTTGGTCGCATCGTTTCTTGGTGAGAGTGGTAGTGGTGATGTGATGATGGTGGTAATGGTAATAGCGGTCGTGGTGGCTGATGATGCATGCCAAAACTGCACTTTTAGCATGAATGCCGCTGCCATGTATCTCATGTAACTCAGATGTGCACTTTTGAAGAATGATTTTCCCTTCGCATACACCATATTTTTACTAGCGCCGCTCACTTATACTTTTTATATGCACATTTCACCTCACGTTTATTGGTAGTCATGCTAGTTATGAAAGTAGAAAGTATGTATTCAGCTTCGGGTTTTAATGAACAGCAAGACTGTCACAAGTATCATATCGTAATGATGACGATGCTTTTGTCGTGTTCTACGACGAGCATCATCATCATGACACTAATAATAAGAATCAAAAGAAAGACGACGACATAATGAGTTTGCTTAGTAGAGGACACTGAAAAGAAAGTACTCGTCTGCACGCAAACGGAAAAGGCAGTGAGTTGGCTTGTGAAGCATCATTTTTGCGGTACTGGAGGATTCATTAATTATCTTAAAATTATGTAAGGGAAAAGAATGTCCCAAGAGGGATATCTGATACAGATACTACGCATTCTCTTCCATCAGATTATTGCAATAATGAAAGTCTCAAAATTCTAAGGAACTTTTAAACTAAAATCGATTATTTTAGACACATTTTAATGTTCCCGTCATATAACAATAATATAATTTATAGTACACAACTACTCTCTACCAATTGGAAATGCATTAACCTATCACCACAATATAAGATTGTAGCAAAAGCTTATCCCGATTCCGTAGTTTTAAAAGTTTAGTTAAGTTACCTTCTTTTTTTACAGTCGCCAAATATCTCTACCATTACTTCCATTGTAGCTCGCTGTTGCAAATACTGAAAAGAAAAATTCTTACGAACGGCCATGCACTGTCGCGTTTTAGTGGGAGATAGTCATCCTTCATTTATTATTCCGTTTTTGAAAGAAAAAAAAGTTCTAGAAAATTTCATAACATTGCCACCACTCCAGTGTATATATCTCGTACCAGAAAAACATACTTTAAAAAATATATAATATAAAGTTGTGGTATTATTATTAACTTTGACAAGAGTGAGAAGGAGCAAACCACATTCATCCACTCCGTTTTGACTTTGACTTGACTCTAATCTACATGACAAGTAATACAAGTTTTTCATCGAGCGATGATGATGTAGTCACTACTGTGCTATGTGGAAGGTTCCGTTCCATGAACGACACATAAAGGAGCTTTAGATGTCATTCATCCTTTCCATTTATAATGCTCAGAAAGTACCCCTCATTTTTTTCTTTTTCTTCGTTATTCCTCCTCTCTATTCCACTTTCCTATTGAAAACGAAGTCGACGAAAAGTGCCAGCTTAAAGCTGTACAAGCTTACAAGAAGTAGTCGAATTTTTATCCATCTATCGTCTACGTTGTGATTCTTTATTTATCTGCTCCATTCTTCTTATGACTTGCCTTAGTCCTCAGATTCCCGAGAATGAACTATATTTTTTCTTGTGTCTTGCTCTCGAGCAGACTGACTTACCGTCATCGTCATTTTTATAAGGCATGAATATCATTGTGATATATATTTATTCAGGCAACTTAGTTCAAAAATGGTTTTACTGGTTACATTCCAGGATGTAATATTTGCCTTCATTCAAATTTAAAATCCAACCGCGGAAGTTGCCGCTTTGTAGTTTAGGAGGATGAAATCGTTTCATCCGATGAATAGATATGGATGGATTAGATTATTCAAAAAAGAAAGACCTCTGTGCTAGCGAAAGCTTAACAAAATACACTCAGACGACAGCGGTAAAGCTGCCACAAAAAGCCAATGCACACATAAAAATCTACAATACTAGTCGTTTTCATTGAACTTATATTTTCTTCTTACTTTGAAACGTTTTACATACATTTCCATTATTTGCCGAGGTTAAGGTTTATTTCACCTCGACTCGAGAAAAAAATGTCTTGCTACACAAAATTTCATCAACATCGTAGTCAATTTTAGAGAAATTCAATGCTACAAACCAAAAGTGAGTGTCTTGTACACAATCTCTTATCACATGGTGTGCCAGCTACTACAATGTACTTCTGAAGGTGCAAAAGAAAATAAACTTACTTTTTCTTACTTTTGTATTCTATACTATTTCACTCTTGTTCTTGTCTTGTCTGCTTCGAACAAATCTTCTAGTTTCAGTTTTTAGCTACCAGAGAAGTTAAAGTTAGTTGAGATACCAGCTACCAACCATGAAGAAGCAAACACTCTAGTTTGGAGATTCTCTGCTGCTGGTTGCTAAAAGCCATGTCATGGTACAAAAGTACAATTTAGTAATCTCTTTACTTTCTCTTTTCCTTTCACTTTTCATGCGTGGGTAAATATATGCGGACTTTGGAATCAGTTACAAAACCAAGCGCTATTTTCACTTGTATCTAAAAGCATTTCGTAGATTAAACTTATAACCGTAAAAAGCAAGGATATGTACATACCATAAAACATACATGTTGTGCTCTCTCGTCAAGTCTTCCATGAAATTTGTTACAACGTACAATATCAACAGAGTGTAACAGAATTCAATGCAAAGTGGAATATAAAGAAAGAAATTTGCATGGAAAGTAAAACTTTGTTTTTAGAGACGAAGACGAACACAGCTTTTCAATCCGTTTTTACCTGTGTACTCAAGAAATTCTTCTTTCGATATTATACACAATGTTATGTATATGCATTCGCAGTTAAATACATCTCTGTGTGTCTCTCTTCACGCAACAAGAATCGAGATATTATGCTTCTATGGATGGGTACCTCTCTTGAGTCATATTTCTTCTTTTAGCATATCATGTAGACTCACTTCCCCTTTCATTTCCTATTGCAATCCCTTCATATTGTGTAATACCTCTTTAAGCATGTGAGAGATGTACATATATAGACGCAGAAAAGAGAGAGTCTTACTGTTCGTGGATTTTATTTTCACTTTTACTTCTTGTAAATTTTTCTGTGACTAGACATGTATTCCTATTATTATAAGGGCGCTAGTACAAAAGTGTGCAGGTATTTAAGCCGTAAGTGTACGCCAAGCAAACTAAACAATTTTCCACAAGGAACGAACCATGAGAGAGAAATGCAGAAATTAATATCTACAACTTTTAGTATTCGACATAAAATCAGCTCTGTATCTTTACTGCCTTCTGTCACGTCCTCTTTGCTTCTTCTTTTGATGAAATGGGACATGCATCATATCACATGCTCTAGGCTACTGCGGACTCATCGTGGCTGTGCATGGAGATTGGGAAAACATTATGAGAAATCTGAACCTTCAATTCTGATTTTTGAAGAATTCTGAAGAAGCTCACCTTTTATAGTAACAAGTTTTCCCAACAACGGCCTACAAAATCTTTCTTCTTCGACAACGTGTGCTAAACTTCAATATAAGCGACGTTATTACACGATCTCAAAATTACATTTAAATCTACACACTTACACACTCGAAAAATTTATATGCGAGATAGGGTCGCATTGAAATCTTTTAAACGAGACAACATATCACAACATTGAATTTCTCTTTGCTTAAACTTAATTAATGTACGCATATCGGAAAAGTGTAATGAAAACGGGAAACATTGGGCAATCTATTTTCATTCACTGAGTCGAAATGTTTTCGTAGAATTTTCTTAAACTAATCATCCCAGAATTAACATTTATTCCACGTTTTAAAAAGTATCCATATCCATGTTTCAGTTTGATTTCCATGTTCATTAAATTAATGCTTTCTACTTAGGTTTAAATTACTGTCTATAAAAGCAGCCACTTTCATATAAGATGCATAGAGTTTATCATAAACCTATTGCAAGAATGTGCTCGTCAACAAAATATATTTTCACACCTACAAAATGTAGGAAAATTTTTTGGTATTTGTAGTAGTCCCAAACGACTCAAACATGTCAGGTTAGTTGTTGGTTATTAAGTTGATAGCAGTGAAGAGAGCCCTCATGGAGTCAACACACTTACAGAAGAAAAGAGTAAGCCAGGTTAAACTTGTCTACGTATTTTCATACTATTTATATCATTATCAAGTTACTAGTACGTTCGCGTTCGTTCACTCCATTTTCTCCTGGAAAACGGAAGTGAAAGAGAGAATGATAGAGTTAAAGTAAGCAAACACAAGTGGATCTTATAATCCATAAGTAGATAGACACTTCTAATACCTCATCGTCATCATCAACATCATTTTCTCGTCTCCTTTAACACACACACTCTCTCACTGCTCACTACTGTACTCAACATCAACATCTCAACTCACCAACAAACGTGCCTCATCATCATCAACAACACGGTTCGTATATAATCATCAACATCCCCATCATAACCATCATCATCAAATTATGTTCTGGGAAACAAGAATGAATTCAACCATGCAAAGAAATGCTCTATTTCTCTTCCATGCCAGTTTCTTATAGTTAAGCTTGTCTATACCGCGTCTATCTACTCTATTAAACAGCATCCCTGCTATATCAGTGTAGTAGTTGCAGAAACGCGGGTTCATGTATTAAACCAGGCTGCTGCTAACATTCACATTCAGAGAAAATGTGAGAGAGAATACAAATGTTCGAGTAAGTTTCATCAGACATCTTAATCCACCTTTCTTGTTCCATCCATCCGGCGGAGTGGAAGTGCATATACCTACATATTTATATTATTATTATAAACCAACAAAATTCCCAGTTGTACGCCTTCTGTTACAACTAATAATACGCTTTTTTCCTGCTTTCTCTTGTGTAGTAAATATTCAGTGTTATCCTTATAAGTAACATGGGAATATCACGGTTAACCATTAAAGGCATCGTGTACTCACTTCATCAGTCCTCATTATGATGCATACAGTGTACTCTATATTCACTGTGCAGAATCCGGATTTGGAAATTTTAAAGAGTAAAAACTCACAGTAGTGGAAATGAAACGGAGAATGAATATTATAATAAAACTTTGTAAATGCTACGCTACTAATCTACAGTTTTACAAGGTGGATCTATATAAACTATAAGGGCCGTACCATTCCATTTCTCCATATAAAAAATTGAATTGGCTAGGATTTTCTTTACGATGAAGAAAGACTTTCCTTCATAAAAGATGGAGGATATCCCAAATTGTATCATTCTTTTCTCTCTTGTATATAGCTGCTGCTCGAAGCATTAATATACTTATGTTATTCCTTTTGTACACCCACAATTTCAAGCTTTTAATGTAACCTTTTCCCCATCTTTTTCAGGTTCACGACTAAGACTCGGCTTGATTCATCATACCGTCATGATACGAAAGAAGCGGCTTAGTCAAAATCTTTGACGACGTAAATAGCATTAAGGTGAAAGTTAAAAATATATATACAGTTTACAACACGGAACATGGCTGCGTATTTCTACGAACGGGAGGCAAAGGCTAATCTCGAGGAACAGCGGAAACTACAAAATGTAAAATACATCTGGCAAACTAGAGAGCGGCATGGCACGAGTCGTTGTGGAATATGCTGTCATTTCATTGCCATTTAAGGAGACACATAGGTATATGCATGCCCATTCAACATTGCCCAATTTATTTTCAAATGGTTGGCAAAGATGTTATATCTGAAAGAGAAAGTTATTATTGTAAAATAAAATTTATCTATGAAGCTATCTTTCCTTCACGTTTTAGCAATAACAATGCACGTCTTGACGTCACGGAGAGCGAATGTGCAATGCATCTTATGAATTGTACATGTAATGGCTGAAGAAAGAGAAAAAGAGAAAGCGATAGATTCTCCCCGGAAGTTTTCTCGCGGTATCTGGAATGACGGTGTGTGTGGTTGGTTTGGATTAGGCAGTTATTGTCTTGGGCTTCTTCAGACTCTCGGAGAAGCAAGCAAAGAGAAAAAACCTTTTGTAATATCTTCCACCAATAAGCTTGCTGAAACCACTTCGGTGGTATAAAGTATGCATTTATATGGACTGTACGTAAAGTAACGCATAATACACGAATTGAACTGCATTTCTAAAGAGGTGCACAGTCAAGGAATAATAGTAGTGGTTGGTTCTATGTGTGCATACAAAATAAAACGGTGACGCTGACGATGTTAGTGATGGCGATGTGCTGGTGGTGATAGTCCTGTGGAAACTGAAAGGAAGTGCCGTTAAACGCAATATTATATTACCTATTACGCTTGTACATCCTGTCTCGACATACAGTGGAATGAATGGGGCCTATATAGGAATGCACATTCCCAGAAGTACCTCGCATCTACCCAAAATAGGTATAAAGATGGGATTACATCTGGAGAAAAGAAAATGTGTGTACAATAGACAAGTCTTTTCCCATAAAAGAACTACTTGCAGTTTGCAAAAGCCAAGTACCAATTGAGACTTGTACGGATCGATGAACGAGAGCAAAGGAACGAGATAGAAGAGACAGAATCGTCATACCCACTTCTTATTTCTCATAGTACTCACTCAGGAATAAATATATGTACACATTTGCAATAGTGTTTAACCACAGCTCTACATTTCTGCTACTAATATGTTTCGTGAAAACAAAAATTACACACCTACATGTACGTTCCCCTTTCGTAACCGTCACAAGCGTATATTCGTGTTGTTTGTAAATACTTTTCTTACGACTTGCGCTCGTGGATATTATTGCACAGTTATATAGTCTATATGTATCTACTACTTTCACAAGATAAGTAATATTCAGTTGTATAACGGAAGAGGCCATGTTATTTTTCGTCTGTTATTATAACTCACTTACAGGGAAGTCTGCTCATGATATATGTGTAAAATATAATATTACAGAGACAAAGTTCACACATTTGTTCCTCCCTATCTTTTCAGCCTTGTGTACTCACGTACGAGGAAAAGAACAAAAAACGAACATATTACTTGGTACAAAATTACGATGCACAAAAACATGCCAACTCTGCTATCTACCTACTCTACAAGTCATGTGTAAAATAGGGAAAGAACATTGAGCAACGCTTTCTTGGATAAAGGAAATAAATGAGCTGTTGTGATCTAGTAGTCTTGACTAACAACGTATTTCGCATTCTCTTTGTTCCCAAAAGGCACCAGAAGCAATGAACTTTGACAACGAAAAAGAAGAAAGATGAAAAATTAAGCAAAACCATACCAAAATGTACTGCTTGTCACATTATTATTTTTATACAAGTTTTACATCTTCTGACTGATATACAAGTGAATGAACGGGCGAACCAAAACCATATTGTAGAAATAACAGCATATTATAAGAAAACGGCACTTACAATGTCTTCCTGTACTGTGTTGTTAACCAGAGATACTAAAATCCGTTAGTTTCAATAGAAAGTACACAGGGCATCTATTACCCTCTCAAAATGCACAAATACCTAGGTAAATAATAATATGTATGCACTAGTACGTATCAGCTAGATATATGAGATCTGGAGTAAGCTGAATGCTTTAGAAGGCTTAAAGGCAAGATATTCTTTTTTGCATTATTATTTGTGTGTAACATTGTATTTTGCTTAATACACGCGCTATCGTAAAAAGAAACATTGCTTGCTATACATTTAATATCTTCTTTGTTTATATAATCGTGTACCTTTACAAGTCTTTACTCCACTACCAACAACCTAGTAATACTACATACTTTAAAAGCAATAAGGGGTTTTTATTCTTGACCGTTGAAACAAAAAGAAACGAAACGAAGAAGATTCCCGCAAAGAATTGAAATAAAAATCTTATCATTACAAAAAGATAACAACTCTATAAAATGGAAATGCAATGTGATATGTGATGAATGCACTTGGTTTGTGTGGGCTCTGCTTTTACTTGAGATGTAACCGTATCGTATTATTACTAGGATGCTTTGCTGTTGTCTGTCCTTCTAAGCCTTTATCCTGGAGCTGTTATTTTGCTACTGTCGAACGGAAAATACCTATTTACGTGAAATAGTGAGTGATGTTGCATTTGCAGACGGAATAAAATGAGACTACTTTCGTACTAGATTGTACATTTTCTCCAACTGGAGAGAAAGACCACCGCCAATACATTACGTATGTTATTGTAGCTACTAAAGCATAGTGCTCTTTCGCGTTTTTCTTCCCTCTCATTCTTCTTCTTGTTATGCAACCAGCATAATCTCAAAAAGGGTTTTTTTCTTGCTTAAAGGCATTCTACATTCAGCCTTCCTTTTTGCTTCTTGGAAAGCAGGAAAGAAAATAGAAAACGGAAAGCAGAGATGGATGGGATGGACAGATCGTGGATTTGGATTTGAAGACATCTTTGTCTTTCTTCCTTTTCCTCCCTTAGAAAATAAGAATATTCTCTCTCTCTCTCTTCAGCTTGTTAGTAACTAGTAGTTCTTTGCATACACCGCGTCGTATAAAAGAAAATTCACGGAGAGTACAGAGCTGAGAAAAACACAGGTTCTTAAAAAAGATGAAGGAAAATGGGAGAAGGAAGTGAGGGAGACGGAAATAAGATGGAAAAGAGAAAGGCCAAAAGGAATCATGCCGATGATGATGATGGAATGAAAGCAAGAGCATGGGCGGTGGAGTATGGTATCATCAATGGCGGTAGCAAAATGTAATAGCAAACAGTTGAAATCTATTTTATTTCTCTACAATTGAAAATGTCTAATCCTTTTCTTGCCGTCTTTCTTCTGCTCTTCCCAGGGTATACGTAATATATTATATATTTATTTCCTCTTTTCATCCAGCCAATCCACTTTCATTGGCTCGGGAAGAAGGGAAAAATAAGTAAACGGGAAGAGAATAAAAAGATGCGGGTGCAGCTGCATGTGTATTAAATTACATGCCATCATAGAACATTCGTGCTGTGTAATATGATCCGTGTATTTTTGTATACCTACTTTACCTTTTTCTTCTGTCTCGGAATTCTCAATCCATCCGACACACCTACAAAGTATCGTAGTAAGTTTACCTTTAGTTTTCGTTAAAACTGACAAGCTTTATATTTTACCGTTCATCCTAGTCACTTTTTTGTAGCCTGAATTATAGTACTCCTCACTCAAAATTCGCTCATGTTGGTTTGCCAAGGAATATTTCTTTAGCATAGTACAACAACTCAGCTTGTAACTTTGACGCGGTGTATGCTGAGATAAATTGCTTCGTCCTTTTTACATGGCATTGTCAGATAACCGGTGAGGATGCTTGGCCCTTCTAAATACAGAATTGCAGTGAAAGTGTCAGTGAAAATGTAAAAGAGCAGCAGACGTAGTTGATTGTTTCATTATTTCATGCTCTTCAAGTAGTCTCTCTTCTCTGACTTCGTCATCCTTAACATTGACAAACTATCAAGGGGTTTACAAACTTTTATAATATCATTTCCCATCCACTGCATATGTCAGTGGTGGAATAGAGTACCTTCCGGTCACTTTCTATATTCTGTATATTATTATTGTAATTTTATGTAGCAAAATTCAAACACATTGGAATAAAACATGCACTATCGCAAACCTTCACGTGTGAAGTGTTTCATTTTATTTTCTCTGTTGAATACACTTTCACCATGATCAATAGGGTTGTTCCATATTATTACCATTCATTCCACAAGCTGCAACCCTTTGCATAACAAAAAAAAACAATCTTTGTGACTGGTATGTACCATACAAAAGGTTCGCACGAATTGCAACAATGATGACAGACACCAAACTACAGGTTGTAGGCGTATGCACATTACTTTAATTCTCTTAATGCCGATTCAGAAATACATAAAATAACCATTTACCATGATTTCAATGGCACAACATAATAATATCATATAGTCTGTAAGCTGAATTCAACAAAATGAAGCAAGTGCGATCAAAAGTTTCCGAATGTTTCTCTTCCTCATCCTACCTCCTTTTCATTTTATTTAATGCACCTGGTGAGGTTCATTCCAAACCTTCCTTCAGAATGAAAATGCAGTATTCTGGAGGCTGTATCATCATCAATGAAATCGCTATAGTACGAGAAAGGATTACACTGGTATCATAACAGTGTAAAATTAACCATCATGTTATCATTATCATGCATACATTCGTGGAAATGGCCAACCCATCACATCTGCATTTATTTTCATTTCTCTTCTCCTTTATGCAGTCGGCCAATTTTAGAGTATTCAGGCAAGCTACTATTATATGCATACCTATTATATGATGTCATAAAAGTACAAAACAGTCCACGTACCACCTATAAATGCGGTCTAACTTAAGTTTCTCATTCTCTCGTACGTTCATTCCACCTTTCGTATCAACGTATTGTAACTTTGCCCGGAACATGTTGTTCGAACACTATCGTCCCTACTAAATGAGTGCTTAGCGCTTACTCTTTCCATACATAACAATCACACACACAAAACTAATAATGGGCTTGCATAAAAGGTCAGAAGAATATGAAATCGTTTGCTAATGGTACACAATATATCAAACTAAAGTCATTCTCCCTTTTACAATGTGAATGTGAAACCGTTGGTTGAGTCATCGTGATGATGATGGGGTTGAGTGTGTAAGTGTAATGGGCGCATGGAGTCTTGCTGCATTAGATATGTGAACCGTTTTTGAAAGTGCAAAGACACGTGTGCTTTTCCCCAACGCTACGCCTTTTGCTCTTATTATTATACTTCTTCTAGCTCGTGGAATAAGCAACGACCGCTATCAATCTAGCTAAAGGAGCTTATGCATATGTTATGTTCATTTGCTTACCTTTTCCAGCTATAGCTTTAATTTTCTATTTGCTGCTGTATAGGGAACCACATCTTCCGTTGACTTTTGTACGAGTTTAGACTACTGGCTGTCATTTCAAGTTAGTACAATCTACGTACTGAATTAGTTTTTGTATTGGTTATAGAATTGTGATTGCAAATACATATATTCTACCCACCGCTTCCATCCAATATATGCACTTACGTATCTTCATCTTCTATACAACCTTAATGGGTTCCATATATCATATCCGATTTTGATTTACCGTACGCACTTCACGGAGTGCATACTATAATCATTCTTGCTACTCAGATGAAAGTCGGAAGGAATAGCAGATACTCAGCAAAATGCTAAGAAATGGAATTAACAGGAAAACATACCTACATAATAATATGTTGATCAAATTTAAGAGCATTACCAAAGTGCGAATCCCTGGTTTTCATGAACGCAAGAACACATGAAAAGGTTAGGTAAGTATTTTAACTATTATTGGCCCATGCCTATTGTGCTCTTAACGATGCGAAGCTGTGTACTGGGTGTGCAGCACATTGAGATCTTTATGCGTAGGATTTCACACCAGTCAACCCGAGCAAAGTGAAGATTATTTTGTAGGGAATTCAGCTTGTTGAAGATACTGACGACGACGAAAATTGACTCTGTATGTGTAATAATATGTAATGTGACACAAACGGAGACGAACAAATGTGTAGTTATTCGTGGTAATAATGCATGTATAGGTAATTGATGAGTTAGAGAGAAACACCGTTGATTTTGCCAAGTACGTATACCTATATGAGTTTTTGTCACACTTCTTCAAACAGCAAATTAACTATGTCGAAAATATTACCCTTAAAGCATTGGCCCGGCAGTAGGAATAACAAAGATCAGTGAAGATAAGAACGAAACAATACCTTTCTACTAAATTGTAAATACTTACAATATGTTTTCAACAAAGGTACTGCGTAATTGTGACAAGTAAGTGAGTGAGCACGAGGCAGTCAATCCTCTTTTCAGAAAAGCCTAAGCCAAACTAAACTTTGTCTCTATCAGAAACATTTACTGCACCCTAGGAAGGGCAGTATTAATAGCACAGAAGAAGAAGAAGGGATAATGAAACAGAATGCCGCAGCCCGGGGGTAGTGATACTAGCAGAGACGTTTTCTATGAGACCAAAGTGTCCAAAATTGTGACGTATAGGCACTTAAAACATAGGACACTGACTCAGTCATAGTGTTGTTGACAAAGATAACACGCAAAGATAGACTTTTCTGGATTCACTGTCGGTGAACAGATATATACCCGGAACGGTATATTTGTACGAATCAACAAAGTTGTCCTTAAAAGTGGCCTGATATAAAAATGAAAGCGATTTGTGAACAGCCTACGAAAACACACATTTGTAAGTTTGAAGAAAGATCCAAAAGAGATAACTTGTGACAAAAATCATCATTTCTTTCAAATGTAATAGTATTACACTATGCCTGGCAGTAGATACAACCCGAACCCATACTCATACTCCGGACTAGACGTAGTCTTGTCAGTGAAATAAGCAAGTTCCAGTCTTACTTTCACCTTCTCTCCAATAAATTTGCTGGTTTTTCCACCACCAGTGAAATTCTAAAATAATCATGCTATCAAACTGGACCATATTGAAGTCAGCCGAAGGAAAGCTATTAATGTCAACCTAAAGTTATTTCACAACTCATGCAGGTTTCCCGTTACGATGGACAGAGATTCACAAATAACGAGTAAAATCGCATTAGTGCCGCAGTATAACTATGACTTTGCTAGCATTCGTTTTTCCCAAATAAATGTAACTTCATATACCAACAGTAGTGTGCATTTTACGCGTTATATCGAGATACTCAAGTAGTCTACGCAAACCGCATCCAGAAAGTTAGGTTTTATAGACATAGAGATAGAAATGAACGAGTGCCATCATATCATTATCCAACTCCAATCTATAAATTCAGTAAGAAGTGTTGGAAAAGCAGCAGCGTATGTATCGCGTACAAGGCAGATATCATATTCTTGTCCCATACATATAGAGCTCACGAGAAAACATAGAACCTAGCATTACTAAAATATCCGTGGCTTTCCACCGAATAAGATCTATCAATAACACGGAACAGCTTCTTTGGGGCTAGACGAATCAAACTGGGAAAAAAACATCACAGACATCATTTAGAATGTCGGTTCTTTAACGAACACAAGAAGTTATAGGAATACACAGGAAATGCCTGGACTTTTGCATTCCCAACATACTTAAGAACTTTATGATACACAACAAATTATTTTCGACATCTTTCCTGAGCAGAAGACGAGTGAAATTAATGTTAGGATCATATTATGAGCCACGCACTTGATGTTTTATGTTCACTATGTTCAATTAAGTGCTTCAAATTCGTAAAGGTTATCATAATTTAATACATAATATGTATGTATGGAATATGGATGGTTATTGTACGATCTTTATTATCAATCAGCGGGGTTTTATTATTCAATTATATAGCAGCATCACTTCTACAAAATGCATTTTATTAAAATTAGTTCTGCAAAAATTAAAATTAAATTATTATCATCATCAGACGTTGTAAAATATGCAGAGCGAAAATAGCGGCTTTATCACTAATGTTGAGTAATAAAAAGTCGACAAGACAATCATCGGCATCTCGTTGCATTAATTAATCATTATTCATGATCAAAGGCGAAGGCAGGCGACTGCGACTTACAGACGGTAAGCCTATTACAACTACTAGTATGTATTTAATTGTATTTTTATACGTCTAGTATATTATATATGTAAGTATAAATTAAAATTTTCACTAAAATGTACAATGAAAAGAGGCTGAAAACTAATAACACATTACAGTGGAGTAAAAATTACTGGTTGCAGTTTAAAGCTGTACTGTATGTAGGAACCTAAAAGACAGTCTCCATACAAGAAGATTAAATTGGATTTTCATACTGTCCTATGTCAGGCATAATACGCACACGAAATAGAGAAGAAAAATAATAAAAACGGAGAAAGGAAATTGGAATGTATTTGTTGAGTTATTGGATAAAACATGATGAAAAAGAAGCAATAACAGTGCTGTATTTACTGAATTCTATAAGGGAACAGAATCAAAGGAGTAAAATATTATGATCTCTTTCCAGTCTTCTCTTGGCTTTGAATGGGACTTTCCCCATGAGATCTGAAGGCATTGGTAAGCCTGGCTGGAGGCCAGCACTCTGCTGATAAAATACTTCTGAACCAACACACTGATATCCATACACGACGTGATCCTCCCCCCTGTGGAAAATGTGAAAGGAAAGAAAAGTAATGAATTTTCGGTCTTTCGGCGTTTTGTACATAGAGCATTCATATAACCAGTTCTACATACTCGTAATTACAATATATGATGTCTTAGTATGTATGTATCAACTTTCTTTTGAAAGCAAGCGCCGCAACGCTATAATTTACAACTCACCGTATTATGAGTTCGCTAATGTTCGGATACACATTAAAATCTTGATGCATCTGTTGCACAACGTCAAAATCCATGGAATGATTTCGACCACCATGAGCTAGGCTGCGCCACACAGATTCATAATGCAGATAGCAGTAATGATCATGCTGACTTGCAGTCGTTGACATGGTCTGCTCTTCCACATTGGATATCGCTGTTTCCAACTCGGACAGACTGGATGACCCATATTCCCACTGGAGTAAATACAGACGAGTTCGGTGGGATTAAAATCCGAACATACATAAACTAGACTAGTTAATTATACACAGCATAAACATTCAAGCTTACCAAAGTCTGAATCAGTTCCGACTCTTTGCATTTGTCATTCTCCAGTAGAAGTAACAACCTCATACTTCCAAGACTATAAATTAAGAGCGATGACTTGACATGATTTTTTGTGTCCAAACTACTACTTGAACAGCTACTACTAATTTTTTGACAGTCTGTCCATTTATTCGAATGAGCATATTTTTCAAAATAGTTGATGTCCTGTTGAGCATGACATTTATTATTCCCGTCATTATTGCCCGCATTGGCGCTCCCTCTTGCAGATACTGTTTGATTTGAAGATATTGAGCCAAAATCTACCGTCCTTGTGGTCCTTGTATCTCCAATGTACGCTGGGATCTTTCCCGAAATGGACGGCTTTTGAGAATTCATGATCATGGATCCATTAACTTTCACCATATTGTCTGCTGATGAAACGTGAGCGTAATTGTTGAGTAATTCGTCTTGACTAGAGAGTTTACGAAAAGAAGAAAGTAGTTCTTGTTGGGCTGGATTATTTGTAGCTGCCAGCGCTTCAGTTGAGTTCTTCCAGCTGTAATAAGAAAATAGTTGATTATTTTAAAACAATGAAATGATTTGAACAACATAGTTTAAAGCGTTCCATTAAAAACAATGATATACTTTTCAGTAATATTGGGTAGAACAGCGGGAAAGCTTTCAGAAACACGAGATGGTGTATCCACTACTGGAGACATCATATCTTCAAACGTGGACCATCGTCTTTTTGACTTCTTTCTTGAGTATTTCTTATTATTCAATGGTAAATCCATTGGTCTGCGAGGAGCTATGTACAAATTAAATATTTTAGTATGGAGCTTCTATATTTCATTTAATATATAATGTGTATTCAAGCAAGATTTGATACCTGCTGTCGAGTTGAAAGTTAAGTTTGGTGACTGGCCATGATCAACAACGGACGTTGGTTCTAAATTATTTTCGGCATTGTTTTTATTTTTTTCAATGCAATTTACAGCTTCTTGTGTGGGAATTTCATTTGATCCACAGGACATATTATTTGGGGGAATATGTATTGCTGATTTAGTCGTTTCTTCCAAAACGGAATCCTGATTGGGTTTCTGTACCGTTTCATTTGGTGGCACAGGTTGAACTTCAGTCTCGTTTTCTTTGTCCTCCTCATTTTCCTGATTAGATTCGTTTGCCCCAGCATATACATCGAGTAAAGCTTTCGATATACTTTTGCCATCACAGCGTATAAACGGAAAATATGGATCGGTAAGACTGGCACAAAAACAACTTCCAAGGGGTAGTGGTGGGGTCGACTTTTCCTACGAAAAAAGAAACAAATTTTGTTTTTACAGACATTATAATGTGACAATTTACAATTATTGTGGAAATGTGGCAACTTACTGCAGAGCTATCATCGGAAATGTTCAAGTTTTCTAGACTTTTAAAAGCTCGAGATGACTTGATAGAGTTTGGTCCACACCCATTCATGTGAACACATGGTGGTGGAACAGCGATCAAATTCTCTTTAACACCACCTTTCATACCGGTATTAGCAGATTTAGGTTTATCAGGCGGCATGTGAGTTGTGTGTGATACTTGATTTCCTTTCGACTTCAAAAACTCCTCAAACTTCAATTTGGTCTCTTTCGAAATTAACTCAGTTTCAGTTGACGAAATGCTAATCTCCAGTCGACGAGCAGGATTTTTTTCAGGGTCAGAAATACTTTCTGACAATTGTTTGGGCAATGGTTCCGTATATCTCGTACTCGAACTTCCATCGGATGTATCTTCCTCTTCGCGAATAGGAACAAATTTACCTTTATGATTGTTCTCCTGTAAAAAAATAATTGCATTGAAATTAAGTTTGCAAAATACAAATGATTGGTTGTAACAAACCTACTATTGTGTGGGTACATGCCTTCATAATTACAGCTTTAGGTTCAAAATGTGCAGGTTGCTGGAAAGTGGCACTGTGTTTCCGTAGCTTATCCAGTTCTTCTTCACTGACATAAACGGTAAATATTTGTACCCCAGGTGGACAATTAAAATGCAGTCTTACAGGTTCGGCAGGCTATTTTATAAGAAAAATAAAAGCATGTAAATACCAACTTAACACCATTGCCTTTAAATAGCATACATGTATTTTATTAATCTAACTTACGCACCGGAAGTTGGTAAGGCTGAATGAATGCCAACTTCTGTGCTAGATCTTGGGCCAATTCAACTCCCAGAACTCTGAACAAATATGATATAATTCAACAGTTAATATTCCATCTAACAAATAAGTGTATGTATGCTTTCAATATTTGTCAGCAAATAGCTTTATAGAATTCGTACTTATTTTGATACATAACGATCCCTCCAAGCACTCCATTTTGCATAAGACAAGACTGCAATACCACAGCAGCGCTGAGAGATATGTTACTGGCACTCTGAAAAGTACATAATGATAAAGTGGCAAGTAATACATGATTAAAACAAATAGTTAACACCACAAGAAAAACTATCACTTTTGATCAATTCATTTACTTTAGGTAGGTTTAAAATAGGTAGTATTCCAAAAGTTAGTGCAAATAAGTCTCCGTGATGTTGAGAAATAGGAATATAATGGTCCATTATTAATGAAAGTCTCGATGATAACACCAGTCGGTCATCATTTACGCTACGAAGAATACTTTTGATGTCCCGATGAAAAAATATTGTAAGATTATATAAAATGTCAGCCTGTTTTTCCAGCAACCAGTCTGGAGTAACGCTACTACAGCCCAATGCCTAAAACAAAAATCCACGGTTAATTTAAACAATCAATCAAACATATAGGTAACAACATTAAAATAAGTTTTTATCTGCACATTTCACTAACCAGGACATACTGTCTCCCAAATTTTCTCATAGCAAATTTTCCATTGTCAAGCGTTAAGATTTTTGGCGCAGAGAACGTGTCAACCAGAAAATGAGTAATTCCCATTAGCTGGCCACATATAGCTATCCTTCGTTCTTCAGGAATACAATCAGGATGAAAATACAGTATGGCATCCTTCGGATCATCCTCTTCTTTCCGAACACTTAACGTATCGTAAATGAAGACGATTTGGAGCTCACTGCATAAAAAACAAAGAAACAGCTTATTCAAAGAATGCAATTCAAATCATTGCTTTAAATCATGGTTCAATTAATGTTATTGATCAAAGCAAGCCACATACCCCGACATGATACTTGAATGTACGATTCCAGTGGTCAATTTGATCCTTTTATTTGAAGTGCTCACACCTCTGCTGTTACTGCCCACCGAACTAACTGACGGGCATAGGCGTTTCTTTTTAACCGGTTTCTTCCCCACGACAGTTCCTCGTTTTCCAGCCGCACTCACGGCCGCATTTTCCCTTTTATTGCCAGCCCTTCCAAGTGGCCTTATCCCTGAATACCTGTAATCAATGAATTCCAGGTCACTAAACATTTTCAGTGAAACACTTTGTACAACTCCACTCCAATACACATCACTTCAATTATGCTTGTAACAAGATCAGCGACAAATCCAGGGATGCAACAGTAACTCTTTTTCAATATAATTTATACGATATACTTGAAGTCCACTATATGAGTGGTCTAGCTGCTAGACTCTAGCAGATGTAATGGTAATGGTCGGCTCAATTAAAGTAGAAAATCTTACCAATATTAAGTGTTTGTCAGCTGCAGGAAGCATTCAGTTAATCTCGCCTCTCACTTCTGTCGGTCTGTGAATGAATCCTCATGTGTTTGTTGTTTACATAAATACATACACCACTTCTCCATGCACAACATTCAGACAAAAACACAACTTATTTCCTCCGAATGCACAAGCACTTCTGCTTTGCTGCAAACACTCACTTTTTACAATTTCCACGCAAGCAATTACACAGACAAACTTTTAAAGTTGCGGCTTCACCTGAGTATAATATTATTGTACCATTTTAATTTAATGTATTTTCAAGGCTTTGGACAACTGAGATTAACTTTGCTTACTCGGTCCGTTTGTCATCATGATGATCATACTTAATGTCAAATTTACATGAAGATAATTGCAAATCTCTTGAAAGTAAATACCTATGTAAGTAATAAGTATAATATGCATAAACTGTTTGTACAGTTGTTATTATATTAAAAATTGTTACATATTAAAGTTATCCCGTGATTTCACAGGAAACGGAATCGTGGTGATGAGGGTACTGTGTGTGTGTATGGACTATGGAGTACATGCTGGAGATTTTATATGAATGGAAAAGATATCTCTGGAGACCCTGGATTGGAGAGATGTGATAGATTGTAGAAGATGTACTTGTTTTGGTGAACGTACATACTACTGGGTATATAATATACAGAGATTTTTGCTTTGTGTGATTATGCATGTGTTGCCATTCTCGCCAGCAACGCAATGCCGGACGAGGACGAGTCCATTACAACAACGAAAATAATAACCCTTCCATTCTCTTCCATATTTTTGTCATCACACGATCATGATCCGCAATTCAATAAGCTTGTCCAAAATATTATCTTTTAAAACAATGCAATGACATTGTTATCGACGCTCAGTATGATATGACCGATGATGCGGGGTGGTTTAGGTTGCGACTTAACTGACTTGACAATTAAAAGAGCTGACACATAGCAGGACGAGATTAACTTTCAAACATTAATTATAACCCTTTTTATTCCACTTTTTAACAACTTTAACAATTTAATTAATTCAATCCAAAATGCTTTTACAACAATTTGTACTCTTTTCAATATTACTACTCATGCCGTGGGGGCCTTTGCCAACCACGGTCTTACAGAAACCTAACGTAACTTTTCCTAATCGCTTGTCTACGGAACCTCCGACATGACGAAGAGAACCAAGATGACGACTGGCGCAGCTCCTTATATACCCCGAATTTTCCTCTTTTCCGATGACCTCGGTTGAACCCTTCTCCGACCACGCAGTCGACGTACCGTTGACATAAACAAAATAACAACAACTTTCCTTGACAACTAACATTTACTACGACGCTAACTGACACTACCGTGACTGAACTAAAGGGACTCAACTTTGACCCTGATTTACAACATGTGCGACTGTACCGATTTTTCTAATATTTAGTATATATGTTTAGCTATGCCTTAACTATCTTTTTACCAATTATCAAACATCGATCGCATAAAATACAATAATTACGACTAATTAACTTTACATGGATTTAACACAAAATACAAACTATGCTACATATTACATTTTATTCTGCCCTACGCTACACAGTTAACACCTATATTCAATACAACGACTGACAAGTCATACGACGCTCCAACATACCCCTCCTCGTGATTAAACCTGCTTGAATCACTGCTCCATGGCGTCGTCCTATCCATCACTAGTCCCACCGTTGTCCATGATCGTTCATCCTGTGTAGTGCAGGTATCTCCGGTTTCCATCCAGTCCGATGTATCTTCATACTTGCCCCTCCTAATGACTCGAGACGTCTTGATCCCAGGAACGGGCACCGTTTTCAAAGTCCGACTATTGTTTTCTTCAATCTTCCTCGGTGGTCCTGGACACCCTATTTCCAGGCGATCAGCAAACTTGGACCACTTTTCAGCTTCGACCTCTTTTGCTGGGTCCCAGGTTTTTGCGCTTGACATCGAGGGCTGCCCAGTCTTCTCTTTGGTGTTGAGGTTTCTTCTCTTTCTTCTAGTCTCTGGATCCTGGGATCGGCACTTCCACGTCTTCACGATTTGAGCTGCGACATCAGTCATCACCGGGATATCTTCTTCCTTTGCAGCTTCGTCCATTGTGTCCTCCGGCTTTCTGCCGATGTCGTGCATGTCTTCCGCTTCTCGTATCCCATTCGTGGATTCCAGCCTTGCTTCTTCTTCTTGGATGACATCTTCACTCACACGTTGCTCGATGTCCACCCAGGTATCTTCATCTGTCTTCGTATCTGAATCCATTGCTGACTTATCCACGTGTCCAGTAGACTTCTCGTCCATTGATCCTGGCATTTCTCCGGAGTCCTCAGCAGCAGGTCTGTTCTTCTCAATGTTTGTTGCCACGTCCGTGATCTGCACTGCGAGCTCTTCACGCGTCTTCACAATGTCTTCCGTTCCTTCGGCGACTTCTACTTCCTTCTTCACTTCATCGGTTTTCTTCGGTGAGGGCCCGGTTGGTTCCGGAAGCTCCTCAGAGTTCTTCATTTCTTGTTGATACCTGAGTCGCGTTTTGTCCGTCAGCAGGTTATCCATCTTCAGTTTTTCTTCCTGTCTCAGGCGCGTTGTGTCCGCCAACAGATTGTCCACCATGTTCATCATTTCTTGAATAGCGTCCGCCTGATCGACTTCTGCTTGCACTTCGGGCAAAGTTATCCCCAATTCTGCACAGTATTCCAAAGATTCTCTCATTTCTGCAATCCTTTCTGCTTCCAACCTGGCCGCGATCTCGTACCGTCTTGCTCTTTCTCGTGGATCTTGTAGTCTTATTCGCTCTTCCTCAACAATCCGTTCCAGTTCTTCTCGAGCTTTTCTGATGTCTTCTTCCATGGATCGACGCGCCATTTCGTAGCAGTACAGTGCAGTATATCCTGACGTTTGGGATGTGGCGTTGCCGTTTGACCGAGGCACTTGGCTTCCTTGGACGTGTTCGGCAGCCTTATTTCCCCCTCCCGTGCAAGCTTCCTGATAAGCTGGCACGAATCTGCTGGGCTGACGATATTCTCTAGACTGCTTTCTTTCTCTGTTTCTCCCAGGAACTGGAGATCTTGACTGGAAACTGGACGGCGGATAACTTCTCGTGTCAACGGTGTGCGCTCTTCCATTCTTGAGATGCTGCACGTATCCAGCTGGTCGCGTTGTGTCCGACATTGACTGGATCCGATGATTGACGATTACTCCATTCCCTCCATGGATCCTCTCCCTTCTTCTTGAACTCCCCGTAGTCACCGACATATCCTGAACACTTGATTGTTTTTGTAGCACTAGACTATTCCGTAGCACTGATTCAGTTGTAGTTCGAAGGACCATGTTATCGACGCTCAGTATGATATGACCGATGATGCGGGGTGGTTTAGGTTGCGACTTAACTGACTTGACAATTAAAAGAGCTGACACATAGCAGGACGAGATTAACTTTCAAACATTAATTATAACCCTTTTTATTCCACTTTTTAACAACTTTAACAATTTAATTAATTCAATCCAAAATGCTTTTACAACAATTTGTACTCTTTTCAATATTACTACTCATGCCGTGGGGGCCTTTGCCAACCACGGTCTTACAGAAACCTAACGTAACTTTTCCTAATCGCTTGTCTACGGAACCTCCGACATGACGAAGAGAACCAAGATGACGACTGGCGCAGCTCCTTATATACCCCGAATTTTCCTCTTTTCCGATGACCTCGGTTGAACCCTTCTCCGACCACGCAGTCGACGTACCGTTGACATAAACAAAATAACAACAACTTTCCTTGACAACTAACATTTACTACGACGCTAACTGACACTACCGTGACTGAACTAAAGGGACTCAACTTTGACCCTGATTTACAACATGTGCGACTGTACCGATTTTTCTAATATTTAGTATATATGTTTAGCTATGCCTTAACTATCTTTTTACCAATTATCAAACATCGATCGCATAAAATACAATAATTACGACTAATTAACTTTACATGGATTTAACACAAAATACAAACTATGCTACATATTACATTTTATTCTGCCCTACGCTACACAGTTAACACCTATATTCAATACAACGACTGACAAGTCATACGACGCTCCAACAGACATGCTATCTATTGGTTGGCTGTTTGCGTAATGCTAAATACTAATGCATGATAATATATTATTTGTCAACTTGTGTCAGGCCATCAGTTTTACCATCTTCTCCTCAATTCTCTGTCACTGCTCTAGAAAATATGAACCGATGGACTCTGCTAATTTATGACTCGTTGATGCTCTTCATCTTTTCAAGCTACCATACCACCAGCACTCACTATAATTAAAATGAGTCCTCTCACATGGATGGTTTATTTAATTATTAGTCTAGTTCACCTGGGTGCATTTTTATAAAATATGCGTATGTGCTGTGTACCCTGTATTCCCGGGGACGTGAAGGTTGTTGCCTTTTGAGAGGAAATGACCATAATGAATTAATGAATAAATAAAATGAACGTTAAAAATGATAAATCTGCACGAATTTATTTATTCATTTTCAAAAGTTGGAGTACTAAATCAGGGTACTTACATGTGAATGTTTTCAGTGTCTCTGAATCTGGGGCAAATTTTCCCATGTTGCTATTAAAAAAGTAGAATGCAAAACACAATTGTGTGTTAACCAGTATAAGACTTGGCAATAGTAGAGTTCTAGCTGATTTCATAAATATAAGAATTTACCTTAGAATTATTTCTTTGGCCCGCTTAGCGAGAACAGAACTGTCATGCATTTGACACAAGTCAAACACTTCCAACGCATTTTCGTAATTGAGATGACTGTACAAATATTTCTCGCAAATTCCCTTCAAGTTGGCCATTCCATACTTATCGGCAGTGGAGTACAACTCAGTTACGCAACTGGTCAAGTTTTCAACCTTTCCTTGATAAATAAATCTCAGCAATTCCTTGCATGTAACTGGATCGATGTCGTCCATTTTAATGACACCTTCCAAAGACTCTTTCATTTGGGTAGATAACATGATGTCAAAGTACTTCACTTGACCTATGAATGGAGTCAACATCAAAGTATCATGATACCCCAATGAAAATGAAAATACTTTTTTGTTATAAGATACCTGACCTGTTATAAGATACCTCACCTGACAGTATCACGCGGTGTGCTGGGAATTTCACTGATTGGCAGTCAAAATAAATATCGGCATATTTTGCATCTAGGAAAAGATTGCTAATGATGAGTTGCCCAAGTTCTAGTGAATTAGTTTCATGACTAAAAGCTTCCTCCTCTTCATTCACTATTTTCGGTGCTAGCAATAATTAATGAATTCGTATTATGCTTTCCATGAACGATACTTAGAACCGATATAATATTATAATTTATAACTTGAAATAAACCCAGCACAAGGCCGTGCATTCTTACGATATTTACTAACGACATGAAATGTCAAGAAAATCATTGCAGTTTCTTCATGCCAGCCACCGGTGGACATCCAAAAGTTAACATTTCCTGTCATGCCAGCAGATGTGCCTACTCCAGCATTTTCTGTTGGAATTTCAAAGTCTTTAGGGCAAGGTCCTCTTGAAAGTGAGTACTCAATATTAGCTTGATCCACTGCCACATAATTCGCGTCAATCATGCCAACTTCAACTATTTTTTCAGGGTGTTTCCCAACTGTCACGAAAATACCCACCCGTGGTTCATTGTACTCACGAAAAATGCACAAGGTTCTACACAAAGGTAAAACCCAATGAGAAAAAAATGTTGTTTAGGTAAGCGGAAGTAATAAGAGTGTTGACTAAATATTTACATAGAATGACCCACTGTTGCTAATATGCCAGTGGAAAATTTTACGTTATATTGCAATTTTGCCAAATGATGAGGTAGTTGGGTAAGTAGCTCTTGTTTTCTGGGAACTTTTATCGATACTGTATAGCACGTCTTGTCTGCTTCCGAAATTTCCCAGTTCTGAAATTCAGTAATATGTTTATGAAAGTTTAAGCATTTTAAATTTTAATGAGGATTTGCTGTAATTTGAGAGATACAAGTATGCAAACTCAACTGCTATGCGTAAACTAACGGTCTCCATTCTTTGAATTGAATTGACGGATTAGTACAACTTGCGAAAATGCAGTTTTTGTAACTAATAAATATATACTCTCTACTGTGATCCTCCCAAGTGGCTAAAACAGATGACAGTGCAAAAAACTATAAGAGTATTACGAATGAAACTGTTCGGAAACTTTACACAGGAGGGCTGTTGATGATGACATGACTGCAAATCCTATGACGTGTGTAGTTTGAAACTTGTAGGGATAATGATCATGGATCCAAATGAAGATGGACAATCATACATGGTGCATGCGTCAGTGATACTGACTCAGTATTATTGATGAAGAATCCGTTTTTGAATATATTTATAAATCATTGAGCTTTTGGTGAATGCACATCGGTTTAATAAAACATACGAAATATTAAAGCGTTTCAATTTATTGTCATATAAATGCAGTTTAAAAAAAGTGTTAACATATTCTCTATAGTGTGTACTTTTCGTACGACATGATGTGGTGTAACTTACAAGCGTAAATTACGCTGCGTAATATATATTAGCAGTATATTACAGATTATAAACTATTACGGCTCATTTTAGTTACAGCTGAAGTAGTTCAAAAATAATTTCTGGGTATTTTTTCGAGAACTCTTTAAAAGTCTGTAAATCCGACGCAAACTTGTCTCTGTTCCTGCAGTAATGACAAAGAGTTTAAATATATGTTTAAAAACTTCAGTTTGATTTTTTTATAAATTGAGAATTTCATATACGCTTATACTATATTATATTATATAAAAGCCATGTCCAATGTTACCACATTATAAGCTCCTTGGATTTTTTGGCAAGCAGCCCTTGTGACAAAATACTTTGACTCAAATCAAACATTTCCATTGCACTTTCCACGTTCAGTTGTTTCAGTAAGTACTTTTCGCAGAAACTTGTCAATTCAGGAATATCATACTTATCCGAAAGGATAAACAACTCTGACGCATTTTCCTCCACGTTCTCGATTGTTCCTTGATATATAAAGCGCAGGACTTCTCTGAACAATGACTCATCTTCCTCTGAGATCCGTACGATGCCTTCGTTTGACTCACGCATAGAGTTTGCAAACATTCGCGAAAAGTAGCTACTTTTTTCTGAAAAAAAAAAGAAAATGTTTCAGACGATACATTTTATACAAGACGATGGAGAATTTGCAATGGTACCGGAACGAGCGTGCAAATCAAATCCTTACCCGACAAAATAATCTTGTGAGCAGGGAAAATTGACTCTCCAACATGAATTGTGACATCAGAGTATGTTTCGGAAAGAAAATATGTACTAGAAGGGATGCTGTTCTTTGGTTCTTCAATTGATCCGCATATAGAACAGTTTTCATCACTCACAAGAACTGAATCTATGAACGAATTTGGTAGTTTAAACACAAATATGCGACAAAATCATGATGACAGGTATAAAAATATAAAAAATGACAGAAATGGATTTTCGAACATACATGTAGTCTTTGCCACTTTAACGTACAAATCCAGTTGACTCGCTACATCTGGCCACTGACATCTGGATTCATAGTAATCATAATTTTCCAGATCCAAAAGTTTGGAGACAGAATTTTTGAAAAAATTGAATGAAATCACTTCTGCAGAAATCTGATTGTTATTATTGCTGCCACTGTTGCTCGAAGGATTATTATTGCTGTTAAAACGAATCCGTTCTCCATTTTGATTGTCCCTTGTGACAATGGACGATTGAGATCTTTGAGCATGGCTTTCTTTATATTGGTTCGACAACGACGTTGTATCTGGTGTCGTTCGTTCTGGGTTTATGGTAAATGTTCCTCTGATTTCGGAAATTTCAATTATTTCGTCTTGCTTTGGCGAGATTTTAATGTAGAATCCCACGAAAGGTTCTTGATAGTCTCTAGAAATCCTCACTTTACTTAAGGAATATGCAACAAAAATGGAGTTGGAATTATTCATCAGCGAAAAATTAAACGAATTTATAGATTTCATTGTTTGCACTTACATCGAGTGCGGAACATAGGCCAAAATTCCCGTAGAATAAGTCATCTCGTGTTTAGAGAAAATGTGGAAGGGTGGCTTCTCAATCATATTCAACAAGTCAAGTTTCCCCGGAACGGCTACACTCATTACATACTGGTTTTCCACTTTCCCAGGAATCCCCTTAAACAAAACCATTAAAAAAATATTGCCGTGAAATTGTGGATTCAATCGGAAAGGAACGAATTGATAGAAATAGGTAAAAAATCTGGATATAATGATTTACCTCCAGTCGAAGCGTTTTAATTTCCATTTTCGCAACGCGACAAGGAAAATGGCAACACTATAAAAACGTAGTGTAGTGGCTCTAAGCGGTATTGGCTTGTGAGTCAAAACGTCTTTCCTTTTAGTTTCCAAATATCTTCAAGCCAAAGTGTACTCTCATATTGTATGGTATGCAAGTTTGGCCGACTGAAATGAAAACCTCATTGTCTATTGTTTTTGCAATAACGCATTCATTCAGTTGCTTCTCAACCTTTCATCATGCATTTCTACAAAAATTCATTGCGAAATGCGAAATTCCGACTGGTGTGTACAAACAAACCACGGAGGTTTTTACGATGGACTGTAATAATTTTCATCTGGAAGATAACGGATCAATGTAGCATCAATTTATTTTATCACGTTCATTATCTATCAACTTGCACTACGAGAACTTAACTCTTCAAACAAATAGACTTACCTATGTAAACTTTTCGTAGTCGGATCGCCCAGCCCCATAGCCACACACACACCTTTATTAGTTTACTTTTTTGTTCTTGCTGTTGATATGTTAAAAACTGGGTGCCGATGTCAATGATATAAATATAGGATTAAGTGTAAGAGTTTATTATTACTCTTACACGCTACGAACGTATAGTGAGAGTGACTACTGTTGATCCTTGTCAGTTACTGAAAATGAAATTGGCAAACTGGTGTAGAGGTCTGGACTCTGACTGAAATTCGTTTCCACTACAAGCACAAACTTATACTTCATCATATTCTTGATGCTGACTGAATTGCCTGCGGTGATAAACAAATATGCAATAATATTTTTTACGATTACTACGTCGTATCTTGTCCGATTATTAAGGAGCTAATGATGAGAAAACTATTGTCTAGTACATAACTGGTCAAACGTCAAACGATATGCTTACTAAAGGTAAATGCTTAGGTACTCGTACTGGATTACTCCAACCAAACAATAAGCTAATTACTTTGTCTTTTAGCCAACACACGCAAAAATAGTGTCTCCCTCGGAGAGATAAATCTGAGGTGAGATGAAAACTTCAAAGACACATTCAGTCTAGTACCAGGGGTAAGAATTCTTACCCCTAGGGGTAAGAATTTTGACCCCTAGGGGTAAGAAGTCTTACCCCTTTAAGGGGCACAAATTTTGACCCCTAGGGGTACGAATTCTTACCCCTGGTACTAGACTGACATTTACGAAAATGAATCTCAGCACCTCTTGTATTTATTATCAACAGTGCAAACATTTTGGACAAATCGAGTATTGGTGTCAATGAAATTCTAGCACATGACAAAGCACGTATCTAGAATGTGGCACAAGCATTACGGTTAAATTACGAATGGTATACCACGTTCAGGTACTATTTCTTCAGGCATAATGATTACGCAACGTAGTTGTTGCAATTATTGCGTTGCCAGATTTGATGCGGTGTGGGGCTGGTAATGTGCAATGTTAATGACAATGTGCAAAACGCACATAATGTTTTGCAGTCTTGCATTAGGAGCTGTTTACCTGTATTTGCACTTCGTACAAAAGTGATATCCTTGCGTACTGAGCCACTGAACCGTCTTAACCATTAATATTACGTTACATGGCAGTCATCCTCTAATATAATAGCCTGTGTGATGTTTTTAACCAAGCATATTATGCGGAATATGATGGCCGATGGGTTTGAATAATGTTACGTTACGTGACCAAATACTAATACTAAACAAAATTGAATGCGCGAACGCATTTACTAATAGGGGAGATCGTCAAAGGCATGAACACAAGCTGACACATGGCACTGATGGCACATACATAAAATGTGTACGTTTAAAAACATATTTTTCTATTCTTATCTCATCCTTTCCTTCTTCTCCCTTCTTGTGTTTGTATAATATTTTTGAAGTTGAGAAGAGACGGAAAATCTTGTGAATCGTTCGTAATGTTATTATCCTGATCTTAAAGCAAAACCATACAATTATGCAAGCGAGTAGCATTTTCCTTTCGAGTTACAGAAAGAATGTAATGTACACGAGAGAGTGATGAAGCAAAAAACAAGTAAAACAAGAATTGAATTGGCGTTATGAATCTTGTTGATGTTGCTCTTGTAATGAAGTTGCGCTGTATGCACCGTTCCCTGTATTGCCGTATATGCAGATGAAAAATACATTTTTATCCTCAGTGAATTGTGAACTCTGTGAGTTGTTGTTTAGTTGAAGCAACATTTTTTCTTCCAGCAGGTATCCTGCTACAGGATGCATCGACTAACTCGGATAGTGTAATATCATTGATGCGTTGAAGATATGTCGATGTCCTCCACAGCCTACAGCGCTGCAAGTGTAACCTGTCAGTTGCCTCTACTTTTGACGCATTCTAAATCTCAATTTTGAACTTCACAATTTCATATTACCGACAAAGTGTAACTACATAAAAAGAACAAGATAATGTTGATGCACATTTGAGTTAGTTGATAAACACATTATGATTAACAGTCTCTATTTATAATATTGTGCACCTGTCTACATAGAGTACAGAAAATCGTACAATAGTACAATCATTTTTGCATTTTGTTCAAGTACTTACAAGATGTATCTCATATTTACTCGAACATTTTATGGAATCTAAAGGAAATAAACTAAAAGAAAAAGTACTACTGTTTCAGACAAAAACATCCGGGAAATTAAATTATCAGAGATTGTACTAATTAAGTTAGAATTTCCAATGTGGTTTTATTGACAATATTTGATAACAAATAATGCTGTTCCTTATACAGTGTCATACAGAAAATGATTCTTGAATTGAAAATTAATATTTCGTTCAACATTCAGTAGATGTAGCATTCGAACTGTTTGTTTGACAAACCAGTTTGGGATCTTATCATTTTGCAAACTTAGAGATTGGCTGACTTAACCAAACGTACAATTTTTAGGATTGGTTCATTTGAAAACAGAAAATGGAGAGATACTAACGGTTGAGAGTAGGAAGACGATGATTGTAGGAAGAACGACACCAGCACCTGAGCAGAATCGTCTCATATCTTCAATGTCACCACAGTCTTTATACTCCTCCAATACCTTAGGATTAAATATACAGTTCTTATTTGCTCCACATTCAACATTGTGTATGCATTCAGTCCCATCGCCTACTTTCTTCTCGCCTTTGATACATATTGGGATCCCGCCAACCTTTTTATCAACAGCACCTTCTTCAGCACATACGCATTTTTTTCCATTGCATTTTGCAGCCCTGGTGAGATCACTGATGACAATCCATTGTTGTGTAGGATCCTTTTTGGTTCCCACATAATGGTAGTTAAGTGCAATGGTTGCGTCCACGCACGGGTCTGGTACGCCAGACGTCGTCTTACAGGCATCGCCCAATGATAAGGTTCCAGTCGGCCACTTAACTTCCTTCTTTAAGGTATGCGAATCCGTTAGGGTATTTGCTAACTTGACAGCCCTTTGTTCTTTCCATTTTCCACGCCCTTTTGTACATGTTTCATCGGTTGGAGGCTCACCACAATATCCCAGTTCCAGTTTAAGGAATAACATAAGCCAGACAATCTTTCTTACAGCTGCATCAATTTGGCCGACTCTCATATCTGCTAGTAATTCAAGTCAACAACATACAGACAACTTGTATATACCAATACATTGATGACAATTTAAGTATCAAAATACAAGCAGCTCACCGAACGGGTCAACAATCAAGGAATATTCCTTTCCTAATTCCAACTACTGCGTTAGAGGTTCAAACAACGAATTAATTTTTATCTGATTAATTTGAGTTGCATTTATATATTCGATTATTGGAAGGAAAATATTCAACTTGGAATTAGTGATGAACATAACTATCTTAGCCTTAGCGTTATCATTTTTTTGCCTTTTCATGGTGTGTATCTACGCGATTATACCACATCATCATAACTGCGCATGGTTACCAAAAAGCCGTAAGGCATTACGTGGCATTACATTCTAAATGGCATAAACCAGGGAGTGGTCGAAGGGTATAACCAAGGCTTATAAAGTAAATTCTAGTTTTCATATGGAAACGAAGTAAAACACACAATACAGGCTAGCTGGCACGGGGACCTCCCGTTTTGCCCTGGGGATGGGATGGAACCCAAGGTCAGACGACCTGGCAACGTGACTCCAGCAACAACACCAAACCGTTGTTCCAGCATACCTAATGCATGAATATTTTCAATACTTTTGACTCAATATTAATATAGTTTCATGAAAAATCTCGCTGAGTAATGAAGTAACGTACGAAGAGAATACTATTTACTGCATTTAAATAAACAGTTTTCATACTTGCGTATATAAAGTAGTATAAATTGTATTGCACTATTTACATTACATTACTTTTGTATGTAATTTCATTACTCGGCGAGCTTTTCCATGAAACTATATTAATATAGGGTCAAAAGTATTGAAAATATTCATGGATTATGTATGCTGGAACAAAGTTTTGGTGTTGTTGCTGGAGTCACGTTGCCAGGTCGTCTGACCTTGGGTTCCATCCCATCCCCAGGCCAAAACAGGAGGTCCCCGTGCCAGCTAGCCTGTATTGTGTGTTTTACTTCGTTTCCATATGAAAACTAGAATTTACTTTATCAGCCTTGGGTATAACGGACCTACTCAGGAATGGAGTTCTAACAATGCAAAGAATGTTCGTGTCGCGTATTTCACAACTGTTATCGTTAAATTTCCACTTCTCCTAAACCAACCACTAATAATAACTAGCATGAATGGTCATCGTCAATTAATATTTAATCGTAAAGATAATATGTAATATATAGTCAGCAGTAATGCGTACTAGTACCTATTAAACAGTTTGTAAACTTAATTTTTCTGCAATTCTAATAAATGAAGGGATAAAAGCTAAGACTTCCAAGAATACTTATGCTCCTTCCCTTCACTGTTTTTGATGCATTAGTTCAACTCTGGTACTGGGTGGTTTTCATCTGTTCATAATTCAAACCACTCTATTCTAAACACTTGCAACTTCAATAAGTGGATTCAAATTCAAAAGGTGATAATTGTTTTTTTTTTGCAAATATGAAAACTGATATTCTATAAAATTCAAATGAACAACAAAGGACTCATCTTCATCGTCAGTCTCGCGGATGAGGTTTATGCATGCAGCACATAGTATGTTGGGAACAAGCAGTAAACCACATATATCTGGTGTCATAAATACCTACGCCATAGACCCATTTTCTAATTTTTACTATTACAAATTGTAAAAGTGACATTTTTAGCACATTCTTCATCGAAAACTTTAAACAAATATGCTGTAAACGAAATATTTTACCTTTATATTTACAATGCAATATTCTTCCACATGCATTCTGTGCAGTAGTTAATTCAGGATTAACGAATTTTAAACTTGCAAACAACGAATGTTCTAATAATTCTACCTGCGTGGTATAGCGAATATTACTAATACGTGCATAGGTAGACAAAATGATGCATGACGTGTTTACGGTATGGTGCATTCCATTCCATACAACGTACAGTTAAACATGTAATTAATGCGTGGAAGTTGATTGACTCATCATGCAAGACAAAGAATTTTTTACCTGTCGACAGTAAATCTGTTTTATGCTATACAATTTCGGTGCGAGGGAGAATGTGAGTGAACTGATTTTTGGTGATGACAATGAATGATACAATCAGGTCAACGGCTCCCAGTCAGAATCCAGACTAAACCCCAAAATGACAACTAGCTTTTGGACCAGGTAGCACAGTTTCAAATTTTGATTTGCCAATTAATTCCAAAACATGAGCAAAAGTGGTATATAAAATCTGGCAAAACTATCAGTTTAGTATCAAATCATCTTGATTCATTTCCTCATCAACTTCATCAATACTTCCAAAGTTTCTACTTTGAACATTTCCTGAAAATCTACAAAGTAAGGCTTAACTACATTATCAATAGTTTATATTTTAAAGGAACCAAAAATTTATCATTTTCTAAGAAAAATTATCATGTTCGTACAATTTCTATAGATGGCCAAAATTTTCTCAATTGCCGTCGCCCTTGCTGCCATTCTTTTTGTGGCCTTCGCTTTGCCCAGACCACAAGAAGAAGGGGAGGTAAGCAAATTAAACCCTTTACTTGAAAATCTTCTTACAATATTTATTGTTCCGCTGCTGTTAAATTCTTGTTTTTAATCACAATTCAGGAGGTCACTACTGCTGCACCTCCAGCAGAAGGTGGTGAAGGCGAGGAAGGAGGTGAATCTACCACCCAAAACCCTTGCGCACAATTCCAGGAACAATGCAGCAGTAAGTGTTATTTAGTATTGTACTAATTGACTGAAATTCGAACGACTACGATGGTAAATACAATATAATTTACCTTGTAGACAATGGAGGCCAAGTAGATAATGGAGCTGGAGGACAAGGAAATATGACTCAAGGGAACAGCCCACCCCCAGCAAGTGCCCAGTGTCAAGCTTTGCAACAACAGTGCGGCGCTCAGCAAAGTAAGAAAATTCTTTATACTGAGCTCACTATTGGGTATTCAAAAAGACTTCCATAACTAAAATATCCCAACCATGTATACAGTGACTCCCCCTGGAGGACAAACGATTCCTGGAGGTGTGACTCAGCCCGCCATGACCCAGCCTACACAACCAGGAATGACCCAACCAACTCAACCTTCAATGAACATGACCACTCCAGCCCCAGAACTCAACCAGAACACTACAAGTAAATTGCGCCATCAACTTAAAACATTTCTACTCTTGGAGTATGATATTGTATATGAACGTATTTGAAACTAATTAACTTTCTTTTTCAGTTCCCGGACTTGGTATCGGACGTCGATAAATCATGGAAAAGACTTTTAACGGCTCATAACCACCCAGATATCCTTTGGTCCTATTTATGTAATTTATTTATTTATGAACCTCTATTTTATTGCCCCTGTAACTTACTTTCTCTATCGCCTCTACTAATTTATTATTTTCTTTCTATCCAAATGTCTCCTACATATATTTCTCTTTAACTATTTAAAAAATAAATTTAACCGAAGCAATACAATACACTTGTATATACAAATCAGGATTTTTATACCCATATATGCATATAGATAAAAAATTCATATACCATTTCAAAAATGTTACACAGCATCAATCACGTAATCGCAAGAATATAATTTTATTTTCAACAATATAATATGTTGGATATTCTCCATAATGTGCACTGTGAGTGCTGACTACATAATTACGGCATAACTATAATCTATACGGCATTACTATGCAATAAACAAGAACAATAATTTTCGAATATAATTTGTCGTCTTTCCCATTTCCGCTTACTTACAATTAGTCTACACTGTTTACTAGTCCCAGTATTTATTTAATTAATCGGTGGTCCCAGTATTTATTTAATTAATCGGTGGTCCCAGTATTTATTTAATTAATCGGTGGTCCCAGTATTTATTTAATTAATCGGTGGTCCCAGTATTTATTTAATTAATCGGTGGTCCCAGTATTTATTTAATTAATCGGTGGTCCCAGTATTTATTTAATTAATCGGTGGTCCCAGTATTTATTTAATTAATCGGTGGTCCCAGTATTTATTTAATTAATCGGTGGTCCCAGTATTTATTTAATTAATCGGTGGTCCCAGTATTTATTTAATTAATCGGTGGTCCCAGTATTTATTTAATTAATCGGTGGTCCCAGTATTTATTTAATTAATCGGTGGTCCCAGTATTTATTTAATTAATCGGTGGTCCCAGTATTTATTTAATTAATCGGTGGTCCCTTTTCATCATTATATGGATATATCATTATTTTATAATAGAACTAATATGTGACTATTATTACTACATAATTCTGTTTGAAGGTAATTTTTGAACAAGTTAGTTAACTTCCACTGATGTTTTCCCATTTTTTGTGATGATTTCCATCAAACTTCCATTCTTGACCATGAACTTCTCAGAGGTTGTCATCAATTTTTCAATGAGCCTGTGAACAAATCGATATCTTTATAGGTATTTAAAAAAAATTGTACTACAGAAAAGTAAAAAATGATTGTATTACTCTATCGCTGCAATATCTATAACTAATAAACTGCAACCTTTTACCCTGAGACATGATCTAACGGTGTCCAAGAGCCAAAGTCATCTTGCCCTTTGGCAAACTTTCGGTTGTTTGGTGTATCTAATGTACGTGGGAGCAATCCAACCACTACAGCATTCTTCGGAAGACCACTGCCTTCAGAAGCCAAGCTTTTTATGAGGTGGTGAACAGCAGCCTACAGCACGTTTAAATTTACTTACCGAATAAACCAAAATGCAAAAGATTATTATACCATTGGATGAATTTGATTGCACTAACTACCTTGGCCATTCCATAACCAATCATCGTTGGAGTTGGACTTAAAGCCGGTTGTGCACCTGTCATCACCAACAATCCACCTTCTTTCAAAACATGACCAGCCAAATAGGCAGCTACCGCTGAGGACTCGACGCTTTGCTTCCACATTTGATCTACTGACTTTAAAAACTGGTCGGCTAAAACGTTGCCGCCTGCCCATCCGCCAGCAACGCAAATGATTCCGTCGAGAACTTTAGTCCCATGACCCTCATCCTCAATATTTAATTCTTGCTTTAATTTCTCCACTATCCAATTGGTCTATATATGCACAATTCCCACTCATTCTTCTTTAAGAAAAGATATTTAGATCAGACAAACAAAATGAATTTGTGCATTACCTGCTCTGTAGAAGTCGAGTGAATGGCAGTATTTATTACTATGCTATAATGAGCTTGGTCGTTTTCTCCATGATCGACACTTGCAACCCACACATTTTTAGATTTAAAATGTTGTACCAGGGCCTGACCGAGTGCACCTCTCCCACCAATTATCAGTAGTTTCCTCTTATTTTCCGTCATATTGAAATGGGAAAAAAATTAATTTGTTAAGTCAAATCTACAAAATTCTATCTCAAAATCGTCAGGTACTCTATCCCTTTCTAATTTTACGTGGTTCAGAATTGCATCGAAAACGACACTCGTATGAGAACATGTGGGTGGATGGGTATACATACCTAACATTATATCTACGATGGTTCATTATAAAAGCGCAGTAGGTGAGATCCAAATATAAGAAAGATTTCTCTTCCGAGATTACATTACATTCATTGGCAACAAGTTGCAAAGGGAGTGATTCAAGAAAAGGTCCACGCTTTGCTCAGTATCGATCGATGGTGAAAGTTACGAGTAAAATAGGGCGAAAGATATTTTAGCAATGCGATGGGTGTTGCAACAGGGCGAGAATTTCTTCTCTATAGTATTGTACATAAAAAGTAAATTATTGATGTACCTACATGGGTACATGGCATTGACTTCGACTAGTAAGGCTATGATAAGTGGCTGCTAAAGTATATAGACATACCCCCTTTACAAAAGATACAGACACTTGTTTCTTTCATTCTTACATTTTGCACCTTTTTAAGTTCAAGGGTATTCAAAGACGAAATATCATCAACAGAGGCACATGAATTACGTCCCACCAGTAATATTAGTGGTGAAGGTCACATTGTTACCGACGAATACATTTATTGCCCTTCACATTAATACATTTATCGTCTATAAATGAACCCCACGTTTACTATTTCTAATAATTTTTTCGCGTAACACAATGAGAGTTGAAATAGGTTTCTTTAAGTGAGGACAAGTTCCAAAACCCGAAACACTGATTATGACCGATGACAGATGGTTACTTTTATTAAATATTATTCTCATGCTTTATTTGTAATAGCTTTCAAAAGTATTTGGATGCATTGTCACTCTGAATAAATTATTATTTTCAAATAACTCCTTATATCGTCCACTCAGGAAAGAATGAAGGTTGCGGACCAAACAATCTATATACTTAATACAAATTGGATTTTTTCGTTGTGATTCCTAAAACTTTTTAGTTTCAAATCGTAGAAAGACGTGCGAGGTATCGTTTTGAAGCAAAGAAGATGGGGAAGTGCAATGGGGGTATCGCTTTTCGAAATTAAAAACCGTTCACTGCCAAATTTGAGGTCAAAGGTCAAAAACTGAAAATTGCATTCCTTTCGTACGTCAACTCGAAATATAATGCATCATTATTACCCCAATGATTGCAGAAATTACAACGGTCAAGTTGCCACTGATAACTTCGGTAACCGAATTTTAAAACGTTAACGGTTTTTGAACAATGTTGGTAAAATTATGGAAGAAACTATGTAACGGTTTGTAAAGTTACTCTTTTTGAATTGTGCTGAAAATTAGTTCGCAGGTAGATTTTGATGCGTAGAATCAGCATCTGCCATTTTTATCAATTAACATTAATTGTGGCGCCCTCTAGAAGATAAAATAGCGGGAATTTTTTTTATATCAGAATTAAATCAAAAACTGGTAGTTTACTACAATTAAGCACGCTGATTAACATGGTGAAAACCGTTTTCAAACATACTGATCATGACGCCCCCAAAAATTACAAAAGGCGGGAAACATTTAAAAAAAATGAAAGTTGGTCCTATCCAGCACGCTAATTAACACAGTGAACATTTTTAAGCCAAAAATGGACAAATTTTCTTTGCAATTATGCGTGTGAGGTTATATTTTATTGACATGTTATCACGTGAAGCCCTACATATGTAAGTACATGTGTATTTACTTTACATGTATATTAACAGAATAGACGTTCGTTCACGCTCTCTAAATCTATACCATCGTCCCTATTTAGGGACAGGTTGCTAGTAATAGATTATACCGCACAATTCATATTAACAAAACCGCAAATTGCATTTTACGACATGTCAGTAAACATGAACACAGTAGCCGGTGACAAACTGACAAACATTAGGTGGGGGAAGATTGATGAATATTATTATCTTTTCGGCAAAATTAAACTGCATATGTAATGATATTTTTGTTAAAGGCTTTTCATTGCAAATCTTTGCTTGTCTGTTTACAACTACATTCGCATCAGCGGATACCTAGACGCGTTTTCTCTGGAAATTTACGCAAAGAAAATGGTTGGACCTAGGTATATCCTCAATCATCAATGAAGTGACCTTGAATTTACTCTCACACAAGAATCCACGTCCTTGCTGGTGCAATTTAATTCGAAAGGGAAATTTTAAGTTCAAACGTATTCCAAGAAAATGTGTGCCAAGAGGTCTGCAGCAAGCACTAAAAGTTTAGTTCCCAGTAAATCCCGTTTATTTGATGCATTGAATGGATCTAACTCAAAGCTACATCCCGAAAAACCACGCCAAATTGCTACTGCTGCAACGGACAGCGATCTTTTTGCCAGTTTCAGAGGTTTTCTCATTATGGGGAGGTGTTTGGGGTTGATACCAATTACTGGAGTTTTCAAACGTAGCTCGTTCGGAGATTTGAAATACAGGTAATATGCATGTACAATGTACAGTTTTAAAACGAGTAACTGGAAGCGTAACATCATATATGATTCATTTTTAAAATTATAGTTTACATAGTTTTGCTGGACTTACGAGTGTGGTGTGTATAGTATTTCTCACAATCAATACGGGATTCACTATCGCAGATGCGATTTGTCGTAGGAAACGTAACGCGTCAGAAATTGCAGATTCCATAAGGAATCCGATATTTGCTTCATGGGGTCTATTCGTTTACGTCTATTTCTTGACTCGTGGCAATCTCTTCATTGATATATTTAAAGCGTGGACAAAATGTAATCTTTGTTTAACGTATACATTTAAGGACAAAACCTTAAAGTGGACCATTATCTTGATCAGCGTTGTAATGTTTACGTCTACCGTACTGGAAAATGCAGTGTTGCATTTGGAATATTTTGTGCTGTTTGATGACATCAATGGTAATCATTTGTGTCAGCTAACACATTTTCTGCATAACCGGTTAATTATACTAAATATATTTATTGTTTGCAAGTTACGTCGTTTCTTTGAGTAGGGCACAACGAAAAATATGGACAAGAAAAAATGAAGAATGCATCCGTTCTGCAGATGTACTACTGGCGAGCTCACCCTTACTGGAATAAGCTTATCGGCTATCATCCAATCTTATCTATTCTGGCTTTTATCACTCATAAGTTCACGCTGTATGGCGGAAATTATGTGGACATTATGATGGCATTATATGCACGGGCATTGTACTTTAAATTTAAAGCACTGAACAAAGCTGCAGAAGAAATTCTTCTACATCCAATAAGGCCTTTAGAAAAACAGGATATGTACATAGCTACTGAATTAGGTATTTAAAAAAATAGAATGGTTTGGTTCAAAACATAACTTTGTCATTCTTTCAAGTTATGCGGTTTTATACTTCCAGAACGTGAATCCTGGAATCAATTGGCAAAGGATCATGATTCTCTTTGCGGCTTAATGGATGCCATGAATAGTTTCTTCTCGCCGGTTATTTTCGTGTCTTACACAGTAAACATTTACTTGTTCTGTATGCAGGTAGGGAAAATGGGGAAATCGCTTATGTGCATTATTTGAATGAAATCCGTAGTCTCGTTTTGATATCGTTACTACTGTATCTTGTGTAGCTATTAAACACACTAAATCCGGACTACATCAAACACAGTATCGTTCACTCCATATATAGCCCATGGTCATTCATCCACATTATCGTGCGAATATTTCTGCTTTCCCTTTTCATGGCGAGGGTAAATGAGTACGCGCATAAAACTAGAGATATTGTGATGCGATGTCCCGTTGAAGTTTACGGTGGTCCGGTACATGAAAACATATCAATTTAAAATTTCCTACCCAATTGCGTCGTATCCTATTGTAAATCTATTTATGTGGTTTTCAGATGGCAAAATTGGACAAGAGAGTAAATACAGGACCTAAACTAGGATTGACTGGTCTGGGCTGCTTTGTTGTCACAAAGCCATTTATGCTGAGTATTCTTAATGTTGTTTTTACGATTGAAATTGTACTTTTGCAAGGATTGCCAATGGAATCCAATGGTGGGAAAAATGATTGCCCTGTCCCAGGACCTTGAAACGGTTCTAAGTTTTAAGAACCTAACCTACATAACTTTACAAGTAGTATTACTTTACTTTGCGACAAAATGTAAATAATTCATCACTCTAGTACAAAAAATTTATTATTAATGTTCACTAGAAAATCCCGTCCTTAATAAGGACACTGAAACTCAACAATTATAATATTTTTTGTTCTAAATACCGATATGGAAATCATTTCAATAAATTAGTGTCAGTCACCGCAGCATACACTTTTTACAGATAAATTGGAACGAAACGTTTGTTAAGTGGTTGTGTCCGTTTGCAGTAATAGGTGAAATGCATGAGCTTTACCCCAATTACCATGTCAGATGCATTTAGGCATTTAGTATTAAACTTCTAAACTGTGTTTAGTTATCATGGTGCAACAATGGAGGAATGCAATACCATCGTATTCTTTGATTTTCACTCAATTTTCAAAGTTGACCTTTGACCTCAAATATCAAACAAATTTCAAAGTTTGACATCTACGATATTTGCTGGCATAATAATAGTATAGAAATCATCTTTAAATTTATAACTTTGACGCATAAAAAGTAAACATTTAAGTTGTTGACCTTTGACCTCAATTATTTATTTAGCTGTTGTGTATTTCACAATGTCAACCCCTCAATGCACTCCCCCATTCAATTTGGAGTCGAATGACATATTGGTCACCCGTGTGCGTTGAGAAATAAAAAAGTTTTTAGCTGAACAAACGAATTCCAATTTGTGTATTAATAATATAGATAGATGACAATAAAAGTCGAAAAATGTAATATCTCTGTATGAATCCATGAACGTGCACTATGTGCATGAACGGTTATCTGCATAACAATGCATTGGCATATTTTATTGGAATTAGTTGATACATGATTACACAGGAAATCTCCAATCAGAGGTTAGGATCCGGCATTCATGAAGTTTAATCAATGCATATAATATGTACTTAATTTAGTATGATTGAATTGAACTGACCTCTAGACTGGGGTGTTGTGACACTTGCCATATCTGTTCGAAAATCTTTACGATCCGACCACTCCTTCTACAACTTTATATTAAAATTATGATCAACATTATCTAAAGTTTTGGTTCACGTGTCGCATAATTGGCTTAATCGTATAGGTATGTAGTTTATCATAATTGTGTATTATATCGATGGGCATTCGGCATGGTATTATTGATTTCAAGTGAAATAGTTTAAAAAACTCGGTATTTAAGTTTTGCTTGAGCACGCCATGTGCAATTTTATTTTTACCGAGAAATTGTGCTAAGTTTAAGCAAACACCAATTACTCGTATTTGATCAAGGTTTCGTAGGATAGTTTTCTCTTTATTGCGCAATGGCTTTGTAAAAAATTTGCTATTTTCCTTTACATCGCGTCGCGTGTAAAAATGTTCACAAGAAATTTTTAACATAAAATACACAATATTATACCACACCTTCGTTTTTGGAGGGCGTGAACATTTCTTAGAAATCTTTCACATGTGTTAAATAATTTCTCAAAGCCTCTACAATAAATTGGTGAAAGTTCTAACGAACATTGAATTGTCCTGCAATTACTCTTTAGGGTTTTTTCAAAGCAGAATGCATCAATTATTCTATACATTAGGTGATTATGATAGTGACAGGTGTTAGTTATTAACAAAAAAAAGTTTCCTCTATCCAACGTACAACTACCACTTTGATGAACTTGTTTTTGTCGCCAGATAGCTTACGTGCCGAGTAAGTAGGTATAAATTGTGACAAAACTGTGGATGAAGCATAAAAATAACAAGATTGATTACAGCACTGTCAATTTTGCTTTGTTATGCTCAATTTTTCCAGGAAATTAGCGGTACGGAAAGATTGGCAGATCTGCTTGTGCTTGGAATATATGCCATTTCCTCTACTGACCAATAACAACACACAATTTAACCTACTGTAATTGATAAGTATGTAATGGGTAAGCGGTAAATCTTACCTACCAAGTTGTCCACACACACCTACATCAGGAAAAAAAGGTGTGCGCTTCTGGGGAGCGGTTGACAAAGAAAAGGTGCATTAAACCTAATAATGCATACAAAAATAGCACGTGAAAAACTGAGAAAATAATCTTGTTCTTTATCCACCTGTCAGACAAACTCTCATAATAAAGTGATGACGCATTGAAATGTGGGATGTGTATGCTTTTTAGAAGGTTGCACTGCAAAAGGAGATTCAATAAAATTGTTGGAATATTAAGTGTTTTTTAACCGTTACCTTTTTCCGGCCAAAATCATTATTGCTTTCACGGTGACCATTTGTACATGTCAAGATGGCATTTCCCATTCCCACAATGGAAATATTTAGTAAAAACTTGTACCCAGATAACTACCAAGCCTTTGAGTCGATCTACGGATTAAAAAAGAAACCAGAGAGCAAGGGTGAAACTAAGCCAGAAGTGGGTGAAAACTTGTTTGTGAGCATGAGGGGCTATTTGATAATTGGAAGATTTGTGGGTGTAATTCCTGTGTCTGGTATTTTCAGTCCACATCACACATTCCTATACTTTAAGTAAGTTTATCTGAATTAGCATTTAAAAGTCTATGAGTAAATGTAGACATTTATAACAAATAAAATCAATTCAATTTATAGAATTTTAAGCCTTCCCGTGGTTGTCAGTTTGATAATCATCACTTTAGTTGGTTTCACCACAATCTTGGCAATTATAGAGACAATAGGATATGCCAAATCTAACGCTTTGGAAATTGCTCGCTCTATTCAAAACACTGTATTTAAGGTGTGGGGACTTTTCAGGTGACAGAAATAAAAGGTTTCAAATTATTGTTGCTAATTTTTAGCAAGAAAGTTACTTACATATACATTGAACCCAACTTTTTAGCTATGTGTACTTCCTTGCTCGAGCCAGTTTATTTATCGATATATTCAAAACCTGGGGAAAGAGCTCTCTATTTTATAACGTACACGATAAATCACTATATCGTGACATAATCGTACTGTCGGTCTTTATTGCAATTAGCGCAATGACCGAGTCAACGTTACTACATTTGGAATACTTTCCTCAATTTGACAACATAAATGAACAAGTCAACCAAAACCTTAATCTGAATTCAACCCTTGAGACGTATTATGTGAGATCACACGGTTACTGGAAAAAGTTATTGGGATATCATCCAATTCTTGCCATCTTGGCATTTGTTTCACACAAGTTTGTTCTAATTTGCTGGAATTATGTGGATCTTACCTTGATCATTTTTGCTCGAGCTATGTACTTCAAATTCAAAGCTTTGTGTTCTGTGGCGCAGGAAAATTTGCAAGCTTATAAAGAGTCTTCCGAGATGATCCCGTTCAGTTTGGCAGGTTAGACCGACAATCAAATTGGGAATGTTTTTTATAACAAAGCATTTAGTCTAATAATATTTGATGAGCTGAACTTGTTGAACTATGTTCTATAGACCGTCTAACGTGGACCCACATGGCGAAAGACCATGACACATTATGCGCGTTACTTGAAGCTTTTGAAAGGTTTCTATCTCCACTCATTTTTGGATCTTATGCAACCAACATTTACTACATTTGCATGCAAGTAGGCCTAAAATTCATATTTTTGCTACATTTTTAGCAGATGCGTAAAGCATATAAAAATCGAGTTATAACATGCGTAAACATTCATTTCTACCTCTTTTGTAGTTAATAGATGGTCTTACGCCAGAGAAAGTGGATCACAGCTTAGTTCACTCCATTTTTGCTCCTGTGAGCTTTCTTATTCTCATCTTGAGGGTATTCCTTTTATCCGTTTCTGCAGCGAGAATCAATACCTACGCCCATGAAATCGGAAGCATTCTAAAGAAATGTCCTATTGAACTGTATGACGCAGAGGTATAAGCATTCAAGAACACTGCAATAGCAAGCAAAAATGCATTTCAAATACGTATATATAAAGAGAAAGTATTTATCTACTAATTACTTTCTTTCTGCAGGTGCAAAGAGTGGACAAACATGTTACGGCAGGGCCGGATATTGGTCTTTCAGGACTTGGTTGCTTCATTGTAACAAAACCATTTATCCTTAGCATTTTAAACGTGATTTTTACAGTTGAGATTGTCTTGCTCCAAGGATTGTCCACTGGTGGAGCGCCAGGATCTTGTACGACAACCGCAGCCCAGTCGGGATAGCTCATCCATTTATTTTATGGTTTACCTTGTATTTCTCCCATAGACTTTATGCTTTTATTGTCCCCATTTACGTCATAAAACTTTTCTATGTATACGTATATATTATTTCGTGACAATTGAAGACTATGCCTAATACATACTTTGCAATAAAATAAAATGAATAAAGAGAATGACTCGTGATTATCAGAGAGATTACAGCTTATTGCCAAAGCTAGCCCTTCACGCAAAAGTAACTATTCATCTAAATGCATTCTATTGTCACAAAAAATGTTTTTATTTTTCTCGGGAGAATTTCCAGCTACAATGTTATAAGGATTGTTTCCTCCAACTGTTATTGATCATTGTCCTCGACCATTGCCAGTGTCCTTTCACTTATATCGTATCCTTTGACAAACAAAATTGTATAAATAGCAAACAATCCATCGTCGGGCTTTGTTTGCAAACACACACGTGTAGATTGTGCCATTAATGTGAGTTGTTTAATGCTAGACGATTGAAGCTGGAAGGTAATATATATGTAACTGTGGACAGAACTAGGGTTTCTCCATTTACAGTTTCTCTACAAAAAATAAATGCAATAGAGAGTAAGGTTACGTTTCATTTAACTGAAATAATACATTGTGAGGATTTGCTTGGTAATAAATTGGTTGTTCCATGGATGTTTTGAAAAATATTCCACCATCCGCTCGGGAGGCAAACACTCGATAATTATCCGGTAGTCGTATGCCAAGTCTTTTCACGAGTTACTTTTATGAGTTCTTCGCAGTAACGAATCTGCTCATTAATATTACATCCAATGTTTTGTTTAGTCAAGATACTACTCGACCTTCTTGGTAAAATTGACAAAAATAATTTTTAAACCTATGAACAATTCAATGAAAATGAAATCGAAAAATTTGGACGAGGAGATTGGAGATGACAGTCTTTTTAAAAGTATTCGTGGATTCTTAATATTTGGAAGATTCATTGGACTACTTCCATACAAAGGAATATTTTCCAAATCGTCACTGAACTTGAAATTCAGGTGAGACTAATAAATAAATAATACATTTATTTTAAAATTTAATCATGCACGTACTTAAATGCACTTTACACAGTTATATTTCAGTACATAAAGTTTATAATTTTGTAGTTGGCTCAGCGTTCCCTCATTGATTTCATACATAATTCTCGTGATTTTAACTTTCAACTCCATCTTGGAAGTCCTTCTTTCAGCTTCAGCGTCGAAGAAAAATGCATATGAGATAGCTCAGTCCATTCGAAGTACTCTTTATTATATCTGGGGTTCATTCATGTAAGTAAAAATGACTAATAGAAATAAAGGGCTGATGCTGAAGATTTCGCTAATTTTTTCGCTTCGGTTTACTCATTTTTAGATATCTCAACTTTATTATTCGAGCACATTCTTTTCTCAACATTTTCAAAGCATGGAGATCGTGTGCAGTCTATTTCACAAAGCCGGACCTTAATCTTAAAAGGGACGCCATATTAATATCGGTGGTAATACTTGTATCTGGAGCGCTGGAAAATTCCGTATTGTATATGGGATACGCAGAGGATCTATTGTTCTCCAAAAATGGTAAGTATGAATTAGTTCTTTAGAAAAATGATGAACATAAGTCGACCTCATAAATTATTTCCTAATATTTTCTACATCTTAATACCATTCGCTGGATTGGGTATACAGGGAATCCCAAAAGCAAAAACAGTACCTTGAAATCATATTATAACACTTCTCATGAGAGTTGGGCGAAATACTTTCCTTACAACCCATTCCTCCCTGTTCTTGCTTTCGTTCAGCATAAATTCATCCTGTTCGGCTGGAACTACATGGACATTCTAATTGCTTTGCTAGGACGTGCATTATACTTCAAATTTAAAAGTCTATGCGAATCGGTGGATGAAAGTTTGGTAGAGGCATTGCGAGAAAAATCAAGAGTCACTGAAAACCCCAAAACACGTCAAATTCCTGGTAAGCTCGGTTTACTACTGTAAAATGTGCAGAGATATTTGATTAGGTAATTTAGCTGTATTTGGAATGTCTCTTCAGATGGACAAGGATGGATTCAGATGACAAAGGATCATCGCGCACTGTGTGATCTTATGCAAGCATTTGAAATTTTTTTGTCACCACTCATCTTTATATCTTACATGGTTAATATCTACTATATTTGCATGCAGGTACGACAAATCCTGACATTTTAATTTTAGGCAATGATATTTGTAAAACATATACGGGTATCTAAAATGCATATAATGAGTAATTGCTTTCATTGTATAATCCATTAATACACAGCTATTAGATGGCCTGACGGTAGACCTTCAGACTAACACATGGATTGATGCAGTCAATAAACCATGGAGTTTTCTCCATCTTGTAATGAGAATATACGTAGTGTCTATCTGTTGTGCGAGGGTTAACACGTACGCCCACCAAATCAGAAATCTTATTCATGACTGTCCTGCCGAATGCTACAACCATGACGTATGATACAGTTTCAAATCTACCAATATAAGTATTATTGTAATTATTATTAACGTTTGTTGTCTCAGTGGAATCATGAAATAAAATATAATGATACTTCATGTCAGATTTCACGGTTGGACAAGAGGGTGTCTGGAGGTCGTGAAATCGGACTGACAGGCCTAGGCTGCTTCACCGTAACAAACCCTTTTATTTTGGCCTTCATTGGAGTAATTTTCACTTTTGAAATTGTCTTGCTTCAAGTAATTCCTGACTCACAGACGGGAGGAGGACAGAAATGCTGTTGCAAACAAAAGATACTATGAGTTATCAAATAATTACTAAGTGTTGGTATTACAATAATGTTTCGTCCAAATATTTGCAATTAATCTCACTGCTTCTACTTGCGATTGTAAAATATATTATTCTTTATATAAACAGTCGTTTGTTAAGTTGAATAATTTTATAATGAAAATATTACTCCCGCGCTCATTACTAAATATAGCCCAGACATGGTTAAACTGTATTTCGGTAGATTTACTATTCTATGGAAAATTAATCACAGTGCAGAATAATTACACAGTGTTCCGCGTCTCCGATCATTCCAGCGCACAACGATTTGATGGGGCAAATGAACTAGATTACGACTTTTATCCAAGACACGTTCAATATTTTTAATTAGGCGATTCCTGGTCATTGCACCGTTATCTGGAATTTTATCACGGAACTACATACAAGTGAGTAAGTGTGACTATTGTAAAAATTTATGTTCATGCTTTAGTGTGAATTGTGTATACCTATGAGAATTATGATTACCTATACACTAACCCCTTTAGTATCACTTTCACTAATAAATGGGGGAATCATTATATGTTGCTTGTTTTCGATTTACGGCTATATTTTTCCTACAACTTGTGCAGCTTATGCTTATGGCGGATTTTATATATTACATATAAATAGACAAGCAGACATTAGAGACATAAATATATGCTGGAGAAATATTTTAATACAATCATTTCCTGTACCATCCATGTGTGCTTTATATCCAGATATTCGTATTACTTCTTCCCTGAGATTCGTAAGATGTTTGGCTTATTCATCTCCTGTGTGGGTGGTGTGGTATTACCGTTGGTGGTATTGATTACCTTTCACCTTCCACATAATCACCTCAAGACACGTGTGAGGTGATGTTGCTTTCTGTCACTATTATGGCGTCTGCATGTGACAATGGCATTTTGCATTTGAAATATTTTCAGGAATTTAACAAGTTGTACTGTAATCATACATTCAATTTCATTGTAATTAAAGTTTAAAATAGCAACTATATACAGTTGCGCAAAAAGTACATTCAAACGTGTTGTTTCATATGTTGTATTCAAAGGCTGCAATGAACAATTTGGTGTCTCAAAAAATGCGTTGAATTTGGAAATATACTACCGCAACTCTCACTACGAATACGATTCATCTCACATTTTAGGAATAAGAATATAAAATCGTAATCGCTTTATTGGATAATGCAAGTGAGAGCTTATCAAAGTCTCAAGCTGTGAAAAAGATAACAGTCAATGGCTAATTTTTCCACGGCGAAGGTGCAACACGCAACGCCCGTCGTAAATAAAATAGATATTAGTAATCAAGGAAAACAATATGCGCAAATAGGAAGCAATACATTACTGTGGAATTTTTATGCAATTTTGTTCCAAACTATAATGAATTGTGTATTAGGAAGCCTTTTCTTCGACAGCTAAAACCAACGTACATATACCTATAGGTACTATTGCTATTTTATTCTGTGTTGTAATTTACCAACGTATCTTTTGTAGTCCATTGCCAATGTCACGCTAACCCACGAAACTTACGCCATCCTACACTTTTCTTTTTAGGGTGTGTCCGTTATTCTACATGCTTAAACATGCTCAAGACCAATTCAGACTCACAGACAATGATTGAATTACAAATAGTATATACGTACATTACAAAATTCTACTTCCTTTCTTTAATGGAATGCAAATACATGAGAAACTTTAAATATTGAAGAGCCGTATAAAAATAATGTATTTGTTGTGGTGAGAAATGCGCCTTTAAACATGCATATCAACAAACTATTGAAGTATTTAACTTGCATTGCTTATCGGCACAAAGGCATAAGGGAAATAACAATTGTGCCCACGTGCCCATTATCCGATCTAATAATAATAATAATGACACTTTTATTCATTTAATTCTTTCTTTGTCACAAACTGGTAGAGAACGCCCTACTAAGTAGGCAATTATTGTTCTCTAAAGTTACACAAAACAAAAATTACAATTAGTGAAACCGTAAAACACAGTATAATCTGAACACAATTAACATTTATAAACGCAAGTAACCACAACTAATTATCAGTAGTAAATTAGTTAACTAATAATATTTATGACAAAGTTAACATGACGTTTTTTAATTTCATTTTAAACTTTTTGAATGTTTCACAACACTTCAACTCGACGGGTAATTCATTCCAGAGTTTTACAACCCTGTACTCAAACACGCGCTTTCCTATCTCAAGTCTCGGAAAGAACGCCGACCTATAATCACCGTTCCTTCTAACATTATAGCTGTGCACATTGCTTATCATCTGAAAATTGTCATTAAAATAAGGCACATCACCTTTCTTTACAATCTTATACATTAGACACAAACACCTAAAATCAGAGAGTTTTTTCGGAAATAACCATTTCAGTGAATTTTTTATTTTATCCGCTATCGGGTCAAATTTTCTAACCTTTAAAATCAACCTTCCGAGTGTACGTGTAATTCTTTCAAGAATCATGAGATATTTGTTTGCACAAGTACCATATACTGCAATCATGTACCCCATTATTGATGAGACAAGTGCTTCACCAACCTGCTTTAACTGCAATGTAGTTAAATGGTCCCTAATCATATACAATGAACGTATGCGTATGTAGCACATCTTTGCCACCTTGTCGATATGTAGGTTCCAGGTCAAACTCCTGTCAAATGTGACTCCGAGACATTTCAATGAAATCGAGTTAGGAACTACCGTGCCATTTAAATTAAAACAAAAATCATTTAGACTTGATACTTTCCTTTTCGAACTCAGTGTTATCATTTTGGTTTTATCAGAGTTTAGACACAGCTTATTGTCCTTGAAATACTCACAAACCATATACATATCAGACTCTATCGAACTCTGAAGAAGATCTAAAGAGTTGTGTGACCCGAAAAATATAAAATTTGAGTCATCAACAAACATTACACCATACCCTTTGTCAACCACTGAGGGAAGGTCATTCACAAATAACGCAAACAAGATTGGGCCTAACACACTGCCGGCGGGAATGCCTAGTAACGCGTCTCGACAATCTGACCTTCGACCATTAACTTCTACGAACTGCTTTCTTTCCCCTAAATAGCTACGCAACCAATGATCTGAAATTTTGTATTTGTCTTTAAGTTTGGTAAGCAATAACTCTCTATGTACGGAGTCGAACGCCTTTCTGAGGTCAATCGAAATCAGTACGGCAATTAAACCCTTGTCTATATTCTTCATAACTAAATCAGTGACAGCTAAGATTGCATGTTCTGTCGAATGCCCCTTTCTGCACCCAAACTGTGAATTGGCAATGAAACTTCTGTCTATAAGATATTTCACCAACTTGTCATAGAAAATCTTCTCCATTATCATAAGCAGATTCGATTGGATTGAGATTGGCCGAAAATCTTGTGGTAACTTTGCATTATCAATTTTTGGAATTGGTACTATACGGGATATTTTTAAAGACTGTGGTATAATTCCAGTGTTAAAACAAGCTTGGCACAAATTCAGTATGGACATATGCACAGCAGGCAAAGGCAACAATTTGTCGAGAAAATATTTAGAAACTCCTGTTGTATCAAGTGACTTTGACGTTTTTCGCCTCAAATGTTTCCACGCACTAAAGAGATTGCAATGACTGACGGTGTCCACTCGAAACTCTTCTTCAGTTTGTTTTACCGCACTACCCGCCTGGAGACTGTTCTGAACTTTACTGCCCGGTGGAAATCCCATCTCACAATAGTACTTATTTAACTCGTTAAGGTCTATATTAGCCGGCATTGAAGACGATCTCTTAAAGTTTATGCTCATAAAATTTTTTATCGTATCCCAGATATTTGATTTTTTTACTTGTCCTTGAACGAAATTTGTCAGGTCACATTTTAGGGATTCCCTAATCAAATTATTATACCATCGCATTTTCTCTCTGTGAAAATCAAAACGTGATTCTTTCCACTTTCTATAATGATAGAGTCGAACAGTGATAAGTCGTTTTGTTTTATGAGACGCGTACTCAGAGGGTAGACCTTCAGTAAAACGCTTTTCAATGGCTGGAACATGACTAATTGACTCTCCTAACGTTCCAATTACTTGACGACAAATTGATACAGGATCTGTAGCGTTAATATTTTCTAGGGAATTTCTACAAAGGGTACTGATTGCTTCCCAATTTGCGAGAGAATAATCATGGAAACGGAACTTTCTAACATTTTTATGCGCTGATAACTTAACTGTACACGACACCAAACTGTGATCTGAGCAACTATTATCTGACACTCCACATTCTAAAAGGTCCTCTGAATTACAGTTAGCAACAAAAATAAGATCAATCAAATTGCTCTTCCTTGTCGGCTCGGATACAATTTGTCTAAATCCATGTCTCTTTGCCACCACCTCTAAACGCTTGGTATTTAAATCTTTGGATAAAAAATTAATGTTGAAATCGCCCAGTATAAAACATTTTTTCCCGCTTCTGGCAAGAAATTCGAAACACCTGCCAATATTAAAGATATCGTTTGAGATGTGTGACGTTCTGTACAAACATAGAACTATGAATGATTTATTATACGACACCTGAACTGAGGCTGCTATTAACTCTAATGAAGTTGGTAGTTTCCAGTCATCTTTTGGAACGTTAATTAAATTTGACCTGTAACTGTTTCTCAGTAAAATACCTACGCCACCCCCACGATCTAATCTGTCACACCTTAAAAATTTGTACCCTGTAGGCAGAGGGCAAACATCACTATCATTTAACCACGTCTCAGATATACATAAAATATCATATTTATACATTTGACACAACCCGCTTATTATGTTATATTTGTTTCTATAGGAACGCACATTTTGGTGTGCAAGTAGTATTTTACCCGCACGCTTGCAAGACCTTCATAAAATTTCCCCGTTTTCTGTTTCCATGTCTCCGTCAACGGAACTATAGTCGTTGTTCTCCATTGCCGTATTTATGTGGTCATTCTGAGTGAAGGCGAGTCGTTTTGCAGGCGGATCGTCCTCAGGGTGTTCTTCACATTCTTCATCATCCAAGGAGCGTTTCTCTGCGTCTAGACGCCTTTGCGGTCGGGCGTCTCAGAGTTAACTCAAACTATATCACTTTTGTTGGACGTTTGAATGGCGTTTATGATTACTCTTTACCATAATAATATGGAGCTACTGTCATGCGATGACTATGAAAGTACCGGTGAAAGTGTAAATCCAACGGGCGTTCGGTTTTTTCATTTGCTGCGCTGTCGGTTTGAAAGCAAAGGAATGGTTTATTATATCACGATGATTGATCGTGGACATATGTAATCCACGAACGAACATTTTCTTATCTTCTACAATATAATTACTCATAGTATGCAATAATAGTGTTAGGTAAGGTAAATTGGAGTTTTTCAATATGGTTGCCTTTTATATTTTTCTACAAATGTATCGTCAAATATGATACATAATTTTTGATATTGTAAACCTTGCTTTAATAACGCCACATGCCAAGAAAGACAATATATTATTCCATTCTATAGAGGCGATGGTTATTTGGCGTCGTTCCTGAATTATTAAATTGTTTATCACTTTCATCTACTCACTTGAGAGAAAAGTAATACCACGAAAAAATACTTGTTTTATTGTGCAAAGAATGTACTAACTAAAGATACTAACAATTGTGATTGGTGATAAAGTTAGATGGTCGTATGTTGCGATCACCAGATTCGTTATTTTAAGCAAATAATTGTTTTACATTAGTATAGAAATTTTGCGGGTATATCCTGTCTGACAGTACGTAAGAACATTTCTTACAAAAGATGGACGTCAATAGAAGCAAATAATATTAAGTTCAATGCAGGTATAGCAAAAGAGGGAAATAACAGCACGATGATAACTTCTCAAAAAATAGAGATTGCTTTCATTGAAAATTATTAGAAAGGTAATTTTATAATACCACTAAAGTATATACCTGTCAAAGTGACTACCACTTGCTTATCAAGGTGTAAGCAATCTTGTTTACACCAATGTAAGTTTTCGTCAAGCTTAAAATCATAGCACTTATCCCCAGGAGAAAGTTTCTACTTTCATGCGTAATATTGCCGAAAGTCTTTTGCACACAACCGAAATCCATGTAGCTTGATTTTCTCATCATCATCGTACGAGTAAAAATCAATATTTGCATAAGCTATAAAACTCATTAAAAAAGTTCGTAGGTTTTAGAGCAAACAAGCTAGTTGTGAGGAGTTAAAAATGATTGTGCAGAATTGCCCCCCAAATTCACATGTTATAATTATGGAAAATTCGTCAAGCTACGGGAAAATCACATCCGAGGCAAATAATAAAAAGTCAAAATACAACAACTACCATAAAGCACCCTTTTATATAAGTAATGATGTAGACTCTGAAGATCAAACCAAGGTGTACTGGTACGAATCTTCAGATTGTTCTCAACAAGAGGAAGATGAAAACTTCTTCAAAAGTATCAAAGGCTTCCTGATACTCGGCAAAGTTCTTGGAGTGTTACCTTTCTCAGGAATTTTCGGAAGCTCATGGAAGGAACTTTCATTGCGGTTTGTTCGACAAAAACAGTGTTTCTAATTTATATTTTGGCAGTTCTAAACCACATTATTGATTTTATAGGAGGAAAAGTATAACTGCGGCCGTAAGCTATGGAATAACTGCCGTTTTAATTTTTAACGCCATAATTGGCATTATTCAATCGATGAGGGCACCGAAACGGAATGCACTTGAAATTGCAGAGTCCATTCGCTCCACATTGTACTTTGTGTGGGGATGCTTAATGTAATAATTTTTGTAGCAATTACAGAGACTTTTTAACTATCTCTAATGTACTTGAGGTTATTTTATTGACTTACAGATACATTTATTTCATATGGCGAGGTAACGAATTCCTAAAAATCTTCCGAGTCTGGAGTTCTATTCAAGTAGCATATTCAAGAAGGGATGTGAACCTTCGAAGAGATATCTTTCTGATTACTGCTGTCATACTCACTTCTGCTATACTCGAAAATGCTGTGCTTCATTTGGAATATTTCAAGGGCCTTGACACAATTAGTGGTCAGCTTTCCTTCATAAATAACAATGATTGGTCAACTTGTTACTCATTTGTCACTAAATATCATCGTACAAACATTATTTTGTATTTTTTATTTGCCAGGAGAGAAGTTCAAGGATCAAAATGTCAACATGACCGATTTAGAGACTTACTACTGGCGTGCTCATTATCAATGGGCAAATCTTATCGAGTACAATTGGTTTCTGGCGGTGCTGGGTTTTATCCAGCATAAATGGATCCTATACTCTTGGAACTATATGGATATTGTAGTTGCAGTATTTGGAAGGGCGATGTATTTTAGATTCAAGTCGCTGCATGACGAAGCTGAAAAGACACTTTTGGGGCCAGAAGAAATAAGACTGAATAATTCGAAAAAGGGCATTTCAAACGGTATACAAGATAGGACACCTATTGGGGCATTAAGATACGGACTGTGAAAAAGGAATGTATCCACGTTTGATTATTTCCTAATTTTTGTAGATAATTCTGCCTGGGTGCAAGTTGTCAACGATCATCAAAATCTCTGTAGATTACTGGAAGTTTTGGAAAGTTTCTTTTCTCCTGTTGTTTTTGCATCATACGCAATTAACATGTTCTACATATGCTTGCAGGTACACTCATATACCTACTTATGTGTATACATGCTAATTCCTAATGTATGTTGTATTCAAGTTGGATGTTTCCTTTAAACGGTTGTATGCTGTTTTTTCAGCTATTAGATGGACTCACTAATGAGATTACAAATCACAGCATCGTGCACTCCATTTACGCTCCATGGTCTTTTCTCCATCTCATCATGAGAGCTTTCATTGTATCTATTTGCTGTGCCCGTATAAATGTATATGCCCACAAGATACGGAATATATTTCAGGAATGTCCTATAGAGCATTACACAAAAGAGGTGAGCCGTCCGTGAAGGCATTCCCCAACGTTTGTGTATTTTCGGAAAAATGGAAGTGAGTTCATGACATAGATAATGTTGATGTGTAGGTGTCTCGGGTGGACAAAAGAGTCAGCGCAGGCCCAGAAATTGGACTAACAGGCCTTGGGTGTTTCACAGTGACGAAGCCATTTATTTTGAAGATGCTGAGCGTGGTATTTACATTTGAGATTGTATTACTTCAATGTGTTCCCACCACCACCGTGCCCACCCTAGCTTCAAAGAAATGTTAATATTGAAATAAGGATGGATAACAAATATTAATAATTTAATATGTAACATTAAAATACATGTTAATATGCGATAAAAATACAGAATTTGTCATCATATTTTATGCCTGTACACTACATGTACTTTTTTACAAATTAAAATTTCAATTGTTGTTGTTATTGTGTTAATAAAAAATCCAGACATTGAAGTGCAAAACGTTCAATCTTGATGTCAGCAAACTTGCGGTTATATTATATACTATTTGTTGAAGGCACACATTTCTATTTATGGTCGTTAGTGCAAAATATTTACTATTTGCGAAACATATTTATGTTACATTTTCACATTTGGAAAGGCAAACAAATGCTTGGACAGCTGCCAATTAAGATTTTTGTATTAACATCAACTTTTTGACAATAATGATACATATATCTGATATCTGTAGTTGTAGTACGCTCATAAACCCGTTACCTCTAGCAGGTGTGCCGGCCAGTCTTAGTTCCTATAAGCTGTCCGTATATATAATTATCGGTTTGTCATCCGATTTATATATTTTTAGGGGGTAGCCTATCAACATATTTAAGTAATGGATGATTATAGTCCTTGTCGACATTTCTCTAGCAGTTTGTCTTACGAACCATTAAAATTCCATAAAAAGGTACAGAGTTGAAGGCCAATCTCTGTTATATGTATCTTGGGATTTTTATCGGAAGTAGGAAAGGAAAAATGGATAATGGATTAACCTCCGTCGAGGGACAGCTACCATTGTTATCACCAGCTTTAAACGAAATTAATCCAAGTGTAACCTCCATATAAAATTTATTTATTTCGATTACAGAAAGTCTGCTAAGAAAGAAAGTTTCAGAACAAATATGAAGATCAGTTCTTTTTTCTTTTGGAAGGTCAAGGAAGCGTCAATAAATATATCCGCGAAAAGAACAACCGTAACTTCTGTTATTCCACAAAAAATAGAAGTTTCAGCAAAACTATGTACATCAAAGGAAAATTCATTGCCTCGCACAACAGTGGGGAATACAATTGGACACGGATCACTTAAATATGAGGCATTTCATATAGTTGTGGGTAAGGAGGGCATGGAACAACCAGAAGATCTATTCAAAAGTCTAAAGTTTTTCTTAATTGTTGGCCGCTTTCTCGGAATCCTTCCATTTTCTGGAGTTTTCAGCAAGTCGTACACGCAGCTTTACTTTTAGTAATGCCCAAACCATAAACTAAAACTAAAAATTTTAAATTTTACAATTTAAAGATGAGTGAATATATTTACTGACGCTATAGGATATTTTTCATTGTTTCATATAGCCCCAAAAGTCCAGCTGCAATAATATCCATCAGCATACTTACGGTACTAACAATCAATCTTATTCTTGGACTAATTGACGCGATGCGTCAGCCGAAACGAAATGCTTACGAAATCGCCAAGTCGGCTAGGGCAATTATTCAATTTCTTTGGTCATGGCTTCTGTAAGTGATAAAATGCACCCAATTGTAAGCCACGCTTTCATTTTGAATTTTGATGCTAAAAAATAATATTTTGATATCATCATATTGCTTTCACTTTATTTCCCTTAATAGATACTTTAACTTCCTTGCCCGTGGAAAGAAATTCCTTGGGTTGTTCTACTACTGGGCTAAAACCACCGTATATTATGGCGTTCCAGACCGTCACTTGAAGAGGGACGCTACCTTGATAACGTTGTTAATTCTAACATCAGCAATTTTAGAAAATGCAATTTTACACTTGGAATATATACCAGCATTAGACTACATTAGTGGTATGATGAGATGGCTATCAACCTACTTTGTTTTTAGATGTAAATGTTATTATGGATTTACTTTATTAATATTTAGGCACCAGATTCCGCAACGAAACCATTGGGAGAAACGTTTTTGAGACTTATTATCGAAGATCACACGACCACTGGTCAAAGATGATCGGATTTCATGAAATCATTGCAGCAATTGTTTTCATTCAGCACAAGTGCATGCTGTACGGGTGCAATTACATGGACATTATGATTGCTGTGTTTTCTCGAGCAATCTACTTCAGATTCAAAATGTTGTATAAATTGACAAATGAGTGCTTAGCCAAACCAATGAGAAAGGGAATAGTATCAAAAAGTGGAAAAAGTAATGAGAATAATTAACATTAAACTGACCATAATATCTATTTAATCTGAAAGAGAATTGAATTATCATTTTGCAGATAGCAATGCTTGGACACAAATGGCTCATGATCACAAAAAACTCTGTGATTTACTTCATGAAATGGAAACTTTCTTTTCTCCATTAATTTTTGGATCTTATGCTGTCAATATATTTTACATTTGCGTCCAGGTAAAATCCTTGTAACTTTAACGGTTATATTTATATCCTTACAATGTTTGTTCAATGTTGCTTGTACTATTGATGTTTAGCTACTTGATGGATTAACGGTCGACATATCAGCAAAAAGTTTAGTACATTCGATTTATGCACCGTGGTCCTTTCTCCACATCATTATGCGGATATATATCATTTCCATCTGCGCAGCACGCATTAATTCGTATGCACATCAAATTCGGAGTGTTTTGCAAGAATGTCCCATTGACCAGTATAATGCTGAGGTTCAAGATTTAAATTCAATCAAAAAGTGACAGCAGCATTATTTAATCGTGCAGAAAAATTATATTAATATTTTTGTAATTGAATTACTGTAGATTTCTAGACTGGACAAGAAGGTCACCACTGGACCGGAAATTGGATTTACTGGCCTTGGATGCTACGTCGTAACAAAGCCATTTATACTAAAGATTATCAGTGTGGTTTTTACCTTTGAGATTGTGCTGCTACAGGGAGCTCCTTCCTCTGCTGCTGGAACTGATTGTTGAGTAGTTAAAGTTCTATGGTTAATATTTCATCAAAACTAAAAATAGATTTTATTTTAAATATTAAATATGATATTATAAATTAAACCTCCTTGATATTATACATACATAATTTATAATACTAGCATAATGCCTATACATTATATTCCCACGTGTTTGTAATAATAAAGAGCAGATTATTCTGACGCGATTGTCGCCAACTTATTTTTAACCTCCTTACAGCCTTTTGAAGGGCACATCAACATGTCCGCATTTTCTAGCTATCTTCTTTCGTTGAGGTAATTAACTTTCAAATAGACACATACCTTCCATTTACAGTATGTCAACATAGTTTGTAGCCATCCTCATTTTTCGTGGGAGAGGAAAACACACCTTCCTCGTTTGATTGGTCACAGTTTGTGGACAATCCGCTTTTATTATCGCGTCAATACTCTATGAATTGATTAATGCCCAACAATAGAGAAAAACGTCATTGTAAACTAAATTACATAAAAAATATATTGATAGGCATTATACGAATAATACGACATATCATGTATAATATCGTCGAATCGATTTCAAATATGACGCGTGTTCTGACAAACAATACATAATCATTATATTCAAGTTATTGATAGACACTGATTACGAACAAAGTGTACTTTTATCCAAAAATGGTGGACATTATATTTGTAAAGAATACTATAAAAACAGAATCCCCATTTATACCTATTTAATCAATATTTGTTTAAGTAAGGCAATGTCAACAGGATTATAATGATTAGAAGGAGAGCGGAATTCTTGCGTATAACAAAAGGTGGATGTTATTTCGTAAACAATTTTTGGAGGACGGCATGACATTATGTTTTTAAGAGTTTCTTCTATTGATATTGATATGATCTAGGCATTATGGAGAAAATGGATTTTTCCCACTGTTATGTCATGTACCTATTTTGCAATGTGACAGTATAATATCCATGAAAGGCATACGCAAGTTGATGTATGAAAAGTATTAACTGGACATTTGAAATTTTACAGAGAAAATACTATTTGTACATTCACAACCGACGTAGCCTTTCTTTGGCTGAATTTTATAATGAGACATAATAAATTATCACAATTTTATGTTCAATAGTTTCAAAAAGTATAAGTGATTAATAAAATAGTCCAAGCACAGTAAGATTCTTTCATATGGACCGGCTTGGTTACGATTTCCGACAAAGTTTGTCAAAGAACGACAATTCTTTGGGTTTGAAATCGTTCCAGCTTGTTCTAAAGAAATCTCAAGAAGAGCAGTGCAATGACCTGTTCAAGTCGATTAGGGAAGTTCTCATTGTTGGTCGGATTTTGGGTGTGATCCCTTTGTCTGGAGTTTTCAAGCACTCCTTCACACAATTGTCGTTGAGGTATGAAATAGTATTCACATAAATATCATCGTCTAATTTCTATAATAAGCAATTCAAATGTTAATTCAAAGTTTGTTTGGTTTTAGGCGAAAAGGTTTTGCTATCTTTGTATCCATCTTTATTACATTTATTCTAACAATAAACCTCATTCTAGCCTTGATTCAGTGGATCCGTGCACCTAAGCGGAATGCTTTGCAAATTGCACAATCAATTCACAGTACTGCTCAGTATTGCTGGGGATGGATCATGTATGCATTTCAAGCCAACAAATTGCACAAACCAAATTCAAAATACTCTATGAAATAAAATCTTTAAATTCATATAAATTATACATACTTTCAGATACATAACGTTCATTTTCCGTGCGGGAAGTTTTTTAGAGCTATTTAAATCATGGACAAAAGCTTCGTCCAACGTATTTTACTCCATTGAGGATAGAACACTTCGCCGTGATAGCATTTTCATTTGCGCTTTAATTCTCACATCATGCATTCTCGAAAATGCGGTGTTGCATTTGGAATACTTTAAGGAACTCGATTATATTAGTGGTAATTGAACTGTGCACGTACATTTACAAGCAGGTAAAGGAAGAAAAGAACTAAATTTTTCATTACTTGATTTGATTTTAAAGATGCCGACAAACGATTCAGTAATGTTACTAGACAAAATCAGACAACATTGGAAACATATTATTGGAGATCAAACAGCCACTGGGGCGACATTCTAGGGTACAATGGCTTTTTTGCTCTGCTTGCGTTTATACAACACAAATGGATGCTGTATACATGGAATTACCTGGACGTTCTCCTGGCCGTTTTCGGACGAGCTATGTATTTTAAGTTTAAAATGTTGTATGAACTAAGCAATGAGCATTTGGCGACATCAATGAAAGAGGAAGGAGTCGAACACCCTAAAATTACTAAAGGATCAAGTGAGAACAATATTTCTATGCAAAGTCGGTCTATTAGAGGGGATTAGAGCTAGTCAAATGACTATAGTTTAATCACTTTTCAGATAAAATTGCATGGATGCAGATAGTAACTGACCACAAACACCTTTATGAATTACTAAATGACTTGGAAAATTTTCTCTCTCCATTGATATTTGGATCATATGCGGTTAATACTTACTACATTTGTATACAGGTACATGAATTTAGGCAGTTACAAAGCATTTCAAGTTCAATGATTGTAAGTATTTAAAAATAAACTAACGTCCCTGATATCTTGTGACATTGGTTATAGTTGCTGATTGGACTTTCACCAGATATTTTGGTGACAAGTCCTGTCCAAATGATATACGGGCCTTGGAGTTTTCTCCACATGGCTATGAGGATATTTCTGGTGTCAATCTGCGTTGCAAGAATAAACCAGTATGCTCACCAAATTCAAAAGGTTTTAGGGGACTGCCCAATAGAGTTCTACAAAGGCGAGGTACAATAGTAAAAACGACAGCTTTATTTATCAAAAGTTTTCCACAAATGTAAAAAATACTATATTCAAAGTTTCATGATTTGTTTTTCTGACCCTTTTGGGGCGTTTTGGGAAATAGATAGCACGAGTTGACAAAAGGATTACTTCTGGACCTCAGATCGGCTTGACAGGAATGGGCTGCTTTGTTGTCACAAAGCCATTCATTTTGAATATTATAAGTGTAATTTTCACCTTTGAAATTGTATTACTTCAAGGGGTATCATCAGGACCGTCGACATCAACTGTAAGTACTGGCAGTGCAAATGGACAAAATCATTGTCCAACGAACTGAAAACTAGTTTAAGTAAGTGTGATGTAATGGAACTATATTATGATATTGTAGTGTGTGGAATAATATATATCATGTTTCATGAATCATTCAACAGAAACTACGCAGTAGCTGTATGTCAGTAACTTCTTGCAAATTTTCATTGTCACTGTCATCACTTGAAAGTCGCTGTAACTTGTGTATCCAGTGAATGAATTGTAGCAACGACATTGTACATTATGACAGTGTAAAATTGTTGTTATTGTTGTGTGTAGAAAGTCATTTATTTACGCAACAATAAACCACGCCACGTGTGCTTTTTTATCTATTTATCAGTTTCACTACTATAAATAATTGTAAGGAATACGAGCGACAAACCGTTATATTCCTAGAATGACTTCATATAATACTAGCGTTAACAAAAATGTAGACAACCAAACAAACGTGTTTACAACTAATTCAAGGTTCCTACCAATTCTACATATATTATGACGCGCTTTATTCTCATTTATCATGTCAACAGCATCAACAACCTTAGCAAGTTAAAATCTTAAACCCTCATGTTCCTGTGATATGCCATTGTTAAGCTAAATATTCCACTGGCACGGACAACCAAGTCTGACAGGCACAAAAGTCAAAATAATCACTTGTTTGATTTTTTGCAATACAATAAAAAATAAAGATAATTTTGATTTTAACACTTGCCAAAATTTTGACTGCCAAAATATATTTTGTCAAGTTCAAATGTAATTTGCATGAAAATGCATAAAGTCTATTGTTATGCTGCAATTTTGGGTGATTTGGGACTTCTGTGACGGCGAGAGTGTAGTTACTTTTGCAGTTCTACAATACAAGTTTTCCTATGCGTCTGCAAAACTGGAAACAAACCAAAGGATCGAGATGCAGAATTTATTTACTATTCACGAGCATTCCAAGTCTAAAGTAAAGCCTAGGACTTTCATTGAAGGTTTAGTACATTTTTACGTACCTCCCGAGAAACAATACGCACTCACAAAAGATGATTTGTACCGTTGCATTCGAATCTTACTCTGCTTCGGAAGAATTATTGGCATTGTTCCTATTTCTGGTCTGTTCAACGGTAGCCTGACATTTGCTAATTTCAGGTAAGTCATAATTTTGAAAATATTTTGTAGAAGGTGGCCTGTAAATCTAGGTACGCTTGTAATTTCATAGGACTCGGAGTCTGGCAAGCATCACATCAGTTGTACTGATTTCCATTCTCTTATTCAACGATGGAATTGCGTTGATTGCTTTCTTCGCTACACCTGCTCATGATGCCAATCAAATTGCCAAGAATATTGGGGGATTCGTTTGCTACTCTATAGGGCTATATGTGTACTCAAAAATTCTTGTATTCAGCTACAGATTGAATGTTGAAAATTCTCAAGTTAATACTGGGAACCTTTTTTGTTGGCAGATACATATTCATGTACCGTAATTCTGGAAAGCTGATCGAGTGCTTTCACCGGTGGAGGGAATTGAAAACGGCTTTTTATCAAGAAGACACTAAATTGTTTCGCAGTGTAACTCTTCTTTCGGGATTCATCTTCACGTCCGCCATTTTGGAAAATTTGGTTTCACACTGGAAGCATTTTAAGGTTGCCTTTTCCAGCAATCTGTCTGAAAGCTCTTCAGCACAGCAGTACTCATCAGTTTGGGAAAAGTATTACGTAGAATCCCACGGCCAGTATTTACAAATTATTCCATATAATATAGTGATGGCAGTTACAGTATTTCTGTGTAACAAGTGGGCAGTTTACGCTTGGAATTTTGGCGATATTCTCATTTCTGTGATTGCACGGGCCACATATAAAAGATTTCAATTGCAATTGGTGGACTTGAAAGAAAAAATGGAAGCACATACAGCATTGACACTGGGTAATGCTGACAACTGATAATGATTTGGTATTAATCTTTACATTTAATGTCATTGTTATAATTTATAAGGGAGTTTCGCTTCATGAATTTCAGACGGGGCAATATGGAATCAAGCTGTCAAAGATCACGAATATCTTATAGACCTTTTGAATGAGTTCAGGAGCTTGCTGTCTCCATTAATTTTTGCTTGTGCAGCAACAAATATTTACTTCATTTGCATAACTGTAAGTCTATCTGATCACATATTTTAGCATTATCTAACAATATTAAGAAACCTATTTCTTGTCTTAATAGCTCAACTCCTTCTTGGTTCCCACTGACCAAGACGTTGTTAACAATGTGTATGCCGCGTGGGCATTTGTTCATCTTCTTATGAGAACTTTCATAACAATCTTGTGCTGTGCTAAGGTGAATGAGCACGTTCACAAAATTGAGGCCCTTTTCTCAAAATGTCCAGTGTCTGTACTAACCAAAGAAGTCGAAAGAGCAGAGCTCAAGCTCAGAACATCATGCATTGGCTTTGGAGGACTGGATTGCTTCACAATTACAAAACCTTTCATACTGTCAGTTTTTAGTGTAATATTTACATTCGAAATTGTACTTTTACAGTCATCCATGCCAGTGGCATCGGCTAACAAACCATCGAAATAATGTTCCCATTTCCCATTAGTACTTCACTCAACTGAACGAAAATAAACTGAACGCATTTTCTGGGAGACAAGACAATACTATGATGCATAATGCATATTGTTTTGGGGACCCTTGACCACAATACGAACTTATACAGAATGTCAATAATGACTAGGCTAGAAGGCTAAGACTCATCAGATGCATACATGCTTGCTTCAGTTCATTGCATAATCTTTTCTGCTCTGCATGTATGCAGGAATGGAGAGTAAACGGGAATGTCCAAATGAGTTATTAAATCAGCTTTATAATATTTATTCAATAATTATATCATGATGCATTGTATACAAATCTCAATTGTGTGAAAACAAGAAAAGAGTCATAAATAAAAATTTTCATCATTGACGTGTGCTCATAACCGTTGTAGTCGTTGTAAACTTGTAAATTGGAGTGGCTGGTGGAAATCTTTCGAAGATCACCCAAAGTTAGATGGTGGGATCATTGCAATGTCCAGAGAATAAAACCAAATCGCCATTGGTGTGGTCCACAATTTGAAAGTAGAATGGATGATCAACCACGAATGGAATGATTTTGGGAGGTGTACGGCGGACAGAACACTTTTTCAGTCGTCCGGAAACAACTACTCGTGTTGCAGCCGCCGCCTTGGCTCCTTCTTCGTTGACCTCAATGAGCGCCTTCTGGACTACACTTGACACCCACAGATCCCATTCATCTTTTTCATCCTCATGGGGTATTCCACTGAAATCTGCTTGGCCTTCCTTAAACAGGAGTCCCATCCCCATCTTTGAAAATATAATATTACAGGCATTAAATAATAATATTTAAATTAAATAATCTCAAGCGGTATCATACTGCATTCTTGTCATTATTACATCTTTCAAAACATCCGTAAGATTTCCGATTGTAGATTCAATTTTGAATCTTGGCAAGCTTAGTTGAACTCTTGTTCTACTGGACCAACTATTCCTTCTGACAATGCTTTTCCCGTCTTCGATAAGCGTTCCGATCTTGTCTTGGATCTTGGCCAATCCATCCACGGCGTCCGGAAGAACAATAATCATGCTCAGGCGATCGCCTTTGTATGGCAAGCACACCGCCGAAGCCTTCAAACTGGCAAGTTTGCGATAGGCGAAGCAGGATTCCTTACGCATCATGTTCACCTTGACCTCCTTCTTGGGTGTCACGTGGAATTTGACCTTCTTTGTGCCACTGACACTGAAGGGGCTTTCCCACAGTCCTTTGAAGTAAATCGCATTCACAAGCACAAGTCGAGTCTCATCGTTGAAAGCTTCTGAAGCACGTAAGAGATTAAAACGAGTTTAGTTAATTGCGCGCAATTTACGACTAATTAATTATGCACGATATGGTTTCCTTACTACTGTCAACCAAGTTCATAATGTTGTTTTTGGTTGAGGATGCAACCCAATTATTAATCGTAGCCGCAGCTTTTGTGCGTCCAGCAGCCGAGGCAAAGTTTAACTGCTCAAAATTTACCATGAAATGGTCCTTCAAACTCTTGACAAAGGAGTTGTCCAATCGGAATCCAGATTGGCAGTAAACCTTGTTTGCAGTTAACAATGTGAACGAGTTTTCACCGCTGGCTTGCTGGAAGCCACTAATTACGGATTTATACGCTGCACCAATAGTATCATTGCTCATGTCCTCATCAAAGCGCAGACCTTCAATGAGTTCGGATCTGGTGTCATCTTCGGCGCCCAGGCCGACCATCCCAAGTGCTGCATGCACGCTGAACGGCGACAATATGACATTTTTCGATGACCAATCAGGGACAAGAGCCTGTATGGTGTGAATGTAAGAAATGAACTCCTTGCTATTGCTTTTACTGGTTTTGGATGCATTACATCAAGATTTTGCCTAATAAGCTAGCTATTATCAAACTACATACCTTATAGAGATGATGCGTAAAGTCATTGTTCGCTAAGCTCAAGATTTTGTTGTCTGACAATTTTTGTTTTTTCGCTTCTTTCGCCATTTTGCTAGCCAAAACTTTGAACTCCTTTTGGGTATCAAAGGTCAACTCACCAGCAGGGTTTTAAATTGAAACGATTGTAACTTTGTAATGGATAACCATACTTTTAGAACTTGTGTCGCTCTCCGACTAGGCTGCAATATTTACAAACAACACATTTGCCACTGTAACGCTGTCGTGGAAGAAAATGGCATTCATGGGCTCAGTTGTACCCAAAGCAAAGGAAGAATCCCCCGCCATAATGAATTAAATATGATTATCCATAGAGCTTTAACCTCTGTTAACATCGCTTCCACTTTAGAACCGCTTGGGCTCAGCCGCGACGACGGAAAAAGGCCTGATGGAATAACATTGATCCCATGGTGTAAAGGTCAAAAACTTGTTTGGGATGCGACATGTGTGGATACTTTGGCTATGTCATATCTCCCGAAGACGAGTGAAAAAGCTGGATCAGCAGCCGAAGTTGCTTGCAAACGGAAACACGAAAAATACACCAGAATCGAATCCTCCTACTATATCTTCAAAGCTTTGGCTTTCGAAACTTTAGGACCATGGGCCGAAGAAACTAAATCATTTATAGACGTCCTGGGAGCTCTACTTATAAGGAGTCAGGAGACCCTCGTGCGAAACATTACCTTCATCAAAGAATTTCTCTAGCCATCCAGCGTGGAAATGCCGCTAGCATCTTAGGAACTTTACCGTTGTCTATTCCCATGGACGAAATATTTATTTTATAACTTTCCAAATTTATTGTTCATGTTTTTGTTCATCTAACCTCATGTTGACAAATAAAGTTCATCTGAAACTTTTCAATGAATTCAGTAAGCAAATTTACAGATTTCTTCAAGCACTCTGGATTTGAGTGGCAGAGCAATACCAAAGATAAATATGCAGTAATTTTCACATTTCCGCTTACCTGCTGCAACTTGCAGTCTGCAAAAATAAAATTGTATCAAGACAAAAACCCTAACGACTATGACATATCTATGCCATGACACTGCTTGTGGTATCACTTATGCATGCTTTGCTTGCGTAACCCGTGATTTACACAAGATGAAAGCTTCAATTCAATGACCTATTAATAGAAAATCCTAGCACCATAATCCACCAAAATTCTTGGTATTTTGTTCACAACCAGAACTGAGCATGTCTACCCAACATGTAGCAACTGTGCCCCATGCAAGTGAGAATTCCGTCGACAACGCTAGCTCACACTGGAGTGTTTCTACAACGAGAAGCATTGCCAAGGGTGGTGCATGTTCCTTAATTAGCGATGGAAGGTACTAACTACTATTGATTATCATACTGCAACTTACTATCATTACCCTTTTGAAAACACCCGTCATTCTCATGATATACTGGGTAATAGTAAGGATACAACGAATGGATGTTTCCCTATGCTTCCTTCTTTCCGCTCAATATTCAGATGGAAAATGGGTCCTTATCCTCCTGCTGACAACTTAAAACTTTTAGATGACTTGAGAGAAAACACTGACCTAATAGTAGACTTCTTTGATGGCTCTTTAACGCTTAAATTAAAGCTATATGCAGAAGAGGTTCATTTTCCAAAAAGCCTGTTTGCAGGCAATATGGAGGTACACTATTCTAAATACGTAATTACAACTACGTACATACTTTTAGAAGTCAATCAAATCAACAACCGATTTTTGTGGTTTAATGATCCATGACAGTTTTGCCAGTATAATGGAAAATATTCCTTACCAACTGCACAAGTGTGGGCTGCAACCTATCTAATGAAATTATGCTGCAAATCGCAATTACCTGCATCCCATTCGAATAATGACGCCAACTCACAAAGAGGTTCTGCGGAATTGACAAATATTAAGGACCTCATAAACTCCGATTCGTTTCGTCGATTGTTTTTATTGCTATATTGGGAAATGGAAGACGCAAAGACAACGGCTCATGAATTTTGCAATCAATTGGCTAAATTTGTCAGTCACTTAAATGACTCTTTCAAAAAACTCCGAGCAGTACTCCTTACATCTTCCAGTAATAAAGCGCTCCCCTTTAAGGCTTCCTCCATATCTACTGATGTCAATATAAAGAAGATTCTAAAAATGAACTCGAAAAGGGGCAAGACTCCTATGGTGCTGGAAGTGAAAACTATCGTACAGCGTAACTTTCCCTTTTCTCTTTCTATTGATACGAGTACCGCTGACGGAAAGGTTGTAACAAAAAACAAGGACTGTTCCAGAGCTTCACCAGAAATACAGAAGGAAATCATTATGGGCCTTTTAAAATCCGTGGTGAAATCGCTAGAAAACTGCAAGTATATTCTGGAATGCTGTACAAATCGAATTGGAAGCAGAGAAATTATCAAAAAGGGCATCGACGGGAGCAAAGATATTACATGCTACACTGCCATAAGTTCTGTGAAAGAACTGGTCAGAGCATTGCTCTCGAGCAGAAATTCCCCCAAGCTTAATGATTTAGAAAAGAAGCAAATATATGGCTGCATTACAATTTTACTTGAAACGTGGAATGAGTTCGTTAGCTGTTCGCAATGGGTCATTGTGAAATTTTACGAACTTTGTGACATGGTCAAACTTTGCTACTTGTTCTCTTTGCAACATATAAGAATGAATATTCCGCAATTGGACAGGGTTCAGCATGACGTGAAGATCAAGTTAGAGTTTCAAAAAAGTAAAAGGACCAGGTCGAAGCAAGACAATCTGAAACATTTCGCGATAGGGGTACTGATTGAAGAATGTAATGAAAACAGCGCTAATATTAGCTCTGTTAATGAATCAAAAGCACTGGCGGAGGTGAACAACCACTTTTACGAACAGTCAATAATATCCACAAGATATCATTTAGCAATTCAAGAATGTCCTCTGGAGTTTCAAAATAATTGTGGAAAGTACACCATTACGCTTAGGTACCTCGACTTATAATCGACATACCTTATGTATATTATATTTAAACGACATAATATTCTAATACAAAGATTTATTCTTCAAGACCTACTCCGGATCTGGAAAGGGTTGATTCTGATATGCTGTTAGACCATGACTTCACAATGGTAAATGCTGGTGAAAGTACTTTGCACAATATAAAATTCTCAGATACCTTTCAACTGAAAACATTTAGGCTCAGAAATAAATAGCAAGCAAAGAATAAACAAGGCAAAGAAAACTCTAGTGTACTTTACTACAGAGTACTAATTATTATACGGATATTCAATGTGTAACTGAAGCGATAAACACCAACTATAGATAATTATTGAATTGTACAGCGTTTATCTTTAATATTTCCATCGTGCATCCATTCCTCTTTCTCGTCACGAAATTCAACTTCCTTTGGTTTGTACTTGTGTCGCTTCTTTTCAACTTCTGCCAGCATTTCAAGCTCAGCTTCCCGTCGAATTACGACTGGTTTCAGAGGTCGTGAAGATACTGCTGCTTTCTTCCGTCGGATAAGACAGAGGCCGCAACAAGCACAACAACAACATACACAACAACATGTATTCCAGGTACAAGTGCCACACTTCGCGCATTCTTGAGTGACCTTATCCACGTCGCCATCCTCTCTTCCTAGGCAGCTGGTAGCATTAAAAGTACAAGTCAGTGATTGAAAATTGATACTGTTGCTGGCCTTAATTTAAGAATCACTGTAGGTTTATTATGTACTGTATTCTTACAATAATCCGCAACAGAAAATATTGATAAACCAACGAAACGCGGTTGACTTGTCCATCAAATCTAGTATTTGCAGTTTTAATACTGCCACATTCCGGTCCACGTAACTTTTCACCCAGTGCAACGTAAACACATCCGACCAATGGTATAATTTTTCTTGTCCTTCAATTGGCGGAATCTTAATAGATTTTATGGCACGTAAAATTGTTGTGGGTGCTGGGTAAATATTGTCCCTCAATACTTTGACCAGTGGCTGACGGAGCACTTCTAACAGCTCAACTTTGAATTTTTTGTAACGAATGTATTTTGCAGTTGCACGACGAAGCGTTCGTAAATGAATGCAGGACATGAGATAAAACTAAAAAAATGTTTTTACTGGTCATTGGCGGTGTATATTTTTTATGGTGATTACTATTACTAATTTGGTAATTTAAATTTCCAGTTCTTTACCCGAAACCTCTCAAACTCCAATGGTTTGTCATCATCCCAGTTGTAGTCACGATACATGTGGTAAATTGTTGGATAATCAAAGTCAAAGAACAGCCCGGTTTTTCGAAATTCCTTTGTCGTGATCCGGTCAGAGCCTGTTTCATTAAAAGTGACCCATATTTTCCAAGCGTGCATGTACAGAAACTCCCTCTCCAAATGATCCTTTTGCGCGACGAGTATGCCACCAAAGAATGCAATTTCAGAGAAGGAAATTTCACCGGTGGCAGACATGTCTATGAGAGCAAATATGGTGTCGGCCTGTGCTCGTTTAATTTTGCCATTGGTGAGAACCTTTAGGAAAGCATAGAATGTGATGCTGTGCATAGAACCAATATTCCGATGGTCGCATACTGACATCAAACTACCAAAAAACGGGATATGATTCACAGACCAAATCATCTTTCCATAATCAAAATGCAGCTGCTTGAAGATGCTGTGGTAATACTTCATCTTAAAAATGTTCACGTCACGAAAATTTCCGATGGTCTACTTTCAGCGAGCGCTATAATCTTTGGTATCCAGTGTTGGCCCTTTCCATCAAGCCATCGAAATTGATTCCCAACTCCAACACTAGATGATCATGTGATATTTCTGCTGGAAGCACTCATATCTCTTTCTATAGAAACTTGTTCCAGTGAGAGAGAGAGAGAGAGAGCAAACCCGAGACGAGACCCTGCAGAGATGTTCACTTTGATCTTTATCACGTTACCCCTCCTTAGCACACATCTACGCATTTCAAAAGTGTTAAGACGTGTGATTGGATATGTGACATTTCCAAATTGTAATACGTATGCTAAATTCTAAAACTTACAGTTTCGATCATGGACACTTTTCAATTTCATTCTTCCAATATGCGACTCGCACCAGTTACAGGCGGCAATCAGTATCCTACGGACGAAAACGATCGGGATGAGTACCGGCCAGGGTTTGGTACAGCGGTCGCTGTCACTCGAAACTCCAATGCAAACGCACAATCTTCCAACGGTAGCTTAAGCAGCATAGACAGTGATCGGTGGAGTCAACGTGGTATAAGCTCAAGAGTAAGCATTAGCGTGGGCGATAATGTACACCAATCCGAAGAGAATGACGATCAAAAAAAGCAATGGTTTGGCCAAGAGAACGTTTTATACTAGTCAACCATAAAACAATTGAACTGTGACATATTCCTAACACTACTTGTTCTCGTTAAATTAATTTTTGCAGTCTATGGCTTTACAAATTATGGGGTAATTGTATTCTTCCTGACATTTTTGGCATTGATGATTATCGCATTGCTGAGAAAATGTTTCACAAGCATCCCATCTCCAAACAAATTTTGGCTAACGTCATTACTTACAATAATGTAATTCGGAACTACATCAGAAATGGATTCCTGGCGGATATCAAACCACTTGCAACTCAAATGTATTTCCCCACTGGGCAGATTGAAGCGGACGGCTTGAGCGTTATCAGTGCAGAAATATGGGCAGCCACATATTTACTGCTGTGTATACATAAAAGGATGCGTGAGGCAGACTTCCATAACATTCGGAGTGCGTACTCAAGTCTGGCGTGGGACTCTGGTCAAGTTTACCGTGAAACTTTGAGATGTCAACAAATATTCCACGAATTTCGTGAACAATTTGCACCGTTCTGGACGGAAATTGAAAAATTAGCGGGAGTTCCTGAAAATATTGACTTTATACCAACAGAAACTACAAATTCTGCTCGTGGCATGTCCCGAAAGTACAGTTCGAAAGGCAGGAAGAACTGCAGTGGAATACAAATTCCACCACCATCCCTCCCCACAATCCGGATTTCTGATGATCTGGTCATGCAAAATAGTCTGGCATTACGCATTATCCCAGAAATGAAGTCGGCGTTAGTACCGTCGGACTCGACAGAAAAGGATTTTAATGAGCTAGAATATGGCAGGCAAATTGAAATAATTAAAGAACTGTTGGCAAAGCCAGCAGAAATTATACTCAATGGCTGCGCTGTTTTAAAACTAGTAGAACTTAGTCTGTTAAATGATGGCACTACGTCGACGTCATCGCCAGTAGATAACATAACATGCACCAGAGCCATGAAGATATTAACAGAAACTCTCAAGCTACTTTACAAGGAGGTGAAGCTAACACCATCCTTACGTTTTGACGTTTGCGAAAACATTCGTGCCACTTCAGAAGATATTCACTCTTTCCTAGCATACACCGATTGGGTTATTAGCAAAATTTCCGAGTTTCATTCAATGTTGAGATTATGCTATAACTTTGCATTGTTATGCTTTGACCTGGATTTACCAAGCTTTGAGAAAGTTTTAATGCAAGAGCAAATGTCGGAAGATGTATTCAAATTTTCGCCACAGTCGGGCATTAGCGCAGATCGTTTGGAAGAGGAACAGCTAGAGTATAAAGTAGCCTCTTTGACCAAATTGATGATGGAGGCGTCTACCTCGCTTTCCTCAATGCACAAACAAGGAGGGATCGACGATAATTTTGAATGGGAGGACTTTTATAAAACTGATTATCATATGGTTTTACAACGGCTGCCTTTGAGACTGGGATTCAATCTGTTGCAATTTTCGTAATTTGAAAACATATTTTATTCAGTTTATATATAATATATTTTGTGTCCTCTCTTGTATAAGTAATATTATGTATGATTTTGAACTGCAGGCCACAACTTGATACCAAATTAGCTATTCAACAACATTTGGGTACGGCAAGCCCTAATTTTTCCACCGAGGAGACTCTAACCGAAGTGCCGAGAAGACTACGGAGTATTTATCGTAAAGAACAACGACAAGAAACGCAATGTAGAGATACATCTGTTTGCTGGAAGGAACAACCTGTACCAGCTTTGGTATGATGTACTATAAATGAATGCTTGATTGACCACTTATGTACAGCATTCGACCCGGTCTTGCAGCAGCAATCAACTTTTAATAAAACTTAAATGTATTCCAAAGCGTATCCGGTATACCTGTATTTTTAATTACATTGATAATCTATGTTCCACCGACCATACTCCTTGTTTTCAAATAATTTTTAGCAACCTGTGAATCTGAACCATTGAACCCTTTCACACTTTTTATTGTAAATATAAAAAGATTAGCAATTTTTTTTACCAAAGCGATGATATCGATACCTTTCACTTTGCTGTCAATAAGATTCTATAATGACAATGACAGAGGGTTGCATATTAATGCGTAAGTAAATAGCTATCATTTCAACTTAGCAGTCAGCACAAATGGGTCACAGAACGATGATCGCGATAGTAAACTAACATGAACGAGTCAACAACGATATATAATAATATGGTATATAGTGATGCCGATATTTTAAATTTTTTTGCTTTCTAAAACTCTTCGTCATTAAGCTGACAATTTTTAATTCAGTGTCTTATAAAAATTGCAAAGATGAGGGCAACGTGAGACATTTGAATGGAAAGTATTTACAAGTGTGTGTGGGCATGATTCTTCGATATGACTGACTAGAGTTTTCATTTATCCGTTATTGGTCGGATTTGTAATCAGTATACATAATTTATGCATTAATGAAAGATTGCTACGCAGTTTATCAATGCCTTGAATATGACGTTTACTACTTATTGTTTCTACATTTTGGAGATTATTCCACCCATTCACGACATGACGCTTCGCTGGGTTGTCTCTTGTGGATCATCGGTAGATCATCAAGTATTTACAAGGTTAAGGAAACGGGCTCGATTCGAAAGCATTGACAGCCCAATGATATAACACGACGGAAAACATTATAAAATCTGAATCAAATGCGTACGTAACAAACTGGGCAAATACTACCTTGATATCATTCTTTATTTATCTTAATGTCGTTTTTACCGTTGGGTTCGCCATATAAACAACTTTTATAACAAAGAATGGGCAAATAATTTAGTCAATCGGTCGTTCCTGTTGATGTTTTGTCGTTTACCTGTAAATTTGATCATTGTGTAATGAGATGTCTTTTATGCAAAGATATTATACGCACAACTCGGATGTGGTCTTTCGAAAACATATTTTTGTACTTATTGTGACAGTCATTAATTTAATTATGTACGTCTTCTAGGCAGGAAACCCGTCTTGTTCGCCAGTAAATGTCAGATATTAGATTTATTAAATAACTGATTGCTCTATTTATGTAAATGTATATTATAAATTGTACTTATACCCTGTCTAATTATCAAATATCTATTGCTAAAAAATACGTCGTAAGCACAAAGGAAAAATTCGCCAGATATATCGCTTTTGTACATGTCAGTACATTACCCCAGTCCAAAGTCCAAATCCCGTAGATGAACTGCTTTGGTTGTAGCTTACCTTACATCACGATGTGTCCTAGCATACCTAAATTGTATAGGTCAATAAGTATGTAAGAACAAGTTGTTACATTTGTCAGATAAGGGAGAATTAAACAGGATATGGCTACTTCCCCTAATAATAAATCAGTTTTAGCAAATCTGTCTACGATTTTGGAAAACATGGTATCGGCGAAACCTGAAACAACCTTCTGAACACTGATAATGAGTCAAGTCGGCCGATTTCCTTGCTGAAAATCAAAAATGATGTACCTCCTTTGTGGAAGATTTAAAAAAATAGGTAGTACTAAATATCAAGACAGAAACACGATCGGACGGACATACGGTATGATAATTCTAAAAGTGTGTCATGCTAAGATGACATCAGCCATTAGGAATAGCCAATAAAAATCATTTATGCATAACAAGTCCAAAAAAGTTTACGGGCTGACGACGAAGATAATTTAATGTACCTAATTCAGTAAGAGTTGGGAAATAAATCTTTATTTTAGCCGTAATTAGCAAAATGTGGCATACTCGCGGCTTTGAATGGGATGCAAAAATTAGTTTATTAGTAAATTGGTCGTGCTTTCGTAAAGTTAAAAGATTTCAGTAAAATTTGCTTACATTTCAAAATGTACCGTGAGGGGCAATTTTTATCCCACTTTCTCTTACTCTTAAAACCAGCAACATTTTATCAGTGCTTGCCATTCATGTGGAACAAAAATACGAGACAAATAGAGGATGCACTCAAAACTGACAGACAGAGACAAGCGTACAAAATGAAATGCAACCTTCATGTGGCATTAACCGTAGTCATTATAATCCAGGTTGTATTGGTAAACACACATAGTCCTTCAACGAAAGCAATGTGCACTTTTACTGTTGGAATGCTTACTCTGACCACTATTGTCGTTAAAGAATATTCCAACAAGGACCGGGAAGCAATTTCTTTGTTGAATCGATTCATTCTCATCTCAAAGGAAATTACAGGTACCTACATCGAAATTGACAGAACACCAGAGCTTTCTATCGACACTTTTCAATTTCTTAATTTTCTAGATTCAATGGACACTTATGAACGCTACAGAAAAATTGCTGTTGACTTGCTAAACCCAGGAACATTTCTCTTTCCACTGTTGTACACTGTCGGAGTGGCATTAAGATCTCCTTGCTTACCTTCAAATTGTGGATTCTGGACACTCCAGGAATGCTCTATGTATGACCTTGAGAGTCCACATAGTGCTGTCATCGCATTCTGCATAAAGGTCTTCTTTGCGGTAATAAACTTTTGGATATGGTCATTTGGAATGCACGCGACTGTTGGGGTTGGATCTGGAGTTGTAATGATTGGAGCCATACACTTCCGGTGTAGGTTAAAGGGGTACCAAAGGTAAAATTGCTTTAATGATGCAGTGGTTATATAAGTTTATAGATAGTTATAAGTGGTAAAATTGATTTTTAACAGGAAAATAATAAGAATCAAGTCAGATCACAGCAACCACGCTTTCAAAGTAACCTTGATCTACCGTCAAATTCAACTTCTCTCTCGACAATATAATCTACTGCATCAGCGGGCCATCATAATAGCAATCATTATAGCAGTTGTGTCCACCCAGTCGATTTGCATATATTCATTGGTGCAATTCCACGAGCGGATGCACTGGATCAACAAAATATTCTTTGGAATGATGGGCTTGGACTGCTTCATGGCTATTGTGATGCTCTGTGGAACACTAGCTGACGTGTACGACGTCTCAGTAAAAGTTCTAAATCAACTCAGGCGACAACACCGTGGATGTAAATGGCTGTATAGATTTCATAGATCATGTCAGGCAATCAAGATGCGGTTTGGAATGACCAATTTCATGGAGAAACTGACGCCTTTAAATTTTGAGAATTTTTCCCTTTGTCAAACTGTAAATATGCTATTGGTAAAAGAATAAGAAATAAAAAAAATAAAAAAAATAAGTACATATTTTAAGTATCTTATTTATCATTCAGGTTTAAAATTCACAGTATTCGTATGTTGTATGCACGCTGGTCTCATCTCCTCAACTTGCGAAACGTGCATTAAAACTATTTGAAGCATCGATAAAAAGTCTTAAGAATTTACAAACGTCTATGGTAAATAGTACGTAAATTAGTGTTCTTTTCCATCGCTTGTTTCTTCATGTGGGGAGAAATGAATCACGGTAAGATCCAGATGAATTTTCAAAAAGTAGCAACACTCCTGAGAAAACTGTAAAAAGTACAAATGAAAGTTTCACACGTTTTCCATGCTCGTTCAAGTTTTAACAGTTCAAATAATGAAATTCAAATCATAAGAACTCACAAATTGGCAATGTGTTAATCCTATTTGCCAATGTGAACTGAGCAGTTCTAAGTAGCGCAGATGCATCATATCCTTTAATGCTAGATATGCAGAGACATCGCATATCGCTTGTCTATCAGAAGCATCATCGTGATCCACAATCATTTTCAGGTACCGTAACTCTAAATATCCCGTTGCAAATTATAATCAATAGAGGAAAACAATAGTATATAAAATACAAGATCTCGCTCCTTACATAATTTATGATGATAATGAATACCTTTCAGATTCCGAATGCTCGTTCCCAATTTGTTTTCATTATACAGTTCCAATTCTAATGCGCCAGCATCTTTTACACTTTTTGCCGATTTTGAAGATTCTATCCAATCAGAAATGGTACTTGTAGGAAGACCAGTAATTCCTTCATCAAAATAGTTTCCTTCCTCAAGGTAAAGTATAAGGTTTTGAATTCTGGGACATGCTGACCACAACATTAACAAAAAGTCGTTGTTTGGATATTGAATCGTGAGCTTATTCAAGTTTGGAAAGGAATACTGAAGGATATGTGCAACATGTGGGTCATGAACACGGTTCCATAATGTGAGCTCATATAAACTGGTGCATCTTTTTGACACGTTCAAACTTTCACATCCGTGAATATCAGCATATCCTAGTAAAAGTAACTTTTTCAGACGGGGGCATTGTCTAGAGTAGTCTACAGGGTGCACCGAAACCACAACACTTTTTGGAAACTTGCTTAACCGAAGTACTTCCAGCTTGGGCATCATGTCAGGAAGCCTCAGTGTAAAAGTCTCGGCTCGTTCATTTTGTTTAGGTCGTTGCGAATAACGGGCACTTCGCTGTTCAAAAATAGTCAACTGCGTGAGCGTATTTCGTTGAGTACTAATGAAATCGTTAAAAATCTCCTCTGCATTCTTCGGAGGCATGTGCACCTCCAAACTTTCCAGTTCTAATCCTTTGCTGCCCATTGCACAGAGGGATTCAATGTGGTTCGGACGCAGTTTTCCGCACTGGAATACTTTGAGCGTTTTGAAGGCACCGGAACTTTCCAATCCGTTTATAACAGAAGTAGCCAGAGGAGAATTCTGTCGCCATAAGTCTGCTTGCTCTGACCAGTCACTGCATACATCCACTTTTAAAATAATCTCGCGTAAATTAGGAAGTGATCCCAAAAATTGTGTCATAAATCGGGAAATTGCGGTACGAATTTCTTGAATTTCAAGCCTCTGTAAATTAACATGTTTAGGCAGCTCCCCATCGGCTAACGATCCGCTTGGTGGGAATAGTTTTCTAAGGAAAACTTCCTCGTGTGATAAGCTGTAAATGTTAAGCTCAAATAAATTCGGTACACGCTGGTAGATTAGCTCCCTAAACTGGTCAATGTTCAGTTGATTGAGGTCAAGTTGCAATTTAAGAATTTTAATTGTTGGCCCAATCACTTGAAACAATGTGGATATGAGATCGTTTTGATAAGAAATGCTTGCAAAGTGAAAGTGTTGGTAAATTGGGCCAGAAAGCCGGAAGTAGTCTGGCAAAGTTTCCCTCGTTGTTGCGGTATGAAGGAAAATGCAACGGAGATAAATGATGGACTTTTTCTTGATATTTGCTTTCAGTGAGCAATTATGCAACCAACTTTTACAAATCAAACGACATTTCAGAAGTTCGTCAACTTCCAGCGATTCAAACACTTTGTTGAGGACCTATATATGATTTAATCAATTGGAGTCAATAGTCATTATTTTAATTGTGAAGTTAAAACAACGAAAATTAGCTATTGTTTTTTAATAATTCCCTTACAACGTCCAGGAGTAGTGGGTGTGTTCTGGGCTCAGTTAGTTGAGCATTTCCTTTAGCTGGATTATTACTAGCTAGTATATTTTCCATAATTTGGATTAATTAAGCAATAAAATGCTATAAAATTAAGGTTAATTTAATTACACTGTCGGGAATTGATACCATACCGGTACATAGGAGGCTTTAATGTTAGTATTTAGGTTGATACTTTTGGAAATCTAGCATTGCCAACCTGACTTATTTGGAGAAGACACATGTATGTTCCAATAAGCTGAGAAAATATCTTTTCCCTCGCTGAAATATCGATTTTACTTTGCTGATTCTACTCATTACATCAACTTTTTAAGTCGAACGAAAACTCCTTTGTTTCAAATCTGAAATTGACTTTCCTGAGTGATATGAAAGTAAGAATTTTACGTGATAAAATAATAAGTTTTTAACGCATAGAAAGAACAAAATAACATCAGGAATAATATGGAACGTTTATTTATTGTCGTCGTATAATATCCAACCGCCAATAGGTGATTTGGCCAAACCTATTCAAGATACTCCAATTACTTTACATAAATCTCTTGAGGAGCATTGTAGTATTGTTATCACTGGCGGTACTAAATTTACTTTCCTAGTCTACTTTGGTACGGTCCTACATTTACATAAGTAACTAGAAACTGTGAGACGCTATATCGGTCATCGTCATTCGTCTTCTCCATGATGGACAGGAATAGCGATATTGCCTTAATATAGAAACGCACAATGCCCACTTTGCTTTGTCTGCATGTTATGCCCCTAAAGATATGCCATTTTGAATCTAGGAATTTATAAGCTTAAATAAAACAATTCACATATTAGGAATAGCGGTAAAATGCTTTAGGTACCAAAGTACACATTATGCACGTTGAAAAGTATATTTATCTTTTGGCATTTACGTGCAGGACAGTCCATTGGAAATTGGGATGCTACGATTTCTATAATGATTATCATCTATTGGCATGAAATGTTCTACAGTTGAAGTTGTAAATTCCAAGTTGATATGAAATCTTTTACAGAGACACAATAAAATTCATACTTCAGCATATTACCTACATATTATTTACACATTTTCCATTCGTGCAAATTTGGCCGTTAATATTTGTTTAAAATCTGTCTTTTATACTTACAACTTAAAACTAGTTATATAGCTTTTTTATTTAAGACTTTAAATTGTTTTAACTTTCCTTGAATTACTTTTAACGACTTGATTGCTGCAATATTTACACCAATGGATCTCGATTCAGATTATTGTAGTAATGACTCGGACGCCAACTTTCACGGTTCCAGCAGCCGCACTCCAACTCCTCCCAATCCAAAGTTAGAGTTGCTACATTGTTTAAAACACAGCAAGGATAAAATTATTAATAAAAATACACAAAATGGCTTGAAAAATGGTGACAGTGTGACTTTTATAGTGGGAAAATGTGGGGAACGATTAGAAATTCATAACTCCATTGTGTGGAAAACGCCAGTGCTGCAATCCCAAATTTTAGGCGACAGAGACTGTTCGGAAATCAAAGTGGGAGAATGGGAGCCACATGTTTTTAAAGTATTTCTGAAAGTAAGATTTCAACGAAAACTTGTTACTTTCAAACAGTTTTATAATACATAATATGCAAATTGCATTTTGGGTTATGGATGTTCTGTTTCTTTCAATATTTAAACATTTTGCAGTATTTGGAAACTGACGTATTCAAAGCAAGTGATTTTAAAGACTATGCTGAACTCATTAGATTATGTGTAGCATATGAAGTTCCAAAGTTGCTCGCACAAGTTTGTCCACTGGTAAAACAAAACTTGACCCTTGATAATTGTGTGGAAATGTATAAGCTCGCAGCAATGAATGACCTAGAAGACCTGCGAGTCGCATCTTACAACTTTTTTCTTCGGTTCGTTAGAATTCTTTTTCTTTACATGATAGTCTGTAAAATGACAAAATAATAATTGCAATAATCAAGACTGATGAATATGTCGACAAATATCTTTCTTTTCTTTCTTTCTATTTCTTTTTAATTCATTACAGAATGGGAAATGCCTTTCTAGAACATGCCTCGTTTTTGGATTTGGACTGCATTACATTATCCATTTTAATTTCCTCTGACGATTTTCCTATTGTCGAAATTACATTGTTTAATCGGCTCAAAGAGTAAGTTGATTTTTTGCCAATAACTTGTATCTTTAAAAATAAAACATACCAACATAATGTGTATATTTATTTTCTGAAGTTGGGTCACGAAGCAATGTAAGCGACTTAACTATCCACCAGACAGAAAAGAATTTTTTGGCAGAGTGGCAGGTCTACTATTCCAACATGTTCGTTATGCTCAAATGACACCAAAGGAATTCCGTATTAATGTGCTACCTTCTGGACTGTTGAATAAGAAGGAAATTGAAATTATCAATGTGCGACACAGGACTCATCCTGGTCTCTGGTATGATGTCATAAATGTTTTAGTATTCCCAGATAGATAAGTGCATAATGTTGATTTTAACTCCAATGTCAAATGATCCATGCAATGGCTCTATTTAAGGCATATGCTACCACCTTGCCATTTTGTGGATCGACCAAGGATGGCCAAGCTACAGTTTGCTGTGCCCCTATACAACAACGTACAAATAGGATTTCGAAAAATTGCTGGGGCAAGCACTGTGATACAAGAAAGTGTGAGGTGCGACAGAGATCCGTATTATACATAGTATGTTAGTCTGAATAGAGAGGAAGCACAACTTTAACCTTTTGACAATGTTTTTCTTTGAAACAGATTTATGGTGAGCCATGACATATACTTGACAAGTATTGGGTTCTTTGGGCCAGCGAAAAGTGACCGTTGTGCCAATGGCTCCCCTCTAACGGCTTATACAATCAAGATCCTGCTGGAAGGCGATTACTCAAAACATTATTGCCGATGTCCCGCTCAAAATGCTACCATTATTACCAGAGAGAATTTTTCCATTGATCTTACCCAACCCATTCGAATTCAAAAGTTGGAACCATACAAACTAACTGTTTGGATAGATGTATGTTCGCCACCACGCTTTCATTCATAAAGTTATAGTATAACCCCCTATAATCTTGAAATAATGACATGATGCAGCATGGTGAATGTACATGATTTATGTAAAATTTATGTGGACATTTTTATAGGGAGAAGTAACGCAGTTTGGAGTGTTTCCTTTACCTCAAGCCATCGTTCTCATTCAAGATAAGGGAGAACTCATCACATTTCACTTTAAAGACGCAGATGCTGATCCCCTACCAGCTCTTGACTGTGGAACACCATCATCCTCAGCTCCCCTACTTCAACAACCGCAATTAAACAATCGACTGCAGTTCAAGCAAGAACCGAGAATGAGTGGGGTTATTCGATGCATTTCCTTTGTGATTAAGGATCGTTAGTTCTCATTCATCATGTTATCATCATGTTCTTTTTTATTTTTGACTGATTACTTTTTATTTACAATTAAGCATAATTAATGTACTCATGGATTTATGCACTGATGCAGTAGCATGATGCATGAGCTACTTTGCTGCAGAAATGGTTTTAATTGTCGCATATATGGTATGCACCTACATTACATACATTCAATGTTAGCATGATTTAAACTGACAGGTACTAATTGTAGGAAGAATATCGTTAATGATGATGATGATATAAAATTATGATATAAATTTACGTATATGGAATCTAAACGGTTTGAGTGGTTATGCTTATATCACAATATGACCTACATACACATGTAGATAATCTCCATCTCTTCATATTTTGTTCTCCACAATAAGACTAAATATGAAAATAATATAAAGTTACCAGTTACTTTACTAGTTTATCGTCCATGCAAGCAAACAAGCTACAAACTCATGAACTCACGATGATGCTATTCTTGCTTGCTACTATTCCTGTTTTTTTCATCATCATCATCGTCATCTTAATATATTGTTATTGTGAGAAACGCCGCTTGCCCATATGACGAAAAGATGCTCTCTGCAGCAGAGACTCTGCTTGCTCTTCTGCTGCTGCTCTGGTAATGCTATTTGTATGTACGAGCAAGCACTTTTTATAAACCACTTCTGTATTTTTATGCGTACACACTTTGTTTGTGGTTTAATTTCGTATAAAAATTATATACCTGTATAGAAAATTAATTTAAATGAACAACATCTTTGTATAACATTTGCTACAAGAAGGGGCACAGAAAGGTGTCCTGTGGCGTGTAAGACAATTGTCTTTTTGATGACAAAATACTATATTATATATGGCTGCATTGCTATAAATACCTATAAATTCTCTTAATTTATGGCACAACAGTGTAACACTAGTTGAAAAGACAAAATTTGTGACATGACATAAAAACATTGATAAACTTTTAAATGTGTTTGAGAGGATGCGAAGAATAAACAATATATCCTCCCTCCCAGCTTTCTAGATGAACTTAATATATTTGTGCAGGTCGGGGCGTAATTAAAGTTTTGACGTACTTTTTGTATGAGTGATTCGCTTGCCAAACTGCAACCGGAAAAGTGCACCTTATTGTACACATTGTGGTTAATTAGGATGTGTGTTTTTATGCTGGTTATGTTATACGTGCAACATGAAAAGAATGCCGAATAAAGTGAAGCCCTTACCGGTCAAATATTTTTAACGAGAAACTGGTATCAGAAGCGTTCTAATAGCACTCATTTTGAGAGTAGTTTACATTTGCATTTTGTTATCTCCGTCCATCACCTTTGTTATCGCAATGGAGTTTACATCAGAGAACGTGGAGGCTGCTGTAATCGAATTTTACAAGAACCCTGGCAAGGTGAATAGGGAGTGTCACGAGTGGCTGAAAAGCTGTCAATCGTCCAGGGAAGCATGGCAGGTGGTTTGGCCGTTGCTGGATCCCTCCAAGAATCCACAGGTTCAGTTTGTTTCTGCAAACATGATTCATCATAAAGTGCTACGATGCATCAATGAAATTCCTGAGTCGGAATTGCCGGCACTGAAAGAAAGACTGATTGCAACCGTGGCCAAATATATTGCGGGCCCTGAAGTTGTTCTGACGAGGCTTGGATTAACGGTAGATGATCTTTATACAATTTTTAAAACTATTTCATCCAGTTTTTCCCGGATAAGCTTTTCTAAAGTAGCTTCTCTTTGCAGCTTGGCGCGTTTGTGACAAACACGATTGGTTCCATTTGGGCGAATCCGTTGGAAGACATTTCTACCATTTTCTCGCCTCAAAATTTTCCAGGGGTGCCGGAAGAAAACGTTTTTAAACTTTTGGTCCAGATATTTGGATTTGTACCTGAGCAAGCTCAATCGCAATGGCAGCATTCGGCCAGGAAAGGTCAAGCTTATCGCGAATTGCAAGGAAAAGGCCAATCCAGTGAGTAATAAAATTTAAGGGTTTGATAAAGCGGAAGTTAACAATGACTTTTAGATGGCATTTTCATTTTACTTTTTGGTTTAAATCTGCAGTGTTCTCGTGGCTGTTCAATGTTGTGAAAACGCAGCAAAATATGGACGTTGTGGTGGAGGCTCTCAAGGCGATGAATTCATGGATGAAAATGATCTGTATTTGTGAATGGCCTGATTTATCTCACTTCGTGGACATACTTGTTGTCTACTGCGCCACCTCCGTTAATACTCAGAATGACAAATTGACTGAATTGACGTTGGAAATATTGAGTGGAATTATAGGCGATCCCAATGCTCATCAGTACCCTTCAGTTATTTTAACTATACTCGAAAAAATCCTGCCATTACAAGCAGCCCTAGACATAGTTTTACAACGAGAAGACGCTGTGAGTATCTAATTACAATTTGACAAGTTAACCTTTCTAGTTTTCTCATTCTACCATTTAAAATATTTTTAGTAACAACTGCATCCGTTGTTTTTTACCAGGAATTGGCCACGTCGTTCTACGGAATGTATGTCGCATTGGCGGATTGTCACTCTAAACTTGTAGTGGATGTTTGTGACCCGGAAAATACGCATAATAAAAGTAATCCACGTCATCGAGAAAATTGTCTATCGCTAATAAATATACTACTGAAGTGTACTGGCAGTCCCGGCATCTATCCGGTGGATGAACTTGTTAGCAGTATTACTATTTCAGTTTGGTATTCATTTGTGGTATGACAAACATAAAGGAATATACATATACGTGATTTTATTGACTAGATGCTGGACAATAAGCTAATTAACGATAAATTATTCTTTTGCAGGAAGACATTCAAAATCTCCAATCCGAGCGGTTAAAGTATGTGAGGGTTATGCAAGTTTTTGAGGAAGTGTACAAATCTCTCGCCAAAATACTCATACGGAAAGCCCAGTATCCTCCTGACATAAATGAATGGAACTCTGAGGAAAAGGAACAGTTTAGAATTTATAGACAGGACGTTTGCGACTGCATAACTTATTGCTTCGAATTGAGGGGCTGGACAATGTTGAATGAAATTGTGGACTGGGCGGAAGTTGATTTACAAACCGCAGAAAGTGTATGCGATACGAGATTTTTAAGTTATCAGTTGACACTACAAAATATCATAGTTCTTTGAGTTACTTATGGGTAAAATTTATTGTAGGATCCCAGTAAACTGAACTTGCTTTGGCCGGAACTAGAGAGCTTAATGATGGGTATACGAGCTGTAGCAGAAAATATTTCTGATGAAACGGATCCTGTAGTTGTTGAGCCAATGAAAAGAGTATTTGCAGTGATAGAGCGAGTGTTAAAGTTCAATCGAGGAGTTGGTGGAAATCCAAAGTTGTTTCAGGCTGCAATTGAATGTATAAGTAAGTCGATTGGAAGTCTGAAATCTCGTCAAATTTTTGCCACATACTTTGGAAAGTTTGCCATAATACCGCTTTGGAATGTTTTTCAGGTTCTTGCAGCGGAATGATTCATTTGTATGATACCGTTTTGAAGAACATCATTGGCTTCATTTTGGAAGGACTATTTCAGGCGGAAGTAGTAACGTCAGCAGCGCTAGCATTAAAAACATTGAGTAGGGACTGTTCCAGAAGTTTGGCACCGTTCACGACAGACATTCTATCGTTTTGTAAGGTAAGGTGTTGAAAGACGCTAATTTTACGTTATCCGACTGAGCAATTATTGTGGTAATTGACAATATGTATATTGATGAAATTTCAGCAAGCTTTGGAAAGTGGTCGGACAACTCCCAACGATAGCATTAGGATTGTTTATTGTATTGGACGATTTTTACCCTTTTTACCCAACGATCAAATCATAACTGCCGTGAACGAAATTTTCGCTCCTTGTCTAACGCAGTTACAGACCCTAGCTGGTCAAGACGTAAGCCACATTTTTTCCTACAAGGCACGCATTATATAAACATATATTATTATAGTGATTGTATTTTAAACTATTTTCTGTGACGCATTTCCAGGCTCAGTCTGATATCAAACACAGTTTACTAGGTATACTGAATATATTTGGTACGTTATGTGCTTCTTTGGACGGTTCGTCTTCAGGGGATGATGATGATGATGAAGAGGAAGAAATCTCCGAAGAAATGGCGTCGACAGCGTCAAACAATAATAACAATTCTAGTCAGTCCACCAATCAACAACGTTCTCCTGCTCAAATTCGAGCGCAACCACTGATTCCAGTTGTGGAACAAATTCTTCCTGCTCTAGTCCCTGTAGCTGAAAAGTGGGCTAAAGACGAAGAGGTGATGGAAGCCCTCTTTTCCATTCCAAAGCATACTTTATCCACAATCCATTCCTCCAGTCCTACTGTGATCCACTACTCGATGCAGTTGGTAGTCATCTCGTTTCGAATCAATCCCCTCATGTGTGCGACGTCATTGGCGAAACAGGCACGACTAGCTGATTTCCGTTATCTTTAAGCTTATATACAATTGATTATGAACAATGAACATATTTTAATGCATGTATTTCGTCGTTATTTAGACTATGCTAATGCTCGGAAAAGAAGAGATGGCTACACAATGTCGCTTTCTCGCAGAAATTCATCAATTGGTTGGTGACCGTGTCAAAGATAATCGTGATATAGATTTTACGGAATCGTACCTTCAACTCATTGCTCAGTTAGTTAGAAACAATGTGGAAATGGTGAATTCTGCTGGAATTCGACTGGAAGGCATACTTCAGTTCTGTACGTGTATAAATACAATTATGATAAAGTTTTCCATGAACACCTCAGCTTACTCCACTGTCTTTAATTCTTTTTAGCAATTGGAGCTTTAACGTGCATGGAGTCAGCAGTTTTAAAGGCAGCAATATTTCTGGTAACCACTGTCCTCCCGAAATCTTCAGAACTGCGTCCTCCGTTAACGGAATATTTCAAAGCAAATGGGTTAGCGCTCGTTCGCCAAATTGTCCTTGCCATAGGTATGTTGGTTGGAAGCAGTAGTAAAGCAAGTGCACTTTTAATTTCAATTTATTTAAAATCTCCGTTAAGTACACTCATTGATTTAAAAAAAATATTTTAACCAATGTAGGCCATGTGATACCTCGATCCAGCTGTCACAATTTCTCAGAACTACTTTTGGCACTGAATAAAGTCTTTACTGCCGAGTGGCGGGCATGGTTGTCTGAGATTTTAGCTGTGGAAGGATTTCCTTCTGTTCATGCAAACTCTGAGGCAAAATCAAGATTCTTCATGAAAGTTACAAAGTACGGTGATAGATTTGAAGCTGGCACTTGCATTATGATTAACGTATAACTTGCAATGCAATTAAGAATGTATTATTTTTATTAATCTTTCAGGGAAAGAGTGAACAAGAGAGCGATACAAGATGCTATCAATGAATTCACTGTAGTATGTCGCAATATGGCTGGCTCGGAGTACGCCGCGGTGACCTCTAAGAGATTATAAATGTCATAATTAACTCTTTACTCTTTAGTGATAGGATATATCAAAAGAAAAATATTGGTTGTTAGATTCAAAGTTAATATATTGCATTTACAAAGACAGAACAAAATACATAATGTGCAGTTATGACAAGAGACGGTTTTGAGCTGTTTTCTGAAGGAACCACCGGTACCTCGTATTGTTATATTTTTATTGAGAATGACTACGGTGTGTTATGTGAGCATATGAAAAGGATATTATAGAACAAATATTACCTATATAAATTGCATAATATGCTAATAAAAATTCTCATTATTCCAGTAAGTGAATTTTTGCTGCAATTTTATGTATTAATTAAAAAATTACAATGAACGATATTTCGGACTCGACTTGAGTTGGTAAGTTTGAGTTGTGGAAAAGATTCACTCGAATACTCTATCTGATTTTTTATGAAGGCTTCGTACTGAAAATACCAATTTTAAAGTAGGACCAGGCTTGCAAATAAAGATCAAAACTGTAGTAGAAAATTGGCATCAAATGATAATCAAAATCGCCAATTTGCCAATCGTGAAAAAACAAATTGTGCACAAGGAATATTTCAATAATATTTAATTATCTCTACGTTTTCGCCACTCAATGTTTCCATCATTATACATTGAATTAACTATTTGGCAATGGTGCAAAATAGTGCCGAGTGGACACTACTGTTAGCATGTGATTTATAATGAACAATTCAGTGTCAAAGTACAAAACGAAGATTATACAGGTTGTTTCCCTATTTAATGAATTACAAATTTCAGCATGATGACACTGCAATGTCCTTCTCTTCAACTTTTCATTTGTGGCAGAATTAAATATGAAGAAAAATATAATACATCCATATTGCGACAGAGGTTCAAGGGCCAAAAAAGTAGTTGAACTCGTCTTCTTCTGCCTTCTTTTCCAACTCAGCTTGAGATAGCTTAATAATTGTCTTTGGTGGTCTGGACCGTGGAAGGAGTGGTCTTCCTCTCTGTAATTATTAACATGATTTCGTTATACAATGCGCAACTTTAAGAGAGTTGAAACATAATAATTAAAAAAGGTATGCTTTAAGAGTAACCTTTTGAACAATTGGCGCTTCTGCCCTTGCAATCGATCGTGATTTTCTTTCCTCATACATTTCTTTCTTCTTATTAATTTGCTCAACTCTTTCCACTTCCCGACGCTCTTTGTCAAGTTCCTATACAATTTGTTAACAATTTTGTACAAATCATTTTGGCAATAATTTCATAGCCTAAATTTAATATATGGGGCAAAGTGAGAATTAATGAATTCACATACACGAGAGATTTGGAGTACAACTTCATTCGGCATTGCCTGAATCTCTTTCATCAAATCTTCGAAATTCTTTTCCACACTGGTTAGCATCATTGTGGGATTCAAGTGATGATCAACGGTGCCTTCAAGTCCATAAACCAAATTTTAATAATGTAATAAACTTTCACACACGTCATTCAATTCAATTTGTAAAAACTGATTCATAACATGCCAAATTACCAACTGCAGCCTGATAAACCTTAATAATATGCTTTTGCAGAATTCTATAGAGTTTCTGCTGCTTTCGAACATCATAGTTTCCTCCTGTGAACATTTCAAACAACATCCCAAGTGCTTTAGCACGTTCCTCGTCCATGTCAATGCTAGTTTGCATCGTTGATATTTCATCTCGTAAGAGTTTTCCTCTATGATTTAGTTGTTTCTATTTCAAAAAACAACACAAATAGAATTACAAGAACATCTCGTTTATTTCCATTGCAGTTTAGCTTAGCTGAACATGTGAATATTATACCCTTGTCTTGGAAATCTCTTGTTGCACTTTCTCCAGTAATTCTTCAGAAGCCTGTGAATGCTGTATTAAGGAAAGGTTAGCTTCCTCCATATCAGAGTAAATCGCCAACAATTGACTCGGTCTCGTGAAGCTCAAATCTATTACCAAATATATAAATCTATAATATCTTGTTCATGAAATAAACTGTAAATTAAAAACATGGAAGGATAGTTATGTAAACTGGCTCATACTGGCTAGTTCCTTTCGGTCAGTATTCTCATTCCCAGGAACCAGCTCCAAAGATTTTAGCAAAGCGATCTCATTGTAGCCATCTTCATCCTCTGTTTTAAAAAAATGTTGAGAGTGTCAATTACTTCATCGCGCAATTGTTTAACTACTTTACTTCTTTTTAAAGAATAATAATTGAATTTATATACAAAATTCACCTTTCCCGTAGTCATCAATTCTCGTCTTTGACGGTTCAACCAAAAGAACATCTTTGTCTGGTAGTTCCAGGTCAAATAAAATTTTCTCATGCTTTGCCGTTACACTGTTCAGTCTGGACTCGTTCCGTTTGACCAACGACGATGCAATTTGACTTGGAGTTGGTGGCGCCAGTTTCTTCAATTTTTTCATACGTCGGAACTCTCTCCTTGCCTTTCTACCTTTCGGTTCTGGCTCTGGGGGTGGTTCCGTAAACTCTTCGGGCAGTCCAATGTTTCTTCGGACAACTTTACCAAGATCAGCCACAAAGTCGCTGCTTTCAGAACTGGTCACAACGTCAGCTGCCGCTAAAGTTCAATTATAAACCACAGCGTTACATATAAATTGGAAACCTGCTGCCTTGACGCATACCGTAAGTTATTCGTAAGAAGTTTACCAGTATCGGATTCAGCGTCACCCTTCGATTTACTCTGTTGCTCTTGCTCTTCTACATAAGCGGTGGCCTTACGCTCAACAGTTAACTTGGCTTCCTTTAAACTCATTCCTTGTTTCATGTACTCCACAAGTTCTTCTTTCACTTGTTGTTCACGCTACGTACAAACCAACAATTACATTTCCAGGAACAATTAAAACACTTAAAAAATGATATGTGCAGTTTACCCTTTGTGCTCTGTGTTCTTCCTCCTCGTCTTTTCTCATGATTTCTCTGGCAATGTCATCCAGAAACCGCATGTAGGATTTGCACTCCCGGAGACTCTCATTCGTTCCAACAATGTCACTTTTAAGCTGGTTAATATTAATACTCAACTGACGAACTTCTAACGCCTTGTCAAGCTTTTCTTTCACGGTTGCTTCGGCTCTTTAAAAGTAAATTGCAGCATAAAGAAAGTGCTAATCAAATCCTTAGTGGTACAATGTGGGTGATAGGTGCATACTTTTTTGCTGCCTTCTGGGTGGTCTCGTCATTTTCCCGTAAAAAAGTTTCAAATGCCTCCTTGGTAAAATCTGTTAGCCACTCATACTTACTCAGACAAGCTTCCTCAAATTCTTTGGATTGCTTGATGAGCTCGAGAGCAATTTTTCTCGCTCGGACTGCACGCTGTTTTGATTATACATTTTTGGCACAATAATGAATATAATAGTGTGGGATTGGAGATACGAAACATAAAGATTTGTACTTACCCGTAAATAATAGATCTCCTTTCTTTGCATAATATACTCCGAATGCATCTTCCGAGAAACCTTTTGAAGGTGATTGATTCCCAAGCCATGCTGGGCCCTCCATACTACTTTCTTATAATCTTGGGCTAAAGCTTTGATATTTAAAGGTTAGGGGGTTTTATGAGATTTAATTTTTTAACGCATACGTATGCAACACATTATAAAAGATTATAAAAATGTTACTGTGTAATATATACAAGGCTTGTACGTTGGCTGCAAAAACGGTTTAATTCTGGAGAGAACAATTTGACTCTGCTTGTATCCTTTTGTTCCTTTCATCAAGGTTGGAATATGCTGCTGCTTTTCTCTGTCCTAATTCAAACATATTATATATTGTTAATAGAAAGTTGTGGAAGACACTGTGATGTTTGCTAACAGTTGTGAAAAAATACAATGAAGATTAGAGCTTACTTGTGCTTTAAATTGATCCAACATTTGAATAAATTGTTCCACATTTTTAGGGTAAGTAAATGGATTTGGAGCTTCATCCCCTTCAATAACAGGAACATCTTCGTCAATTTTAACACTCTTTTTGATCGGCTTAACTCTCTGTTGAGGTGCCTTGACACGTACGTCTGGGATGGGTGGGAGTTCCACTGGAAGAGGAGGTCGGGGCTCGGTGAGAATATCAATTAAGCCATTACTTCTCACTGGGTACACAACGGAAGCTATTGCTGCCTCCACTAGAGAAGTTCTACCGACTCCTGTACCGCTACCACGAACAGACATTTTTCTTATATTTTAATGTTCAGGAATGTCATAACAGATCGCTGGTGACACCAGCTAGACGCCGTTCCAAATGGTATGCTGTGTGCCAAATTACAGTGTGGAAGATGCATGAATTTGAACGATAAAATTTCGAGGCAAATTAGTTGAGTACAGAGAAAGTTATCCTTTATCCACCGACTGATCCAAGAGAAAAACGATGGAATGAAATTTGTATCGACCAAACAGTAAATTTCCATGACGGGATGGAACATACAGCATGAAAGGAGTGTCCATATGTAGGTTGAAGTAGGAAATGAAGCAAAAAGTTACCGTAAATAGTTACATGGAGTTTAGTAATAGTGACGTGATGCCGTGACTGTTTCATTAGCATGATAATTGATAGTAGGTTGATGATTGCAATTTGTGTGTATATGTGCATAATATGATATATCACTGAATACAATAAAACGTGGCTTAGATGTATGTAAAAGATAATAATATTGTCAATAGTAGTTCATTAAAACCTGTTCATAGTTCATACTCTAATCATTGTACACAATTCAAGCGACCGATTTTTAAACAAGATAACAATATACATACACATAAGTTCATTGGGTTAAAGTTTTAAATCAAAGCAAAATGAGGATTCTATTAATGTACCGTTAACCCTTTAAATTCATAGGTCATACTCTAATCATTATTATACACACTACACAATTCAAGCGACCGATTTTTAAACAAGATAACAATATACATACAACACAAGTTCATATGGGTTAAAGTTAAATCAAAGCAAAATGAAGATTCTATTAATGTACAGTTAATCCTTTAAATTAGCATAACCTGACGCTCTACCGAGAAACAACTGTGGAACAGGTCCTGAGTAAGGATGAGGAGCATTCGAGTCTTCTAATGCCCCATACGTATACAAAACGGGAGGCATCGTTGGCTGTTCCATATTGTTTCGTTTTTGAGTTGTCTTTTGGGTTTGGTCACCTTCTTCAAAACGTACGGTCGTCGTTTTCCGCTTAATTTCGCTACTTTCGGTTCTTCCCTCAAACGCTGTCTGGGTTGCAAGGGAGCTTTTCAACTTCAATTCTCCCTTTGCCTCAAGGTTTCGCCCATTCGGCTTTGGTTCTCGATTTCTGCGACCTTTGAAACCGTTAGCGTCATTATTATCTTGAGTTGCATCCTGACCTGGGAACCACCGCTTCATTGCCTCTTCGAATGTAGTGACCCCCCATCGCCGAATCCATTCGTCCCTGCGAGCCCTTTCTTTCGGATCGTCAATTTCAGGGAAATGTCCACCAGCTTTAATTTTCACGTTGTTGCTGATCGTTAAAACCTCCAGGATGGAGAATGCGTAACGGTTGCAGAGGTTCAAAGCACAATTTTGGACATTCTTGCCACTCTAAAAGAAAAGAAAGTAATACTTAAAGAATTTTATTGGAAAGTTAGTAGTGCAAGCACATGATATAAAGATTATTGTTTCCGTTAGGCATTACCTTTCCGTGGTAAACGCAGCATAACTCGTCAAAGTACTTGTAATTGTCCATTTGTTTGATAACCTTGTCCACGTCATCCTCGCAAATGAATAGTCCATACTGAGTCATTGGGAACTCATTTGGGTAAGTGAAAGTTTCAATCAGGGGTTTTCCAACAACCCGGTGGGGAGAAATAGTGGTAATTATAGACTCTCCTGGCTCTAGCTCGAGGCTTTCCTTTGCAGAGTTGGCCTCAGAAGTAGCATTCCTAGCGGCTGCCACGTAGGAGAACTGGTCAAGACTTAAAATTTTGACTGAAAATCGATTCCCTGCAAGAACCAAAATAGTATTTAAAATATTGCACAATATGACATGTCATATTTTTTGATACGCCCAACAAATTTTTACAGTAAGTCTCACCTGTCTTCAAAAGGAGCCAGTCCAAGCATTTACGGACAGTTACATAGTCCGAATCAAAGGCAAACACATGAAAGTCGCCTTTCTTCTTTCCAAGACCTCCTTGATACTATAAAAATCAAGATATGCAATTTAGACAATTACGTGGTTAAAACTTATTGATAAAAATAGTAATCGTTTCGTTAAATACCTCACCTTTTCTAGAAACCCATACACGATCGCCATAAGATTTTTATAGTCCACTAACTCAGGAATGCTTCCAGGGGCAGGAATACCCAACTTGTCTACCGCCTCAGCAACTTCATCTGCATGCCCTTTTGGAATAGTTCCTGCAAAAGGAATAGGTATATCTCATAACATAAATGCTAGAATAGCACCATAATGTTTCATATAAATACTCATATTCCAACGTTTCATTACCTGGGTCAATTATACGTGCAAAATTATCGATAACTCCATCCTTCAAAGTCATTGCGGTTAGACCAATTTCTGCAGGCAGGTGAACGTCTACAAACTCCGGTTCAAAATAGACAGTCAATGAGCAAATAACAACTGGTTGAGACTCCATGTCTTTCAATCCAAACATTTCGTAAACTGCAGAACGAGCCTCTTTCATGGCTTGTCTGTCTTTGTCCGATAATAGTGGATTCGAATCATCTGCCTTTGACAACGGCTTCGCCACTTCAACGGGCCTCCCAACCGTTGGTGATTGCTGATGCTTAGGACGGTCATTCAGCCGCTTTGCCCGCTCGCTATATTTTCCCTTTTCCTCTTCAGATAGAGCCTAAAATTATGAGAAATAATAAGATTTTAATACCATATAAAAACGATCGTTTTGTGATATTACGTAATGTTTTTACCACTTTCATCGATCATAGCATAGTAAAAAAGTAAAAATAATCAGTTAATAATGTAAGATTTTACCTTCCAGTCATCAGAAACAAGTATAGCAAGGTCATGCCTTCCTCTTTGGAGTGTATGACCAGCAGCCAAAATGTCTCCCCGCCTCTCCTCCATATAGACACAAAATCCATTAACCTTCGGCATACCTGTCTTCCTGTTTGAACCACCTTTTTGACCCGTCACCTTCGGTTTTTCTTCTACCTTACCCACAGTGACTGGAAGTATTACAAAACTTGCAGTAAGTACACCAAATAATAAATCCAACGAATCAACTTTGACCGACGATTGGCAATAAAGAAGACTAAACTTTGTCCTGGAAATTCTAGCTACACTAAGCAAAGTGGCAAATAGGTCTAGCTGGCGTGTTAAAACTTACCACGAACATCTCCGTAACAAGTCAACTCCATAATGATGGCAAAATTTAGCACGATCCGTCCTTTTATACCAACGATCGACCGGATGGTCACGAACGAACCAAACCCTTGCTGCGTTAACTATTCTCGAAAAACCTGAATTTAAATAAAAGTTTCGACGATTAATTAGCAAACAACGCTTCTCCTTTCAATTCGTTTATAAATTCTAAAATCATCCAAATTTCAAACAATATAAGCACAGTCAGTTGAATCAGTAGTAGATATCCAATAATCAAATATCCAGGAACACTGATCCAAAATAAATTACTAATTTGCAATTCAAGTATATTTTTAAAATGTTGAAAACAACAAGATTTGCATTTTATCTTCAATAACTTGTAGTGCTTTGAAGATCAAAATCTTCACTTTCATGCACCATTAGCCAACACTCGAGCAGCTCGAGTCGAGCTCCAACCTCCAACTCACTGAACCCACCACGCACAGAGCAGCACGAAAGTCTTTGGTCGTATCTGTTTCGTAGCACGAATTCAACAATACGTTACGTACAACGTAATTTCCCGTTCCCTTGCTCCGCATCTGAATGACTAGTATAGCCAAATGCAAACTAAGTAAGTAACTTGATTCGAAATTACGAACAATGACAATTTGACGTTCCTCGTGTTCAGCGCACAGGTTTTTACAAAGATTAGCAAAGCACAGTGCGTTACTAACAGAGCACTTGTTAATTCCTTAATTATTAACATAAGTGCATCTTTCCGGGGGAAAAGAATGCGAGAATGAGATTTCAGGATACAGTTCGAACTAGTATGAACCATGTATATTGCTATTATGTAATTTATTAGGAAAAATGCAAATGTCATTAGGAATCTATGTGCAATAAATAACTCTATAGTTTGTAGGAAGCTTAACGTTAGTAAGTTCGCTTTAAAAACTACAAACAGATTTGGATTGTTGAAAAGAGAGGACGAATAATTATAAAATATTTTGATGTTCATCATTTATTGTACAAGGTGCAAACAATTGTCATTTTATCATTTTTGAAAGCTTATCACCACATAGCTTGGTAGTTAGTTTGACTATTATACATATTAACATTTATTATTTACATTTTGACATACAACGAACTTAAGACTGACAATGAGCAATCGCTTATAGATAAATTAAATGTATGATATATTCATGAATGATCTATCGTGGTCGATGTGAGGTATAAATGAGTTGCATGTTCTTATCAAATTATACCCCTAATTTTTGGTAGCCGGAATGCGGAAGATTTAATTATTTCATTCTGGAACATTATAAAGATGTACTATCGTCTTCAGGATGGGAACGGAAAGGTGGAAACTGATGTGTAAGGGCCGCATTGCTAGGTACGTGGAGTTTCCCGCAAATTCAGCATCCTAACTCTTTAGAACAATTGGAGGAACAGGTATATGGACATTCCATGACACATTTGAGGCAATCGCTTATCGACTACAAAGGTGAAAGGGCATTAGAAGAATCTGACTATTCTCAAACGATATTTGATATCATGATAGCGAAATTATATGTTTCTCTCGAATGGTCTTACCTGTAAACAGTTACAGCATGCAAATCCTTGAAGGCCATAAATGAGGCAATACCAAGCTCCACCAAAGAATCCTATTGGAATGGCAAAAAATATGAGTATAAACCAAATTATTCCCATGCAGACATTTCCCATCTTGCTTTCGTGCTTAAAGTGAAGGAGATAGCAGACAACAGAGATGGAAAATTAGATGAAATGCAATTTTTTAAATTCAATTGTCCTTGTCGGTCAAGCACGATGAGGGATGGCCTTGTAGACTTTTTAAGGTTGGCCCACCGTTACAGGTTAACGTCCGTTTTCACCTATGATAATCCAATTGATTGGAATATTGGTTTTCACCCTTTCCGACCTTTGATCTATGACATCTTTTGGTAACATTGGTAATTTACCAGGTTGAAGTCGTTGAAGTTGAAGGTTAATTTGAGATACCTTCAACTTCAAAACATGGTATCATTGTAGATGGATGGTACCATCAGTACTGGTATGGTGTTGCCGTTAAACCTTTGACAGGCGGATCAACAAAGGTAGCTACTTCGAAGACAGCTTTAGAAGTAAAATGTGGATTTGGAAGAAAGCTTGCACGTATCTTCATCGAAGGATCCGATCAAATTCCACGGTGAAGAATCGACAAAGCTCAAAAAATTTACCTGTGTATTTACAAAGTTCTCATTGCGTGCATTGGAGAGTTTTTAATGAAACAGCAGATTTTTCCATATGGAATTTGCATTGCTGAATCAGCAATGCTGATTAACTTTTTTATAAACTATACATTGCCAAACAAGTGTACCAAATCCTAAATCCCAACCTGAATATCTTTACATGAATATGCCTCATTCACTAATACTTTCATCATGAAAGTTTCATGGTACCTTCTGTATTTCCGCTTAGGTACATATTAAATGACCTTACCTTTAATGACTCCTGTTGAACTTAATATTAGTTTTGTGTAAAAAATACCTTGTCATGCACTTTTGCAACTTAAATTCTCAGCATAATATATGTATTTTTTAAATGTTAACACCCGTGCAACCTTTAAAATGGGACTAGGAAAATGATAACAGATACTATATTCTTGACCACAGAAGTTTTCATTGGGATCCGATGTCTCAAGAAAAACAATGAATTATTGCAAGGAGTGTAGAAATGGTATTGCTAAAATATCGACCAAAAATACATGCCATTTAACGTGATTCGTTGCATACATACCCGTTTAAGATGAATGGAAATGACGATGAACATTTAACTTTTTATGCAAATACTTTTAGACACCACGATGATTTCGGTCGGTTTGCACATACATGCGTATTATTTCAAAAGTTAGTAAAATACTACAATTTTAAATATGTTATCAGTTGAAGGTCGAAAAAGGAATATATTTCGTTTTATATTGCACTATATTCTATTTTATTTCATTAATTAGCGAAACATTACAGGATTTTTATTAATTTATTATACATTTGCATTTTTAATAGTCTATTGTTATGTTCTATAAACTTACAGGAAAAATTAGGTTTCAAAATTGTTTTATGGATCATAATAAACATGATTGATGCTGACTAAAACGGACAATACATATCTTTACGATCGGAAGTGATGGACAATGACAATGATGACCCGCCGCACTACATTCTAGCTTGTTTGGTTTTGGGAAGAATCGAAAATTAACAACCGCAGTTTTTGGATACATTCTGAGCGCACATGTTGGGAAACTCCACTCCTTTCCTGAGTAGTTCCGTTATATCCTGTGATATTTGAAACAAAGGTTTTAAACAGGAACTTAACGAGAAATTATTGATCCTCATTATCAATGTAAAGTAATTACGTACCTTTAGACAGGCACAGCATTTACAACCCTCAAGTGTGTGCAATGGTACGTAGAACATCAGACAGAAGAATGCCACGAAAAAGGAGATGAAGATCAGGATCAGGACCCACAAAAATCCCATTACAACATTACCCATGATGATGAATGATGACGGTTGAACTTTGAGGTAAATGCTTATCAGTCTTCTCTGTTGATCGAATGAAGCTGTTTAAATGGGCTGATTTCGGTTAAGATTATCCAGAAGTAGTATGCACTTGCAACAATACTGTAGTAGATGTCTCATTAGATTCTAAAGTTTAGAATATAGCAGTTGAGGACAAACGAAAACGAAATCCCCAATTTTCTCGAAAATCAAATTCAAGCTGCAATAATCCAGAAAAATGACAGTATGCATTTGTCATAGCAGCATTACCTTGCCTTGGACACCCTTTCCACAGCAATATTCCTCACTCGTGCACCTCACGCATGCCAAACTTGATAATTTAGCAGTAACCACCAACCAGTAGTTGACAACGGATGTTCTTCATGTAACGAAATTTCTAGCAACCATTTCGCAGTATATAAAATGAGCACTGCATAAGATTCCATCTTTAGGTCTACATTGCATCACAGTATTTCTCACTAACTGATTCGTCAACATGCCGGCGAAAAAAGCTGCCAAAGGAAAGAGCAAAGGGCCCAAAGAGGCCCCAAAAATGAGCAAAAAGGAAAAGAAGCTATGGACAAAATTTGGGAGTGTCACTGCGGAAGGGCCAGATGGGAAGGAGGTGAGCGTTGTCAGCTTTCGCCGTGACGAGCTGGAATGGGCTGTCGAAAGGTTAAGAGAACAAGTTACCGTGAATAGGTCAGAGAGAATCCGTTATCAACTCGAGTCAGACTTTTTATTTGAGTTACAAGAGCAATACCGAAAAAAGCTGGAATGCCTTATTGTATGTATACTTTTACGCTCTCAAGACAGAGATAATGCCCGAAAAAGAAAAATGTTCGCAACACGTATTATACTTTTGCTATTTAGCTTGAGCAACAAACACTGATTGCAAAAAATAATCGGGCCGCTCAAGATGCCGAAGAGAACAAATTAATAAAGGCCATGGAGGGTAAGCATTTTCGAGCGGAAACGCAAATTGTGGCAACTCAGCAAGTCTGTCGAGATGAAATAAGGAAGAAGAAGGTAAAATTAACTATACAGTTTAGGTATATCATCGTCATTTTTGCATTTAATAGAAACGGATACAAATATGTAGTGCATTTTTTTATATATACATATATTGTAGATAAAGGATTTGTTGGAGAAAACATGGCAGGGCATAGCTGCCGATATCGATGAACAAGAAGCCATTCTCGCAAGAAATAACGAAGAGTACAAGAAGCGGATTCTAGAAACTCAGTAATTGAATAAAATACTATAAAGTATAGTTTGCTAATTCATATAATTTATGGTGTTTTATTACATGTTTAGAACATTTTTACATTAAAACAGAAAGAAGCTACAGGACCTTCACAAGTACATGGAAGACCATGAAAAGCAGCTGGAAGAATTTATAAAAAGCCTTGAGGAAGAGAAGAAAAATTCTCTAGAATTGTTTTTCGTCATACGACGAATGGAGAACCAATTGGTACGTCAGAAAGGAACAAACTAATCTTAAATTCCGTTTTGACTTTGCTTTGTTTTATAACCTACCATTTTCTTCAGTCGGAAGAGCGCTGGGATGAATTTATTTGGAAGCTTTCACACAACTTTGAGAACAGTTTGAAAGCAATGAAGAATTTCTACAATGATGCATCTTTTAGTAATTTTACCATGATGTACACTCTACAAGATATGATAACTTCGTCTGTCGACAGAATGGATCAGGTTAGAGTGCAAAGAGACTAATTTTCTTTGCATTTTTTATTAAAGGAAGGTTTAAAAAAGTGTTTATAACTTGCAGTATAGTAAAAAGATAAGGGAGCTCCAGCACATGATGCAGGAGGCCCACGCTCAAATGCCTATGCTCCGAATTACCTTCGGAAAGGCTCGAGTGCGACATGATCGAATCGTGAGAACAAAACAAGGCATCAAAACAGTGAATAAAGAGCTCCAGCTAACGCAAAACAAGACCAACGCGCTGCGAGTTGACTACCGTCAAAACTTTCATCGTTTGGAAAACATCAATGCAGAGCGAGAAAACTTCCGGTGCAACGGAGCAGAAATGGTTCAGAACGTGCTGGAGTCTTACAACAATCGTTTCCGCATTATTGACGAACAAACCAAGATGCAACAAGCTGCAGACAAAAAGGATAAACTGAAAGGATTGCTCCAAACACATTTCAAAAATCCAAACAATTTCTCTGCCGTTGTGGGTAAATTTAAAGATAGGGCGAGCGAGAAAGAGGAAATGGTCGAAAGATATCATTTGAGAGCCCTACAGGCTCGGAAGCAAACTCAAAACCTGCGCGACTCCTTGGAGTCTCGTTTGCGAAAAGTGGGACTTACACGAAAACATGCTACCGTAACTCCCAATTTACCCCCGATACCTGGAAGACCTAACTGGGGTCCTGCTAACCTCGTCGCTGGAAGTTCATATCCGATCAAGGCTAACAGAGCGAGGCCAGGTTGGGAAAGAACCACCTATTTCAGAGAAATGAATGAGGAGTATCAGACAGCAGTTCCTGTCTGCATGACGAATTCGATTCGCGACTTTTTGAAAGTTAAGCAGCAGCAGGCTGATCAACGGTGGTATTTTAAACGTTTATTCAATAACCGCTGAAAATCTTTTTATTGGAAGAATAACCATTTTCCTTTATAGTCAGTTGGTGTAAAAAAATATAAAATTATTTACATTAAGAAATGCGATGAAATAAATTTGAGTTTTATACAAATCTGTTTCCTCTTCTCAAATTGAATGTGACTTGCTGCACAAACGATCAATTGATTTATTGCATTTCTTCAAGGTACAACTTATGCGTGCTCACTTAGTGGCCCTCAATACATACCAATTATTGACATTCGTCATTACTAACTGAATGCGAAAAAATTGTTTTTGTATGCTCATACTTCAGTGTTTCATTATTTTGCTGCCCCATGACTCATCAAAATAACCAACAAAATTTGTCAATGTATAGTACGTTCACGTTCAATGTAAAATAGAAAGTTACTTTGCTAGCATACGTACTTTTGACAATCTTCAACATCAAGTCAAGTCATGCAGTTATAATAAATCGGAAGTGCAGAATTTTTTTCAATTTGACACACCACTGATCGTAAGTATAACTTGTGAACTAATAGCTAGAGATTGGGTTGTCGTTAGTCATTTTTGCAACTTGTCAGGCAGGTTTTTGGTATTGCACTTGAGTACTGAATGCATTTGTGGGTTCCCCGCCTATCCTCATGCACAAGATTTCAAAAAGGTAAATGATTATACGATGGTAGCCACAAAATGCTACAAGGAAAGAAATCTGGTTACCGTAATATGGCTAAATGTTCGGCTCCCTTTCCTATGAAAATTGTCAATGTTATGTAAAGGATTTATAGGAAATTTTGCACCACAAAAACGAATAAGCCACATGTATCGCAACGACAGCTACGACAGCGACAAAAAATATGCTAGCAAGATAAGCAATGACTCGTACACCTTTGCTATATATGTTATTATAGCAGTATCGAAATATTAGTCTATTATCGCTGTTGCATTACTGGGTCTAACCAGTTAAATAATTGGCTTTTACATAATAAAGTGCATTGTGAGGATGCATTTTACTTCCGGTTTACATCTCACCATTTTTTTCATCTGTGCATTATTAAAATGCAAACCATATCCATCGTCATTTTTCTACAAAATATAATAAAACTGCAAATTTGATTCACATTGTTCCGCAAAGTATACCAAATACAATAGAGGAAGACAGATTTGCATGACTATTTACCAAATTCGCCGTGTTACAACGATGATTACAATAACCCATTGTAGTTCACTTGTTGTCAACCCTTCGGTGAGAAAGGGTTATAGGAAGAGAAGTCTCGGTCAAAAGTGTTGTCCCGTCATCCTGAAAAAATCTCAAGCAAACAGTCAAAATGGGGTATAATCTGTTAAGTATTAAATTATTAGGCTATGCCTACTCAGTGCTAATACTTAGCGTGCATTTGACCTCGGCCGGGTTGCTCCAATCCATTAGGGAGGCAGCGGTTCCAAAAGGTAAATGATTGAATGTTATAATATGACTTTGTATACGAAATATTCTACTAATTTGTATCTACCAAACATGCTGTCCGTCCTGTGCAGATATGGATTATCAATTACCTGTAGACTCAGAGTCTAATTCCACCACGTCTGTTGTCACCCCATCACCTACAACACCACAGGGCACCGAAGTCAGTCCGTCTGCCCCTGTTGGATCCAAAGAAGGAGCAACAGCAGTGGTGACGCCTGCACAAGAATCCAATTTATTGGCAACATTACAAACATCCTTTTCCAAACTCTCATCAGCTATCCAAGAGCGTGCTGATGTTGCCTCTAGTGGTCTGAGCACTCGTGCCTGCAATCCCGGGGATATCTTATGCATTGCCGGTATTTCAGGAGGAAACAATCAAATGAAGAACCAGTTTAGTCAAGCAGTCATAAAATCTTTTGGAACCATGATGTCTGACATGGTGAACACGACCATTTCTCGGAGCTTGGTAGATTTTATGTCCAAGCATGGAAGCGCACATGGCGAAACTCTTGGAGAAGAGCATAAAGCAATGGTGGCAATGGCTTCCAATGTTCTACAAACTGTAAGTGCCAGAGTTATCAAGTCGTTTACATTTTTCGTTCAAATGGCCATTTCTGGGGCAATGAGAGATTTGCTTCATACACTGATGGATGGAGTTACCACAGCTTACAGCCAGCATCAGAAGAGCATGAGTGAACTGAGATCCGCAGCTGTCCTCAATGGACCGCCTGAAAATATTCCAAAACCTAGTCAGCCACAGGTGGAATTTGACCCTGTGAAAACTCTATTACAAGCTGGAGCTTTGACTTCATTGAGCTATCCCAACTCTGGATTTGACTTGATGTCATCGCTCAAATCTAATTTATTTACAGGAGAGAACAATAGTATCGAAAAGAAAAGTGGTGCGTCGCCTGTGTTGACGCCATATGGGTTGATTAGCAAAAGGAAATAGAGCCCAACTTTTATATATAACTTACTGCTTTTTGTTGTTAATTACCGGACATCAAACGTGAGTTTGAATGCACCGTTGTTATTGTTTTTATATGAAATGTAATATTTTCATGAATCGTACGATTACATTATATGCCAAAAATAAAATTATTTCTTTATGACAAACGTATTATTTTGTATTTTAATGAATAAAGCCAAACCATGTCACATGACTATAATTATTCAGAATACGGCATACAAGACGTTAAGTTTATAGTGCACTAGTAAAAAACAACAGATAACAATACACGCAATGAGTAAATATGTTCCTTGTAAAAATATTGCTAAATAATATTATTCGTTGCCTCCCACGGAAGTAGGAATTGTTCCACCAGGATGCCCACTTGTTGTTGATGAAACCGTTGCTTTATCAGATATTTTAACTTCGATTTTATTTGGTTCTGCTTCACTTTTTGATTTTTTGCTTCCTGTTGAGACGTCACTGATACTGGAAATTGATGACGTAACTGAATGCCTCTTGTCACCCGCACCATCTTTATTGTCACCTTCATTTTCCAGATCATCCTTGGTCACTTTGCTTTTAGCGGATGAAATAGATTCGGCTCCACTGTCTTTGGTAATTATAATAGCAGGAGTATTTTTTCTGGTTGGAACTACTTTTGGCTTTGATGTGTTGACAGAATCACTCCATCCAGTAGCTTTGCAAGAAGCTTCCCACAGCTTTTTCTGTACATCGACATTAGTCACTTGCGAATTTGTACCAAAAGTAGAACAATTTTGGAAATATTTTCCAGCATCCTTCTCAATTTCCGGATTAAGAGCTACGTATACCACTCCATCGGCTCCTTGTTCATTGCTCTATATAAATAGGACAGCAAGAAATTCGCATGCAAACTGCAAGGTTCTTTAATGAACAAATAATGATTCCATGAAGTTCATATATTGGTTACCTTAAACATAAGCCAAAAGAATGCACGAATGATTTTAGGGTAATTGTCATACAATCCACTGTGAACGCACCCTGGATGCACAGCAAATGAGCGCACAGGATATCCATCTTTAAACAGCCTATCATTGAAATCTCTAGTTGAGATTGCTTGCATTAATTTGGAATTCCCATATGCCCAATTTGACCCGTATGTTTTTCTAAGAAAGAGCAACATTTTATCTTTATAACATGGGTATGCATATGGATAAATTAATAAACTAGCTTAGGTTTTGTTATCATTGTCAGGTCACAAAATGATTTTTGTAGTGGACAAGCGTTTGTAGATTGTTACACTTACTCCATCCAAATATCGTTCAAATCCACTTTTCCAGGATAATGAGCTATAGATGACACATTGACAATCCTACTGGTGCATTCTGATGTTCCCGCATACGTAAGCTTTGGGAGAAGCATGTTTGTAAGCAAGAAGTGACTTAGGTAATTCACCTGAAATGTGACTTCATATCCGTCCTCTGTTATTTCGTATGGTGCGTCATATATTCCAGCTACAGTGTGGCAATAGATAACATTCCAATAATTCAGTTAGAATCTCATACATTTGTAAATGCTACTATGATATTATTTTGGCACTTGCCATTGTTGATCAGAATATGAACTTTGGGGTATTTCTGCAGAACTTTTGTTGCAAACTCCCTCACAGACTTGAATGATTTCAGATCTAAAGGAAGTATATCCACGGTTCCTGTTGTGATGCGAGTTGGAGCTTTGCGAAACTCATCTATCATCGTCCTTGCTGCCGCTTCGTTTCTCACGCCTAAAATTACATGCATGTCCATTTGCAAGAGTTTGCGCACAACTTCCTTCCCAATACCACGGGCGCCACCAGTGATAACGACATTGTCACCAGGCCTTCGTATGGCTTCTGTAAGATTAAAGTAAAAATATAGTTTACCAGAATTCAGTTCAAGGTTACTTAAATGTTGGAGATTGCTTATGAAAGGACAAGACTCACTTTTGACATCAAATTTTTTGTGTGGAGTGAGTAATTCGTATGTGTTCCAAAAGCACGCGTTCAAAACAACAAGCAGTGCATACCAAGTCTTTTTAAAAAATCCACCAATTCCACCGGTAGGTGCGGACGGCGGTGGTGATTCAGTCGTCATTTTGAAACTTTTGGTCTTATATGTTCAGTATTTTGACCAATGTCAATACTAACGATGTTGCTTGTTAGTCATGAAGTCGTTTTATGAGTATATTTATGACTACTGACTTATTTGTTTATACTTTTCTGCAACTTTGGTGTCAGCTCAACGAGCCAATTCACACTTTCAGAATTATTACTAATTCACACACAAACCAGCTTGGGAATGAGTAAGTACCACGCACACGTGAGTATTATAAATATTTAGCTTAATAACCGAGTCATAAGCTATCACACATTTGCCAATTCTCCGACAGAACACAATTCTTCACTCACTCACGTAGCAGCAATAGGAATACACTTATCCAAAGCAAATTGGACGTTTCGCTTTTGTATGTTTTATGCTCGAGCTTGTGAAAATGTGTGGAATGAAAAGCACACGACATAAAGGAATCCTCGAAAATAATTCGTACAATGACAAAAAATTGCTTTGACTTATTCAAGCTGTTTTGTAAGCATTTTTACCGATTTTTTCGTCCCAGTGACTTCTGAGTTCTGACGTTATGGACAAAAAGTAAATCATGAAGCATACCTAGGCCAGGCAAAATAGATAACAAGCAAAAAGTGGATATCCACTAGTGGACACAAAAAGGAGAATAGAAAAAAGAGTATGCAATAGTATGCATAATTGCTGATGCCGGGTCTAAATTACAGAGTCAAGCAGAGAAGATTCCTATATTCCTGTCCGTCGATAATTCCAACAAGCAGAAGTAGCAAAACATGTTTTTTTTTTCATTTTCGGTCAATAAGTATGTATATATGTATGAAATAAAATTGCCTTTATAATACTTGTTCAACCTTTTCATGCATGGATTGCAGCAAGAAACATTACGCATGGCATAGCATAAACATTCCATAAGCACGAAAATTTCTCGTTTTAAAGTGAACTGGACTGTTATAATGATTCTGACCGAGTCATATATAATAATAAATCGGGATACTAAAGTAGCGCCAGATATCTGGATGCAATCAACTAAATATTTACTTATTGAATCTCTTGAGGTAATAAACAGCGCCTGTACACTTCTTTTGACATTCGCATTTATTGCTAGTTATTACGAGAGTTGTTAGTTAACTCCCGGTTCCGTGACATGGACTTTGTACCATGTGTACATGATAATCTCGATCAAGGGCACCCTCTGGTAGGAGTAGGAGAGATACTTTCCCGTCCCGGTCATGATTCTTTGTAATCACTAATCACCAACAGACTAACAGACAGACGGACAAAAACATGACCATGTGAGGATTGCCAAAAATAATAACTAACTCTACTTGATAATGCTTCTGGTTTCAGAATGTAGTGGAATTATACATACAGTAATCATTTCCATTATGATGTATCCATGTAGGACAACCACAAGACCACTACAGGTGTATGTATATGATGCAAGCCAATTTTCATCATAAAAACTTTGTTTGTCCGAATATTATACTGTGTAAAAACAATACTCTCTTCTAAGTAACCTTACGTGTTGCTTTTAGGCTAAATGATGAATAGAAAAAGTATATCTTCGTCAAATGTGAAAAGACTGTTGAAGGTGCTACGCTTTGTTCGTTCTTTCTGTATTCTTCAAAATATCATGTATTGTGTCAATATGCGTGAGCACAAGTGTGCATCTTCTCTCCACTGTACAAGAAGTATGTACGTGTGCTCAACTACATACCTATCCAACTTGGGGTCAGAAGAGTAACAACAGGTTGGATTTTAAACTTTAATGGTATGATACATCGTACTTGTGGGTGTAAAATAAGATGCATCTTTCTAAGAAATTTTATTCTACGCTCATCGCGAAATATAAAATGCAGATTACAATTTTAGGGTATAATATTATAAATACTCTAAAGCTACTGTATTTTCACATAGTGCACATTATAATGTAGCAATTCTCTCGCCATCTTTCAGAAAATCTTGTGGAAAATGCTAAATGGAATTCTAACAGATTCAAAATGCATGTATCCTTACATTTGCCTACAGCACACAAAACCTCATGTTAACAACAAAGAAGAGAGATGGATCTACATTTACTGATTGCGTAGATCAAATAAAACATGTTCATTCAAATAAAACCTTCAAATGCGATATTCTTCGCTTACAAGAGATGAAGTGTGCTCTTCAATGAATAATATTGTTTACCGCACGTGTTAGTTTGTAGTTTTTAACATGCACACTACGTGTGGTACATATTGGGATTCTTAAAGAAATTCGCATCGCAAACTTTAAAAGCTCATTATAACTCATGACACACACGCCACTTTCATCCAACCAAAGTGACGATCTTACACCTAGATACAAAAGTAAAGCGCTTTACCGAATTGTTTTATGTTTCACAAGCTTTTGGTTTTTGAACCTTTTCATGCATGCCTTGGAGCTTTCATGCATGACTGTGTATTTACGGAGTTTTAAGAAAATGTTAAATGAACTCTGGATAATTCTTATATTCCCTAATTTAATATTATAATTGACAATGCTGGGTGATTATGATGCTCCAATGCCAGTCATTATATATACGTATATATTATTACTGATACAGTTCTTATAAAATGGAAAGTGACTGTTTCTCACGATCTATACGGCATAGACTATGCCATCCCCATCAGTATTACGTACTGGAAACCACTATGGTTGGAGTATACGCATCATGTTATATGAAGGACAGTTTTCTGTTTGTACAGGAAAGAGCTCAAGTGCAATGCATCAAAGAAATAAAAAATTGTGACATATGAGGTGAGGAGCTCAGAGTCAGACACTGATATGAAATGATTGTGATGCTATGTATGTAGGAATATTGTACAGATGTGTTTAAAAAAATTCCCACGATTGAATCAAGTATGTGATCATCAGAATCACTGCCGGTCTATATATTATTGCACAATTGCATTGCACTATACTATTAGGTAGTTTCCATCCATAACGCTCATTGCGGTTATACGTGTATTATTGGGTCAAAGATTAGACCAACCAGCTATGCGTGTAGTAATGTGAATAAAAAATGAAGTATAGGTGCATATATTTTTAAGGCCAATTTAGCTTCTATGAATCATGATTAACAATCGGGAAAACATACGCCTTACGTTTCCAAACAAAATTCATAATCTTCGTAGCCGACGATTTAATTGTACGAAATTATATTAAATTAAATAATATTAATAAAGCAGTTGCAATCAATCAAGGTGCGTGCAGTTTTGTGAATTAATGATTTTTGCTGGTCCCCATTATCCTATTGCTCAATCTGTGTAGAATCGTATGATAATAATAATATGAAATACATTCGTCAGCAAGGATATTTCTTGGTGCTCCAGGATTTTTCTTGTTTTAATGCAACGTGTACAATGCTTTTGTAGACAATGGTCACAAAGTTTGCTTACATTTTTATTAAAATTTACATTTAACTCAAATGGTACAGGTAATCATCTTTGTGAATTAATCTCTCTGTATTAACATGAATAATTATTTGTATTACTGAGTTGAAGAATTTTCCTGGTAAATCAATATTTCTTTTGTTGAGTTGTTGTACTGCGACTTTTGATCACTTTACATGTAATGTAATTATGTGGGATTATATTATTTGTAATCTCGCCATATATTAATGAGCTAGAAGAAGTACAAATGTTAATACGGTGCAGTAAAATGTGCATAAAGAATCGTATCGGACTGATTTTGTTGGATAGTTTTTGGTGACATTATCATCCTGTATTTACAAGAACAAGTACACACATTAAATAATTTATTTCACAACATGTTATACAAACACACATCAATGTTTAATTGACATCAATAAATATTACGATACGATAACCCATCGTTCAATTTACATATGATATAACATGAATCATGTTATGATATATCGTACTATTTTGATTAGGATCGATAATTACTTTAAAAGATTCTTTAACTATACTTAATCCAAAAGTGTTAACGTTGTTCTTATAATATGTATTAATATGTATACACATACTAAAATAGTATATAAGTACCTAATAATACTTTGTTTTAGTAATAGCAACTTAACTTTACGTATGTAGTTGAAAAAAATAAAATAAAATGCAATCTAAAACCATCTGACGTTATATCTAACGATCGAAAAATGAACAGAACAAATCACATAAAGACGAAGAATGATAAATTGCTTTTATATTTGAAAATTAAGGTTATCGCTGTACTCGTATGTATGTATGTACTAACCGCGTCAGAAGAATCCTAGTATTTTAAGCTACATTTAAAACGTTTATTTGAAATAATTTTAGACTTTAATAATTTATTATCATTTTGAAGTAGTCTAGTCGCTACAAGATTGATATGTTTGGCAAGCTTTTACATTCCATTCCTTTTTGTTTTTTCACCTGTTAAATATCGTTTTTTTTGAATCTCATAAGTGTCAACTGATTAATACATTTTAGCATACTCTACACAGTACTGTTGTACTGTTGTACTGTACCTAGAATTCTCCTAAACTTTTGAGACTTTCCTGTACACCTCTATAAGACATATAGGAATCTAGGGGTTTGAATACTGCTAACAGTTTTAGCTAAAGAGTAATTATATAATGTATGTATGCATGTATATATAGATTAAAAGCGGGAGTAAAACTTCTTATATTTCATTTATAATATTGATTTGCTCATGAAATTGGCACATGAAAATCTCATTTATGATGCGAAGTGGCATAACAATTTTCAAGAGCTAATCTTGAAATGAAGGTGTTGATGATATCTGCTGCTATCTGTATTTTTCACATTGTACATTATTATGTAAGTATATTAAGCCATATCCATACATGTGTTTAATCCTAATCTACAATTAACAGAAAAAACTTTGGTACGTTTGATATCAAAGTGAAAATAAAAATCTCAAGTTTATGTACACATAATTTACACTCGTTTTCTTACATTACAAACTGATATTGTTAGATATTGACTAAAATCTACAATTTTGCTTATTTACATTATGACATTTTTCAAAAAATTATCTATTTACACAATGAGGTATTCACGATCTATTTTATACTTAGAATACATATATTTTAAATCACACCGTGTGAAATTTTTATATTAATGTACGCCTTCAAAACTGACTCGTTTAGTGAATTAGTAATATTTTATCCTCAGTAAGCCTATAATGTTGTTTTAGAAATTAGTTACGCGTTTACTTACTGTACATGATATGGCCGTTATGAATGAAGACTCCTTCTTTTTAACAGTTGATAATGCTAAAATAGCAGTTTTGTGAACGATGTTGCGGTAAAATTGAATTTGGTTTGCTTTTAGTACTTACATTTTAAAGATTATGTAACATATTGTTTTAACATATTATTTACGATAACATTTATTGGAGTTTTGCCTGAATGATGCGTCGTGTTGTGCTGATTTTGTGGATGTATGGACGATGAACCCTCTTCTTGGAATATTAACATAAATACCCTATATAATAACACAAATTCTTATTGGTAGTAATAATACGGAGACGTTGACGATGATATGGGGGAAGAAGAGGACGACGCATCATAGGCTGCTGATCCCTACGTGTGCTTGAACCACAGACAACTTCGGAGTGCTGAAAAGATATTGGACAAATGAACCGTTACCAATATAATATTCCACAAAGTCTACACCTCGTATTTTTATTATTATTAAATTCATTAAAACACTTACGAGATGACGTAGCTGCAGCATTAAAAATGGCGGCGGAGGAAGGTGTAATCTGAGGTGGTGACATTGTCGAATAATTTCCGTTAGAATTGTACGCAGAGTGTGGAGTGGAAGTGTTGGAGCCGTAGCCAGTTTGTGTTCTAGGCGATGATCCTGTGGATGATGAATTGGTAGTACCGTTGGTTGCGGCTCCTAAGCCTCCATTTCCAATGACACCTGTTGTCCCATTTACTGTTCTCGCAGCACCACCTCCGCCCACCGTGTAGTCCTCTAGAAGAAAAAACCTGACCATCAAACATATGTAAATTAGGATATAATATCAAAAAAAGAAATTCACATGCGTGTATATAGTGCATGCGCCACTGTGTCTTAAATTGGTAGTTTTGGTTGGGTATTACATTATAATGCATCTATATTATTTTATATGTATATAAGCCGGAATAAAAACAAACAGGACAAGAAAGCATAAAAGGTTTACTACTAAAATTTTAAAAGTGAAAGAGGAAAAATAAAGACAAAATTATACTAAGCTTTCGTGGTTTTTAGTATACATTGGGAGAGGAATAGCACACACATGTAGGTGAATAAACTCAGATAAATTGTTTCCGTTCTCAAGCACAAGTTTCCACACTCACCATCATTCCACTGTGTATTGCCTGTCTCCAGGCCGGTGTACGCATTGAACCCACTCATGTTGTTCGGGACAGCTGGACTTCTTGGAGCACTCAGGGCAAGTTGATTGTTCCTTGGCATACTATACAATGCTTCCGCAAGGTCAGCAGCACGCTTCAGTATAATCTCCTTTGGAAGTTTTTCTGGATCACCGGGATGCCTTGGAATAAGCTTCTGGAGTCTTTGGAATCCGTAGTCTATCGTGGGCTCATTCAATGCTGCTTGGAGGAAAAAGCGAAATACACACGAAAGGTATAATATAAATACATGCATACCTCCTTTCCTCCCATAAACATATATTTACCACACATTACATAGATAAATTGGAAGTGTTATCTGAGGTCAGGAGTTTCCTCAACCATACACTTTCTTTTTTAACTATAACTTTCTCCTTTCTTCCTCTTTCTCCAATATTTGCTAATTCTTTTGAAGAAGGCGAGGGGAAACGAAAGCAAAAAGCAACATGTTTTGCTTTCACTTCACGCCACGTCTACTGCTTCTGTTGCTTGACTGATAGTACAGCACAACAGCAGTATTTTCATCTCAAAAACTCAAGTCAACAGCAGAGAAAGAGCTGCTAAAAGTGACTGACTGAGCACCAGACAAGACATGAACCGGGAAAGCCGGTTTGCGGAAAGGAGTGAAAGTTTCAATGTGGAACACGAGGACTAAAAAGTTGGGCTTATTTTATGGTATTCTAGATACTACTGATATTGATGCAGACTTTATAAGGAAGTACTTACAGCGGCAAGGTCATATGTACACATTTTTTTGTTTTTTAATGAATTAACTTATGTAAACCACAATTATTTTTTTGAAATTAAATTGATTAATAAAGATTTTGAACTTACAGACATACACGAACCTGCCCGGCGCAGACTTACAAAACTGTTTGGACTTGTAAGAAAGCGTCACTTCAACCACACCGGGAATGTGTCTCGGAGGTGTCTGAACACGAATCGCGTGGGATGTGATCAACTATTAATGGGAAACAAAAGAAGTAGAAAGAAATAAAACTCAGATCAGGACGAGAAGTTCAATGCTTTGCAATACATACACTTTGATGTGGTTTTGAACTATATATTTGTTACAGATCAGGGCACAGACCAAAGGAAACGGGATACCGCTCTATAAGGCAAGGTGAAAGTACGTGTGGGATGAGCAGCTTATACAAGTTTTGAGCGAGACATAATTAAATTAAATTAGCACACCACGGCAGTAGTACTGCCAGTGCTTCACTGCTCTTGTATGTACTTTTAGTTCTTTGCACTCAAATGGATCCTTGATACTAACAGAAAAGTTTCCAGTAGTCTGAACACGTGAGATAATCCACTTTACAAGTTACAACCTGTGTGTTCTTGTGTTTTCATTGTTGACTAAAACATACTACTTCAAAGGTAATGAAGAGAAAGAATCGAGAATTAAAAGGTTGGTTGGTGGCAATTACGCGAAACCACACGTTAATAGTAAATGATGGAAAGAGATGAATCTTGGTATTTGGAAACCGACGAAAGTCGATTATTATAGACAACGGCACCATTTTCCTTTGCTATGTATATCAGTATCATCATAGTCTTTTGATCTGATTGCACGTTTGAATGATAGTTTAATGTAATTACACTTTAATTATCGCCTTGCCTTACCTCTGACCATACCAACATCGATCCGAAGACAACTTGCAGCCCATCAAAAAAGTTGTCACCGATTATAATCACTGTCGCTCCTCCTGTTGTCCATCCTTCACTTGGACTAATAGCTTTGATACATGGCGTGGCCGATGGAACTGGGTAACCTGTGGTTAAGAAAAATAGTACATACGTGAGCTAATTGTGTATTTGCAAGGAACTTATTAACGTACAGGTTGATAGACTTAATTAACTCTAGGGCATATTGTATTGGAGGTTTGGTTAATCCAAGTATTTTTTTATAATTTTGAGTCATAATTATATATTAACTCGCAAAACATTTAACCGGTCGTTCATAAACGGAATGAACTAGAAATTGAATTTTAATAAAATAGGTCAAATAAAATGCTCAGATGCATTAACAATTGAGAGAGTAACTTTGGTATTCGGTTAGCTTTTCCCTAAAAAAGATTTCAACCTCGGTGCCACGGGGCTAAGAATTAATTAAACTAGGAACATCCAAGTAATGAATTTCTTGCTTACATTCCATAAAGTTATCAGCAGTCATTCCAAATTTTTCATTATTGTACAGGCAGCGGCGACGAAAGTATGTAAAGTGAAAGCATCATTTTATATTGTGTATTTTGCCTTTTTCATTACTATATTATCGTTACTATATATGAATATCATGAAGAACGACTGTTGTTATTTGATCCGTGTTATGCGATCTACGTGCTGATGTGAGCATTGAAAACTTATTTCGTCTGCCTTCTTGTGGAAATGTGCATAGCATAAACATGGGGCCATCATGGTCTTGCGGTCCTACGGCTGGATATTACACGTACAGGATGATGACGATGACATACTGTTACTCTAACGGTTAATCGACGACGGCATGACTAACATCCTTTATTGTTTGTGTTGTGTTTCTCTAGTGCAATGTGCAATACTAATTCAAGCATGGGAACAAATCTGGAATTGAGTCGGAATGCAATTTTATGGTTGTACTATTAATATCCTACCTATCATCCATCCATCCATTTTCAAAATTTAACAACATTCGTTTTGACTTCATAAAAAAGTTTAAAAGCAAACTACAGAAAAAATAAGTTCGCTTTTGCTGTTACTATCCTACTACATATGTATATGGAAATGCGTTTTAAAACTTTTATGATGCTTTTAGAAATATGCGTGCTCAATAATACAAACTTGCATTGCTGCATGTATTTTATGCACTTCTCTCTGTCATGCATCTACACATTTTAAAATGCATTTCTCCACACAATGCACTGCCTTTCCCTCCGTGAATCATCGTTTCATTCAACGTCATTCGCTAGCATCATCTGCGTTTGCATTGGTACGTACTATATGCAGCTTTATAGTAAAAAAGTTACAGTATGGACTTGTGTGGAGAGGGGGAAAAGTAAAGAAGGGGTTTCCTATGAGTATTTCCATACTAATATTGATGCAGGCAGAGAGACAGAGCTCGCAAGCGGTAGCACACGACATGTTTTTTGATATCTTGATTCCGTTACGTTTCTCGTGATGATGTAAGAAGAGAAGGAAAATAAAAGGATCTATGAATGTGCAGTGTTATAAGGAACGCTAGAAGAGCACATCATCACCACAACGGATTGAACAAACTCGTAGAGACAGACATGCACATATAGGACGATATATTCTACTTGAGCTATGCGTGTACAAGTGCCGTAGTATTCTATAAAGTGTGCAAGAGTGTGATTCATAATGATATTATAAGAGAGAGAAGATGCATGCACTTGTGTTCTATATAAAAATGTTGTACAGAAAGATATATATAAAAGGATGATGCAGCAGCATAATGAGAAATAGATATAAAAAGTGGTATAGAGAAGGAAGGAGGATGGAACATTTGCAGTGGAAGGAAGAAGGGAGAGACAAATCGATGTGCTGGAATTCCCGTGGGAGCCGCCTTTTCCCTTTTCTTCGGGGAATCGCAATGGCCGCTCGGGACTCTGGAATGCCATCATGGGGCTTCTTCCTTTTCCACTTCACTCATCTTCTTCACAAAAAACGTCTCACACTCACATAGATTCCGTATAACACTCTTTGCTATGTGCTCCGTTACTTGCTACTTTGGTATCTATCTGATGCTACGCGAAAACGTAGTAGGCTACCGTTTCTATTGCTTCAAAAATGTTTTTTAAAACATGCTGCATGCGACGACTCACATCGGCTCACAGAAAAATAAACCAATATGCATACATACATACCTATGTACCATATATGCTTGTGGTGAACATACAACTCTTTTGATTTTGATCCATGATTATTGAAAAGTAGAGTATTATTTATAATGCAAAAGCTCGTAAAGTGCAGGTAAAAATATAATGGGTCAAGGGAGTTAACAATTTGATTTTATCACAAAAAAATAGTCCCTCGTACTGTATTCATTTAAAAATGCATGGCTATTTATCCGAATGGTATGGATGCATATAATTAATTGTACTTAATTAGTTACGTTTTGTAATGAATTTAACTCCTTGGCAGACGTCTGTACAATGTTACATTTTTATATTTGTCAAGTGTTGGAAATGGATAGATGAAGGATACGGATATTTCTGTACTTAGCATCTTAAAATCTAGAGTAGAGCAGCCTTTTCTAAAATGTGCACTATTTTATTGTAAATTCTTATATCTTCTTACTTGTTGACTTGTTGGCATATACCGTTTCAGAAACAAATGGCAGTCAAGTCCCTTGAGACGTGTTGTGTTTACTACTGAGAATTGGCTTGTTATGAATATGTCGTAGTCGAATGGAGACCAAACTGTACTAAATTTCATATGGCTGAAGTGATATGTGTTTTTTATCTAAAGTAACAAATACGTATGTCTTTGTGCAAAACAAAACATGGCTTGTCTAATTAGAAACGAAAAGTCTGTTAGGTATACTGAGCCATAAAGAATGATTAACGTCTGTCAGTTTCTCACGATGATTTGCAAAAAGGTGTTTGGTGTTTTTAACCCAGTGTGTGATATTGATATGTTAGCTACCAGTTATGCTTACGCGTCATGTTTCATGTATTTACCAATGGATAAAGTGCAGCTATGCTATTGTAACAGAAAACCACTACGACAACAGTATGTTTCAATATTAATAGCAGCATATTATACGTCACTTGGGCATTGCGTTGTCCCAAATTGTCGGTTTCAAATGAAAGCATACCTTCTGAGGGATCGAGTCTCTTGGCTCGTCGACCATGTTTGGAGTTGTTGTGTACAAACATGTTATCGGATACAGATAGGAGAGGACCTTCCACAGAAACTTGAGTTGCAATTACCACCTATAGGAATGAATGAAAATAAAATATTCAATTATTAATCAAGAGTTTTTTTCTGTACATCTTTCCTTTACTTAACCATTGATCGGGAAAAAACGTTAAATTGTAAAGCACTTGCCTCATCCAAATCATTCAAGCATGTTGTTTTTACAAATTGAAAAGCATGTTCTAAATCTAATTTAATGTAGCAGCATGTATCAGCATACGCTTTCATAAAACATTAAAAAACGCAAGCATAGTGCTAACAAGAATGCAGTAGCATCAAACCCACATTCTATACCACAATCTCGAATTGCCAATTAGGATAGGGAAAGCTGCTCTCCTTGCGGCATAAATAAAGCAGGGATAAATCAAGTCGACTGCAAAATGCATTTCACTTCTTACTCCCTTGTAGTCTTTAGAATAAAGGCTCATTTTTATATTATTAGTCATCTCTGAGCAACAACATACAATTGCAGAGTCATGCGGCCAATGCAGCTTGACTTCCTCCGGCGTACGTCAAGAGCTTAAAATATGTTTGGATTGGATTGATTACCATCCTCATCATTGGTCATAGCCATGATGACGGTAAAACAAGACCCCCAACCTGCACAACGCATGGTTTGAATTCAATTGAATTACATTTCGGAAGGAGTGTGCTTTCTTAATCTGTTGCGTCAGCCCTGAGAGTATAAATGGAATGTATATACTTTCCGTGTCAGGCTGACATTGGCCATAGAAAGTGAACATGTATACATACTTTTATAAGCCCTAACTTTTTAAGTCTAAGCAACAACGTCATGTCATCATGGTGTGAGGAGTACATGAATTTTAACAAAGTGAAATTGTACAGATGCAACTTAACTACAATTACGGCGGGTGTACAATGTTATTGTTATTTACGCAATTCTTCCTAAATACTACCATTAATCCACTGTGATTTGCATTTTTGGTAGTAAGAAACAAACTTTTACTACTGCTCAAATCTCCAGAGTTGTTATTTTTTCTATCTAAAAATACACAAAAAATTAACACGATGTGTATTTCACTATAGGGTATTTATTGTGTGTGCATCCATGTATGTATATTGTGACAATAATAATAATTTGTACTCTTTACAACAATGAAAAAATAGAAACCATAAAAAACTAAAAAGTATATAATTCTTTGGAAACACGTTTGTATATAATAAAAAGCAGAGCTGATCTTTGTAGTATTTTCATACGTGTGACGTAGTGACGTGCAACAATTTTTACACACCAAAATTGACAAGAGTTGTGAGAGGAGGTATGAGACGTGAAACATGTAAAAGGTATACCTTTGTAACATGAACAGAAAAGTGTGTAGCACGTAAGTTTATAAAAATGTAAGTCAAAGTCTCTGCAGGGCACTTGGGAAAGGTTTCCGTTTCCAAGATTGGTCTCCAGGCGCCAAGCATTATCACTTGAGAAAGTGTCAAGTGTCTTTAGAGTAACAGTAGAAGCTGCATAGTACAGTGTATACATACTTTGTGCATACAATTTCGATACATGCATATATATAACAAATAGATGAGAAGGACGAATATAAAAGCAACACAGAAAGCTGGAAAGTATTAGCAAACTACCTTCCAGCCAGCTCTGCTGTGTGGTGTAGCTGTAAATGTTTTCATGTTATGGTTGTCGCATTCAGAATAAAATTCATATGCCTTAATTTTGGAACTACAGATGGAATAGATATAACGCATATATGCGAGTATTGTAATATTAAGTACATGCATTGAGTATATTTGTATTTTTATAGGTATAAGAGGAATGTATGAATGGAATCGTACGGTATAAAAAAGCAAGTCTTCAGGGAGCCTTGTCCCAACGGAACATTTCCCCATGTCAGAAAATAACCGGGCCATGCCAGCAGACTACTAGTCTACCTTACTCCCACATAGCTCAACATTATAACCTATTATACATAACTCTCTGTATTACAAGTTTCATATGCATTTATGTGCAGCTTCAATGCTGGTTGAAGTTTTCCATATTATTTGAGTTGGCTCGCTCGCTGGAAGACACAAGAGGAGGAAACTGGAAAATGGAGAGTAAAGGAAGTTGGCAAAGAACAGTAAAAAAGTGTGTTTTTGTTGTTGTATTTTTATTCATGTTTTGACTTGCAGGTTACAAGGAAAAAATAAAACCAAAAATATTGCCACAAGTTTTATTACTTGAAGTTGAAAAAGAAAACCGTATAGGAAGAAAACAGTCCCAGTATTGAAAGGAGAGTTTGTACATAGTATCCAACAAAGTGTGTGGGAGTGGGAGGTAGATGGCTTTATTATAATATACAGGTGCACAAAGTTAATAAGCTTCATGACTTTATCGTGTCAGTCTGTTTTTCATACAGTCCACTCTTGAAGATTTACTTTTATAATTTTTACATTCATTTGGAACCCCTTTCAACGATTTTAAGTTTCGGTAGTAAAAATTTACATAACGAATGAGGCCTAAATGGTGGGAGAATCTGTTTTAAATTTGAAGGCAGAGTCCTCATCATCCCACCCACACCACAATGCTTTAAAGTTTAGCTCCGGCCGAGCTACTTAACTCAACGAGCACATGTTTCAAATAATGAGATGTTTTGGTTCACCAAATTACTACTAATTTTCTCACTCGTAAGTCAAATCTCCAAGTGTCAACATGACATTTGTCTGCATATATATAAGCCCAACGTTAGGAAACTTAAAGCAGTGACTGATTCAGAACAAATACATGGCTAATGCATATGAACATTATCTTCGACTTTGCATAGCGTATTAACTACTGCAAGAGATTCGTGTGGTGTTAGTAAAATAACATGTGCACTAGTTCTTTAGGAGAATGTGATGATGACGATATGACCGTCTTTAATCCAATCGCGCGACGTAGTAAGAAACATTGAGAAGAAGGATAACCAAGAATCCTGAGACTTTCTCAAGAAAAGAAAAGAGGAAGGAAATCCAATGTATTAAAATTTTAGTGTTGTGTAAACATTTCATTGGTTCTTCCTCTTCAAGCAAGATTCTCGTCTGTTGATAGAATAAAAGTGCATCGTTTCTTGTGGTTTGCTTTGGTTTCCTCCTTTTCAGTATTATTATTATTATTGCAGTCGAAAAGAAGATGACGATGGTAGAACTTACATTTTATGTATCAACACTTTTAATACTGATGCATTTTCTTAGCAAAAAAATCTGATGTTTTTCGGTTTTTGTTGGGCTAACAATTTTACGTAGCATATTGCATAATGCATATAAATGGGTAAAAGGCAAAAAAGATTGTTGTATGAGTTGACTTGAAGTTCTGAATGAATGACTCTGGTTTCTCGGTTGAAGAATGAAGTTTACGAGGCGCAAAGTGGAAAAGGAAGTGTGGAACACGGTCTGACTTTTTGTCACCTAATTAATCACAAACAACACCAGCAGCACAATATTGTTATTGTAACAAAAATGTGTAATGCTGTCTGTGTGGAGCACAAGTTTTTCCTCTGCGATGACGCTTCATATTATGGTGGTGGTGGAAAAGGACGATCATGCATGGGAAAAAGGGGACCTTTTTTTAAAAAAAAAAAAAAAAAAAAGGATCCAGAATCCAAAGTTTATGTGAATATAAATGCGTGTGTTGGTGGCGTGTATATGTTTGTATTTGTGAGGGTTATTATTTCTTGAACAAATATGGTTTTGGTTATTGAAATCGATACGGTGACGATGCACAACTTTGGAACATTGTATGGTGGGGCTTAAAATAGTATAAACAAAGCTAGTGACTAACTTGTACTTGGTTAGAATCCGATACTTAAATGAGTACGTATATATGATACGCAATACCCTTTAAAATGTAAATATTTTTCTAAGGTATTTTACAATTTGATTCTAGCTGGTAGTAATAATGGTGTTAGAAAATCACACGGTTTCGACTAAGTGCAATGAGACGTTTAAATGAGGGTATTGAATTTCATTGAAGGGGTTTCCGGATTTCCTTCAGATGGTAATAATTACACAATCTACAAGGGAGCAGGTAGCAAAAGGATTTTTTGGAGAATTCATGAAAAATATACAGTACAGTGGTGGGATAAGTTGTGAACATGACTGGTTTGCTCTCGAGTCTCTACTGGTTCATGAAACGTTCTGGAAATCAAGGTACTCTAATTATTATAAACAAAGTTTTTTTCTTGCCGAGAAGATGAACCCGAGTCAGGAAGCGAAATGAAATAAAAAAGTTTAACTTTAACTGCTGCTCTTCTGGGTTTATTTACAACAATAAAAGAAGTTTTTGTCACCTCATTTCCTCACTACCATTTTAATGTACTTGTCGCATGGAAGTCGTAGTTTCCAGACAAGTCGCATTACAGAACTGCAAAAGTGGGTAATAATTATTATTACCCTGAGGGAAAAAGCTATTTTCACGTTCGCGTCTGTTGTTGTAGGGAAAATGCATGTTGAGCACAGGAGGGAGAGACAGAGAAAAACCTTGAGTGTAAAAGTAAAGACGTCAATCGTAGGTACGATAAGTGAGTATTTATATTTGCGAAGCTATGATGTCTTGAATCAGCAAGGACAGGTTAAAATAAACTGATGAATAATGTTTCTACGATCTAATACATCGTTGTGTACAAATTGGACAAATTGAAATTGATACATTCAACATTGAGCTAGTTTGTAGTTTTTGTAGTGTTCCATCCATAGCATGTTGTGATTATGTATAAGACTGCATTTTTAACTGGTTTTGGAAATTTGTAGTAAATATGTGTACACATTTGCGTGCATTTTGAGAAACGAGACATATTTAGCCATTAAAATCCATTTCGCTGCTTTACATGTAATTTTTGTAAGTCCAACCACAAAAGTACATTCAATTCACTTAATGTACACCTAACCAGTATGTGGTGCAGTTGTAAAAAAATCTGTTGGAAAATTGGAGATTTATAAGGATCAAAACAATGACGACAAATGTGTTCTTATTTTTTATGAATTTCAGTTGTACACGTATTTAGCAAGCATGATAAAAAGGAGAGCAAATGATTTTGTAAGTAAGCACTACAGCGCACATCTGTCTACAGAGGCGCAATGAAATAGTAATAAGAGTGACTTATTGAGATAAAACCAGGCTTACGCCAAATAACATTGTTGTAATGATAACAAGTGCACTCATTTTTGGAGGGTCGGGTGGTATTTTCAACAACACACATGAATTATACTCACTCCCAGAATATATAAGCAGAGTATTATAATAAGCACATCAAGCCAAATAAGAAAAAAATAGTAAGAGAAGAAGGGCATTACGACAAGAAGGAGACTGTGGTAGCAGAGAAACAAAAACATTGTTTTTGTGAATGGATATATGAATTTCTGAATGTGTGCTGGAGTTATTACAGAAAGGATGGCAGCGGTAGGGAGTAGCTGAAAAATACAAATATTATGATGGTGCTTTTTTGTAGTGAAGTGACATTTTAACACAAGCGGATTTTCTTTTTCATCCCTTTCGGATTACAGAAATGTCAGATTCAATGAAAAAGATTAGCTCCATTATGGACCAAAATTTTGCTTGTTGAAAATGTATTTTCATTTTAAGTCTGTTGGGTTGGGGTGCTCCTGCCAACTGCTGAATATTGTATACATATTATAGAAAGCTTAAGCAACTGGTTACAAGAAAGATCTCCTTTCATCCCTTACTTACAACAACATTCATCATCATGTGCTTTTTTAAATGTATTGATGATAGGAGTAGTAACTAGAAAAATGTGAATGAAAGCCGATGAAGCAGAAGCTGTTCATTTTTTATTGGTAAAGCCAGCAAACATACAAAAAATACATGCAAATTTTAATACACTACATCCATAAATTACAGATATTTACATTATTTCATGCGCAATAATTAGCAAAATTATCATAACGCTGTTGTGAAATACTCACCTGGAATCTTCTCATATCTCTAGGATTTCCTGCGTTCTTCAAGCAGTTTTGATTGCACTTGAGGAAAAACTTAAGGAAGAATCTGAAAACAAACAATAAAATCATTAGAAAAATCTTATTCCTTTTCCTGAAATCTTGGAATCAATTTTCACAGTTTCTGATGATACACATATTTACATTGAATTTTACACCACTTTCTTGGAAAATTCAATTACTTATTCTGTTATGCCATATATATGCATATAACCAACCATTCGGTTCACCATTTTAATATAATGCTACGAAAATGATATCTAGCGCAAACTTTATATATGACGACAATGGAGAAATTCAAAGGAACCAGAGTGGAATCAAATAAGTAGACGTTTTCGATTCAAACGTTATTCACCCTTTCATGTTTACTTATGTACTCAAGTTACAGTGTACAGTCACAAGTACAATGCAAATATAAACTAAAGATAAATATGATGACTCTCCACTTTCTATTCTTTAGAGGAGTCTATGACGTGACATTGTGCAAGATTGAAAACTATATTTTTAAACACTTGTGAGATTAGTAAAACTCGTGACATATCCTCCGACAAAAATGACATCCAGTATATAGATACGACCGCGACCATTACATATCTGCCATAAGGTCTCAGCGTTCATGTTAGAGAAATTCATCACGCAGCAGCCAGCCAGCAACATGAACATAAATAGCATTAATTCAGAAACAAGAATGGTCAACAAGCCAAAGATTCCTCCAGGATTGATGGCTGACTAGTTGCTGGACTAAACGAAATGCAACTTTGGCTTTATACTATGTAAATACATACATATATGTATACCCAGTTTGAAGAATCGTGCATGCAACTTTTTATTATTCCCTTATTCTTCTTTCGTTTTCCCTGGAAAACCTATTCATAGTAAACCAAGCGAACCTTCACCACTAGCTACTACTTCTTCACTTGTCTCCATTAAAAAAGAATCTCCCCTTCCTCTGTGTACATTTTCTCCCTTTATTTTCTCCCACTCTTTATTTCTTTCCTCCGGTATATTCTGTGGTGCTGGTGTCTACTCTCTAGTAAATCCAAAAAGAGAATCCTATAATAAAATGTAAATATATAAAATGGACCTTTGTTGGTGTGTTTTTTTGTTACGATTCCACTTCTCGGGAGAAGAAGAGCAGAAAAAATAGTGAGATGAGATGGTGCGTGGCTGTGGCATTATATACATATTGCGCTCTCTTCGTACATAACGCACGGCATTACAGAGAGAGGAGAAGGTTCAATGGTTTTGTTGGATGATGATAATGATGGGTAGAAAAACAGGGGCCAAGAACGCAATGAAAAAGTTGGATTGGATATGAATTTATCATGTGTGTGTGCATTTCACTTGCCTTCAGAAATGTACCATTTTCGTTGGATGTTGTGTATAGTGTAACGATGTGCAGGGATTAAGCTAAATGTAGGTACGGAAATACGAAGAAAACTTGCTGACAACATTTTTGAGATATAATACTCTCCTCAATCTTCTCGTCATCTTGGTACGTATAGTTTTGTCAGTTGTGTAATAAAGAGGGGGAGTGAAAATTGTCTCGAAATGGAACAGAAGCACATCAGCACAAAATCATGTTATGACGAGAAAGAGAAATGATATTCAATTTTGTTTTTTATTCCTGTCAAAAATGACATTTGCTCAAGTTATCTCACTGCCCTGGCCTGATATTAATAAATATTGAGCAATAATCGTGTTCTTCGTGGCAATAACAATAATTTGGCAGCTTTCATTTTTGTCACAAAGAAGCAGATATGCAAAAGGACATTGGTCGCTACTGAAGGAAAAACTTTGAAACCAGTGCAAATGATAAAACTCGAGCAAAAACTGAAAGGATGTTTTTGCCAATATTTCAGTAGTGTGTGGTAGTCCTCCCTTCAATTGGTTATCTCATCAACTACAGGTTAAAGATGAAAGTTACGTACCTACTTAATTTCAATATTTCCTCGAAACTTTACCATTTGATACTTCTGAATTTACCACATTGCCAGTTTTAAATTTGTCCTATGAGAATCAAAAAACAAGTTGAGTGGCTATGCATCTGCATATCACTTCGCCCACAATAGGTCCCAAGCTTCGGGTGTCATTCAGTCGTGCTTAAATACTGTCTGAAGCCAAATTCATTTCGTATTTTTATTCGAAGGGAAGCTTGCCAAAAAATATTAACATTCACACGTTCCATACTTATCTTCAATTTAAGCTATTAAATGGATTAATTTGTTTACTTTGGAAAGCCTAAATTAAGAGCTGAAACCCCAAAATTCCTTGTGCACTCTGTGCTAAAACATGCCTTGAGTAATGATATTAAAATAAGCGTGCATATAAAAGTGCATCATATTTTCATTCGAGTAGAAATATGCACCTTGTCTATTACCGGAACTGGCTACATGTACTTTCTTTCAGCAGCGATGAAACTAATGCCATGTCATAAAAATCCCTCTGTGTATTTGGTCTGCCCTCAAGCAGTTCGTTAAACTCGCTACTTTGCAAGATAATTTTAAATTGCGTTACTATCTGATTCCATTGTACTGCTTCACTAGTACATTACATCACTATTTACTAGAAAATATTAAATAAAAAGGACTGTTCTATTTTCCATTTTTTGTATTAGGACGAAGCAAGTAAAATATTAACCAGAACAACTGATAAACATTTTGAATGCTTGATTTCATAAATTATAAAACATTTAATGCAACGGAAACGCAGTGATCTTTGCATGATGTAACCTTAATTCTCCCATTCTCAAGACACTGTGCTAACATATAGTTCATATCCGAGATGAACGCAATATCTGTTAGTTTTTACATTTCAATTCAATAAACCTTATAAGATTTTTTAATTAAATGCTAAGTAGCCGCCAATATCGTTGCAGTAATCAAGATAACGTCAAAAATGACTTTTCCGGTTGGTTTTAGCAGCTTTAGCACAGTATTAAATCTTAACGAAAAATTTACTATAAAGACTTAACCCAAGTCAGTTTAAGCTTTGTTTTGATTTTATATTGTCACGTCGTACATGTTGTTATTATTATGAGAATACAAGAATTTGTAGCATCCTTTCAATATATATCTTCCAGTAATTCTTAAAATCGACATTTTCCATACTTTTCATCACATAATAAGACGCATGAGCTTATAGTATATTATATTGTGAGTTTGTATTGCATTTCGTATGCATGACGGTGAGAAGGCATCAAAACACAAAAATGCAAGCACACGTTTACGGAAAACGCAGCTTCACAAATGTGTTCCAATAGGCAATGGCTGAACGCACATAATATAATCTTCCAGAATACTACATACATACTACATACACTAACTATTATTCCAGAACAGGAGCAACCTCCCGTCTTATGCATCAGTCTGTGAACCTGACTACTGGAATACAGCACACGGCATGATGATCATGATGCTTGTTTGTAGCAGCGGAAAAGTTGGCTAAATGTAATGGAGAATTGAATAATTTAGAATCTTTGAAAGGCGATTTACTATTTGATGAACTGATGATTAAATATTTAATGATTTTTTCCCGTTTCCACTCTCTTTTTCCTGTGCTCTTGCATCTCTCTCTCTCTACTCAACCTTCTCTCCTCATCTCTTTCTCTACGTTCATCGAGCCTCCTATTCAACTGAACTTTATGCTCTTTTCTGTCTCTCCCATTCAGCGTCATCCCTACAAGTCGTTTTCTCCTTCATACATTTCATTCGTTCATCAGTTCGTCAGTCAGTCATTCATTCCCTTCATTTATCCATCCATCCTCAACATCTACGTACAAACGACTGTTTTGTACACATTTGTTGTAAGTAAACTAGCAATAAATACATTACATTACACATTACACGATTTTCTTTGCATCAATGAAAACATGCCTACTTACTACCTTTATAATATCAAAATCATTTCCTGACGAGCAAGAGCATAATTTTTTTTAAATCTCTTCAGATTTTGTATTAATATTAATTCCGCCGAATTCGATACAGCCTTTTTCAACACATTGCACGTTACAACCTGCAACTCAAATCCATTATGGTATGCAGTTTCATTATAAATATTTAATAAATATTTTAATGTCAACCATTTAGTGTTAGCATTCAACAAATGTACATTAGCTTATTAGTAAAAAATGTCTTAAATCTTATTATTTCTATGTTCATCCGAAACATAAAAATTATGTATGAAGTGAAGCGCTTCACAACTCGTGCATCGGACTAAACGTATGTGTAAGCATATTATAACGGACTCATCCTATATCCTTTATACGTTTAATGTACTGATGACAGAGCAAAAAGCAACTATAAAGATTAATTCGACTTGGTGGAAATGGAATCTACTTAGGCATTCTTTGTAGCGGAAGAAAAAGCAAGAAGGGGAAAAATTAGCTCTTGTGCAATAGAGATTACGTTGCTTCCTTTAACTTTAATTTTCCGAGTGGAGCAAGTAAAAGTGGCTTGTTGAATTAAGGAAAAGAGATGAATTGGAAAATTGATGCTTATCGTCCTCACTATCATCAGATCAGCCACAAGTCATGCTTACTACATGCTTTACTTTAGTAATACACTTCTGCTGTATCTACTGTCATTGCTTCAAAATTAGTGGCCATACAAAATTCATCCTGTCTGATATTTTGTTAAATAATATGTCATTTAACTCTTTTCTGGTGCCTTACAAGTAATATTTTCCAACGATTTTTTCATTAATTTTTACAAATTCATGATTACGATTCCGTACTGTTGAAAGCAAGTAAAAGTATTTTGCTTGATACAAAGACACTCATCTGTGTACCGTGTTTTCATTTCCACTAACAAATCCTAACAAGATTACCTAGATATTCAATCGAGGTGAAGGGTCATCAGCATCAAGACAAAGGATGAGGTTGTAGGTATGAAATTCCTATATACGGAATCTTGTTGCATGCACAGCTTGAGTTGTGCTGTGTCACCACATTTACCAACAATAACAGTAACAATAAGCATGTACGACCTAGCAATCAAAGACGAAAACGGCAACTACTTTCCAGGTGCTAGAACCCTAATGCTGAGTTGCCTTTGCAGATGTAAGGCATAGTTATAAGGTTATATAAACTCACTGGACCTTTTTTAGGAACATTGCCAGAAGAGAAAACGAAATTGGACCTGCTTTCACTTTTTTCTCATTTTGAATTCTGCGTGATTCCTACAGATACATCCAATGCCCATAACTCCCTTTTCCGATACAGACTCTAATATTATACACCTCTTTATTTTATATTTCAACATGTTTTAGCGTAAATACTACTGCTGTTTTCGGGAAACAATTTCCTCAAATAAGAGAAAGCAAACGAAGGAACATTAGCAAGCCATGAATGGCGACGGTCAGTCAGTGTTGATAATGCTGAGAAGGATGACTGTATATATGTACATATTTACTGATGTTGTTATCCTGCAAAAAAAATCAGTTTTCTTTTCTACTTCACTGCCTATGCTTTCCTTTATTCCTTCTTATAAACTCATTTAGGGTGACACTGTGTAAATACCATATTCAGCGAAAGCCAGCGGAAAAAAGAATTTATGGAGCTTCATCAAACCTCTATTATTCGACTTCTTGTCACCAGCAATCACCACACACCATACCATCACAAAACACACAAACGACAACGACCAACAAGAAGAGTAAACAGCAGATGAAGATGAGAAAGTGGGAGAAATAGGAGAGCACAAGGTAAGGGGACATGTCATATATTTAGATTGCTGTTGCTGTACTTCGTTTATTCGCTGGACAAAATACTATTGTGTTTTGTATTGAATGTATTTCATTATACCTTCATCACCATCCTTTTCCTTGAACTGATGAAGATGATGATGATGAAAGGAAAAGGGAACATGAATGTTCCACAAACATGTTTTCTACCTAAAATGCTAAAACTAACACAAGGATTGCCATATCCTTGTATTTGGTTTGGACTTTGAAAGTAAAGTCTTTGCACAGATTATTGCATTTGCACCACCTACAATATAACCTAATCTCAATTTCCTGCTTTTGTTAAGCACACAAACAGCAGTGCAAGTAGTATTAGTAGTACACAGAGGGAAAGAACGGAGAACGGGGCTTGATCATCGTATAGATGTGGTGTAAGTAAAAAAGGGAATGTGAATGAAGCACATAGACTGCGTTTGCTGGAAGCTGCATTTGCTACCTCATCTGCCATTATTTCGTTGGACCGTATTTGGTTGACAAAGAATCAAGCAATCAACCAAACAACCTGTGATGAAATGACGCATCGTAAAATACAATGAGCTAACACACATCATCATTATGATGATCATTCTAGCTTGGGGGCGGTAGTGGGTGGCCTAATTCAAATTTAATTCAGTTTGTTGATGTCATAATTTCAGACGATGGCGGTATTGTCCTCAATGTGCTCAATGCATATGGCGTGATTTTGAAATTTGAGTTATAACGATTGATATTTCCCTAAATTTCTTATAGTTTATATAAGAGCTTAATGGCTCATAACTTTATTGGACGAATTTTGTAAAAATTCTGACAACAGCTCCTTCATGCTAACAAACTAAAAATCCAAAAGTAACATAAAGTTCAATGTTCAATATTCATGTCAATATCCATGTATTATCATCCTTCCAGATTAATATGAAGCACGGCATATTGAAACATTTTCAAAACTATTGTCGAGTAGTTTCGCCTTTGCCGTCAATACATGATTATGCAACGTTGGTCTGTTGATTTCCAATTACTCTAATTAGAATGCATTTGTAAATTAGTTTAATCTTGTAAATTTTCCCCGTTTACCAACAGCTATCAGTCATCATCGTCACATAACATGCCCTCTATACAAAACCACACTCTCACACAAGTCTACTACTAGTCTTCAACGAGGTTAATGAAACTTCATGCTACCGCTGCACATTGCATTGTCCTGTTCTATTTGGTTGCATTTACATACTAGCGTGTAAAACAATATAATTATTTAGGTAATAATAATACTTCTTCCTTCGAAACTTTGAAATGAAAAACCATGCTTGTACGCAAGCACACACGGTATTATGTACATACTGATTCTCTCCAGAACATTATAACAATAACAACAATATCATCCATTCCGTCGTCAGAACTTTCTATTATTATGCACTTCTGCCAGGAAGAACATGCAAATTACATTATTGCTCTTGAGCAAGTACCTAATCATTCCAGAGATACGATACAAGGGTGCGGACAAACGCATTAAGTACATGAAAAATACATGACATCGGCGGCGTAGATTATCCCTCCTTCTTTTTTACCTTCAGTTCTTCAGCTAACCTGATTACATGCCACCAAATTATAAGTATGTTGCTGTCGTGTGGGGCTGATGCCTCATGTCATGCCTCATGCATGCCTCTTGCCCTCCTACTCTGTTCTTATTATTGCCACCACCGTTATTACGACATTACCAGGGTCATCAAAGAAGTAATCCACAAAATTAAGAGGTTTCATTGTCGTCGTTTGCGTTTGAAGCTGATATCCAAAATATTTTAGCCTACTCGACTGGTCACACATGTTTCTTCGACACGAAAGCTGAATATCGTTAATTTTTACGTGAGTAAAGAATATACCGCCGAAACCGGTGAGAGCATGAAATAACCAGGAAAAAATACAGCATGCCTCACTTTCTACATTTGCATGGCACCATTTCCCCCAACATTTTTGGTGATCGACTGCTCATCATTTTATCGTTATAACCTTATAATATTCATGTAAAAACTGTATGATGATCAGAACACGACACGACTACCATGACTGTGATCGCAGCACCAACGTTGCGTTGTGCACATCATTACCATCATCATGATCATGCAAGCATATATTCAATGCAGACATGACACGATTTTGTTTAGAAGGCTGACATACGACATTGTTTCTTTTTTATTATTTTTTCCCATATTTTACGCAAGTTCGCCCTAAATGTTTTTCATATTTCCTGATGTATGGAATGACATGCATTTCACATAATATTCTAGACTTATCGACAGATCTGCACTTCCGAGAAAAACAGTATGTATGAACGTACGAGTACGTAACGGAGCATATTATTATTAAAAATTATTTCGAAAATACAGCCCTAGCTTGGACACACGGCTTGAATAGTTTCAATGTTTTTGCGACCATGATATTATGGTATGATGGGTGAATGAATAAAGAGCTTGTTTTGATATGAGTTACGACCATTGCACACGACTCTATTATTGTTTTGCCTGCTGTGCTCCTCGTGGCTGCAGTTATTTTCCACTAGGTAGTTTATTTCTTCCTTCCGTCTGCCGTCATCATCACTATCATCATCTTTCTAATCCATCCGTATCATTGCTAATAGGAAGCGTGAAAAATTAACCGCGGAAATAGTTTCGGTAAAAGGGAGAGCTGCGTTTCCTTCACTTACTAAACAGTTGTATTTTTAAAATCATATCACACATTACAATAGTATCGTATCTACTCATTTGACCAAAAAAATATATTTTCATCTGATATCTTGGAAGAAATGTTTTATTTTATTTTAAATTCATGTATTGTCATATTGCCAACTTCAACAACTACGCATGCACCAACGAGCATACAGTTGTACAGCTGGGCTTGATATTTACTCGTACAATCGTCATAAATAATTGCTCTAAACTATTGAACCAAGGGACAATATTGATACCTGTCACACTTTGGCCACAAGTTCAAACGAAGCTTTTTTATTTCATCCTTTCAAAACAAAAGTGCATTGAAGGGCACTTGTAATTGATGAATTCAAGTGGCATTTTTATCATGATGATGAATGATTCGCTGCATTGTTTAGTTTGTGTGTGCGTAGAGAAGCATCACTGAGCACTGTTCCTCCAAGAGGGATGAGCTCACACTTGTTCAATAAGAAAAAGCTCATCTGTGCTCTTCTTGTATATTATTCATCGTTATCCATTTATGTATGTAGACTAAATGAACGCATACACAAAAAGAGCCTCAAGCCCTTAAAGCACCCATATGGGCACATGAAAACGATACTGGAAACAAGGAGGAAAATGAATGAATGAAGGAAAGGTCCATAAAATGAATGAAAGGGAAAAGGGTGACGAAAAAACTTGGATGATGTGGAGAGTAAAACAAACTAACAAGCAACCTGCTGCTACGCTTATTATTATTATTATCATATTATATCTACATGTTCATATATATATGTGATATAGTTAGCTCCGAGAAGGATGCAATGTTTTCATATTGATTGTAACGCACGGTCATGTACCTTATAACACAGTAGTATAAAAAGGGATTTTATGAAGTACCCCTCCTCCTTCTCTTTACTGAAACAACAGAAGAAGAGGGATATACCAGTCACCTCAAAATCAGACCGCCGGGCAAGAGTAAAACACTTTTGTTATAAGCTTATAGCTTATCTGTGTAATGCCAACAATAACAGACGCTTACCATGACTTACATATATTCTTTATATACATTATCCCAATATTTAAACAAATGAATGAAATTTTCTCTGTTTACGTCTCCCACTTTTAATGCAGTTAACTAGACTATGGAAAAATGTTTAGAACAAATGTACACATGAAAGTGCTGGCACAAACTCCATATGACGTACATATTTCTTACACGTATACAAGTAGAAATCCATCTATGAAGAGCACAACTCTATGAGTATATGTGTCATTCCTTCTTGTATGAATGTGCAATATTAGTTCATTTACATAGTGTACATAGCCCAGAGACGAACACATGTTCCATTTTTGTCAGGAATGAAGTGCCCATATGGGTGAATTAAATCACCATTTCCCCTTTTGTTCCGTATACAACGTTATCAAGGATCCCATTTTCTTGCCTGTACATTAAGTTTGCTGCAGCCCATAAATATACACGACCACTGAAAAATCGAAAGAGGGAATCCTTTGGAGAAGAATAGAATAATATATTAAATGAATGAGGAAAAGAATAAAAGGTTGATCTATGATATCGTGATCCATGGAATTGATCTGGTATATACTATTGAATAAGGGTATATGCACCTATACAAGCATAAATGGGTGCACGCTTACAGAAGGAATGGGTGCACAAAAACAGCACGAGTACAGTTGTATGTTTGTCCATTTTTGAATACTTGTTACAAGCACGAAGAAGCATATAATATGCATTTTATATATTTCTATTCAATCACTATTCTATTCTTTGCAGACAATACAAAATTCCTTTTTTGTGGATTTACGACGGACTCACAACGAGAGGACAGGATTTATACCTATTTGCCAATAATAATCAAGCATGTTGAACAAACAAAATGTTTACGGGATTTTGTGGCACTTGGTTCATTACTTTGTTGAGAATAGACCAAACTTGTTGCCAAAATGGTACGTTTTGATTATCTCTTATTTTTGACAAAAGACTTGAAAAGGGCTGAAAAGAGCATGAGTGGATATACACTCTGGACATCAGGAAGGTTGTCCATTGATAGCTATCAATAGTTGCCATCAACTTACAAGCAAAACCTGTCGACCACAACTGGCCCTTTTGCGGTGTGCAATTCAAAACTACATACATGATAACATAATGTCAGATTACCATTGTTTTTCAATATAAAAGTTGGTCACAAAGCACGTGCACTTAAACTTGAGTATGATTACAATCATTTACTAGGTAAGCTGAAAGTCTGAATCACTTGGACCGACTTTTCAAAAACGTGCCCACAACTGGAAATAAGATGGATAAAATGTATACCTTTACATACATTTGTCTTTGTCTTTTGACTATTTGTGTAACTTGTTAAAACAAATGCACGAGGAAGTAGTAATAAATGCAGCACAGCCAGTTGGCCAGGCCAGGGATGCTTGAAAATGATACCATAAAACAGCAAGAGGTTTTGGTGGCGTACGTTGTCACCGTCAAGATCCATTCTGTTTGTTAAAAGTGTAACATTTGGCCCATTAAAAAAGTCACTTGATCCAGCCACTCATTTTTTACACGAAGCACAAAACAATAATGACATTGTGTCATTAGCTACAAGCAAGATGAGTAAAAAAGGGAACAATGTTTTTTGTGCACGTTTAGGGTTGTTGGGGTGGTCGTACCGTCCGTAAGCCAGCAGAGGCCAGGGTTGGAATGAAGGGTATAATGGTTGACCAGGAAAACGAAGCACCCTTCATCACACATCACTTCAAATTTTAACAGCAGCAGTCATTTCACTCCTGATACTGTATACATCCTAACAATATGAATTGAATTAAATGGACAATGACTTTCCATTCAGGAAGGGCACGAGACAAGAATAGAACAGAAGGCATCCTCAACATCAACACGTTGAATAAAATGAAACAGAAGACCTGGTATATGGTTGTTTTGTAGTTTTTTATTCCATTCACCATTTATTTTCTCGACTTCATAAATGAAATAATAATAAAAGTGAAAAGTAAAGTGCAAGCTGGAGTGAATAGTGTAGCTGCACTGCATCATAATAGTAATAACAGTATATAGTTTTTTTTCATCATCCTCTGATTGCCATTATTATGACAATCACCATTATTGTTATTGTTCCAACAATAGTTTGCAATGGATATGCCTCTTTTAATAATTGAGTGTTGGACAGACGAGGCATGACCATTATCAATAAAAAAGATAAAAAATGAGAGACCTGTCCTTTTCGAATATTTATAATTGGCACAAAAAAAGGAAGCACAAAAATAGAAACACATGCGCAACGAAGACAAGATACATGAAGTTTCGATTTCAATAGCGCTCTTGTTTTCAGTTGCACTGCCTTTAGAAAGATGTGCCATATGTTCTGGTTTTACAGTTTAGAATTTTAGTTATTGTTTTTGCTCTGCATTTTTATGTGCAAAGAATACGTGTTCCATTACAGCAGACACTTATTAGGTCATGTTTCACCAAACAGGTGTTCATTCTTTACTCCTGTGCCATAAAAGGGAAGCTGGTTTGATGATATACATATATAGCTTGAATGAATCACTAACCAAATTACCAGACTCATTTTAGTGCAAAAATGTAGTCTATTAGCACGTTCCGTTAAAGTGCTCAATTTAGTCTAAAACGTTTAAAGAAAATCTCGTCGTAATGACAGCCTACCTGATATAGGTATACGGATTACTACCACAAAGTTTAGATTTTAGAACATGTTTATTTTCGCAACAGTTGTTAGTGCTTTCCTCGTGTTGGAATTTACAGAGTACATAGCGGGGAATAGGTATAGGAAGAAGATAATATTATACATGTTACAAAGTAGATGAACGTGTAAAAGCAAGTCAAGTGAAAGTGTAGCAGGCAAGCACTTCGTCAAGGCCGAGCTCAAGTCATCCCAGAGGAACGATCTTCAAACGGCTTTTTGGCTTTACCACCACCACCGTTGCTGCTACCGCTGCTGACTAGGCTTGTTAAACGAAAACTGCAAGAAGTGATGACTGTTGTAGGTATTGTGTAGTATGTATTTCTACTATTGATTGTAGTTTGGGCACATACACGTTTGTATACACGATATGCGTATAAAGTCTCTTTTCCACTTTCTCTCTGGAGAAGCTCTTATTCCTTGATGCCGGCACGCTTTCCACATCTCTCTAAGGACTCATGATGATGATCATGATGATTTTGTAGCCCGATCCGGAATCTGAGTAAAAACAGAAAGTTGTTCTCTGGCCTGTACTACAGCTCTGAGGCAAGGCAGCTTTTTGTTCTTTTTCTGATACTAGCTTGTAACCTGTATCACTTTTTCGCAAAAAAAGTACTCACTGACTTTTTCAGGTCTTTCAACCATCAGGTGTTTTTCGAACATAAGATATAAACTCGTAGTAGTACCATGATTTTGCAAATGTACAAGCCATGTGAGAGGAAATACTTTTCTCTTTTATTTATGTACATATTTTGTGATGCGTAAAATCAGATGTTTATCATTCAGCAAAGTTTTTATATGCGAATGCATCTACTGAAAATCAAAGTTATAAAATTGTGGAAATTACATCAATCGAATGAACATGTGTGCTCGCAATTTTCTGTATAAGGAAGCCAGTTGATCATAAAGTAAAAATAACCGTCCACGTTCTTTTTCATACCATCTAGCATGCAAAAATACCTACGACGATCATGATCATCGTACATCTTTGTATTACATCTGCGGTTATGAAAAAAACAACCTTGTTTCGTTTGTTTACTTCACTTATTTTTTATGCACAAAGAGAAAAAGAAAGAAGGCACATATTTACTGTAATAATCCTGCAAACAATAAAAGCTACTTGTTTTCTCTCAAAGTACTTTAGGTATAATCCCAAAATAACTAAAAGTACCAGGTCAGGTACACACACGTAATTTTGATCATGATGTACTTGAATAAACCTACAAGGAACTTTATATCTCTGCAGAGCATAACAATATATACTTGTTCATATACTTGCTTCCCTATTTCTCCTTTCACTCCCTTGATGATGTTTATATATTCATTCAAAAAGTCACTATAACATAATATCTCAAAAGAAGCATCAAATAAAATTTCAATTTCCATAAAAGACTCGAGAAAATTTCCCTTTCAAAACAAACTGCCATATTGTATTACATTCAAATATACACGTATGTATATCCGGTACGGACTACACGTATTTATAAAAGAGTCCAATCCTTTCTCTCTCTCTTTCAACTGAATATACAGTATACAAAGCTTACCGAACATAACAATAGCATACAGACACTATGCAATTTGTTATTCTTTGTCAGCCAAAATAATATTGGCGAGTACGTAATTTCCTATGCTTTTTCCTCTTTGTCAAGATCACGTCCAAATGTATGCATACAAAAACGAAGGAAAAGAGACCTGATTTCATGTAACGCATATCCACTCATTGTGTCGGCACAACAATTTCTTAGTGCATTCCGGTAAGGGCATCTCTTGTAAATCTAATGCTTGTGTACCGGCCAAACGGCAAAAGTGACATTATGTATTCCCACATGTTTTGTCTTTATTCTTATTCTTCCACTTTGTTACTTGTGCTCTGGATATAATAATGCCAAACTTGTAACAAGCAGAAGTCAAGAGATTCAAAGTACTCCAGAAAGAAACAAGAGGAGAGAATGAACAGGCAGCAGGTACATAAACTTATATGCATACATCCCTACATATGAATACTTACTTGCGTCTCACAGGCACTTTCTTTAAATTTTCCCTTGCTTGTCTGCCTCGACTTATTTACGTTTATATATTCACTTGCATTCTCTCTAGCTTTCACTCTCCATGAAAAATGGACGAGGTCTTTTGTTCCCAATTTAAAATTTTCATGTGACTTGCTGTATTTTAATTTTGCTTAAAATTTACAAAAAAGGCTTAAGTTTCTGTAAGATGGAGGATACATGTATACAATGTACTAATCTGTACACATATGTAGGTAGAAGGTGAAAAGGTGAATGAAACTCAATCTATATATACAAAATCCCAAGCGTTTCGTAATCCAAAAAGTCGACACCTACTGCTCCCTTTTTAAAGAAAACGACCAATTCCTTTGAAAATGTTTTTTCTTTTTATGAAAGACCAAGATTCGTAGTCCATGCAAATCGCATTTTGAACGTTTGAAAACCAATCTTTAACAGTTTTATCGTCCGTTGAAAATGAGCAGAATATGAAAAAATTGAACAACACTGCATCGCTACTGCTCCCTTTTTTGAGGAAACTACCGATTCGTTTCAAATAATTATTCGTTTCTACTAATGCCCAAGTCTCATAGAACATTCGAATCGCATTTTAACCTTTTGAAAGCTAACCCTTCACCGTTTTTTCGCCAATTAAAATAGAAAAAATAATAAAACTAAGAACAAAAGTCAATTATCATGAATCATAATTCCCGCAAACAATTTTTCGCTTTATGACTACTACCAAACATACTATTTCGTTTCTCTATGTATACATACATGAATACCACCGTGCCACAGGGGGGAAAGTCGTACCCCAGGGGGGAAATTCGTGCCCGAAGGGGGAAAGTCGTGCCCCAGGGGGGAAATTCGTGCCCGAAGGGGGAAAGTCGAGCCCCAGGGGGGAAATTCGTGCTCGAAGGGGGAAAGTCGAGCTCCAGGGGGGAAAGTTGTGCCCCAGGGGAGAAATTCGTGCCCCAAGGGGGAAAGTCGAGCCCCAGGGGGAAAAGTCGAGCTTCCGGGGAGAAAGTCGTGCCACAGGGGGGAAAGTCGTGCCTCAGAGGGGAAAGTCGTACCCCATGGGGGAAAGTCGTACCCCATGGGGGAAAGTCGTTATTTATAGAATATTAACATTTTAAAATGTGGTTTCCAAGTTTTCCACCAGGACATAAGCTGCTAGAGCCCGTTGATTTCAACGGGCCTTCTACGTCTAGTACTACTTACAAACAGCAAGTAAAAGTGAAATAGTGGAGTGATCTTAAATTGGTCGCTTTACAATGAAGTTGGATGTCATACACATACTACTACCACTTTTCTATACACATACCACCAGAAAGTAAAAAAGTCAAGTCAACAGCACGCAAAAGAAACAAATATTGTTTCTCGAAGGAAAAAGATACCTCTTCTGCTCATGGAATATGAATGGATATTGCGTTTTTGGGAGAAAAGGGGAGAAGAATTGAAATTCACACTGTAGGAATTATGCATAATATATTCTCACGGTACTATATAGTGTAAGTAAAACAAACTGTTTTAGTTTAAGTATATATTGTTTCAGTAGGAAAAATGGAATTGTCGTTTGCTACTAAAACTAAAAACCTCACAGTGTGTGCTAGAGTCCAATAGTGGTCGTGTATACAGTTTTCTTAGGAGTTTTGAGGACAGACATTATGCAAAACAAGGGACGATAAAAATGTCAGAAAAATCCCAACGGCTTCATTTCCGGAGTGAATAAAGAAATTGCATAATTGAGTAGCAAATAATATGTTTTGTTTAAAATGCATTACATTACATACTAGGAAATGGAAGGGAGGTAAGGTAAGGCGGAAGAAGGAAGTGTTATGCAAAAAGTGAACTAAAACATATAAAAACTGACTGCGAATGCATGTATACAAGGAAGACAAACATTATTCAATGAATTTTCATACTACTCGTGTTCTTATTACTAAAACAGAAATACGAAGAGAAAGATGAAATTAGTAGATTGCCTACCTATTTGTAGTCGTGTGAAACTAATGAATATTTTGTAGTTTTTTCACAAGATAAGGGCACAATAATAGCGTAGAGACAAAGTGAAATGGCAACTATCTACCTGCATGAATATTGGAACATTTTTTAAACCGAGAAATTAATAAACCAACTATAATAACAGTTATGTTTCAATATCATACACGGCTTCCGGATACCATCATAATTCATAATTTTCCTGAAATAATAATTCATATTTGCGTAACTGCAAATGGCTAAAAATGTTAACATATGCAATGCACTTTCACCGTGTTCATCAAACGAGAATTTTGTATACAAAAGATGAATGAGTTGCAGTGTAGGTATATAATGAATGCAAGTAGTTCATTTCAAACAAATCTACTCTTTGCTTTGCATCTCTCTCAAACTGCACTTTGTATTGTGACTCAATGATACAAAACCGCACAGTATCATGGTGAAACAGGCAAGAGTAATACACCAGTAGAAAAAGTCTACAAATTTTTTAAGACCTCGTCTTATTATTCTGTCTTTCAATATTCATGTATAAGAGAACATTTCTACGGAAGAAATAGACTATATGAATGTTTCGCATGCATTCCTATACACATATACTACTTTCATATTATCAGTACCACCAGCATGTAAAAACATCCGGGAGCTTCCCTTTTTTATGTAGGTATGTATATATATCCATTCCTAATGCATATTTTTCATATAAACATTTCAAAAAGTTTTAGTAGTTTTTTTTGGGCGACAGCAGCATAGCAGAAAAAGAGGGAAGTGTGGAGGAAGAAAAATAAAAGAGAGGGGGAACGGAGGGAGAGCGGAAGCAAAAAGCCAGAAAGGAAGGAAGAAGCTAGGAAATTGTATAATAACTATTGCTGCTGCTGTTTCAACTACTGTTTCTGTTGGGGAGCTGCCTGCTGCAAGTACGATGATGTACTTATTATATGAGTTGAGTGGAGAAATGCAGCAGGCAGGGAAACAGCGACGGAGGACGGTGAGGAGGAACGGGAAACATGGAAGAGAAATGTGAAAACATGAAACGTTAACGCTTTATATCTAATACTGCATACATTCATGTGTATGCATTTTGTACGTGCGGTGCGTAAACCTATTCAGATAACTGCTTCTCCTTACTTTTATTTTATTTTATCGTGGTGGATGGTGGCTGGTTGGATATGAAGGAGGAAGTAAAAGTACTACAATACATGAATGTAGGTATGCATACATACCGACATATACGGGAAGGTTTTTTGGACAAAGTTGTCTGATATAGGATGAAGCTTACTCTCTCTCTCTATCTGTATATCTGCCTCTGCTGCGTCTTTCTCTGTGCTCTGTCTTCTTTTATGCAATAAAACATCCCTAACCTTGCTTGAAAAAGCAAAGTAAAGCGAGCAGACAAGTCAAAGCAAAGCGACAGAAAATAGAGAGGAGAACAGCGAGAGAGGCTGTGTATAGAAACGTGCATATAGCTGATATGGCGCAGAGAAACGTATATGGGTAGATATGTATATAGCAAGAGATCCACAGAGAGAAGTAAAGAAAGTCCCGAGAGACCTTGCCCCCTCCCACAGGAGAAAGAAATCAATACCTGTGGGACTACAGTCGAACCAATCCCGACTCTGAACAAAATTACAAAGTTTGCACACCGACAGACCACGATCGACCAAAAAAGCTCCATTGGTGAATATTGAAAGGAGAAAAAATATGTATGTTCAAGCATCAAAATAATAATGTGTGTGAGCATATATTTATATTAGGATTCGATTGCATCTTTTATTGTTCCGTTTTTTTTGCGCGTTAGTAAAATATTCTCTATTATAGAAAAGTACGTGTGGAAATTGTAATTAGAATAAAGGTATTTATGTAGATGTTGTTTTAAAATGTCAGGCACAAAACATACGGTTAATGACACAATTAATACATTTAAAGAATTGGTTTGCAGTCTACCATAAATGAAATAATTTATCAATTTATGTAATTTATGTTGGCGCGTACAATAATTATTATGAACAGAAATATACTTTTTAGTAACTAAATATACTCAGTTAGTTTTCATTATAAACTCGCCAGCTTAAATAATACTCGCTGATCCCTAAAGCTCCTTGCCTGTAAGATCACTCTTTAAAATGCATTTTTGCAAGTTGTGAATTGTGATGCATTTTTACCTTTGCCTATTTATATACTGCTTTGACAAACTGGCAAACTGCTTTGTTGTGTGTATATTTATGAGAAAACGTAAACATTGTAATGCACTAGGACATGGTACACAACACAGGGTAATATTTATCGCGTATAATTTAATATCTGCCTCCACTGATATATTTAATACATAAAACGCTAACTTGAGATATATATCTATCTACATCTATTTCAGTGAAAAGGTGTAAACGGTGCACTAGACATATATATATGACATTCATATTATGTATATAAGAGCATTAAATCCCAATTCTCAGAGGATTCTTCACACTTGGGAATAATTCCATGGGTTTTGTTTTTCTCTGCGAGTGTGTGCGAATAAGTGAATGAAGTGTGTACTTGAAACTTGTTTTGCGTACTGTGGAACCTGCGTTACATAACACAATGTAGACACTATATATATTGCAGTTTCTCGTTTTGCAGAAAATAAAACAAATGTGCACTTTTAATTGATTTATCTTCTGAGCTCCCTAAGCTTTGTCCTTACTCTACGTAGTTTTCTACGCGATGCAGTTTATAAACCTATTCAAACATAATAAATATTTGTGCATAGTCAACGAAATAGGTTTGGTGACGATAATAACCCCTCTTTCTCGTCTTTTATCATTTTATTTTGGCATTTTGGCACTGTAAGGAGACTTTTTGCCACCGCCGTCAATTACTTGGATGATAGGGATGTGCATTCTCAAGTAACATGAGAGCTGTAACCGTGACAATGCAACCGCAAAACAACACTAGCCACACTTTCTTTGGAATTTTGGACGAGTGCAATGCACTATAATTCTCAACGGTGTGCTAGAAAATATATGAATGCATGCCTCTGCTACAACTTGCTGATACGGTCAAGGTTAAGGTTGCTTCTCCCTTAAGTTTAACTTGAGAGTTTTATTGAATGAGCAAAAAGAACTACTATGGTACGATACCACAGAGAGGAACTTGCCACAGGGCTCATTCATTCTGCAAATAGAAGGAAAGCAAAGGAAAATGAGTTGCCTTTCTTGCTTTGCGATTGTCGGGATGAGTGGATGAAAAGAAAATAAGAATGGATATACATACATACATACCATGAGATCATGAAGTGATGGATGGATATAAATAAAAAGCTGCGTTTCTGTCTGATTTCATTCTTTTCTTTGGTTTTTTTAAAGTTTGAAGAAGTGCTTGGTGTGCGATATTGGAATAGAATTTAAATGAAGTCATGCTCTACAGATTTATACAATTTTGCCGGAACGAACAAAACTGCGCATGTAACATGGATTCATCGAAATTTTGTTTTAAATATTAATAAATCAGCCCAAATATTTATTGCCACAATACTAGCAAACAAGAAATTAATTTCTCTTTATCTCTACGAATCCCTTTTATTCCAACAATGCTCCTTAATTTGCATGATTTTCCTATTACCCAAACCCAACCGCATTCACTGGCTTTAAAATACAAACGTGCATTTGGAAACTTGATTCAACAGGCATTCAAGTAGACTATCTCAGCAAAAGGCTTCCAGCTTCGTATAAACAATAACGCATTTTTGGGAGGAAATCTAATTTTTAAACCTCTTCATTTCACGTAAACCACTGTAAATGTCTGGTAAATGCACTGCCTCGTTCTAAATGAAAGCAAAGTGATAGAAGACGCAACATTATTGCGAGCGACGCGTGTTTATAGGGTGGATTCGAATGCACAAAAGCCATTTAACATGATGATGGCGGTACGGTGTACGGTACGACGGGAAACCGATTAGTATTATCAAAAAATCTTGCATTGAAAAACTCATTTGAAAAGCCCGCTCGATTCTTCCACACAATTTTCTAATCTTTAACTGTGATCTCCCCGATTATTTTTTTATTTTAAAAATTTCTCTCCGATGCTGCTGCTGCAAGCTAAATTGTTACCGCGGATAATGTAAATGTGCCCTGTCTACTAATAGCTGTTGCGGCTTACCAGTTAAACAACACTCCCACTTTTTCAAAAAAAATAAAATTGTTAAAATCTAAAAGAACTGAAATATGAACAGATGCAAATGAATAGTAAAAAGAATGGCACACAGACCCAAGCCTGCTTGATTATAAACCAAGCCCAACATTTTCATTTATGACAAAAGTCATACACTCAAAGGACAAAACCACAAAAAAATATTCACTCCTCTTTCTCTTGTCCCATTTAACTTTCTTGTCTTTTACCGTTCATTTAACGAAAGAGACTTATTTTACAAAACTCAAAACATGACACTACGCCCATACTGCTGGTTTAGGACAATTCAAAAATAAAAACATCATAATTTAAAGGAATGCATGATATAAAAAATGCAAAAATATATACTATTTCGTGTTATGGAACATGTCGCACAGTTCTACTTGTAGAGTATTCAGAATCCCATTCTCCGTCGCTTGAAATTCAGAAGGTAGCTTTTTAAAAACTACAAACATATTATTCACTGAGCCAGCGATCCAACCTATTTTACTAGCTCCCCCTCTGTCAGAAACCCCTTCTCTATTTACTTTTCCTTTCACTTTTTCGATATTTTTACTATAAGCCACTCTACTACTCTTCCTTCATCTCTATAAACGCTATTGTCGTCGTCGTCGTCGGAAAAGCATTTAATGTGCATTTGCTTTTTTGTGCACACCATTATTATTATATGCCATACCAGTTATATAAGGAACACGTATATATTGTATCGTGATACTATGTGCGACTGATGTTGATTCCTTTTCCAATTCCGGATATCACACCAAGGATGTTTTACTGGAAACACATTTTGCTGCTGGATAGAAGTATACCTATTGTAGAACTTGAGAAAATGGATGTATGCATACATCTCTGTGTCATTTTGCATGAGGCTATCTAATAGAGACGACGAAGACGACAGCCACGATGAACCAAGACTCATTTGCATAATGGGGAAACCATTAAGGGGAGACAGTAAAGTAGAATGAATGAAGAAGGAGGAAGGAAAGAGCGACAAGCGGAGGACGAAACAACGGAAAAAACGAGAGCGTCATTTTATCTTAACCGAACCAAGCATACAGTTAGTGTACTAGCCTGGATGTCATATATATTTTGTAACATGCATCATCTTCTCGTGTGAGTGCAACCGAAAAAAATATGCGTAAATACAAAGTTGGTGAATTGAGAACGTGAAGAATGGCAGTAGTGATCTGATGAACATTTCAACAATTTTGTATGAACATGGCAAAGTTATTATGAAGTGCACGTATGGAAGTGATGAGAAGAGATAAGTATTTAGCGCGACGAGAAGGACAACCGATTTTACGTTTGAAAAAATACATCTCTAACGAACAATCGATTATGTTTAATACCTATGTAGATTTAAAACAAAAGACAATATCAAGGATTATTTGGCTTACCTGTCGATAATAACAGGGTCGGAAGGTGTTTCATTACGGTTACCGCAACTCTTCTTGTCACAACATCGACTGCACATTACTTCGTGCGTTAGGAGGACTCTGCACATTTCTGGATTTTTGTCTTGGCCTTCATACATGATTGCCTGGAAAACGGATAGAAAAAGTGAAGTTACTTTGGTGAGCCAGCAAACATATTATACATAATTAAGAAGTCAGCTTTCCAGAAAAAGGTGCTCATCGAACTATTTATTTTCTTGACATGGTATTACAGTCAAGTATTGGTTGCAAACAAAAGGGCTTTTAGAACTCGAAAAGACCTTTTTTGGGCAAGTATTAAACTAAATAGTAGAGAAAAGGCGCTGTTTTGTGTGTGTGGGATCCAGACGAAGTAGCTACTTTGAGCGTAATCTTGTTAGGGTCTCTCTTCGCCCGAACACAAACACAATTAGCACCCACTCTAACAAAGACGGATGAGAGGTAAAAGATGGATAATATTGGAGAGAAATCGGAGAGGGGGCAACGTGTGAGACGAGCAATGGATGTAGGTAATTTTGGTATTTATGATTCAGGTCTTCAAGACCAGGGAATATTTTTGAAGGTTTTGAAAACGTCGCCAACAGTGTCAGCTCAAAATTGATACACGTAATGAATAATTATATTTAATATTAAAATGTAAAATTCTTACCTGTTTCGTTACTGAATCGATTAATCTAACGTAAATATCCTGCTCTTGTCTAATGCCTATACGAAATAGAAAAGTCAGGATTAATGTACACGAAACATTTTTTTAAAAGTTCACAATGATATGGGTTACAATTTTAAGTGACACATATTATCTATACCATTAGCGTATAACAATTGCAGTCTGTATTGAATTCCATTATTAGTCTTCTGGCCGTCAGGTTCCTGAAAATGAAAAAAGAGCAGTAACTTAACAGTCCGCTAATAAAAAATGAAACCTTTTCCATTCCTTATCAGTTCCATTTTATTTACAGTTGACAGTAATGCAAACATACATTACGCGTTGGTACAGCTAGTTTAGCTAGTTATTTCACTTGATTACTATCATCCCCCTTCTTTCTCCACTCCACTGGAAGAACGTACTTAAAAGTGTAATCAGATCAACTTTAATTGACCAAGTTTGTCTCATCATAGCATTACAACAATAGGAGTTTCTTATCCACTGCATGCATTTCAGCCTACTCATTTAATTAAAATGATGGAGGGAGCGCACTTTTTACAATAGTAAAAATGACAAAAACTTGATCGTATGAGAAGGAATACAAACTGATTTCTCTGCGCTGAAAGATTGCAATTTGTAGTGGCTCAATTTATTATAAAAAAGTGGTTGAAAAATAAAAGAGTGTATAAGAAAAAATTGTGCTGAATCTGCTCATCATCTCATTCTGTCTTTTGTTGTATCTGATTTTCTCATTTTTACAGCAGCCTCATGTCAGTATAAACTCACTTCTGAAATGATTTTTGGCGACGAAACATTTAAGATGCATGTTTCCTTCAAAGTACGGTCAGGGAAAAGTCAAAGTTAATATATAAAGAATGGACAAAGGAGAAGAAATATATTCTGTATAAACTTACTTGGTCTTTCTCGATGAATCCGATAAACACGGTCCGCTCAATCTCAATCGGCTGACCTGCCCGATCATAAAGGGCAATGACAAAGTGGAAAAAATTGGATTTACGGAGATTCGAAGGCGGCTGTTTCTCAAAGTGAGCTCTTCCGATCCCAATACTGTAAAAAAGTCAAGCAGAAAAAAGATGAGTACAGAGTAAAAGTGTGTCCGACTGTGTTGTTGTTGGAGAATAAAGGGAACAGTACAAAAGTCATCATCATATTACACACAACACTTTACACGTGAGCTGAAGGAAAATCTCTTACTTTATTTTGAAAAAGCGAGGAAAATGGATTTGAAAAGATCATATCTGTTGGTTATTTATTGCTATCGCCTTTCATCCCTAAATGTCATATGAAATTCAACAGCCAATGTCCACTACCATCATCATATCTTCAATAAACCACGATTTTTAAAAGTGGAATTGATAATAATGTCACATTTCTTACTGGTGGTTTATGCCAAAACTTTTTCTGCTAGATTCATACAGCTATCTGAATTTAAAATCTAATCATTTCTTTAAAACATTTATACACTATTACCATTTAAATCATTATTATTTTTGTGACTGTAGCTACTTCAATTGTTTGTTTACTTGATTCACGCAATATAACTAGCTTATGAAAAGTGGAAATTAAACTAGGATGGGACGCATTGAGATGTGAATTATATGTAGCATGCACGCATAAAACACTAGTTACATTGCAGGGGTATTGTGCATAAAAAGTAGTTTTTTAGTTGCATTTAACAAGCGATACCAGCTAAATGAATCCAATTTTTGTAGACAAAAAGGGCAGAGATCCAAAGAGTATAAAAGCAATAGATCTCTCAAGTAGTAAGACCATTACAAGATGAATGTGTACTATAATGGACTTTCTTCCCTTCTAAATGAGGTTTGAGCTGGTAGAGGAGGTCTGCTCCTCCTGATGCAATAATTAAGGTTAGCCTCAACATCATCAACTTTTTACTCTTCTTATACACATACGTATACGACGCGGGATAAGTAAAAGCGTACTTATCCGACTACCCCCACCTCTGTAAATACTTTTTATTACTACAAGCAGGAGGAGAAACTCGAAGAACACAGACATACGACAAGATTCATTGGCCTTACCATAATATTTTCTCAGGAATTAGACGAGAAAGAAAAAACAAATTCTTCTCTTGTAATTTCTTTTCACATTGGCTAAGCCTTCTTGAATTTAAGTAAAAAGTTGCTCATTCATACTCACTCTTGCACTCATGCACATATCTAAAATATGTATGTATAAATTTAATGCAGCAGTTATATTAGTTATAGGTAGACAATTTAGGAAGCTACCATATAGTTAGTCCAAGTGTAGGCGTTGCTTGTTGACTTTCCTGTTTCTTCCACAATATCGCCACTACCACGTTTTCTTGAATGAATTTCATCTTATTTGCTGTGTATACACACGGACATTTTGATGTACTTAAAAAGGTAGAAGTTAAGCGGTGGTTACTATACACTAACCGATGGAATGTATATACCATTTGGTAGTAGCAGTGGCATCATCATCATCACAAGCAAGAGCAAGTAAAATGCACATTATTATCCTCATCGTAATAGCCAACGCCACGCCAGCTGCCCATTTAGATTGTGTTGAGTGAGGAAAAGTGTGTTGGCCAATTATTCCCCTGATTCCCATTATGAAGAACCTTCATGGGGTGAAACGAGCCGATTGAGAGTTCTTTTGTTTTTTCTCTTTTCAGCTTTCTTCTACATTTTTTCATATAAGCAAGCTGCTTATTAGTAGGGCTAGTAACTCGTTTATTCTTCCGTCTCAGCAACTTTTATAATGATGCAACGCTTTTTACTATGCGGTATATAGTATACTGTGTGTATTAGATACTTGTTATACTCAGGTGGTACCGCTACTATAGCTGTCCTGTGGAAAGTCTTGCGTTCGCCTTGGTTTTGACTGTGGTTCACTCGTTCATTTAATGAATGCTTTCATTAAGTGTTCTTATACTGTTAATGCTATAACGGCACTACTATTCCAGATTACGGATCTACTGTTTTAATACTCCAGTTTGCGTTTAGCTTCACTTTTAAATTTGTTTTCAGAACTAAAGATAAGACGCGTATATTTTATTATACTTGTACATAATGTGTACGTACTCCATTCAAGCGTATAAAACGCAGCTACTAAAAAGTGTATTTAAAAAATCTAGTGTGGAATCAGCGTTTAATTAATTTAATTAAAGATAAAAAATTATGCTTTCTCTTAGCCACTTGTGTTGCTTTCTTTGTTTGGGGTTATGTTGATTGAAACAAATATGCATATTTTGAAAAGTAGATTTTAACTGTCATAAATAAGCGTTAGCGGAGCAGATAATTTAGGAAAAATTTTTGAACCAGCGATGGTTTTAATTACCATCGACAGTTTCAGAGATTAATGGAACTTTGGAGGAACGAAAAGGATTAGAAAGTACGATTATAAACGTTAAATAAATAGTGAATTTGTGTTGTTAGCTATATCGAAAGAAGAATACCTTTTTTGAACTTTTCTCGTAGATTACCTTTCACTAGTTAGATTATTGGAATGGGCCATTTCGAATAATATTCCATTTTATCGTGATGAGAAAGAACAGCAAGTACCATTGCATAATGTACGTTTCTTTATCCAGTTCACATTACATTTTTTAATTGCTCTGCATTGGTAATAATGAATTAATTTTATTGCCATCTGCGATTAAATTCCATCTTCCTCATGGCTTGGAAATGCAATAAAGCTTGCATTTGATTAGATAAACGTGAAGTATTTTCTGAACTAGGGACTAGATGACTTTGGTCGTGGTATTGCAAGCTTTGTTTTGATTTCCTATACTTGTACCTGCACCTGGAGCACTCTTCTGCATTGTGTGGAAAAATATGGAAATTGAATAGATCAAAGTGAAGAAAAATAAAAGATTTGTTGTTTTATTGGATTGGTTCTTTCTTGTAATATATGTAGCCAAACGCATGTAAGGTGTATGCTCTTATCCTGCCGGCATCGGAATTACCTTACTCATGAATTCTGTATGTAGATTCATATTTACGCACTTGTGTAGAAAAACAGTGTTTAGCGTACCAAATACAAATAAGCAAATTTTTATATGAAACAAAGTAGATTGTAAAGTTTCTCTAGACGGAACATTCGACGGTATCAACCTCAGATATATCCCTGATTTCTTCCATAAATCACCTGGCCAGGGTGTTTTTATGAGGCTTATATAGTCACCTACACCAGCGAAACAGTCATTATTATTTGCACTGGATGTATAAAAATACTACCTTATGAAGCACTACTATCCACTTGATATAGACAGACCAGTAAGTTTGATCTTATTTGATTTTCTTCAACTTTTTTCTTTAGTGTTTATATTGGCTTTCTGATGCTATTCTGAAACATTCTGAAGAGTACATACTCATAAGAGAAAAAAATGTGATGCTCACGATAAAAAAAAGTTTTTTTATGAAACCATAAAAACTGCAAACTTACAGTTTGGAGTTTATGCACCCTGATAGTTATTGCATCACTATTATGTTCATTGATACCTGTGTAAAATGCCATAAAAAGTGAAGCTCTTTGGAAATTTATTTATTTGCTGGTAAAAAATTGTGTGTGAAAAACTGAAAAAGTTGGATGTATGTATTTATAGTAAGATAGGGAGTAGAGAAAAATCAACTTACTTTGTCTGATCTACAATTGCTGGTTGCATCCACGGTCTTGGGGCCAGCTGAGCCGCTAGCGGCTCTTCTTTCAGACTAGGACCTCGGGGCTGGTGATGGCCACTAAGGTCTTGGTGAAGACCAAACATCATCATCTTGATGAAAAAATCTCGACTACGACTTCACAAGATGAATAAACAGTTTTATCACACTGAAACTGTAATTGTCTCAAGTCACCCCAACGTGACCAAGCTTAATGTCAAAGTGATTTATTTGTGTCGATCACAATTATTGTTTTTGCTTGATTATATAATTTGCCAATTTAACACTGTATCAATTAACTTGCACGCGAATAGTTGAAATATTGTATTTATTGTCTTTTCTCTGCATACTTGAAATTACTATGAAATTCAACTTTCAGTTCCGGTAAAATTTCAGCATGTATATAAGTGCATGGTTATGAAAAACCTATGGGAGTTTTAAAGTGTTTCTAGTTTATGCACACTGGCCCGTATTCACATGCATACGCTTAAAAATAGACAACACGTAAACACTCCAGGGAAAGCACGTGGCCGCTAGAGGAATGACGGGAAAAGAACGTTGAGCTTTGCAGACGGAGTTGCTCCAGCAGCTCTTTCCTCAACTTTTCTCTCTGCGTGCTTTGCTGCTGTTGGGATCTTGCAATCCACTACTCTACTAACTAATGTATTAGTACAATGGGCTTGTTCGGTGAGAAAAGAGAAAGGGTTACACGGGATCACTATCAAATATGACAGGAGTGAGATCTTCTTAAATGTCAAGTCAATTTATACTCACTTAATATTGTTCCACAAGTTACTTTTTTAAACAAGTAAGTATTACACAAGTTGGCAATATTTTTACGTTTGATGATGCAGAAAACAGTCTAGAAGTCAAGAGTTCACAGTGAAGAAATTAGTGTCAAGTTGAATCCTAATAATTTTTTGTGTTTTGGACACTCACAATGTCATGTCATAACGATGTAATGGAAGTACGTAGGTGTCTTTTGTAGTTTCTCCGGTGGTTGCTTTTAAGATGATGATGATCAAGCTGAGTGAAGTGCGAAGGAAGGAGAGAGTGAGAGTGTTTAATGTAATGACGTTGTTAGTATTGTTATTGCTGATCTCTCCCGAGGATTTATATGTATGTATTCCTTCCTTTTTTTCTCTCTTCAAGAAAATTATAGGACACTGGAAGTGAGGTCGCCGCTTTTGTTGAACTTGACCGTGATATCAGATGAGTATCATTATACCATTTTCATATCACTGGAGTACATATACCACACATTTTCACTAAAATTTCCTTCCTTGATAAAAACGGAGGAGAGTTCAATGCAGTGACACTTGGGAATATGGAGATATATCTATTTTTCAGGTTGAAAACTGAGAAGTTTTGTGTACAGTTGTGCAGATAAGTACGTTTGGGTATTTCGCGGGGAGAGGGAGAAAGAGAGGAAGAATGAAAGAGTGATGAATAATTTGCTTATTTAATTCTCTTCTTTTTTTTCTTCTCGTCTTCCTTTTTTCATATGTTCATGTGCATAGGGAAGGCAGCTGATTATATTACTGATTTCAAATGCAAAAAATTAATAATGAGCTGGGAGCTCTCTGCTGTTGGTACTGCTTCTGCTGCTGATGATGAGGCTGCTGCGCTTCCTTGTAAAAATTTCAAAAGCGCGATTCTCTCAAGTATTTTTACTTTCTCTGCCAATCCTGCTGCAGCGTACATAAATTATCAGCAAGGATAGTAATTCAAGGGGAGACCAACAAGTGTTGAATCCTTTTTGAAATTACCCAATATCAGAATGAGGTAGTAGATGATGTTGTTGATGATGACGTTGCCGATGAAGGTGTTTGTATTTTTAAAAAGTCTGAATGAATAATACAAATTTTAAATTTCTCTCCTTTTCCTGTGTGTGGTATCCGGTCTGTCAGTAGTGGGTATATTCAAATTGGTAGCAGTAGCGCAAGGTACTGTTTCTGGTCTGATCTTATGACTTTATTATTATTATTACTCTATTATAATGTATACTTTTTTATTTAATAGGAGGAAAGAGAGAAATAAGAGAGGAAAAATAATGTGATATAATACTTTTGGGTCTGATGATAATGTCTTGTTGTTGGTACCACTTTGGGTTTTCCTCTTGTTATATATGTATTTTCTCTGTTTTCTCCGCAAAAATGTACTGGTTTATCTCTCTGTTTCGTAATGTGTGGTGGTATCCGTCTCTTCTTTTTTTATTTTTCTAGTGGTGTGGGAATAATATGGGGAAAAATTTGTGTGTCTGTTGTTGTTGCCGTTGAGTTTTGTGCGTTGTTTTATATATGGTAGGAAAAAGAGAAGGAGCTTCTCTCGTCTTGCTGCTCCCGTGACGCTCTCTTGGGCTCTTCTGGACGTTATATGATTTCGACTGAAATTTTCATAGCAGAGTCCCTGTAGGCTTTCAAACCTCTCTGGTGACTGGGAAAAAACACTGGCAAAATCTCGCTTGGGGTTTCTCGGTTAGAGTCTTCTCTCGAAAACCTAAAGAGCAGAGAGAGAGATAGAGCAGCTAGCCAAAGCGAAAAACGAGGAGCTGCAGCAGTACAGGAGAGAGGGACACAGAGAGCAAAGCATGGAAAGCAAAGTGGTGGAGAATGTGTTGTGGCATCATCATCGCATTGGAGAGAAGATAGGAGAAACATGAGTTTTACACACGGCAAAGATATCCGAGCACATGGACCTGAGAGGAGAACACTTTTTGCATCACCGTCGTTCGTAATAATAAGTACAAGCATATATATAAAGCATGTACTTACGTACGTAAAGTAAACTTCATTTGGGATGATTGAAAAAGCTTACCGCTACTTTTCCTTTCAATGCAATGTACAGATTTTTCCATAAGGCACACACGAGAGTCTCATGTTCCGTTCCGTAACATGATTTTTACCAAAATAACTGATTATACGTGGAAGGGTATTGGAAAGTATGGGAATTGTGTGCTAGTTGGGGACTCTGGACCTAGTGCCACAAGGCCTGCCTTAGTCCCTCCTCCTCAGACCTCCCTTTTCCTGTACCGCTCCTTGCTGGCAGGGAAAGGAAAGCCAAAGAAATCTGTATATTATCGTGGATATACGTGCATGCATGTATGTTGTTGTGCTTTGTTGAGGCTGGTGGTGGTGGTGCTTAGGGAAATACAGGACAACGGATGTGAATGTGATGCGGCCCCTGTTCTACACACACACGGTAGATATGCAGCTACCACAATAGTGCAATTCGGCTAATATATTTACCATATTCTATTCTTAAGCCAAGACTTCGTAATGGCAAAGTTTAAACTTGCCGCGTTTCCGCGTATAATTTCTGCGTGTTGGTATATGGCAATTTCTTAACTTCGAAAAAGTGCTACTGCTCCACAGTTACTCAACCAAATTTTATGATCAATACGTCAAATTGAAGCTAATTAACTAGTGCATGACACCAGGTGCTCATAATTTTCATAATATTTAATTTGGTGGTATTTGAACATAATTTAATAAAATCAGCGCCGATATTTTACACCTACTCAACAATGTTAACTATTATGAGCACCTGAGCCCATGCAGTAGTTCATGAGCTTCAATTTGACATATTGATCACAAAATTTGGTTGAGTAATTGTGAAAGAGTAGCAATTTTTCAAAGGTCAAAAATTGCCGTTTGTCAGCATGCATAATGCAACTCCGCTAGAACAAGCTGGCAAGCTCCTATCCTTCGCGAGGTGCTGCGTTAAAGGACGGAAGGAAGGAAGGAAGCATTGTGTTTTTGTTTATACATAATCGTGTGTGTTGTGACGTGCTGCTGATGAACATTGGGCATTTGACACTATGAGAATACGTATCATCATAGCGTAATGGATAATGTTACAAAAATATTATAAAGAATTCACATCCTCGATACCTTTTTCGTACACTTTTTTCCTCTTATACACAATGACGGCGATGATGATCACTATCATCCCCAATAGAATGAACACTGAAAATGTTTGGAAGTCGGACTACTACTACTGCAAGAGACGAGATGAACATGTTGCGATATTATACTATTTATACAGGATATTATATGCGAAATGTGATGATTGTGAGTTGGGATCCAGGGTTTTTTCTTCCCTTCTTGGTTCGGATTTTCAAAGACAATCCAACAGAGACATTCCCTTTTCCCAATTTGCCCATAGTGAACTTGCCCATTACATTATATTATATATCATATATGAGAGGATGTACACAAGTAGAGAAGGTAGAGAAACGTTAATAAAATATTTTTTGGGCTTTACGATTTACTAAAGGTAAATTTTTATGGGGACTTTTCACTTTGCTTCCAGTTTAAGTGCTGGTATAGTATTCCCTTCAATTGCAGTAAAAACGAAAAGTCGGTGGTAGGGTAGTGGTTGTGGATAATGCAAAATTATTATTTTAGTAGCAGAGGGATAATCATGAGAGGAAAAAATGCAGTGAAAGTGAGCAACCACGCCGCACCGCGCAAAGTGTGAGAGAGAAGGGAGAGGAACGCCGAACAAGCGACATGGGAAATGTGAGACAAATTGCAACCCTTGCCTTGAGGCTTAATGCTTAAACGCGTGCATATGCCCATTTCGCAAATGTTCGGTTTGAGACCTTCCATGTTCCAATTTTACTTGCATATGCGTACATATATAAATACATATATCCTGTTTTGTGGACAGAATTGTTTGTGTACGCACATTTCACTTGACCACTCGCGTTCTATATATTTACCGCAAGTGTGCAATTAGAGAAAAAATCAAGATATCTATGTCAAACATCGAACAAGATGTACATTGCTAAAGGTTTCACGCTTTTAACAAGCTTGGCCATTTTACATGCTTGTTAGCCTAATTTACTTATTGTTGCACCTTTACTTTTGTAATGTTACGTATTCGAGACTGAATTGAACCATATCATGATGATGATGATTAGAGTGAATTGGATGGTTTGCCGATGCAATGCACAAAAGGAGGGTCGAAAGTTAAATTACCTGTACTAAGTAAGTGTGTGACCACTTTATTAAAAGGCGACAGAAATTATTGCGCTTTTAGGATCTTCTCTGAGTTCACAATCAGATGAAAAGATTGTTTTCCGCAGAAAACAGGAATCATCTAGATAGTCATTTGATTTTGAAGATATTTTATTGACTTTACTTTAGTTAAGAAAGAAAAACATGGTTTTTAGATTAGCATGTCATAATGAGAGTGATATGGTGGCGAGGGTAGTCAGTGGTGGGGGCAGAAAATAAGGCACAGTAAAGTTATCCTTTAAAGAGATTTTAAGATCTACATTGAAGCTTTTGCCATTAAATCTATTTTGAGTCATCATATAATGCATAACATGTAATTTCTGGCATTGTTCAGAAGATGGATCATGATGAGGTAAGTAGGAAGATATTATATCCTAATGTGTATTCTTCAGGGAGATAATATACTCCTAAAAATATTTTACTTTTGTGAAAAGGCTCGAGAACAAGTCCTCAATAATCAAGGGATCGTCTCGAAGAACAAAAACTGGTTATTATTACGACTTTGCGAGAAAAGCATTTCTATTTGGGAGACAAAATGATAAATTCCACACATCATAAGATTCTGTGGCAGTCTATCCTTTTTCCTACTTTGGGTTCCTGCTTTTGACAATCCTATTTTGGATTGACAAAAATATTTTAGTGACTGATCAAGATTTTGGATTATGTGAATGATCGAGTGCAATAAAATCCTCAAAAGTCAATCCTGTTATATTCCATTTTTGCCATTATGTCCCATATTACTGAAGTAAAGATGCTTTCGCTGTTGTAGGGAAATCTCATAATATGGATTTTCTTATATTGACTCGTTGAGGCAGCATTCATCATCGGTCCCCCCATATACCACTCATAATTGTGGTTTATGCTGCGTTTTGAGCACAAAAATCAAGCCACAGGGTGTATTCTTCGATCCTTACAAATTTTTCAATGTGTATGATTGTGTCAGGCCACATGACCATAAATAAATAAAAATGTCAAAACATGGTCAACTCTTGTAAAGAGTCCAATGTACCGTGTGGACTGTGCACTTGTAATTGAGCCACCACCTGCTGATTAAAGGTATCCATTAGAACGAAAGTCAAAGTAGGTAGGGAATTGCAGGTAGCACAACTTAGTATGTTGCATGTCGAGGGTCGACAAAAAGGGTGAAGTTTCAGGGCGAGATGTGTACATAGGAAAATAGGAAGGGATACGGTAGCTGATTATGAGAAGAAACCAAAATACGTTATGTACAACAAAGAATACACATGAAAGACACACACGAACAAGCACAAAACAGGTAGCTCGTGTTCGGGGTAACTTTAGACACGGAGACCTCACTCAGCTAAAGCTATCCTTGGTTCATGGATGTACTTTAAAAGGATTTTAAAGGCCTTTATAGATTTCATTGTTCTAATTTTGTTCAAAGGGTGGATATCGAAACTGTCAAAAAATTAGAAAAACATAACTTCGCTTTTTACATTAAACGTGAGCATTGATGATGTAAATCAACCTGTAACGGTACCGCTAATGTCATAGCCAGCCATACCATATATCCCCAGCAAAACAGAATTACAGTAAAATATACGCTGTATTGCATTTAAAATGAACACTACAGTGTTGGGCAAAATCCGTTGAAACTGCGACAGCTTGTACGAAAGACAACATTCGGAAGCAGAATATTTGGTTTGGCTACTTGATTTCAGCTCCCGTGACATGTGCCATCCTCCAGAGCATTGACGATTCTACTCCCACAGAACTCTTCTCACTTTCGCTAGCTCCCAAGACGCAATCCAATACAAATAAAAACTCTACCTTGTTTTGGCTTTAGTTGGAAGCTTTAAGGCTTTTTGCTGTTTATTGGTTTCTATAAATTACAAAATATGCTCCCATATTTACGAATAAATCCTAAATACGAATGATCGGAGTATTGCGGGGAATATTAATAATGTTCCTAATTTTTGCTATTACAACGACCACCCTGAAGAGCATTTTGTCTGTCTCCTGCCTCTGCCACCAGCAGACGTCTTACAATCCTACCGCGTATGTAAATAAAATCTTTCTTACACGTGAAAGTTTGTCACTTAACCCTGCTAGACATGTAAAAATTTAAATCATGTCAAAAATTTGCCTTCTAATGTTTTCTTCACGCCCACAAGTCTGCCTGACCTTCTGTGCGTGAGGGCTTGAACAAGTGCAGCATCAAAACATTGTCATTTGACTTTTGTTTGCAAACAATAGGAACCAAACAATATGCATTGATGTCATGTGTGTGATACAAGTAAATCAATTGTTGTCGTTTTGTAAATTTTCTGTTGGTATTTCAATGTTTCATCAACACAGCACGAGATGCTAGGTTAGGAAAATTTTATTTACGAAGGAATGCCAGGAATGCGAAAAGAAATGATAAATGATACATCAAAATGCCAAATACCATCAGAAGTTGAGAACGAAAATATTTTCATTTACTATTGCCAAAAAATCTATTAAAGTCAAATGAGAATTCAAATGTTCTAGTTTCAATTCAATACCATGTTGGGGGTTCTTCATTCTTTGGAGATTGGTTTCAAAAATTTTCGACAAAATTGCAAAAACGTCAAATATAAAAAATACTGTCCATCAGCCAGTCATAAAAAGAAGGGAAAATACTGACAAGGATTTATACTTGAACAAAAACGTAAAACAAGACACTAGATATTATTTTGACCAAACTTTATAACGCATTCATCGTTCCAATTTTTCACGAGTGCAGTGTTGATTTCAACCATACACGGTCATATTCCAGTTTCAAATCTGTTGGACAAAAGTGACTTTTCATGTTTTTGCCTTTTTCGTGACAATATCGTTTCAAATTACCTATAATCATGCCTTATGATGCAAAGAAAGAGTGAATCATTCCTCCTTTCATAGAGATAACAAATGCTAAAAGTTATCCGTAGTCTGTGTGTATTTTTATTCAATGTCCCACATTCAGCAATAACTTCTTATTCCATCCCATCACAAAAAATGGATTTGTTTATTGGACGAATCTTTTATCTGGGCATCATTGTGAGATATGAAAATAGCAAAGAGTGGGGACTCTGATGAGGATGGTGATTGTACGGTAGGGGTACTGATCAGAAATTATGTCGTCTGGGGAGGCTACATTTTTACCCGGAAGAAGTGTCACATTTTACACATTTTTTCTGTTTAGGTTTTGTAACACCAAGAATAAATACTGAAAGTTGGAGAAAGGACAGAGGGATAGGTTGACATTCCCCCTTTTTACTAAAATCTACTTTCATATTACATTAAGGTTTCCTCAGCAAAAAAACGAACTGTATTGAAGAGAAGAACTAGCACGGGCAAAAAGTGAAAATGATGGTGGTGGTGTGCTTGACAATGGAAGGATGTCAACACCACGAGGGAATTTCAAATGTCCCAGGGTACTCAAATAGGAGTGACGAGCTAATCATGACAAGGTCAAAGGCTGTAATGCACAAGGCGTTATGTACAATTGCAATACTGCAGAACAAAACAAGGGTTCCTTCTTGAAAGTACGTATGATTAAATGAAAATATCTCGGACATGATTGAAATATTAATGTTTGAGCACTTTCATCTTTATGAACATAATTTATAATTGAAACTTGACAATTAACAAAAAAATATATTCATGTAATTTTCTTCTCATTCATTTGAAGGAAGGGTTTATTTATTTCGATTTTTTCTGTAAGTATAATTTCATGTAAACGAAGAATTACTTTTAGTTGGGATTGGGGTAAATTTCATGATTTTTGAAACCAATAAAGAAGCAAACAGAAAGGCAGGAATGTGCAACGAAATTGGTAATAAAAACTCTACGACATAGTGGTAGTACTATGTATTCCGGCAGACATACTAAAATTTAACCTTTTTTCTTGTTCATACAATTTTTGTAAATAAAGACAATTTAAAATTCAATTCCCATTTGCCTTAACGCAGCAGTAACAAAAAATGCACAGACGGACGGACGTACACAGACAGACAAGCGTGGCCGGGTAGGGTTTAATCCTTGCCTGTTTAAAAATTCATGCACTTGCTTATTTTTTCGGTACACACAAAAGGATGGAGAGAGAAAATGAACCGAACGATAAAACAGAAGAGTTGAATTGAAAGAGAATGGCATCTCTTTGTCATACAATACATTGCCCTATAAGTTGCTGGTGAAAAGAACAAGTTCCCGGAAAAGAGCGAAGGTGGAATGATTTTACTATCTTTTACGGCATTCATACGTGCTTTTATTGAACAAAAACAATATTATTATCACCATCATTTTTGAATAAGTTCGTGTTGCTGTAATTGAGATGTAGAATGTAAGTGAATGAATATTGCGTGCAAACACACTGCTGTTGTGCACTTAACATAAAATGCACAGTACCCCTTCTCCAATACAAGTATCATGTTAAATTGTCTTCATCTACTTCCGCATCCAATTCAAAGTACTCGTATGGCGTAATTTCCCCCATATCTGCTTTTGTCTCCATTTGTGTAAGTGTGTTCAAGTCTACGCGAATATAATGTACAGCGCATTGCAGGTGTGAGGGTAAAACGTGTGGTGTGTCAGCATCTGATAAAAGTAAAATACACAAAATACAATATGCATGCATCCGCACGGACCCACCCTTTCGTTTAAGTGAAGCAAAAGTATCGTGAAATTTTACACGTTGGACGTTGTCGGCATATGAGCATTAAGATTTCATGTAAGATTGTTCATTATGCATAGTGCAAACACTTTATTGTCCCTTTTCACTTAATAAAATGGAGAAAACTTATTTTTAATACTATTGTAGGTATAGTTGTATGTAAAAATTATGGCACAAAAATGGGCTGATATAATAGATTTTGTTTAAAGATAAATTGTGTAAGTTTTCGTTTGTACTCACATTCGGTGTATATTAATGTATATTCCTGAATGTAATGATCAATCAGATAAAGCGATGAAATTGAATACATAAAATGATGATTGAGATGCGCAGGAAAAGTGTTATTGGGAACGCGTGCACCAAACAGGGCAAGTGTTTGATGCCACTGTATTGGTGGCGCCTCTCAGCAAGCAGTTTACAAGGATGCTTATTTTGGGGTTAAAAGATACACCTACAGAAGGAGACTGGGCGAAAGATGACCAATTGATGTATGTAGATATATGATTGTGTATTTTCAGTTCACACATCCATATGCCTAAGTAGTTTGCTTTGTGAATGCTTTGAATGATGTTATGCAAAATGTTGCGTATATGGTTCACTGGATTAAGATCGAATAGAACGATAAGTGTTTACAAAAGTATTCAGACCGCTGCTGATGAAGGCACTGTGAAAAGTATCATATTTTAATGCAAGTGCCCATATGTAACAATGTAACTTGTGTTCTTAATTTTATAAGCTTTGTTATTCATCTCATAAAAAGAGAAAAAGCAAATAAAGTGACAAGTCCGTATGTCACACGCTAAACAAAAAAAGATTGTGCTCTGTAGATTGTAGTAGCTACAACAAAGACGCTTAGCTTTACTGCAATGTTTGTATAAAATGATAACAACCTTATAACTAAAACACAATCCGATTGGGGTGAATACTAAATCATGCTCGTACAAGTATGCACGTTGAATGCGTACATGTATTACACACAAGAATGGAAGAAATTCTTTTAAAAATAGGTTATGCCAAAGGGCTCTTTGCTGGGTTCGGCTGTAAAAGGCATATGTAACGATTACGAGTATTTTGGCTACATATATCATTCATGTATGGCGTATGTGACAACAACAAGTGACAATAGTGGCGGCACGTATAAGAAGAGATAATAAAAAAGACAGTGTAATCCTAGAACGTACACTGCTTCATCATCATTAAAATATTCATGGGAAAAGAGAGTAATGAATAATCAAGAGATGTTATCTTTCTTTGGTAAAACACGATCTTATCTGATCATATTATATATTTTGTACATGGCCCTTCTCGCAAGCTTGTTAAGGAAATTTGAAGCTGATGTGAGAAAGAAAGGACGCCAGGTCACGGCTCTACACCATCTCCCATTATGCAAAAACAACTTTCTCATGCTTCTCACAATGCCCCTAGTTGTAGTTTCCTCGTGTTTATTCTACAGAACTGTTGGAGTACACAGTCTAATTTTTTTTCACAGTTTTAAAAGAAAGGTTCAGAAGCAAATATTTGATTGTGGTAAATGAGTCTACTAAAACTTGCATGAGAAACGGGTGTAAAATAGATTTACGATAAATCTATGCGTTCTCTAGATATCTTTCAGATGAAAAACAGAATTGATATACATAAAAGAATCGATTGAATTGCGCTTTTTGATTTAGTTGAATTGAATCAATTTTCCCCCGCCTGCGCCTGCCTACACAAAACCAAGCTTAATGATAAATGAACAAAAAACTGAAACAACTGCTTGATGGAACCAGGGTGCTGTTCTTTTTTGGAGCAGCTACAGTAACAAGTACAACCTGTCACTTTATTTTTTCCGAGCCCAACAATAAAAATGTATATACATATAAAAATTAATGTATATATTCTGGCGGTGGTAATTGTAATAACGTTTTGTCTGGTATTGTGAGTGTCTGAGGTATCGGTAAAGTTCACTTTGACAAAGCGAAAAAGGGAGACAAAAAGGGCTAATGAATAAATGTACAATATTTTCGGTTGACTGCAAGCCCATATGGTCGGCATGAGTCAAACCCTAAAGCATCTTGTTATTCCTTGTGTTATGATGCATTTTGTCGTATCGAGTGTGTGTGGACCTACTCAGGCTGAAATATCGGTGCTAACACGAACATTTTATGTCCTGTTCCAAAAGAGAGAACAAAAATGATCAGCAGTATATGTACAAGTTGCAAATAAGTCGGAGAAATGAAATAGAATAAAAGATATTATTCTTATGGTTGCTCATCCTACTGGATCATTACTTATTCTGGTTTTATTACTCGGCAAATGTTTATCAACCAGTCCTAGAGTACGGGTTTGGGTTCTTCTTCTGGAGCAATTGCAATCGTCATATTGTTCGTATCATTTTTTTGGTACTCAACATCGACAACATTATTATTGCAATTGCGTGCGCATTGATACTTGCTCCAATTTAATCTAACCTTCTATTTATAGCCAAAAAGTTACTGAAACTGGGAACCATTTTTTCTATAATATTCTTAGTGCACACCACTACATTATCCATTGGCTTCATTTTAATGGACTTTGTGCCATTGTTGGTAAATGTTCTTTTCGTTCGTCGAGAATGGTTTAGCGGATGCAAAACTATGTTTTTGTGAATCCGCGCGTTTGACAGATAATTGGAAATTTATATAGATGTATACACAACTTAATCAAATCATATTGTTTGGGACAGGGCTAAATTTAATTGCGGATTCCTAAATAAAAATGAACAAAAAATAAACGTATGTGTCGTCGGATTCACAAATATGGTTGAATGTATTCTTTAACTACATTAAGTTATTTCGTATCAGAATGACATTTACGAAACTACAGTATGGCTGTGTATGTGTTTCGTACCGGTACCTAGTGTCGCTTCTATTTACGATTATGATTAGGTAGTTTTAGCAGGTCTTTTTATTACAACTTTCCTTATTTAAATCTATTAATTTATTGCTTTCGCCTATCTGCACATGAGCTAAGAACCGATAATGCATAGGTACAGCCTTCCAACTACATAACACAAACATTAATTTTTGTCACGTTTTCCAATCCAAAATCCTGTGAGAAATCTGTGAATCCCCAAACCTTCCATATTTCATGTTCGACGATGAATATTTTTTCTATTTTGCTTGAATATGAACACAAAAATTTCGTTTTTACTTGTCAATTGACACTCCAACGAAATGTTACAACCTGATGATATTTTTGATGAAAATGCGGTTGCTGATTTAAAAAACACTTGATAAACCGCACTGACAGCTTGTGTTGTTAAATGACAAAACCGATCCAGCCAAAAATTTCTAAAACTGTTATATGTAAAAATCAGATAAATTAAAGGTTTAAACAACGGCTTACTTTTATAAATCATTGTCTGTACGTATTTTGTGTATATTAAAAGGTTATGGCGAAGCTATGATTAATCAAATACAGTACTATATTTGCAGTTTCTTATGCAAAATTTGCCATTATCAATCATATACATTTACAAATGCTTGGAGATTCTTCTAGATATTTCTTAGTATTTTATGCGATGGATAGTGTTGGGAATGGCTACGTTTTGTTTACATTTTGGACCATTAGCATTTTCGTTGCAAGTTTGTGCTACCGTCATCATTGACCAAAAGGGAAAGGATAGAAGATGGAATGGAATAGTATACGACGTCTCATGCCCATCCATTAATAATGCCCCCTGAAAAAATATCAAGTTTTTTATACCAACCAGCATGTTTTCTGGGCTTTTTGCCCGAAGAAGATGAGAATTCAGTGGCCGTCCGTCCGAATGTTATGTGCAAGGCTCTGTGGGATTTCAACAAAACAAATTTTTCAACTTTGAGGAAACGAAAACGAGAGGTCAGTTTCCTCCTGGGGGTTGAGCCACTTTGCCTGCGTAAAAAATGGTAAAAGTGGTTGCTACTTCACTATCGCTTTTATCCTTCTTCTTATGTGCTTACCCGAAACGACTGCTTTTACATTTACAATTTTTACTTTTATACAAATCGTAGTCGTATTGTTGCAACTTTACTACAGAACATTTTCACTTTTATTTTGGGAGAATAAGGGAAAAATCAGGAAAAATGAATTTTCTCGGAGAAGATAGAAAAAAGAGGGAAGAGAAACCTTTTTATTTGTGTATTCGACCACATATGCATCGCGTTGCTTAAATTGAAGTATAGATCCCTTCAATTTTCATTCTTGACTTGACTTGTTTGGACTTTCAGGTCTAGAGATGATTTATTTATTACGATGAATTGGAACGTACGAGAAAGTTTTTTTTCACGAGGAGGAATATAAAACTCATCAATCTGATTCAAAATGGTCAGTCAGTTGTGTATTCAAAAGTATTAAAGCAATGCGGTTACTGAATGTTAAATGTGTTTCCGCCACCAACTCTAGAGAATCCCCCTCCAACAAAAGTATCTGTTTAAAGGCCGGCTTGCTAAACTATAGCCATTGATGTAAAATTGAATAGTGTGCTTTGATATGCCGTTTGAAGTGACCATTGTCCACCACACAGTGGACGTGCCTATTTTTATCATTGTAACGATGAACAGTAAATTGATTCCAATTATCTACATTATTACCTTGCTCCCGTATTGTTAAGTGTAATGTAAGTTTTTAAATGCTTTTGATTTCAAAAGAATATAAAGCACCCTTTCTTTGTATATTTAATGTTGTGAATTATTTTGTTTTGCCAACCCATCATCTTGAGTGTCATGTACAACTATCCAAAATTGTATTCAACATGATGATCGTTTTAAAAGTAATAAATGAAAAGAACGTGTTCCTGTCAACAGAAAAGCGTTGATGAATTTTACACTTCAGTCGGAATAATAAAATACTAAACCTTCGTAAGCAGATAAAATAAGCATCTGATAAGGTAACAACTGCCAATCTCCTCTAGTATTATACCTGTCTCCTTGTTCGTATTTTACAAATTTTACAGTTGAGTTGAGCTAAACTTAAGTCGGTTGACTCGCACTCACTTGCTCCGCTTGACGTAGAACAAAAAAGTTAGCATCAATGTCACGCTAGTCCTTTTTCTTCGTTTGAAAGAAATGCATACACGCTTGGTTCTTTACTAAAACAAAATGTTATTTCGTTTGTTAGGTCGTTTACGTTATGTCAAGGAGGAAATTGTGTGAAGGCAATTTGTATGTACTTATAGAGGACACTAGCTACATTGTAGACTAACAAGCAAGTCAAGCGGCGAAAAGGTATAATATAGCGTCACGTCACCCAGCTAAGTTTTCATCATTTTTCTCTTTGCACGCCCAGGCATGCTTTCTCTCAAGTCTTGGCGGAAGCCTTTACTCTTGGGAGACCTGGTGGGTCGCGTAGCCTGTCAAATTATGTCTGAAAAATGTCTTGGAATTTTGACGTACAACGTGAAGACGAAATGCTGCTACTCCCACTCACTACGTTTCTTGCTGCTGTCCTTTTAATAACGTACAGGAAAATAAGGAAACGCGAATGACGTGGAATGCGAACCAAGAACGAGATACGATTCTGTCGTTGTGGCTGCTAGAAAAGGAAAATCGAAGCCAGACCTGAATCAGTGAACATGATCCCGTATTATTTTCCAAATTTGAATCTTGGTTAGACGTTATTTTAAACGGAGACCCGAAAAACTATCTCAAGTTATTCGTAAGTTAAATAGAAAGAGTATAGCTATAAGATAAGCGACAAAATGCGTAAGCTCAGCTCAGCAGATCAGCTCTGGAATTTACGTTTATTCAAAGGATAACCATCCATTATTTAACCGTACATATACACATATACATATACCTAATCATTAACTTGCATCACGAGCCGTTAAGAGTAAATCCTACATACGTATATACTACTTTACAACAGCACTATTACATAAACTTTTCTCTTCCCCGTTATTACCCTGTTCGTGGGCAAAACAAGACCAACCATCATCATCAACGCCACGAGAAATTAGTTGGGTGTCCGCAGAGATTTGACCGGAAAAAGATTCGAAATTCTCATTTTGTACGAGATACTTGTGCAGCAACAAAGCCTGGTAGTTAGAATTTAGATACGTGTATTTATGTATACGTTCAAACAACCACCGTATTATCAACCTCATCAACTTCACCACCAAGCTTTTATTGCACCAAGCGATGATAGCAGCGGTGGTGGTCGTGGTAGGTAGTTTTAGTCGTAACATTAAATGCGGTATTCATAATAGCTTACAATTTTACTCTCGTAGATAAACACATACATCTTATAGGTGATCTCTTGTACTTTTGTTCATGAGCCAGCGTATATCCCTTAATTTAAACCATGTTACCAGTTATCAAGCAAGAAGTTTCACAGGATTTTCGCCGTACATCTACAGTATTTAAACGCAAATCAACGTAGTAGTGAAAGTGGATGCATTTTGAAGAAAAAATGCAGATAAAGGGCAGTATCAGTAGTATGTACTTATGTAGCATCCGTATCCGCTGAACAACAACAATTTGTACTCGTCCTTCCACAATGAATGGAATTGAGCTGGGTGAGCAAGCGAGAGAATGAGCAAGTGAGAGAAATAGCTAGCGAATCAAGTAAACACCCGAGAGAATTGCAAGCAGAAACAGAGAAGCTATCATATATTTTGTTCTGACTTCCTCTCTCGCTGCTACATACACTCCTAACAAACTATCAACCAGCAAGTGAACAAATTTTCTAAAACACCAACCCTGCCTGCTAAAATAATGCCTTGCTTTCGGTTGCTACCACACTTGCAGCAACTACTCAATTCTTACTTATTCTACACGGTGGTGGAATGATGTTATGTGTGAATGAATATTGCTTGAAAATGAAACAATGTAGGAAATAAAGCAGGAGAATTTGCTGTTATTATTATTGGTTCGCCTTTTGTTTCATTGAGCAGAATTACTTGCTTTTTAGATAGCACGTTTTAGTATAGTTCTAAACACTTATACCACAAACGCAAAACCAAGGTTAGGTGGTTGGTGGTGAAACTGGGATTCTGTTGCTACACTTTTGCTTACACATCGTCAAACCTTATTTATTTATTTTATACATTTTATTTTGAACAACCTACTGCATGTTGTAGTCGAATTTGAGCATACTTTGCTTTGGAAAGATAATGATGATTACACGAAAATGTATCCTCTTTCTTCTCGTTTTCTCTCCGTCACTTCACTATCATCATCAATCCAATAAATTTCCCTTGCCACTTCATTGCATTTTCTCTGCTCATTCACTCCTCCTTATCAACTCGTGATTAGGTATATATGTGTACCCCACTTTCTCGTGGTGGCAATAACAATAATCATGGATCGCTCACACCTAATCTAAATTAACTCTCTCTTCATTTTCCCATTCCCACCACCACCACCATATCTCCATTCACCCAACCCACCTAATTTACTCCACTGCTCAAAATGCTATCATATCACCAATAAAGTTGTTGATAGGATTGGTTGGTTGGATTTTGTATATACACTTTACTTTACTACTACCAGTAATTGGAAATGATCTGATATGATAGTTTGGCTTTTTTGAGGTGGTGTTAGTGAAAGTGAACAGAATGATGGTTGAAGTTGTCACTCTGAACGCAATGCACTCTCATTTATTTCCCAGTCCCCGTATTCGGTATTTTTACTAATCCGAACAACGCTACGATATACACATGGGTAGCAATTTTCTCTGATTTTTCTCCAAGAGGAAGGCAAAAACAAGAAAATAACTGCAATTCAGGGTCGTTTCCTGCATAAATTGGACGTATACTTTCTACTCATCTTCTAATTCTCCGCATACATTTCACAATAAGAAAATACTCTGGCTAATGTAGAAAAGTGTATTATGCATGGCATTGCTCCTTTGCTACCCCCTGAGGCCATAATGACTTGCATGCATGCATTAGTTAACAGCATTGGCTAAAGGAAAGAGAAAGCCACCCGCACTACTATCACCACCACTGCCTCTAGCAGCAAAGGAATACTGATGATCATGATGACTCTACACTGTACACATGAATTTTACTACGAAAAGAGAAGAAAAAAGCCAAGGATGTTTCATGCAACCCCCTTGCGATTTTAAATGCAAATGTGAGTGAAGACACACTACCCTGTACAGACAGACTGCTACTCCATTCCACTTATTTATTATTCTTCTCTTTCTTTCCTCGTGACTTTCTTGGATTTGGCTCGTCTACTACATGCTGCTCTACCAACCAACGTCTTTCCTTTCTCCGCATGAATTACAATGATTTGGATAGTCTATATATATCGCCTTTCCTTTTTACTTGGATTTAAATGGAAATATAGCTGGAGAGAATGAAGAAAAAATGAGACATACAAAAAACTCACTAGGTATTCTCTTCACTCACTGCTCGCTCAGTAGTGAACATATGAGGACGTTCTGGATGGCATCATCACTTGTTCCGGAAAAAATGTTACTTTTACATGTTATATCGTTGTCCTTTTAACATTATTTGTTATCATTTTTAAAGGATACCAGAGGTAGAGAAGACGGCCACGAAGGCATCCAAATGTCTTTTTTGTTTAAAGTTACGCGCTGACAATTGTATGAGCGTGTCTTTTGTTGTAGTTTTTCTTTTGTCTGTACAGTTCGTTTTCCTGGCTTTCTTTTTTTCCAATTTTCCCTTTTTTCTATAGAGGTGACATGAGCACGAGGATTTATGTATAATAAAAGAGTCTTAACACCCATCCACTATTTACGCTACTTTTTTTGTCTTTTTTCATGTTGATGTGTTCTTTGTATCTCTATTCAATTGTTTACGAAGTGTATAACGTGACAATAAATAACATGTTACACAATACATAAAAGAATCCTGAAGGTATTTTCATTGAATGCCGTATGTTTGTTTGTTTTATGCTCGTTACTTCACATCAAGTCAAGTAAAGATTAGATTGACATTTTTCAATTGAATTTTTTCTTCTTTGAATAACAATTTGATGTTAACAGAAAAGACAAACTTTATTGATTGTCGTCAATGATGTTTCACCGCGTATACGTAACAGACAATGAAAAGTATATTTTATGCAAAAGAAGAATTTAGATATCTTTTATATTGTCTTTTTATTTTATTTTGTTACCCAAGTAAATCCGCATCTTTTTATCTGTAGATGTTCCTCACTTTGGTATGTAGAACCAAAAACGAAGTACAGACCATTGAATGGCATTTTATGTAACCAGGAAAGTGGCAATACTGTTACCTTCTATGCATCTCCAGAGACGGCAAGAGAAAAAAAACAAGATTTTCAATGATCGCTTCTTTAGGATATTGTCAATCTAGATGCGATGGATGTGCTACTGCCGCAGCCTAATACTTTTTTCAACAATTTCAACATTGGTTGACATGTCCGATACGCAGTAAGACGTATGCTTCAAACTTTGTGTATCGCCATATACTCTTCATTAATTCAAATACAAAATGAAAATGTAACTTGTTATCACTTTTTACCCCCGTTCAATTTAACCAAGTGCCAGGGCATGTCATTCATGTCTTGGTGATGCTCATGATGGTTGTCGCCGTCGTCGACAAAAGACTTGTTCAATATGGCAAGATCCATTAAATTGACTGAGAATGAATCTGCATAATACGAATTAGCTATCAACATGATGAGGGAAAAATATTACGAGGAGATATTGAAGCACTCTTCTTTCGAATGGGTATTTTTCATAAATTAAAATTAAAATCTTGTAGGCCGATTTTCCTCCACGTAGATTAGTACATAGTAATAAGTTTCCTTGTGCTGACGATAGATTACATGCTGCACAAAAAATGTGTATATAATTTTCTAACCCGGTAGAACACAAAAAAGTTTTGTAAGATGATTAAGAAACCAATTAGAAAAAATTAGAGTAAACTTGGCTAGACAATTAATTTACTTTCAGTGTACGCATTTTCAAAAAAAAATCCTCCCGTTTGTTTTAGACAGCATGATATTGAGTCTTGAATGTAATTTTTATAACCATTTCGCATAAAGTCATACGGCATAAGAATAGGAATAATGCAGTACAATCATCCATCCATATTAAATAGGACTCTAGAGAATCCATCCATCCATGCTCACGCCAACTTTACTTTTACCATTTTCCGTACTTACTTTGGTACCCTAAACAGAGTCAGAAAAAAATATTCTGTGAAAGTCAAATCAAGCACTATGAGGTATGCACCGTGAATGAACAATATATATGTGGGTATACAGTATATACTCACGTTCGAACTAATCTGGGCCCTTGTAAACGTCAAGAATGGAGATGATGAAGATGATGATATTTTTTTGTGGATGATGATGAGTGATGCTACTCATGCCTGAGTGGTAATAAATCTCCTTATGAGTTATATTCGCACTATATATGATTTGCTTCCTTCTTATTTTGGCTAAACCCATTGCTGTCGCTATACGTTAGCTTTGTTAGAGGGGGAAATGTAAGGAAAAAATCTGAAATCCACCAGGAAAAAAGTAATCATTTGTTAGTTCACTGATTATCATTGCTACTGGCTTTGCCTGTATGTATGTAGCATACTTGGAAGAACTTTGTATAAGCCAGTTAAAGTTTTTGTTGCGTGATGTGGCATGCACACCATGTTCCATGTGCACCAATACATTCACTTAGTGTTCACTTCATTATTCTGCCTCGAAATATTTTTTATTGTTACGAATGAAAGTTGAAACTAAGTAAGCAAGCAGAGCACAAGCCCTTTTTTGTCCCAACGGGCTTAATCTGTGATCCATGTAATAATAAAATTCCCGATCCCGTCCCAGTCAATCTGTACCCTACAAAAGAGAAAGCTTCGTGAAAAGAAAAAACCGAATGAAGAGCACAGCACAAGACACATACTTTTTCAGTTCACATTGCAAACCGTTACTGTGTACATTATTAGCTGTATGATATAATAATATGTTTGCTTATTAAGATGACTAGCATGAAATAAGAGTAGACGAGGAGCCAATAATGCAATATTGTCCACTAAAAATCAAAGCAACACACGAATGAATGCATGAATCATTAGATATTCTAGACAGATAAATTTTTTAAGAACTCCAATTTTTTCCGGCTATTGCAAGTAAAGCCCTACTGTTATTGATGGGTATATTAAATTCAGCCAGATCAACAACACAAGTGTTCATTTATGTGGACTATGGCCATTGTGACTTCTTTTCTTAAATTGCTCCTTGTCTTATTGCTCTTTTTTGCGATATAGTCGTAAACGTTTACTACAAATTGTATAAGCATAATATGTTCGATGCAGAATTTACTTTTACTGCAACAAGTAATGAATCAGATGATAGATTTTATTATTACCATTTATGGTTCAGGCATGCATTTTTATAAAATGCTCAAATATTTCAGAGCATAACATGTTTTAAAACCTGAAGAGTTGCACGAGTCGAAAACAAAATGGGATTTTGTGTCCCAAAGGATGAGCCACACAGACGAAGAAGCCATGCCGTGCTACTACTATGAAGGGTTCACGTTCTCAATTCCAAATATCGTTATGTACCTATGAGCATAATATAATGAACAAGTTGTTCTCTTCTTTTACACTTACATTATTGCAAAAGAGCAAAAACAAGAGCATATGTGTACATAGTTATATCAGAGTATGTACATTGTCCCACGTTAATGGAAAATGAATTCAAAGAACACATGACTTTCGTTTTACAGCACAACTTCATCATGATTGTTCATACGCTGTGCTGTGGTAAACTAGACAAACACAAAAAGTTAAAAGTTCTGGGCGTATCGCATAAATACATCGATGTCGTAAAGCAGTATAATAATATGGACAATTTTGATGGTAGTGGAGATATAAGAAAACCCTAAGTTTTATGTGCAAAAAACAAGATAAAATTACAAAAAACTCTATAAATTGTAATATGGATAAAGTGCATCTAGTAAAACATGTACACAAGTTCATACAACTTGGAAAATTCTACTGGATTACCATAAGGTTGCTAGACCATTCTTATTTCTCCACCACACACAGCATAATGTGTTTTACATTGTTTTCTTCCTCCGGTTTCGCTAACTACTGCAGCAATGTTGGTAGTTGAACCGTGTGTTGTTCTTCATATACGCTGGCGATGGTGATGATGATGACTCGTTTTTTTCGGCAACTGAGTGGCTGAGCTCGATACTTGTCGTCATCATGCCTGAACATAAAGATCCACAGCGAGTAGGAGAGAGCCACTAGAGAAGTGGGCTTTGCCTCTTTCTCGTACCTCGTTAAAGAGTGGAATCACTGTGGGCATGGCATGGGGTGAGATTGGGCTGACTGTGCACTGCATTGTGGAATGGGACGAGTGTCTGGAATGTATTGCATGCCGTGCAGGATTCCTTTTTTGTACTGCTTGTATCTTGTGAAGCGCTTACCTTGCAGGTGAGATTTTTATGAGAACACAACTTCTTGTCAGCATAAGAAAAAAGATGAGAAAATGGAATGATGATGCGTATATGCATAGGTGGTGATGCGGTGGAGAGAGTATACTCTAAGCAAGCTTACCTAATTCAATAATACGCGAACTGACTGACTGAGATAACAAAATTTTCCTTGGTGGTAATTTACAACGGAGGAAACTGGAGACAGTAGCCATATATCATAACCCCGTGTAATGCAAGCAGCCATAAAACAACACTTTGGTAATTTTTCTGTGTATTAATTAGTAACTTTCTTAATTATATTTTTCGTCCGACTCTACGAAGGAGGGAAAGATTCTATCACAACATGGTAATAATTTTTTCTACGTTAATGTACCAAACACGGCAGGAAGGTGAAACATGAACCTTTCTTATATTTTTGGGTTATTGCGAGATTTCGTTTGAGGAATGGATTACGGGATCGGAGACACAGTAATAAATTATCAGAGTGGCTTCGTGGAAGAGCCCGTTTTTATAATACACTTTGCTAAAACTTATCCTCTTCCTCGATTGGCTTTATAATACGTACTTCGGTATTACCCTTGTAAGCAGCATTCTCCACCACCATTAATATGTTGAATGTTTATTTATTTTGTGAATTTTCAGATAAAAGATAAAGTGGAGTGTAGCTTCAAGTAATATATTATCTATCAAAAAGCACAAGTTGTGTGTGCTCATCTTCATCAGACGACAACAATGAATGGGGCATGTTTTGCTCATTTCGGTATGAGCACACGCTGTACTGTATTATACATACGTTGCTGCACAGATACAAAAACATTGATGCACAAAATATATTCGTCTCAAACTTCTCTCTTTGCACTACTGCCAGTGCAGTGCCACCAACACCGCCACCAAGAAAGGCAGTCGAACAAACGATAGAAATAGCGTACCCATCAAAAGTTGGGCCCTTTGGGGCTGATGATAAATGTAGTGAGCGCAAGACAATCTATCTATCTGGATGTTCCTGTCACGGAGAAAGTATTTGTTCGTACGGCGGTTCCAAAAGCAAAAAGTAAGGCAGCGAGTTAGGAAAGATAATAATAAAACGGGTAAAGCCACACTCTATGTGCTGTTATTGTACAAAGTTTTTATCGCGTTATTTACTTGTTGTGAATGCTACCTATACGCTGCCTTCAATGTACACAGTTTAGCAGATTGTTTTGCTGCAAGATCATTTTCATTGGGAAAATTCTCCCCATGTTTATAATCTCCATTTAGCTTCCAATTCCAAAGTTAGATTATGTTGATGATGATGATGATTCACTAGCAAGATGATAAATGCCAAGTCTATGATTTGAAGATCTGTCTTGGATTTTCATCTTTATGATGTAGCAAAATAATAAATGTTCTCCGGCGAAACTATAAATTATTAAAGAGATTTTGGTGATGCTGTAGTAATATACTGACCAAAAACTGATTCAACCAGTGACCGATCCTGGGAGCAATGTGTGTATTTGATAGTCTTTACCGTCCATAGTCCTTACTCCTGAACAGGAGTTTTGAAGAATAAAAATATTTGGGGAGTATAAAAACATTATTTGGCAGTACATAATATAACGAGTCATTCAGATCGTCATTGGGGCAATAAATGACTTTTCTCGAAGCAGGATAAAAAGTTATTTTTTCACGGCTTTAATGCAATAATCGTAACGACTTGATTTGTACACATTCACAATTAGTATCACCATTCATTCTCAACGATTCTATTCATGTCTTTAAAAGTATTGCTTTTACTTTCTTACCCCAACACTCATTAAAGCTTTTTCCGTCACAAAATGACTTTTTGTCTGTGAGGTGATTCCTTTTGGTATTGTATTTCGTTCCCTTTTATTCTCTTTATACGGTTAAGTAAAAATAAACGAGGAAACCTCATAAAATTGTAGTTGAGTGTCAATTGAGTGGAGATAATGGTTCCATTCCTTGCTTTCCGATGGTTGATTTCTATAGACTCTCATCATTCCATTTTCATGATCTTACAATCTACAGACGGCTCCGTAAAAAGACAAAGCAATTGAGGCAAGGTAAAATTGGTATCGTTCGGTAATAATAGACATGTATAGGCACTTGATTCGGTAATTGTATGGGAGGGTGAAAAGAGGATAGATAGGAACAATGCTTATAGTGGAAATAAAAGTAAGGTAGAATTGCTCTAGAAACGATTTTTATTATGGACTTTTCTCACGTACAGCTCAATTACTTTTTACTCTTGTTTGGCGTGTTATTACTTTTTCTCTCGAAAACACTTTTGCAGCCCTTATTCCTCTCTCTTAGTTCTTATTCAAAACTTTGGAAAAAATGTACAAAAATAAAATTTTGGAAGCAATAGAAATTATGTTGGCTTGCTGTGCCACGAGAACCACTTTTTATACAGGCAAAGTGAAACAAACGGGAAATTTTTTGGAATTATGATAAGAGATGTATTGGGAAAAATTTTGTATGTAAGTTTAAACTGGCAGCTGGTGGGATTATTATTAACTTTAATATAGTTAAAAAAAATACAAGGATAATTACACTAATTTGTACTCCAGTTAGAGCTCACTTGCATGCATCAGTAACAAAAGAACAAAACGACTCGGCACCCTTGACATGTAGCTACAGACTGGAACCCATTTTTACTCCTTAAGATATGGGATATTACCAATCCAGTAAGCCACTACCCGTCCATCCATCCATGCAAGTTCTCCGTTCTCCCTATTTTTCGTTTAAAAAGATGCATAAAATGATGTCGTATAAACAGGCACGCATACAAAATACGGACGTATATGGCTAACGGCATTTATTACATAATTTTCCAGCAGAAACATACGACGTTTTCTTTTCGGGTTTCATCTTTTCTCTTCCTGCCGTTTACAGGAAAAATTCTGTTTGGAATATTCAATGAAGCTCTTAAATATAAACTTCCACCATGAATTGAAGTTACACATTCTTGTATATCCCATTGAATTACTACGGCATATTAAACCATCTCCTCCTATAGTTAGAATTAAGTGAGGACCAGATATGTGACTGGAAAACCAAGCATTTTAAAATACACTTCCCGAACCAAATGCATTGAAGTTTTCATCTTATCTCCATTGTTCTATTTGTCAAGTGCTTTCTTTTGGGTCGAATAAGTATACTTGATTCAAATGGTACTGTTTTCCTTCCTTTAGAAGTAACAAATTGTGTAGTCCGGAAACCTAAGCACGCAATTCTATTTCTAATGTTAATATTCACATTGTTCATTATCCATTCTACAAAACTATGATGGACGCATACATGCGGTATATGTCATTATACGCAATGTTTTAAGCAATATCTTATTAGCTTCTTTCTGAATTCTCCCTTTTTTATCTAACGGTCTTTGGTGATGATAAAGTTAATGGAGGCGTACGTAGTACGTACATTGTACTTCAATCCAAGTTGAAACTTCCAGTATTCGTGATTCTTTGCATTTTCCCCATAAGCCAGGCTTTCATTTTATGTATTTGGTGCTTGCGTTAATGTCATAAGGGCTCGTTAAAAACTTACATGATGGCAGGAATAGAAAGTAAACGAGAAGAGGGCGAAAGAACGACATGAAAAAATTATGCATCCATTTAACCTTCGCCAATGTGCCGCTACACTAGACAGTCAAGACATTGTCTTGTGAGCCAACTCAACCATTTACGTCTAGTTATCCGTATGCAAAGCACTACTTTCTTCAAGCTAAAAATGACTTTATGTTTCTTTTCATCTCATCTTATTTTTCCTTTTTTTCTTCGTCATTTATATGAAGCACTTCCACCATCAGCATTTTTTTATTCAGAGAATAATACGCGTCGTAGTCAACTGCTCATGTTAATGCATATAAAATGTGTGTGACGGACGGCTTTGAGTGACTTGCTCAGAAGATTAAGCAAATAAGAAGTACAAGTGGATGTTCTAGCGCTTTCCTCCTCTTTATTCACACAGCACAAAAACATAGACACTTGACTTTGTTCGTTTTGTTCAGTGGTGGTGGCACAGCGGTTGGCGTTGGCATTGGAGGAAAATGAAATAAGGAGAAGAATAAGAAGAAGGGGAGAAAAAGATATCCATGAATTCTTTCACGAGACAGAAAGAAAAAAGTAAGTATTCCTACGTACTTTTTTCCTTAAGACAGGAGAAAAGTTTTTTTTTCCTTCCTTTCCATCTTTGACAAACACGTTTCGCCTTCCTTTTTCGTTTCTCTTCTCTGCTCGCTCGCTCCATATCATTATAACTTACTTGCTTACTTACACATCGTTGCTATTTGGCTGGAGTTAAGTCAAGCTTTAAGACAAGTTAGTCATCCGTGATATGATAATCATCATACAACAACAAGCTCAAAAGGTGAAAGTGAAGAGTGTGTGGTAGGTGCAATATATACGTGGCGAAAAAATGTACTTATCCAAATAAAACCGGATGATTTGACTTTTTTCCCTCTTTGTTGACTAAAATAACTTCCCAACTTTCTTCTCCTTCCCTTCGTCATTTTAGTAAGTAATTCACCGTAAAACCATAATATTATTATTGTACCTTCCTCACTTCATTCACGGTAAGTCCATTAAAGCGAGAAAAAGTGAATATAAGGTGTATTTACACAATAAGATACTATTAATTCACTCGTTACTGTCTTCCGACCTCCTGTAGAAGTTGAGCAGATGAGCAGAAGAGGTAGTATAAACACGTTATTCATAAAGTCAACATCATCGTTTGGAATATCCTATTAAATCCAACTCACAATTTTCTTTTTTCTCGCCTTTTCTCCGCATTGTTTGCTTAAGCATTTTACTTCTCATTTTCGTCAGCTCATACAATGGCAGAGTTAATAGGTCTAAATAGCCAAAGTGTGAAATTCCGGTGAAACTTTCATCATTAAGGTAAACAATAAACGGTGGAAAATGAGGTCGCTTCCCAGCGTCGCGACTTGTTGTGGGCTGAAATTAACTTCAAGGCGACAACTATGGCATTGAACGAGAAATGTTTTTTTTTAAACTTCGATAGAGCTGGTGATTGTATTACCCATTTTATATTGAATTGTAAAGTATGCAATTATACCAACGAAGAACGATTCTACTGTAGCAGAAAAAGAGTGTATAGAAGAAAAATGAAAAATATAACAACTATCTTTGGCTAAAGTTGGTAGGTGTAACAGTGTTATGTGCTTGAACTAGGGGGAATCTTGATACATACTCAATACAGCTCAATATACTTGTAATATCTTCCAGGGGTGATTAGAGTGAGGTTGGCAAAAGCAATGATGGATAGAGAATATTGACAGCAAACCGGTAAGTAGGGGTTTGCATGTCATGCTGACATGTGGAAAATCATAGTCTACCTGTGAAGCTAATTTTTTGACTTTGTAATCCATCACCCACTACTTTTGTACAGGTACATGTACGTGATACCTTTCACTCACCAAGCTATTTCAAGCCATGCTATTTCAAAATTAAAGCAATACAATATTATCGCAGCAACCCGATTTTTAAAATTTCGTTGCGGTAATAGAGTAAGTTTAGAGTAATAATATGTTTAACTATTTTATTTAGTAAAGTGAGAAAGGAGTGAAAAGCAAGTAATATCAAAAAGGGAATGTGGGAGGGCAGGAAGCAGATTAAAGAAGTCTCTTAAATTCAAAAAACAGGATCTTAATTCTGTCCTCTATTTCTCATCCATTTATTCATAGACTTGGCTCATTTATCTTTGCATTTGAGACACAGAGTTGATATAGGTAATATACTAGATCGTAGTATAGGTTTGGTATGCAAATTACAAGCCTACATAGACCATCATCTTTTCTTTTGCCTTCTTGTTTTGCGTCTGTATTCTCGTCCAAATCTCAATAGAATATACTAACTAGCTAAAATTTCAACTTTTATCCCCACAAAAGCCAACCCTCATCATATTTTGTGCAGACTGACAAAGAAACTTATTTTTGTATCTATTTACGTGGGTTGTACGCAAGTATGTATATTATGTATAGCATTTATACTCATCATCTTGACGTAGGTGCTGTTAGTAGAGTTTGAATAATAAGTTTGCATACATTTTCTTTGGCACATTCAAAAAGATTATATCATAAAGTTATTTCTTTCACGTCCTTGGTGACTACTTTCTTTCATTATTTCTTTAGCTGGCTGCCAGAACTCTTGCCTGGCTTTAGAAGGCTTCCTTAATATTCATCATCATCTCTTTAACCCTTTACATTTTATTTCTTACAGAGCTTCTCAAAATAACAGTCTAGAAACGGAAACCATAATCTTATTTATGCCTTAAATTCGCTTTAATTTAAATAATCTTTACATTTTACTAATTACCAGCTTTGAGTGTATAAAGTTGGGCAATAAGGATAACCGTTATATTCATTTACGATGTAAATGTTTAGATTCCAGAGACTGAGGAATAGAAATTACTTTATTAATTGCTTCCTTCTCTAGTGTCATATCTTCTGGGAATGGTTATGATACGATGTGACAAATGAAGTATTAAAATGAAAATATTTTCACGCTTATTTCTTTTCCCAACATGTTCGCTGTTAAATGCACTTTTGCGTCTCCCTATTAAAACTTAAACTTGAAATTTCCTTTTCCACACTTTAAGATAAACACTTGGAGTGGCTTGTCATTTCAATTAGCAGGACCAGTATTTTTAATATCACGAAACATTTTTATATTTCGATTTTTTCTTTTTTTACGCACCTAATATGGTTTTGACTGTGAAGTGCAGTGCGCAGTGCATCTGCCACCCATCATATCCCTTCTTCTGATTCAAGACAATGCAGCAGCAGTAGTCAGAGTCACCCTACTTATTTCATCCTTGAGTAAATATCATTCATTATCATTATGTGGGTTACGTCCTAACATATTAAACTAGTCCAGCCCGGTATAACAGTACATTATAAATACAGGGTTGAGTTTCAGCAGCATCAGCAGTACAGTATAAAATAGAAATTGGAAGTGGCACTTTTTGAATTAGCTATTTATTTAGTTAGTTTATTTTGTTAGCGTTACTTTTCCAATTTACGATATCCACATCACATACGGAAATGTATAAAGGTTGCAGCGATTACACAAATATATACTATACTACGCGTATTACCAGTTTCTATAAAAGCAACATTATACTAGAGGACCGGATCTTTTATTTTCCTATCATAAACACATTATTGCGCCATTATTACGCGACAATTCGGGTGAAATGACTCGTTTCAGTCAAGTCAGTGAAGTGACTGATTATCATCATCTTTTTTTGTGTTGGTTGTATATACGTCGCATATCATACCAACAACAGAAAATGGCATTCAGGGAAGAGGAATTTGAGAGCAAAAAGATGCGAGAGACACCCCTTCATTTTGCATTTTATCATCTCCACATGATGCATACATTAAAACATATATTGGTTTGATTTCATATGATGAATGCAACAATTCTACATGGAATGACTACTTAGGTAATAATGTTTTATATATGGGTATAGAAGACATATACATATACTACTTGTTCCTCAGTGCACAGCAACAATATTAGGGTAAGCCAAAGGGGATGAAGATTTGATTTAGCAGCAAAGAAGATAGATCGACTTTCCTCTGCTAATGCCCTTATGCCTCAGTCAGTTTTTGTGTGCTGTTCTCTCTGCTCTCTGTATGCATTGTTGATAATCTCAATCTGGAGGGTTGCCTTTTGTGCCCAACTGTTATGTTTGTCTCTTTTGATTTACAGTCTTCTTTCTTCTTCATCTGCTTTTTCCGCTTCACTGATACTCTTACATAATAAACGCATCAGCCAATTTTACAGTACAAACACATACATAGTTGTATTGCGTGTGCGCTATAATTTGACCGCTATAAATATTATATTTATTTGACTATTCAAACTGGAAATTATATAATTTTTGTACAACTGCGAGCAATCCTACACTTTAATTCGCATCCTTATATAATTTTACAGGATAAAAATGACCAAAAGTCTCACTTTGCCCTGAAATCGCGAATCCTAGTAGGTATACCAAAACTTTCTATGCCTTTGCTGAAAACTTGGTACTTGTCGAAAACCCGGAAGAAACTGTTGTATACAACTGCATAGTGGAGAAAGAAGATACCCCTTCGAAGATGCTCACTTTCATTCGATTTTGTGGCGGTGATAACATCAAACGGCAAGCAATCGGCAATACAAAGCTCGTTGGTGAATGCAATAATGACAAAGATGATGATCGTGATGGTGGTGATGATAAGACGGTTAAGTGGTAAGATAATCCACAACGATAAAAGGGGTGGTGAAATTCGAGTATCCTTACCAGTCTTTGGGGTTTCCTCCCATTTCACTTGAGCCTATTACTTCCGTGCTTCCTTACCTAAAATGTGAACCTGCAGGAGAGTGTACCTAATATTATTGTATGATTTACGTGTAATGTCACGTTTTCAGTGTCGATGATGGACTTTACGTGGATTACTACATCGCTTCTGTTCACCTTGTTTGGTTTTAGATATCTCCTCTCTGATTTCACCAAAACTTTTAATGCGAACATTGCATGGAGTTTAGTTTTAAATGGCTTTATATGCCTAGTTTGATACTTGATGCTGCGCTTTTGTAGATGCTTACATGTGATCATTTGTTTTAATGTTGGCATTATCCTTCATATAATTTCATGAACTCTGTGAAACGGTTAGAATATAATGATAAGAATTTTCAGATTCCTTCCAAACGTCTGTCGAATGGGGTAGAATTTTCATTTTAATGATATGGGGAAATTTGGGACCCGTGTGATGAAACGGGTTTGTGGCATTAAGCAAAATTTGAGTAGGTTTATATATTTTTCTAGAAGAAGGTGCATAATAAAGTAATAACAATATTCTTTACTTTCAGTTATTTTTCTTGGTAGGATGAAATTGTATGGCACAGGTAAAATTACAGTACACTTACACTTCAATACATAAAATGAGCAAAACTTTTCTAATACAAGTTTTGTGTAAGCAAGCAGTACAAATAAACTACATTTAAGTGAAGACATTCACATACAAAAATGTAAACCTAGTTGCACGAGAAAAAGGAAATGTTGGGAAAAAGTGAACGTGATATTTTCATTTCATGGACAAAATTTCGACTCATGGCTCCTCTGAGGATTTCCTCTGGCCTGTGACAAATGTCTCAACTAGCATTTCCAGAAGGTTTTCCTTTCTCCTTGTTGCCTTCCTTTCTCTTGCCCTCCATCAGAAGAACACATTTCTGTAAAAGGACAAGTCAGATGAGAAGAAAAAGAAAGTATGAAAAAGTTGATGGGGATATGTTTGGCATTTTCTTGGAAGCTGAATAAATAAATTCCGTAAGTAAATGTACACAGTTGAACAGATGAACTCGTCGTGTTTCAGGAAAAACAGCCAACACATGTACATATTTATTTTTATATTTGTTAGTTTATGTGTACTGCCAAGAAGTTTTAGTGGTAAAAAGTTGGGCCCAGTTTGTTTACTGAAGTAAAGAAGAAATTCTGAAAAACTGCTTTAGGATGGCCTGAAGGAAGAAAAATTACAAGAAAAACTTGACAGGGAGGAACACTAATATTTTATTCTATATTATTTCTTTATATCCAATAATTATTTGCTTATCATTTGAGCTACTCGTAGATCTGTGCTCTTTTTGCATGAAGAGACATGAAACAAAATATTGGTTGATTAAATGATTGTTTACTTTTAGTTTCCTTTCGCGGTCGGTAGTTGACGATGATGATACTGGAAAAGGCAAAGGAGTTATTAGAAATGCTGGAACTGCTGACAATTTTGAAATCAAGTCAATGTGTGTACTTGCAAATGTCATAAGAACAGATTGGAATAGAACGGAGTTGGGTCTTGAGTGAGTGAAAATAAAGAAAGAGAACGAGGATGCCAAATAAGGAAAGCAGTGTGCTGGAAAAGTCGAATAATAATATAAACGAGAAGGTATGAATGTGTAGTAACGTAAAATAAAATGGAATGTGACTGCTGTAAGAGAGATGGCACCCGTGGGATCTCAAATATCCCATTTCTAATTAACACGTTTTGATTGCACTGCAAAGCAAAGTGTGTTGTGCAAGTTGTGCTTCCTATCTGCATTCTACCTAGTTGTAGCTTAGGGTATATTTTATGTACACATGTATACGAAAGTTTTCGTCGAAACATATTTTATAGTATATAGCAAAAGCTTCTTCCGTTCTTTACTAAAGTCAGCAAATCTAAAATACACATTTACATGAGTTGCCAGCTAATAACTGGGGTTTAGCTGGTGATCGTAATCAACAGAAAACAAGGTTGCTATTTTGCCTTTTACTTCCACGCTTCACATCTTGCTTTCATAAATTCTAGATTAGTTTCTCTTTACAACTCTTTAGTTATCTTATTACTGAAACTGAAAGACCACATAAGGCCTTTGCAACACAAGCATCACATTACAAATTACAAAGCTGTGAACTTTTTCAAGTGATGAACTTAATTAGCTGATTTATTGGCTTTATAGGAGCATTTTTTGCACGTTTGTATTATGAAATTACATTATGCAACAGATGGAGCAACTAATTTAAGCCGTTTCATAAGGAAGATTCATTTACAGCATCTTGTATTTTGTGTAATTGATAATTTTTCAATGTTCCAATTTCTTGAACGTTGAAAAAGTAATTTGCGATTTAAATTTCATAATAAATCTAGTTGTCAGTTTCAATTTTGAAATATCAGAAAATGTAGCGGCTTTATTTTTCCATGTCAGGAAGTCATGACATAGCACATATTGTTCTATGAGCGTAAAATCCTGGGACAAGGGATAAATTTTCAAAACTATTTGGAGCAGGTTACTTTTTCCTTTGTCTTTCTCCAAGCCACGTATGTATAGTCATACCTAGCAGCGAAAGAGTGAGCACTTTTGTTGCACTTGTATTTTATATCTTCATGTTCTTGCGATGCGAGTGGAATGGAAAGAAAGTGGAATATGGGAGAAAAATAGAAGTGTGTATGATGGCAGAAAATAAATCGAGTTGAGCTTCTTTTCCTTTCGCTTCCTCCAGAGACTTTTGGTTGAAAGAGAATGTGTAGGAAGGAGAGAGGATAGAGCGTGAAAATAAGGTTGTCCAAAGTAAAACTCGGTTCCCGTTAAAATAGGAGAAATAAATATAATGGAACAATATGTGAATCCCTTCTTGATTCTCACTCTTTTCTCCTAAATCGAATCCTCCATCTATTCTTCTTCGCCTTTTATTTTTGTTGTTATTCTTTGGACGAAGAACAAGAAGAAATGATGATTCCTTTGGATCCTGAATCCTCTTCCCTTCTCTTCTTGGAAAATGGGTAACAAGAAGAATAAGAAAAACAATAAGAGGCAAATAGAATATCTATATAAATATAGATGTAATGCGCGGATAATATACAAAAAAGATATTTATTTTTCGGAAAAACTACTTACACTCGTGTCTCCTACTTCAACTCACTACTATAAAATAATTCTACTTGTTTTGTTACTAAAAAATTCTCCTTCTTTGCTTTCTATCTATCCACCATTCCACCACTGATTTCTCTTGGGTCAAGATCAAAAATCGAAAAAAACTAGTTAGAGCAGCTATACACTCAATACACGGCATAAGAAGGTTGTTCCTGTCTATTACAAGTGATCTGTGCGTGTGAAAAGAGTGCTACATATAAAACAACGTTACAACCTATTTCGTACTAGCACAAGTTTCACTTTATTTTCAGGGGGTTGAAGATGGGGGATGATTGCAGTTGTGGAATGTGAGAAATGATACTGTCCTGTAAAATGCTTATTATTCCTCACGTACAAAACAAATAAGACAATGGAATCCCAAGTGAAAGGAGGACAGACTGGTCACCGTCTATGCACCATGAAAACTTAATTTTCTGCTTTTTATGGCTTTGACACATCTCCCGTTATCTATGCAGTACTGGATGAAAATTGAAACTAGGCGATTGTCACGCTCAAGTTTTAGTGTTGGCAAATTGTTCAACTGTTAAAGAGGAGTGGATTATGTACATAATGTACAGTACATTATACTTTGACTTGCTTTATAATTCCCTTGCAGCATTTTGAAGTAACTCTAATTAAATTCATGTAATATTTTTAAAAATACAACATAGGATGGAACTCATTTGTAATTTGCAATCCTGTAATACAGCGATTAAAGTCTTACGATTTTGTCTGGAATGTTTTTTTTTCTTTCGTGCAACTGACTTTGGTTTTTATGAAACATGCAATACATTAGAGTACACTTTCTTCAAAGGTGCTCATCCACATCGTCTTAATGTCGGAGCTGTATGCAATATGTCGTGCACAAGAAGAAATGTAGACCCCATTTACTTGTTTCTCTCTTTGAAGGACAAACTCTCATAATAATGTATGGCTTTATTTTTACGTAACTAGGCTAACAGTTCTGTAAGTAATGATGATCTAGGCGGCAGTTTTGTGATGGTTGGTAATATAAACATTAGAAGCATATCGCCAACGAAGAAAACAGACCATGATGATACCATATATTATTTTATGGTAAAAGCAGTCTGTACTGGAATGTGCGTGTGAGCATCATCAAGGGGGCAATACTAATTCTTGGATTACTCAACTGGGACAAACTTGTGGAAATTTCTGTTTTATTTCTTTAGCCTGTTATTTTTTCTTTCTTTCACCCAACTTCCCATAAACAATGTTTTTCTGAGAACGGGAGGAAAAGGCCAAACACACAGACTGTGAAAACTTGCTTTCTTTCTACGGGTTCTGTCAGAAAGTGTATGTTACCAACCACAAAATGCTCAATTGGATGATAAAATCCGTCCTTTTGTAGTTTCGAATTATTGCTTTTAACGTAAAATTAACAACTGGCTCGGAATTAGTGGATGTCGGCAGGCTATAAAAGCTAATTTCTTTCCGGTTGTATGTGTTTTCCAGAAATAGTCGGATTAGACCAAATGGATTCTGGAATTTATTGGTGAGAATAAGAAATTTTATTACAGGATAAAAACCACGAAGGACAACGTAAATTACGTATCTTGGTACTTGGAAGAAGACAACAAATTAGCCGAGCAATGAATGAAGAGAAATTACGTACACCTATGTTAATTGCACTTTCCTATTCAATTGAAAAGCACTTTTATAATAATTTCGAACCTTGTGCCATGTTTGTGAAAAAATATATAAAATGCACAGGAAAATATTATGGGTGCTAGGAACGCATAACCGCGACCCTATATACAGCTCATCACGTTGTGTACTGCAAGTGCCCCAATGGGCTTGGGTCGTGTGGAGTCCACGTGCCCTTAACTATTTTCACATACAAGTCTCACTAGAAATGCATTCGGCCTACATTATACATCAGCCTTCTCATTTCTACCCTACCATTTATTTCAATTCCAATGTTTGCACAAAAATATGCAATTCGAATATGCGCACCCAAACATCAAGACATTGCCCTTTTAATCCTGTTTATTTATTTACCATTTTCCATGACCAAAACAGAGTTACGTGTACATAAAGAGGTTTTTTGTGGACGAATACCGAAATCATTATTACTTTACATTGTCGCCGTGATCCTCATCATTGTGCCTTATTCCACGTATGTTTCCACTGTATCTTGTTAAGAATCGTCAAATTCAATCGTTTCTGTACAAACCAAACACTGCGATATGCATTGCACTTACTAGAGGAGTGATCCAAAAATGTATCAACGAAATTTCAAAGTGAATAGAAAGGGTGACTAGCTTGCTGTTTTACAAAAAGGGTGCGCGTGTGTACTTTTAGGAAATCTTGCATTTGCTTGCACCCTCCGCAAGTGTCAGGCATACCGCCACAACGGTTGCCCTTTTACAAAACCTGCTCTCATTTTCCTCTATGTCCATATACAACTTATTATGAGCCACATCCGTCCGGTCTTATATAATAAATGTGTTTATTTTGAATTGTTGGTGCTGAAGATGATAATGATGCTTTATGCTGATTGAATGAGAAGAAGTGGAACGGATCGTTGAAGCGGATAAACACCCATGTCTAATCATAATCTCCCATTAATTCATTTTTGCCCACTCATTCTTTAGATCTATTCTGTCCTAGATGCTATGCCATGCTTTTTATATGTATGCTTTATGCTGGGAATCGTTTGTATCTACACCCATCCATCCAGGTTTACCCAATGAACCAACCCACTGTTACTCACCAAACCAAATAGGATAAACAAAAATGAAAAATGAGCTAAACCGTGTCGAAAGGATTGGAACAGGTTCATTTGCCCGTTTTACATGCATCATACACACATTTACCCATTTTGTATTATAATTTTCCTGAAGTTATCCCAAGTTGGGCTTGTCCTTCCGTTTAAAGAACTTGTTTTTACGCTTTTTAAATTGTAACCCAACTGGTGAGAGCGATGGATTGATAGCATTACAATAACTCATTCAGTTATTATTACTCTACGGGTGTACGTACTTCACCCTATCCTACCTTCCCCAACATAATCCACAGTATTGTTTACTTTTCTGCATATTTGCGTAATTAAGTGCACTTATTTTAATAGTATTAAAAATAGGACGACAATATTCTATTGCCCCATCTTCAAAAAATGTATTCAAGTACTAGAAATTACAACTTTCCCACCATAAAATCCAACTACATATTTTATTGAATACACTGCTTATGATGTCTTCTGCACCATAAACGTAGCAAGTGCTGAACTGAAGTAGAATGAATTATATTATTATTGGTTCCTTCAATAACAAACAAATATAGGGGTTGTCTAAATATTGTTGGATTGTAATTTCAATTATTCACGGTAGAATCCGGAACACCGTATCGGAAACATTAAAGTTGTATTCCCACGATCTCTTTCATCTTTAAGCTGAAAGTTCAAAAACAATGCTTTTAAATGTGACTAAAATGCTATCTTCAATTTAACCATCTCTTGTTTAGTAAATAAGCCCAATGCACACAAATTGCCACCACCATATCTCTGTGAGTAAAGGTAATTTGAGAGAGAAATACATTGTTATTGAAGAAAGGAAGCTCTTTTCCAGGAAAAGTAAAAGTACAACAACGCAGAGGACGACAAAGTAATAATACTACAATATACAAGCAAGCAAAAGAACGAAATTTCCCACAGGAATTTTTGTCTTGCTTGCAGATAAATGCACAATATGAAACAAGTATATATACTTGACTGGCTACCAAAACTTGGAACTCTACTCCTACACTAGGAAGATGAACTGAAATGACTCGACACAGAAGCAACGCCGTTTTTGCTGCTGGATAATATCGCTTTATTTGCTTCGAAAATACTAGGATGTAAGTTCAAGCATAATAATATCCGCGGTCGTAGTCAAAGCGTAAATTATTATAGCACGATCGTCAACTACCATTATAAGTAGCTTATATGCTTACTTCCACCGGAAAACGCTGCAGTTCAGCTCTTTGAAATCCGTCATCAGGATCGTCAATGGATGGAATGTAAAATTCACATTGCGTATACACTTTATTTGTAAATGCATGAGATACGCTCAGAAGCCAATTTTTAAAATTGTGCCCGGTATATACATACGACACTTTTAAGCTCAAGAATCGGTTGGGAAACTCCATCTGCACTTGCGAGGTTCACAATGCCCCACGTGTGCATTACCTTGTTTTACCACCAACATTTATTGTATGGAAATTCAGTTATGAAACAAGGATGTGTACATATTTATGTACCTTTTTGTCGTCTTTCACCTCAACTTAAGAAACTATTCAGAGCTGATATTGTTTCCAGTCAATTTTGGAATGATCATCCCTCCACCCTGTAAATAATTCCACATCATATACCTTCCCAACCCCCGTACTCACATTTTACTGCTCTTTTAGAGTTCACCTTATGGCTTTTCTCTTTTTCTCCTGTTTCCCGAAAAAGTCAAAAACACAACAACAGAAACATAACAACACCAAATTATTATGGCTGGTTGAATGTTTCGTGCTGGAAATGCAAACACACATGAAATAGAAATAACCTACTAGCTACTCACCGAAAAAGTCATTGAATGATGATGAAGATGACATCTTACAAGCAATATATCACGACAACAGCAAAAGTTTTCTCTCTCCATATTTGGGTATTCCTACTTCTGGTAGAAATTTATATAGCACATACTACATGCTTTCATATCATTACTTTATCAAGAATGTACGTGTACTACTGGAAAAGTCATCCAAAAATATTTCTTGTGACATATCATAAAGGTTTCATTTTCTTTTCCTGTTCTGCTCTGCACACTCTCACCAATTCTAATGCCATTTCCCTTCCTCGACTTGCTATCATTCGGAATGCATGCTATTTTTTTAGTAGTAAATAAAATAAAATGTCGTTTTCTCGTACGCTTTCCCTCTGTAACTGTTGTGGAAGTGGTGCAGACGCAGACTGCTATGCACATAATTCACGTATTGTTTTGTAAGTACATACGTACATAATCCTAAAACCCAAAAAGATTGCTTTTGTGCGTGTGAAGCAAGAAAAAATATGGAACGATGGAAGAAAGTTTATGTACTTTCCTTTTTCCTTCGTCGCTATCATCATGATCATCATCACCATCTCCATCATAATGTATATCTAGTGAACAGCGTAGTCTGTACGTGGCAGATTTGACTGCTGCTGCTGTCTCTTTCAAGAGAATTGAACAGTGACTGTGACTATATCCGAAAGACAGAGCAAGAAAGAAGCAGATGTATGTACTTTGGGTCATTTATCATTTGCTTTGAGTCTCCCGTGAGAGTCGTATGATCGGAGGTTGTAACTTATGACTTGTCTCCCTTTCTCCATCCCGTCTTTTTCGTCATTGTCGTTGAATGAGTGTAAATATATGTTCTTGTGCGGATCTTGTTTAAGTATTGTATTCTTTAATAATGCTATACATGCAAGATGAATATATTATTCTGAATTTTTTTGCTTTTTGTGATATTGCAACTCACATTACTAAGTGCATCTTACATATACGTTCGTACGATTCTCCGGCAAGATATTTCAATCACACATCACATATACTAGATATTTTAATGTCAAAGACCATTATGACTTTTATAAATTCGGTGGAAATCTTTCAATAGTTGGTAGTAGCGTAGGTTTGTATTCATTGCATGCTGATGTATGTAATAGGAATTAAAAATACTTAACAAATTGCAATTTGTTAGAAAATTAATAGTCTGTTGTGGACGCTGAATATCAATCGTGTATCAAATGTTAAACGTAATATGCTTAATGAACGAATGGCTTTTAAAATGTACCGATCAATGCCTTTCAATCTCAAATACAGCACGGGAATATTCCCGTGCGCTGATTGTCCCTATAGTGCTGTACTTGAGATTGAAAGGCATTGGTACCGATAATTAAAATCATTCCAAACGATTGTTCAAGGCAACAGATAAGTGCTTTTTATTAAAATTTTGCCAATGTATGCCTACAGTCTAAATTCATTCAAAACACACAATTTAGATATGTGCATGAATGTATGTCCATGATTCATTTGTGCTGTATATTCAATATGTTTTTTGTCTTTCACTATTTAATGTTTCCAATCCCCCCAACTATAATATATTCTCCTCAGCTTTTGCGTGATGAATGATGAAACATCTCTTATCGTTTCATTTAGACTGCTGTTGCTGCTGCTATGCTGCGAGAGTTGGAAATACTGCAATGATTCAACGATTCAATTTAGCTGAGGCTGGATATGAGGCCACACTGTTTCTCCCGAGATGAACTTGATGGCGCAACTGACACCAATCGAAAATCCTCATTGTATTATGGAATATAGAATAATATCTACAATATACAATAGTTATTTGTAGAAGTGGGTAAGTAATTGAAATAAATGTAAGCCATGTCCATCAAATATAATCATCCATCCTTCACCGTGATGATATTATAAAATTCGTTGTAAACTTTTACATTTGAATGGAGGAAAAATAAAAATTTAAAATTTTCTATTGTTAATGTATTATGATTTTATTCTTTTAATCCTTCTGCCAAGTCAGAACTGTAACTAAATATTATTAACTACCGGAAGCATGAAATGCTTAAAAGGTAGTTAATGCGATTAAGTTGTTTGTCTGTGTGTCCGTGTGTCTGTGTGTCTGTTTACACGATTACTCCTCTCCACGTTGACCGATTCGGTTCAAATTTTGCATGGAGGTACCTTAGGGCAAAAGTAAGTTCGCTATTGATTTTGGGCTTCCAGTCCCCACCCCCAGGGGGATGGTGGAGGGTAAGGCCCCCCATGCATTTTTATGGGTAAAAATTTTTATTCGCTTATCTGATTGTGAATTTCAAGCTGATCATTTTTTGTCATGACACTATGGGTCAATTCGGCCAACCGTCGGACGGGTCACTGGGTCACGAAAGGGTCAAAATACATTATTTTGGAAAATCATTGAAAAATTCAACAGTAGTGTTAGGGAAGGTGAACGGGATACAAATATCTCAATTTCACACACAACACGTTTCCGGTAGTTTTGTAATTCGGGTTTACACCCGTCCTAGTTGTTATATAAATAAATCAAGTTACTCCACATGACATATTTAAACGTGCCACACGAGTGGTTGCAATTAATAACTAAAAAACCGGTTCAGGGTGAATAATGTAAACGTGGGAAGTAAATTGTTGGTATTTAGTTATTTTTGCCACAGCCTTTACTAATTGGTAATTAGCATCCATTGCTTCAGAATTGTAAGCAATTGGCATATTTATTTGCAAGGATGACATTTACACACTTGAGCCCACTGGTTAATGACTGGCTTGGATGTTGTTGTTCTTGTAAGTACACAACCAAAAGGAAACAATTAAACTACTTTAATAGTGTATGCCCCTTGTCTCCCGAAAAACTAACATTCCGCTCCTATTCATGGTGTGTCACGCGTCACTCAAAATTGCCATCTCTTTAGGAGATCATTATACTTCTTTGTTCATGTTGGAGATCCACTGCTGTGGAAAATCCCACATCTTTTGATGAAAATACAAACAACAACCACGCGATGACTGGGGCATATGATATGATATATGACTGTATATGATAACATGGGTCTTTTGGAGAAAGCTTTAAATTGGGGTATATCTAATTGTGTAAATTATACTCGCGCTTTCTCCAAATGACATTTGAACATTCTAACCAAACCATATGAATATAGACACATTTCTTATTTTTGTGGTAGTGTTCGTCTTGCGTATTTAATTGTCATAAGTATGTGTAGACATAATATGTACAAATTACTACTTTGAAAAGGAATCGTGGACCTCAAATAATAAATTGATATATTTCTTACGCAAATCTTTCTTTTCTGATGACTACGTTGAGATTTACGTAAGAAGCTGTCAGTTACATACTACAAAATATTTGTAGGCAAATATAAGTAAATGAATATATTATATTACTAAAACATATATTTGCAATGTTAAAATTACTGGATAATATATCGGTACAATATTATAGTCATTTTTTGCCATGCTTTTGACTTGACTGATACGGAGTAGGCATGTCTTTGAATGATCTAATTCTATGGATATGTCATATTTGAGCGTGTGCATGGGAGGTGATATAATCATGAAGAATACATTTGAGTGACAAGACAGAGCATACATGTAAGAAAAGAGCTAAATTAAGTCTTATTTTATCAGCATGTAGTACGAATAACCATGCTGCGGGAAACAATTAGCCCTTTAATGAATTAAGTGGAGTGGCCTTTGTCAAAACCGCTGGAGCCGAAGAAACAAATCATGAAACAAATGAAGATAATGACGAGAACATTGAAGATGACGGTGATGTGATAAGTATGTCTATAAAAAGCTCAATCTAAAGCTACATAATTTCGACTATCTAATACTTTCCCTGATAATTGTGTTGATATGACGTGCGTCTTACTTTCTCTGTCCTCTTCTATTTCTCACCGTCTTAACGAAAATTGCTGCTTTTCTACCGAGTATATATACCCCAGCTGTGACAAGCTAATGTGTCCGTAGTTTGCCTGTTTCTTTTCCGTTGTCAACTTGTACGTGTAGTTATTGTTCCAGTGAAAAAGTTTCCCCTTCGGGAATAATAATTGGTTCGCGTTCCCCCAATCTTTCTAATTTTCTCAACGTTTCAGTTAAAATCTCTTTCAACCCCACAATTTCATTTTCGCTTTTACCAAATCATCACTCATCACGTCAAACTCTTTACCTCTACCACTTCCGTTGAGTACCAAGGTAAGAAACTATAAGTTTTCTTTTTATTCTTGTATCAATTATTTTTCTCATATTCGTCGAATCAAACCGCAACCGCACCCTTATGTTCTCATCGTATTTATCTTAAACTGAATTACGTAACCTCGTTGTTATACATTGCATTTGACCTCGTCGTCACCAAACATGGCTATCTTATCGTCACTTTAGTTTGTGACTCGCCGAAAAGCTCATACGATTAGTATTATTTAGACCATGTAATAATAATTTTAGTATGTGACGAAGCATGGCAAAATTTATTTGGAACTTGTGGTCTGTAAAATGACGGAATCTGCAGTAAACTATTATCTATATGTGGATTTTTTCTGCCGAATTTTTTTTTTGTCTCATAAAGTTTGTCAGTTACATGTCATTGTATGCATATAATCTGATGATATAATGCAAAAATGACCATGTATAGTTTTATCAGCACTAATGATGTAATCAGCAAGGCAGCTCTATAGTATTACAAAGGTAAATACCTGTGGTTCCAGAGGTCTTACTGATAAGCCATTACTCAATTCAATGCAGCATGTCGGGAGTATATATACAAATATATGTAGGCGTACATTTAAAATTTTTAAGTTTCATACATGTGTATCAGTTTTCATCACATGTTCCACCTTCCCTGGAATTTTGATGATGATTGCTATTACAAACTATAGCTTGTGATTGTAATATTCTCGTCTTTATGTTTATAAGTATTTGCAAACTGTTCAAATCCATAATAGGTACATCCCGTGTAATTCATCATTTTCATGGTTGAATCATTCTGATTATTTAAAGCTTAACACAATTAATGAGTAGGTTCGTGAATGCCTACTTGTACATATTTGTACAAAAAAGAAATAACGTGGCGTTAACCAGTCTATATACGTAACCGACTGCTAAAGTGTTTTGGCAAGAACAACCGGCATAATCATTTATAAATCATTGCTTATCATTATTCCTACCACTACTGCCACCGTGCCACATAATTGAGTGTATTTTGAATTATTAGTGTAAAAGTATTTTTTTACAAAAAAAAAATGCAATTATTTTTGAAAAATTCTACGGGCCGGTTCCTACTGATGGTAGGTATCATAGCATGTTCCACTTTATTGATAAAGCCCGTCCACGCCCGGGCAAAATCTGGAGTTTTTGACGACGACGACGACAATTGGGGTGATGACTGGTCAAATGAGGAAAAGGACGAGGAAATTGGAGGAAAACAAGCAGCACCAGCAAAACAAGAAGTATCTGGCGATCATTCGCACCATCATCATCCAGAACCAGTTCTGCAGGCCGCAGCACCTTTGGGCGCTCCAGGAGTTCAGCAATCATGGGATCCAAAACAGGGTGGTGGTATGCAGAGTGCCAACTTTGCTGCTCATAACGAAAGTTGCAGCCCTGCCGGAAAATCTTGTCCAAAAGAACAAAATCTGGAATGTTCTACCACGGATGGAACAGGACGTTGCCAATGTACTTCCCCCTATGTTTACGTTCGTCAAACTGAATCTTGCTGGGTAATACCAAAATCAGATCAAGATGTTTGCTCTCACGACATCCAATGCCATGCAGGAAAGTGGGGAGCTCATTCCAGATGCAGCAAGCAATCTGCAAGATGTGAGTGTTACGACTACCAGACAGGTGGGAAAAGGGAAATGTCACTGGTTGAAGGAGTGTGCTACATCAAGAAGTCGATCGGAGATCTTTGCAACTCTGATGAAGAATGCGACAAAACGATTTTAGGGGACGCGTACTGCAAAAGAGGGGATCATCAATCCGGCAGTGGACAGAATTACAACGGCTCATGTCAATGTTTAGATACCCACATGTACTGGCAACCATTCAAGGCTTGTTTGAAACTTGCGACAAAGCTCAACGATAACTGTAGGATCACTGAACAATGTCAGCAAGGCTCTTTGGGACAGCGTTCAAGATGTGCTGGGGAAGGACAGTGCGAATGCTATTCTCCACACAATGGGACAGAGGTTGTCTATTACGAGAAGCTTAGCAAATGCTTCAAGAGGAAGCAGTACAATGACACCTGTAATGACGTTGACGAATGTAGGGCAAGTCTTGGACCGGACGTGGAGTGTGATACCACAGAGGACTATCCAGATGATAAAGTATGTCATTGTCCTACTGGAAAGGTTTGCAGAAACAGTGGCTTCAGCACCCTGTTGGCAACATCTTCATTCATAACGAGTATGGCTTTTGCTGCTGCTGTTATCGGTATTTCGTCCATGATGAATGGAAGAGGGGAATTGTGAGCGGATTTGGGCGAATGATGAAAGAAGGACAAGCACTTCTTAAAGTCTTGCTAGTAGTTTGAAAATTGTATCATTTTAATTTATTGCTTGTCACTTAAAGGTACATTAAAGATAAAATTTTAAAGATATAAAATAATTTTGCATAACTATTTACTCATACTTAGTAGTCCATAAATTAAGAGGAAAAGATATTGAGCTCGTATAATACTAATACTGTTTATATTACCCATTTTAATGTGAATACACCCACAAAAATATAATGCAAAGATTCACATCACACATAAAACAGTTCTCAAATACTTGGGTAGATTCATACATCCAATATCAGACATCTATGATTCATTGTTAGTAAGTACAAAAATGATACTAATCAAAGCAATGGAAATATTCAGTCTGCAAAAGTATTAGGTATACATATTTTATGGATTCATCAACCTGTTAAAGCATTTCCGTTTCTATCTGATATGAAGTATGATCTCACCACACTTCATCTACACTGACGTAATGCATTTCTAGTGAAAACACTCCAGCAGTATGTACTGGGCCGCCGTATTATTGAACGTCTCAATTTGAGATCTAAGAATATTAGCACCATGAATCTAATCCACATATTGGTTGGCTAGTTGCAAAATAATGTTTACCACAGTAGATGCCATCATAACGATATTAGATAACCCATGTGGATTGTGGTATCATGAGTTCCATCTGTGGAGTGATTATTGAGACGTGGGCGTGACACATGCTTGCAGTGCCGATATTCCGTCTTATCATCGTGTGCGAAATAAAGCAATTGAATGCAAGGTGCATATATTAATGAGTATTCAATATCAAGGTGCACTTCAAAATTAAATCCTTCATTAAACTAAATTGTTCATTCAGCATTGTATCGCTATTCATTTGACTTTGATTGAAAAATAGCTTTACTAACAAATTTCTAGAAATAAAACAACCACATATATTATGAATGAACATATTATTAGATAATTTTGTTCCTGCCACAAACTTTCATGAGTTTCATGGGTATTCAGTGGCATTTTTTTGCGGCAACCTACACGAATAAATGTAGTCGCTGTAAAAATAGCGTAATATTGTAAGCGTTATAGTACGACGCAATTTTAATGATGACGACTGTGAAATTAACATGAGGAAAGTTATCACCTTCTTTGTACAAGCAAATAAAAGTAGGTATTATTTATGTATAAGCCCATCATTATCGCCTTCCATCCGGATCCAAAAGCATCCACAAATTGTACATACCTATGTACATATACAATTTTTAGAAGAGTCAAAGACAAATATTTTTACGCTAACATTGTGGCCATTTCTAGCTAATGTCGGAACTTATGTATGTAATGTACATATACACATTCACTTGAACGTTTCATCAAAATTATGACTACCGACTATCATGTGTATATTATGACTTGCTGCATTTTACAAGGAATCAATGTTGTAAACTTTGTCGAGGAGAGATTATGTCTATAACAAACGCATAAAGTGTTACCGTTCATATGAAGAAGATGAAACATGAGTCCATAACTTCTTGCCTTGTTAGTCATCCTCATCCATGACCGAAACCAGAGAGGATGTTTTTGGCTTTTATGTGTCATAGGAGAGGCAATATATCATAGCATACAATATAATATAAGTACCTATTCAAAATGACAACAATGTAAGTCAACACATTATTCATCAGCGCCAAGGTAGTTAAAACGCGAAATACATAGCAAATAGGTATAGATTTTACTCATCCTACACTCAATAACATGATGTCTCAGCAATATAATATGCACAAGTCACAATGCTGGATAAGACACACATTTTCTTCTTGTATTAATCTCCGGATATTCATATAAGAACCTGTGAAACTGTTAATTTCATTTTCATTACTTGTTTGAGTTTGACCACGACCGTAACAAAACGACAAGAAACTTTGTTCACTCTTCATTCTTAAAGCTTTTTCATACCGTGACCATTGAGTTTGCTAAAAAATTCTCACCTACAAAATGTTCGTGAAATCTCCATCAAAAGTGCTTCTGCTAGCCACTTTCTCTCTAGTTTTTATTGCCTCACAATCATACGCCGATCATGACGCAAACAATCCTCACCGAGAGCACGGATGCCGAGTTAATAGTGACTGCGGTCCCGGTGCTGGTTTCGAATGCAATCCAACAACTGGGGTATGCACTTGTCCAGGACCCCCTTTAAAGAATTATGTCATCGTCCCTGAAGCCAAGCCACAATGTCAAAAGATCGCAGCCTTAGAGGAATCCTGCAACTACAACGATCAGTGTTTTACACACGGAGGCGAACTATCTCGCTGTTATAAAGACAAGTGTGAATGCTACGACACAAAAAACAACGGTCGTGAGGTCATCAGGCCTTATCGCGGCACCTGCTACACCGCCACAGCATTGGATGTGGATTGTGAGACTGATAACCAGTGCAGAGCATTCATTGAGCCCGAAGACCACGTGAAATGTTTCCACAATGCCACGGCAGGCAAAGCTGTTTGTCGTTGTATCGATGGTCAGCATTGCCACGAGAAGAGTGGAGCGCAAGCAGTTACATTTGGCATTACTTCAATGGTCACACTTGCTGTTCTTGGACTCATGGCCACTCAAATTTTGCTGTAGCAAGGATCGGCAATGTTTGTACATATTGACATTCCATTAGCTTCGTTAGCACCATCTTGTTAGTACATCTACGTAGACGCATCATGCCAAACAATTACAATTTTACTTCATGGCAAAGGCAAAGTACAGATTTCAATAATGTGTTAGTTAAATAAATTTGTTGATCTTTCACGGAATTCTCTTCATCTTAGTCCACTGTTCATTTTTACATTTTTATCCGCGAGAATAATTTCTTCATGTTATTTTATTCTTCATTATTTTTAATTTATTGTACATACTTCACATTGATTCATGCTTTAAAAGGTGATGAAATAAAAACACTTTTATTGAGGTATTTTATCAGCATTCATTTAATCATATTTTGTCAGCTCTTCAGTGTCATTGTAAAATGTGATGTTACGCTATCGGTACTTTTGTCGAACTGAAATGATTGATGATGGGAAAAAATGCTGTTTGCCAGAATAATTAATTTTATTACGTTCATGATACAACCCTTCTTTGTTTCGGCAGAATGGCTTAATTAAAATCAAGTAATGTTCTCTGATACATTGCATGACATTTTAATTACAGCTTTCTACAGAAATGGCCTTTCACAATACAATGCAACAGTTAATCAGAATGAACCTATGCGAAAAGACATGGAAATGTACCTATATATTCATGTTTGCTTTTACAATAAATATTTCAAACCCATAAGAAGACACGAGAGAAATTGTACATCCAGTACAGCAAGCAAGTCATAAAATCTTACGCAATTTGATAATGACAAGTTTAATATCGTTGGTGGTAGTGAATGCTTGCTCATAGTGTCATGTTCAAAATAAATATTGTTAGTTTGCAGAAGAGAATACACCGATTGGATTCAAAGAGCATAGTTTCAAATCAACGATTTTAACCGAATTTGTAACCGAATTTGCTGTCATTAAACTTTTGTGGTGGTCAATCAGAAACATGTTGCGCTACATTTCAAGCACCTTACTTGTCGCTTTTCTTACAATACCATACGTAGTATCCTTGTCCGCAATTTCCCAGAAGAAAATAGGGGACTCGTGTGACTCCACGCAGGACTGTGTAGGTGGCGGAATTCAAGGCTCTGTTAGATGTGAAGACGCTGGTCTCATTCCTATCTGTTTGTGCAACAACGGGTTTGTTGGGGACCAAGCTAGAAATCACTGTCTTCCAATTCAAAGTGAGGAAGGAAGGACTTGTGAAAGCAATGCCCAATGTACAAGCGGAGAAGGCTTGGGAAGACTTTCCAGGTGCCAACAGGGCAAATGCCAATGTTTTGATAGTAATTCTCCTGATGAGCCAAAGCAAACTGTATTCGACTCTGACACCAAGAGGTGCGTCTATCAACAATTATCATCAATTCCCCCTCCATTGATAGGCGATTCATGTTCCATCTCTGCTCAATGTAAGGCAGGTATTGGAGGGCCGGTACAGTGTAAGGACGCAGACGCAAATCTCATTTGCCAATGTGACAAGGGTTACACTGCAAATGAAGCGAGAAACAAGTGCATTTCGGGTCCAAACGAAGCTCCACCGTTAATTGGCGAGGCATGTAAAAGCAATGAAGAGTGTGAAGAAGGTATTGACGGACCGGTAAAATGTAAGGATACGGACGCAAATCCCACTTGCCAATGTGACAAAGGCTACTCTGCAAGTGAAGACAGGAAGAAATGTGTTTCAAGTGGAAGCCAATCGTCAATCCTGGCCGTATCAGCCACAGTCATCTTAATTAATTTTATTGTTATCTTAAAACTGTCGGTTATTTAACACTGATTGATATTGATAATTATATTTCAGCTACAGATGAAAGTAAATTTTACTTTTTGAGTTTGCTATTACGTTTCTCTGTTGTGCAAGATTTTTCTGGTTTTGTCGCACCCTTTTATATTTTAAATGTTTTTTATGACAAATCCTACTTTCATACGCATCTTGAATAATTTTCAATACGCGCTTTATTGAAACTGAAGCATGAAGGTAACAAAAAATATCAAACATCTTCTTTCTATGCTGTATAGTTGATAATACTTAACCAGCATAAATCACTTTTCTCAAAGTTCACTCCTTATAACTCCAACGAAAGGAAAGTTGTTTTGCTAAACTGGCAGACAGCATGTCGTCGAGTCTTTATCAGAAGGAGGGATAAGGTTTACTCTGGGAATCATTTCTTCATAAAAATCAACATTATCGTTGCCTCTTTTCATCGCTCTCAGCCTTAAAGAAAAATATTCATAGACAGAAAAGTACAATACTATTAACTGCCCTTACTACCTATATCCCCGTCCGTATGGAAGAAAACTGTGTAAATAAATTGACATTAAGTACACAAGAAAATTTGAAAGCTGATATAACTTTCATTACAGGTGACAATTACAGTATGTAATTGACACTTGACATTATCACTATTTTAAGATAAGGGCAATATAATAGTGAGAAATTCTTTGTGGGAATCGTCAGAATTTGGATAACTCAAAAGTAATAGAAGGAGTTGATCTTTGAGTGAAATTAGTAACGTACATATGTATATCATATTTTGAGTCTTAATTTTGCTATTCCCCTCTCAGATTTGCACGGGGGTGGCTCACTACTGTCACTACCTCCAGAATATTCTCACATAATATGTTGTTGCATTTCTTTCAAAAATAAAAAATATCAAGTGGAAGTAGCGGGAGTGTATTTCATAATTTTAAATAATGTTCATACAAGCTATGTAGGATTTTGGGAAAATTCCGTTCCACTCGTGATCACATGCTGAAATATTTGTATTTGAAGCTCAAAATGTAGCAGTGGAGAAGATATAAATCAATATTCATACAAATGTGTTTGTATAATTAGTTGCTCAATTTAAAAAAGTGACAAAGCTGAAAGATGACCTCTACCGTGGGGGTGAACCAAGTTTCTCATTAATTTAAGCTTCCAAATTCATTGTCCGTATCATTGGGTTCGAATGATCTGCCTCTTTTTTGTAAGCCTTCTATTAAAATTTGTTATTTTGTATAATTGTCATGATCATCGCATTTTCATCAGGTCAATGGAATGAGCTCATTTAAAAGATCACTGCCAAGCTGTCTGCCCAGTCATTGAAGAAAGTTGATTAACAGCGTATTACTACATGCATGTATATCATATTATATCTTAATCTACACACATTGGTAATCATTATTGCAGGGAATTAATTTATAAATTTATAAGACATGAATACATTTTATGTATCATTTAACTAGTCACGTACACCCACAGTTATTCATTGAAATTATAAAGCTTGAATGATTACGTATCATCATATCAGGCATACGACGTTCCTTCCGTGCATGTACATATATCTGGAAAATGTATCTAAGTTTAGTTACGTGGAGAAGATATTCTATATTATTTTGGATTTTTACGTTTTCTATAATACGATAGTATGCCGCTCATATGAAGAACCTTTCTATTTTTATACATTTTCTCAACCATTTTGGACCTAAATACTTAAAGTTGTGTTATCTTACCATAAATAAGCTGGTTAAAAATATTCAGAACATTAATCAAAGTTCTTTTCATTGTGGTATGTGGTAGATGTTTTAAAACTTTTAATGAGGCCTTCCCTTCCGGTGTGAAGAAGAATATTATGGTTATTAGTTATTACCATTTATTTAATAATTGGGAATATAGTATTGCTCCAAATCATGTCTTTGTGCACTGTATTATCTGCATATACTAAATAATTTTTGGAGACCAAATGTCTGTACGAATGTTTATTATTATGATCTGTGATCGTGAATCCAACATGAGATGACACCCAATACTTTTAAGTAACAAGCTTATTTGCCCCTTGAAGTTCCTGGCCGATTGCATACCTCCAAAACAAAACGAACTGTAGTAAATACGCGTTCATTTCATTCAACTATACACAATTTGTTTTTATACTTTCCTTGTCCAGTGGTGTTGGTGTATGGATGAATACTAATGTTTTATATGTAACACGAAAAATCCATTCAAAAAGGAAGCATATTTTTCTTTTATTTTGGTTAAGTTGCAAGTATGTATTACGAACAAATTATACAATGCATAATAATATTACTCTGATGCATGTACATATTTCAAGGATCTTTTTGTATCATGAGATATTTGTTGTTGCTACTACAGCTATGCTGCTCATCGGTGTTGGTGTATTGGTATCAGGTCAACCAGCAATCTGGAAAAATATTGAAATACCTTTGATCCTAAACTTGTTTCTTGAGGAAATAAAGACCTCTCTTTTTCTCTTGTTCGCTCATTTGACTCATTTTACGCATCTTCTTAATATCGAGTAGCATTGTATATGGCTGTGAATATTATAGGATGCATCTGACAACAATGTGTAGCCTTCCTCCTCAATATGTTTAACTTTGCATGTACTCAGTTGCGTCAGTAAATCATCTTCCAATTCATTCTGTCATCAACACCAGGCATCAACTCACAGAACAAGGCAAATAACATTTTTCTTCAAAAAATGTGTTTACACAAGAAAGACAGGAATGTGTAGCGATATGATAAATAATGATAACATGCATCATATATCTACCAATTATCATGAACAGTGTCACCCAGTAGGAAACCAGAGTGCCATCAAAAGATTCCATTGAAAAGTTCAAAATGCTCTTCCAGACAGCGTGGCACCAATAATATAAAACCATCTAACTGGTAATAATTATTATCATACGATGATGTATTATCAGAATGGAGAAAGGAGGTCCTTCTCTGGATTTTTTCTGCTTTCATTCCTTCTTGCCTTGATGAGTTTATAGGTGCATTACCCTTTTTGATTAAAATCATATGCACATACAAAATATGACAGGACACAAATACAAAAGCCCGCTAAATGTTCTCATCTAGAATCAGTCTTCATTTTGAAGCTAACGGTGCAATTACATACGTCGTGTCTATAGTACATTAACTGTCCTCAACGTCATTCCTTGTCAATTTTAGATAAAGGAGAGCAAACGGAAACCGCAATAAAGTAAATACAATATACGGCATATTTAATTAATTTTTTATCGCGAAAAGCAAGACTTTTCACCTTGTCGGTTAATATATTGCAACATTGTCTACAATACGCAAACGAAAGCTTTCAAAAATCAGTAATTGAACTGCATATTCGAGAGTCGTGCTGTGAGAAAATGTGTTAGAACCACAGTGGTCCTCGCTCTGAGTACCAAGAAAATATTCTCAGCTACTAGGACTAGCTTGCGGAGAAAAGTGCTTTTCATGGTATTTCACAGCACGCAAAAAAGTGTATACCGTAAAGCCTATTAAGTTTGGGTCAATTATTGTGACGCCAGAAAAGCCGGATCAAAGTCCCGTTACAACGTAAGTAAAACAAAAAGTACGTAATTAAATAACCGATACAACTTTTTCCAATAAACTTTAGCCAGTAGTTTGCATCAAACATTGGCTCGGAATCTTAAGTTCAAAAACAGTATTTTTGTCACTTCTCGCATTCGCATTTCGTGGTTGTTCTATGAAAGGGACAAATTTTTATTGAATTGAAAAACTTTGAACTCGACTCTCCGTAGACTTGAATGGATTTTAACAATTTAACCTTTTGCAAAATTCATACTCTTTAAACTTGGTCAAATGATATATCTTATTTTCGTTCCCAAAACAAGAAACATAATTAAGAAATAGTTTGCTAGTGTTTTGTTTTGAACAATGTGCAGCCATTCTACTTTTAAGTATATTTTTATTCTCATCGTATTATAAACGAAATATAGCAAGAAAACAAGCTTCATGAACATGAATCGACCAGGAGGGTTGAATACATTCCTAGTAAAGTTTACTCAATACTTGGAATCATGCAGATTTTTATACACCATAACAAGTAATAGAGTTTACCAAGTAAACTGTATATTTTAATGGCATAATCAAACGGATTAATTTTTAGAACTGGTTGAGATAAAGTATTATTACACACTTTTATTTTGCCTGTCATCTCCTCCTTAAATTCATTCAAGAAAAATACATACTATGACTTTACGGACTTGGCCAGTTGTACGCTAACCAATAACTTGTTTCTTTGAACAAAGTATAGGTGCGACTGAAACTGACCTGTAGAGATTGTATTGCTTTGCGTGTATACGGGCCAACTAATTGAAGTTTTAGCTGGCAATGTATATCATTTCATGGTATGATAGCATGGGGTTCCTTGTTCCTTGACGAACTAATTTTTTAAGAAATTAGAGTTGAACTGCTCTTGCTGCATACTCGACTTTCAATTTGGTTACCATTTTCTTGGAACATATGAACGCTATAAAACTCCAATATTCGAATAATATCGCTTCACATCATGTTTTGAAGTGACTTGGGTGTTAGGATGCTTATCAGTTTGTTCCAGTATTTACGTATTGTTCATATAGCGGATGTGGTTTATTGACGAGGAAAATACAAGTGCCAAAATTTGTTGAAATCTTTTAGTGAGGCAGCATACAAAATTACCATGTTCAGAGTGTTTAGTCCAGCATGAGTTCTACAGGTTTTTTTAATATTACATTTTTTCAGAATCGACAAAACCGCATCAAAAATGAATACATCTCAGAGCTCGTCTTCCTTCCGGACCAACTTCGGCCGACCCGCATCGCACTCCGTTTCATCCCCTAGAACATCCTCATCCCTGTCTTTGACCAGTCAAACATTCCGACTGGTTGCCGGTCTATTAGTCTTGTCCGTTGTACTGGGCCCTGTACAGAGCTTCGTAATGGGAAGCCGACCTCTCAGCAAACGATCCTTCTTTGACATCCAGTGCAAAGGAGTTTACGACAAGGGTATATTCGCCAAGCTGGACAGAATCTGTGACGACTGTTACAATTTGTACAGAGAACCACAACTTCACTCCCTGTGCAGGTAACAACTTTTTTTTAAAGCATTATACTTTCAACCCTTTCTCAGTTTATACACATTTTCATTCAATGAACTATAATCTACCAAATGATTTTACATAATCACTGTACATCTAATGTATAATGATTCATTGATTCAGACATTTACATATTTTTCTTCTTTACTACTTACCACACAGTCAAAACTGTTTCTCATCACCCTACTTCATGGCATGTTTGGATGCCTTGACCCTAAGCGACGAGCAGAAAACTTATGAAAGCTATATCGAAAGGATACACGCACCCACACCCGTGGAATAAGACCATAATCCTTGTCATTTCACCAATCATCACCACCACTAAAAATCAATCCAACCACCTCACACCAACATCAATAGTAATCCAGAAACTCAAACGCCACCAACCATAGAACATACAATACTATGCTACAATCATGAATATCACGGAAAAATCTCTGTTTGAATATCTACCTTAGTTTAGCTTCTCCATACTTATATACTTCTGAATTGACAAATTCTCTATCTGTTTTTGTCCCACTCAAGTCAGTCAGTCTAGTTTATAAACTCATCTCAAACCTATTCATCGTGTCATCTTCAGAGAATGATGTCAGAATAAATAGCGTGAGTACATACATACATACGAAGAAGTATTCTGTATGTCTCCATCTCAAGGAGTATCAGTCAACAGAGTAGTCAGATCAAGTAGGGTGGTAGCAGTTTTAGTAGAAACGATCAATATTATTACTCATACAAGAAAATAATTAAAAGTAGTAACCTGTATACACTTAGTGTATGCAGTAGGGAAACAATATATACAATACACAATGCCAGGTTATAATTTAAGATCGAGTGTATCACGAGGCATCTCAAAATTTTCATGATATTTTATCAGAAATATTATAATGATATTATAATGTGTGTGTTATATATAGATGAGGACAAACACCTACGCAAACAAATCCAGCAAAATCAAGTATTTTTGTTATCTATTTTTCCTTCTGACACAAAATTAAACATTTCTTCGTCTCATGGTATAAGAATTGGTTGTTTTCTTCTCAAGAGCAGAGCAAATAATAATAAGCCAAAGAGAAGAAATGAGTTTTGAATGGACTAGTTTTTTTGATTGATTGATTGAAACTTGTCAATAGTTTAGATGTTTTGTAGGTATGCATTCTCCCTGCTGTACAGTACATTGAATGCATGCATAGAACTAATTAATCAACTGTAGGACTGTTGGTTCAATTGGCTTTCAATTTTTTTTCTTGGTTTTAACTATTTTTGTTAGCGTAAAAAACATGACTGAAAGGTACAATAATGTTTTGTATTATCAAACTGCTGTGTGAGAAGATGGGACAATAAGGTAAAAAGTGTTATATGGGGAAACTGAGATAATTTGTTTGGAAAACTTAGCTAACAATGGAACCGTCATCATCATGCCAAAATTAACTTCACAACACATGCACTCACGCTGGTACCACCTTCTACTTTCTTTAAACCTTACTAACATTTCACATTAATTCTTCTTAAAACCGTACACGCATGCCACGCCACACCCACTAATTTGCTCGTTGCTGACATTTAACCTTGCTTAATGTAAACCGGGTACTAATTTTCCTTTAAACAAACTTCCAAATTTAGATCCAACTGTTTCGGCTCACCATACTTCAAGGGATGCTTGGATGCTTTGCTTTTGGGCGAAGAAGAAGGCAAATTTGATGAAATGATTGAGATCTTGGGTAAAAAGAAGAAGTAAATTAGTAGTAAACGGTAATATATCTCTAGTTACCCCATACACGTTCCCTAAATAATTTGTTTTATGTATGTGAACGAATTTTAGTAATGTCAAATGGTAGAGATGTAGAGTAATGCTAGACTTAGGCCTGAGTAAATACTGTGTATTGTTTAATTTTGAGTAATGCTGTTCCCTCAAGTCCTCTCTCTTTTGAATCTCTTTACTATTTATCAAAAATACCCTTTAGGTATACCTTAGCTATACTGGTTTCAATATGCTTTACAAATGGATACTATTTTTTGGCAAAACTTTGTGTCGTGTTGACTGATATGAACGATGAAAGTTTGCCTGGGTGGGATCTTAAATTTTTTTGAGAACAGTATTATTTTTAAATATTGAAAAGGAGATTTTTGTAGCGGAGAATGAAAAGTTTCCTTATTTTTTATCAAGCTTTAGTAAATTGTAAATGTTTCATAAAAATGTACATAATTTTATATAAAATAGTTTTATCATTTACAAATGTACATATAGTAATGTTACCACGTTTGTTTTGCTGTTTTCAAAATTTGTTCGTATTCCTCCAACACCGGTGATTGTGCGAAATACCTATACAATTTCTTACATGCAAACGAAGGGCAGTATGTAGACGTAGTGATCATTGCGATAAAGACGAGATGATAAGGTAAATTCATTGGAAATTTGTACCAGAATCAATCAAAACATGTACCTCATCTTGTGAAATTTGAAATAACCTCTCTACTAAAGCAACCTGAACTTTCTGTATGGAAAATGTTTATTTTTCAGCAGCTGAGTGAATAAATTGAAATTATTGTTTTTGCATTCTATATGTATAAGTTCACGATGATAAAAATAAGTAAAAAATGCGTGTATCATTGGAACAAATAACCATCAAATAAATGATGATGTATTGTTATAATTAGCAAATTATTGTAGCAAAATATCAACTTGAAAAGAATGAAAATTGTTAATAATAAAGCAGCTAAAACTTAAAATGGCATTGAATAGAAATTACATTTCGAACTTTAATTTTATATCGTGTACAGCAAAATAGCATTATACCTAGGGTTCACTCCCAAACTTTCAAAATACTGGAGAAATTGCACGTACATATGGACAAACACCACTCGTATGTGACGTATCATTCTGAGCAGCTATCCTTCATTTCATCGAATTTGCTCATACAGTCAATGCGATCAAATACAATTATATGTATCTAACGTAATTTGTACGCAGCCAAACGGCTTAAATTCATCTTCTAATAATACTCATTCATCATTCACTGGCTCGAATCCCTCCCTATCCTGTTGAGTTAAAATATTGTTAATTTTTTAAGTAAAACCGTTTAAGTATTGTCTGCGTGCGGGCGGTGTAACATGCAACGGTGAACGCAAATGCGATTTGATGGCACCTTTGAAACAAATTTACCTATACATTTGAATTCCAATGGAAAGGTATATCATATGCATAGCGGCATTCAATATACCTTGTGGATTATTTCATTTCATCGCATTCGCCATTCCAAAGGTCAAAATATAACCAGCGCTCATAAGAATCGGGATCTGGTTTCCGATTCACGTGATGAGCCTGCAAATACATAACATGAAATCCGTTGCAACAAAAATGATCATCAACCAAGTCATTTTAACCTATATTATTATCTCCGCTGGAATGATGCTGAGTCCGGACGGGGTAGCATTGGTAATTCTTACATTTTACAGGCTCCTAATGGAATCCAAATTTTGTGATATCTTGATAACAAGGTGAGTAGCAAAATCAAATGAACGAAAAACGAGGAATAATCTTTCGGTAATTCTCCAAGGTTTGCACATGCTTCTGCATAAAATGATTCTTTTGCTGGTTTGGGCGCGACGCGCATGTTATGTTATTACGGATTTATGCGATGTTTATCAACTCGTTCTCCAATTAGTATTGAAATGCAGCATAGCCAAATGGATGTGTACATGATAATTTAGTTATGAATGCATTAAACTGAAATTAATGAGAAAAGGCTGCAAGGTAGAAGTTGAAATGAACGCTGCAAAAAGTAATATATTTGCATTGCACTTAATATTTTCCATAAAACATCACAGAAACCCCATTGGATATTTTTTATGTGCAGTTGCATCTCCCAAACTCTTCCACATGCTATATACCATACCTTCTGTCTGTTCTCTGTGTATAAAAGTCAGACAATGCAAAACAACATTCCCTTTTTATTTTATTGTTACTCTCAATGTTTGCGTTTCTATTCAGTCCAGATGCTCAGCATTCGTGAATACATGTTTTGTGAGTGCAAATGTAATGTACGGAAACACATTATGTGACAATGAACCAGAAGAATCAGAGCAAGGTCACACAAATCCTCAGGAGATTCTCATTGAACCAAAGAGAGAAATATTGGAATGCGAATCATCGTGTCTGCTCTTCTTCCTCTTCTTATTCTTTAACAACCATTTTTTTTCCGTTCTGCATGATCATAATTAAAAGTTATGGATGGCCTTGTCAGATCGCGTTGCTAAAAACTTACTAAATTCCTTCTCTGATAATAAACAAACTAACAAATCAGCATTTCGACCATATTTGCTCTTCTTGAGAATATTATTTGCACTATTACAGAATTTTGAAGAACAGATACAATAATATTACATGAAGACCGATCTTTGTAGGTTATGTGATGCATGAGCACTATATGAAGAAGTTCGTTCAAATTCAAATAGCCTGTTGTATGATTTATGATACATAAGCATTTCCAGATTGAGATCCCAGAGATGGAATTATGTAGAATATTTGTCACTCGCCATGTACTGGTTTTCTGGATAAAGTTGAATAGCACTTTGCTTTGCATTTTGCAGTTAGTCATCATGTCATCGTGAACATGTAATGTACTAGCATATATCAAAATCGACTCCATTTATGGTTATTTTGACGGTTTCTAGTACTTGCTGACACATCATGTCCGTACTACTACAGAACATGGTATGCTCAACAGTTTGGCAGTAAAATTCTCGTAAGTACCGATTACTGCAATATGTTAATAATGTATGTGTATTTGAATGAAACTTGACAGGATTCCTCGGTCAAACGGAAATGTTTCATTTTCACAAGACAATGACTGATACGACGAATCCCATTTAATTTTCATCATCAATTTTAAATACTCGGAAAAGTACATAATATTGATATTACGCTTGTGTGAACGAGTTCATATAAATCATTTACCACACACTGAGTTATGTCGTATGTAATTTCAGTAATTCTTTAATCTTACGACAACGACAACGATGTGATGACTATTTTCAGCAAGCATTTCGATTAGTGCCTACAAACTGATGACTACTATACTACAGATTTTTTTGCTACTTTTCTAGGTACTACACTACAACCACACTACCAAATTTATATATAGTAGTACATGAGCACAATTTTTATTTTTATTATTGATGCATGCAATTGCTTGATTATGAGATGATATTATACGGTTCTCCCTTTCGTTTGTCGACGCGACGCCTATTGCCTATGCTCGAGTAGTACGCGTCAGCAATATCCCCATTCACCGTCTTCATTACAGCTTCTCCAACTACGGCTATATTATTGTTCAGTCAGTATAACATAAGTGTAGGCGAAATAACAATAACCTTTTTTCCATCTTTAATAATCAACAGCTCGTTTGATTCGTCAGTCCATCGTTATAATTCTTGTGAATATTCCTGTATACAGTTCATGTGCTGATACAACGTACATTTTGCGTGAACAATTTTAATGAGGAGTAAGACATTAGTCATCCAGTAAGTTCCTAACCTTTCTGACTATCAGGACCCTTCCGTTCAGACAGTTTTACATGGTTTCATGTGACATCAATTTCTGGCGAACGACTGTACCTAACCAAAGATTCCTTTTTGATCCACACGAAGGTTATTCATTATAAAACAAAAAATACGATATGAGTTGTACCATTTTTGCGAATTCTTTCGTTTAACTCTGTACCTATTTAGTCTACATATCAAACAATAAACAATAATATCTATCACCGTGCACCGTGTGGGCGCTGCAGTGTGCTATATTAAACAGAAGGTATCAGTGTACGTGCATGGTGCAACTGACGCTGCACACGCATTCAAAATTTGCATGAATCAGTGAATGCACATTGTTAAAGAAGTGAATGCATTTTCTGGGGTATTCATTCAAATCTGTGAGTGAATTGAATGAACTAACCACTCTGCTGAATTGCTCTGAACATCTAAAAGTCAACAGGGATGTTTTTGCATACAGAAATAAAAAAAGACAAATACAAAGTACATACACGCAGTGGATTGACTACTCCTATATGTACTCTCACTCAAAGTTACAAGCCATAAGTATTTAAATATTTGACAATAGCATGTAAGCATTCAGGCGAATGTTTTAATCGTTTTGCATCTTTAAAAAAAATTCAATACTAATTTAGTTGTCAGTATACGCAGTTCGAGTGCATACAAATCCTACTTGCTCAGACAAAATAAGGAAACAGACGTGTGAAGTAGGAGTACATCAATCAATGAAAAACATACTGTTGTAAGTAGTGCATAAAAATTCCATCCTTGATAAACTGCATCCGTCGACTAAAAATATTGGAAGCTACACAGTTACATTTTATTAATACTAAAGGCTGTCCGTTCCCTGCACTGCTCGCTCGCATAAAAATTAAATTCATCGCAAGCATTCAAGATTTTGATATGAATTATTGATAAGATTGTTTCAGTTTCAGTCAAGTGTTGGTGGATTATGAAGAGTTGATTCGTTTTCCCATTCCCACCATCATTAATTTCATTACGGTTCTATTTCAACTGAATGCCATGCCAGCAAATTCATACAGTGCACTGGAGAGGAAGCTTATTACTGTCATATATCCATCAGCTCGTGTGTGTGTGCCACAAACAAACAATTGGCAGAAATAGTTTTTGAATGACTTCATAAACCACATTTAATCAAAAAAGATAACAAGCAGCAGCGAGAGCAAAGCAAAATTGTGTGGTTTCCTTTTGGCGTATAGCGTTTGCTGTTTGTTCACTTCAAAATCTTGACGGTACATACAATTACTCAACATGGCATATTGGTGGATGTAGATTAGACCACATACGAACACACCAACGCCTTCAAAATAATGTAGAAAACCGCACAAAATACAGAGCCTAGTAGTGTTGTGTGTAACCTTTGCAAAATTTTAATTATCAATTATCTTTTTTACATTCGGCAATATTGCGCATTGTCCCATCTCTTGCTGTAAAGTAAATACCAATACCACATTAGGTCATACAGCAAACTAACCAGCCAGTAAAAATTATATGTGAAACGACAAGGCGAGGTACGTAAAATACCCACATTTACCATTATGTCTATGTCAATGCCACAATAATATAAAATATTAAACATGCATTGTGTACCAATTTTTCTTGACATAAATTTTTAATGTTCTTATAAGCACTTGCTAAATACGATAGTTATGCATTAGCTAATAACAAAAAAAAAAGGATTTTCTGATGTGATCACTTTTTGCAAATTCTCTATAGTTTACAACGTACATAATATGCTTTCATAATACCTATATTCTTACACCTACAAGAAAACATATTATGCTACTATAATACCTATCGGTTATTAGTCACTAAAGTACTTTGTAGCTGGTTCATTAAAATTATTGTCAACAGGACTGTAGTGCATCCTGTCTTGTGCTGTCATTCATCCACAAAAAAGATTATTAGGCATACGAACGTCATTAGCTAATCATTTATATTGCTGTGAACTATACATAAATATAAGTAAGTACACATTATATGTATTTTTGGGTTTTAAATAAAAAATGCACTTGTCTTATCAGTAGGCTTTAGGAAAACTTGAGATTGCAGAACAATTCCAGTGAAAATTATTAGCATTTCTATGTAGGGCACTTGTCACATTAAGCATAGTTATCATAAACTTGATTCTTGTACATAGTAGGTAAATTTATTTCACTGAAAAAATAAATTTTTAACTAATGTTTGTATGACATTTTGTGTATCTTTTCTAGAATTTTTCGAGCCAAGGCTGATTACCTACCCAGAATTTTCTAAAGAGAAGGACGATGCAGGACAGGGAAAGAGAAATCTTAAAGGCGAACGCTGAACAGCTCGCTAACTTGTTGACAGAGAATGTTCCGTATTTGCTCAGTCATTACTTAAAGAATGGGATGCTAACCGAATCCGAGCGTGAAGATATTGTAAGTTGACAAGAACAAAATAATTATCTAACTAGGGTCATTCGCATTATTTATTTCACTTTGCGGCTTATTCAACTGTTTGTGATTATTGGTTTCTTTCCAGATCCAGGGGAGTTCTGCTCAAGAAATAAGGACGAAATTAGTTGAGACGCTTGCGGTGAAAGAAGGAATTTCCCTTGACGCTGTCATCGAAGGACTAGATGCTACCGGAAACGAATGCGTGTCAAAAGAAATTAATAATTTGCTCTCTGATAACAAGACCGAAGATGTGGCTGACAACGGATCGGGTGACAAGACAGAGGATCTTTCCGTGTATGCCACAAACCTGGTGGATGAGGTGATAGCCAAAGCAGAGAAAACAACAGCAGCTCAGGCTGCAGCGGAAGAGGGAGACAATGAACAAGCAACGGCAACAGCTCATGAGGAAATCGTTGAAAATGCAAAACAACACCAATCTACAAACGGAGGCGAACCGACCGAAGAAATTGTCGACAAACTTGTAGAAACCAGTGTGGAAGTACACAAAACAGAAGATAATGAGATGGATGAAAATGTCGTAGGTGTGAATGATGAATCTGTTGCTGACATCAATGGAACCGAAAACAGCGATGAAGTCCCTTCAGATTCCGATGTTCCAGACAGAAGCGTCAAATTCCCCGAAACTGTCGCCACTGTCATTGACGATGAAAAGCCTAATTATCAATCTGACGGAGAAGTATCACCTTCCCCTTCCCCCACAAGTCCAACAACTCCAAGTAGAGATTACAATAGCCATGGCTTGGATGCTCAGGTTGAATCAGAAACGGAAGATGTCGACAATATAGATATTGAGAAGGAGTTTGTAATGCCACCAGAGGCTGAGACGACCATCAACAACAACTCAATTTCAAAAGACAACGTGGCTAACGGTGAAGGAGCAAACGACATTGTACTTGCCGATGATAAGCCGGAAGAAGAAAACAAAAACAATAATGAAGCGGTTGAGGACAGCGAACTTGCTGCCATTTTGGCAAAAAAGGCATTAGTCAGACAACAAGTCGAGTTGTTTGAGAAGAATTCTCCAGGAGGAGGAAAAGTAAAGTATTCTATCAGAACAGCCAGTCAGGATAAAGAAGCAGAAAATAAGACGGAAGGAAATGGGTCTAATGTGAAAAACCTAAAGAACTTTTTCCAGCGTTTGTCAACTTCCGATAATACATCGTCGTCCCTACCATCAGGTATATAAAAAATTAGCAATTGTACTTTTTCGTCAATTAGATCACATATTACATTATATGCAATTTTGATGTATTTTGTTTTTGCTATAGGTGCTGTGAAACCGGTTGGAAAACTCAAAGTTACCTTTCCAGCATCTTCTTAGACATTTTCTGCGTATTCGGTGCACCGTACTATGATGCTTTATGCGTATTCATTTACCTAATCGCTTCTTCAATTGGAAATTAGTCAGTATTTGCGTAAATTGCTCCTGCCAAAATACATGTACCAAAATCAGTTTCAAAATGCAACAACGAGCATATGTACAGCAGTCAAAAATCAGTTTAGAAATAACTTGTCTTATACGCTTGTTAAATTTCTTGTGTCAATTATTTGTTATTATATAAAAATATTACCATGTATGTATCATTCACGCAAAATTCAGAAAGTCGCAGATTATCGATAAAATAAATTATAAAGTACCATTTATTTCTTCAGCCGTACCGTTTTCATTATCGATTCATAATATGGCAATTTAAACCTGAATAACAAATACATTGATCCGATCACACTGATAAACGCGATTAACACAATGATGAAAACAATCAACAGTATAGTTCCAATGGAGAAACCGTCATCATCATCATCACTTAAACGTGGGCTATAACAAAGAGAAAGCGAGTAATTCAGATTGTAAGCATTCGAATTTTTATTTATGTGAATTCATAATTTGACTTACAACACATTTTGTTTTCTGTCGTCCGGAATGGTGGTAATTGATGGATAATAGTTTGCAGTAACGTAAGTTAAGTATTGACCATTGACAGCCTTTTTTGTAGCATAGGACATGCAAAATTCTGTTGTAGAGTTCCAAACGATTTGCTCAAAGCCATCTGAATATTAAGAAAATAGTGTTTAACCTAATTAACCTTTTCATATAACCTAGAAGAGAGTTCATTTCAGGTACCTGTTTTTATACTTTGATCAGCATCAGTGGATTTTTGATTTCTTAAAAAATCATAATGCGTGCTTTGACTATACCACGATTTCAACACAAATTCTGCGGAAAGATCAGCATCTGCGGTTAGAAAGTACATTGAGGTTTCTCCCAATTTGCACAGACGTACTCCAACGAAATTTGTTTCCACTTGATTCAGCACTCCGTAAAAACTGAAATCGCGGAGCCCTTTCTGGACCAAGTAATTCGCCCACAGTTGACTGACCTTACACAGCTAAATGACATAATAAAGGTTATGAGTTGAAACTACATTGGTCCATGTTTTAAATGCACAAAATCATTCATCGCATATCCAATTGTCCCAGAATATCTCTATTTTACACATACATGTTTATTTAGCCGTAGCGGCTGAGCCCCGTGCAGATTTCTGTAATAATTATGATCTACCAAAGCGGAATTTCTCCATGATTCTGGCGTACTGGATTCGGGCTATTAGTAATATCATTAATAAATCAGCTCAATCAAGCATAATGTGCCAATATATGCACTTGTAGCAGTAAAGTCGTACCTCAGGCTCCTTCCACCAACTTTGTACATTCCTTGAAACGATTGCAGCATTTATGTCTGCCACCGATAGGGTGGGTCTAAAAAATACAGAATTTGTCAACTTGATAAAAAGCTATTGGTTTCAAGTACAAAGTTGTTTTCCTTAAATATTTTCATACGGCAAAACATTTTCCAAGTAAAGTTTCTTCTCATTTCCTCTTATAACCAAATTTCCCTGCCTGAAGTAATTGGCTACCACAAACACAATGGTCTGGTTATGTGGCAACTTGCTGGAAGCGTACGCTGTTCCCATTTGACTAGTAGATTTCCACAGTAGTTGGGTTAAATGTCCTAGTTTCATCATTTTATGGAGCCCGAAAGAAACAAAGCAGCAGAAGCTCAAATTAAAACCATAATAGCAAATTAATAGAATACACGTGCCAAAACATACCAATTTTTGCTTCAGGGTCGGAGGTGGACTTTCTGTCGGCAATGGAGAAATCATAGTCTTTAATTTCTTCATACCACAAAAGGACAGCGTACGGAGAAGGAATTGGCTCAACTGGCGCAGTCATGATTGAGTAATACAAATTTTCCCCAATTCCTGCTCGACCTGTTTCTGGATTGTGCTTGAAATATACACTTTCAATACGACCTTGACTGTCCACGTTTTTCAAATTCATCTGGAGAAGGTGGTTGGCGTAATACTGGCTTATTTCAGAGAGCTGTACAATATAATTTAAAAATTGATTTCTCCCCAGGAAGTTGGTACTAGAATGAAATGAAAAAGGTTTATGATTTTTACAGTATTGTTTAATTGTAGTGGAGTACTGCCATGCAGAGACCGAAAAAAGTTATGCGTATCCAGTGATTGCTGAATCCACTGAGAGCCTGTTACCCGTACCTAAAATATTGCAAATATGTATGAACAAGGAATTTATATGAAAAATATTTATTTAGTTAGTGGATAGAATCTTACTCTGGTCGGTCCCTGCAACCTGCCATTTCCTTTGAACGCAATTGATGTCTTTTGTGCAACAGTAATATGAAAAACAGAATAATGGAAAATGCAGATAGAAAATAGTACTACTTGAATGCTCCTGCGAGGGATATAGCATTCCCGAGTTATTCCTTTCAAAAGCTTAACCAACATAATGCAATAAAATGACTAAAGTTTGAAAATTCCAGATCCTGTAAAAGTATTCATGAAGGAAAGGTTTGGATAAATGCAGTTATTGAAAGGTCGAAAATAGAAATGAAAGTTTCATATTTTGACAAACAGGAAAACAGCGATTTCACACTATTCTAAATTTTACGATTTTATCAACAACAAATATGCACTTCTGAGAATCATGTCCACGATAAGAACATTATATCAACCACAGCAGACTTTTGACTTTGCTTCCGCTGTGATTCATCCACATTCATTCCTTGTCTCCAGCAATTCAGCAGATTTTCCGTTTGACATTTCAATGTTTACAAAAGAAGATCCTACTTTTGTATACATGTAGGCAGCTGAATCTTATGCTGTGGATTGTGCACTGTAATGCTCTAGAGTGGTTTCCGCAATCCGAAAGTGCCTTTCTCGATTTAACTACTCTTTTATAAAAAAAAGAGTTTTCCGTCATGATCGAAGGAGCCTTGTTGAAGTTGTACCCAACCGAAATATTCCAGATTGCATGAAAAATTATGGAAGTTAATACTTTGTCATGTGCCATTATTACCATAATATACCCGGGTTGTAGGCAGGCATTTTATCACGCAAGTTGTGTTTTAACATTGGACAGTGAGTGGCCATATTGATTTTATTGCAGGTGAGTCACTATTAAAATTAGAAAAAGAGACAGTAGCAAAAAACATTATAAGTAAAATGTACCTTTTTACGAGACACATGTAAACTTTATCACAAACAATTTCCTAACATGCAAACATTGAGAATTATTTCGAAATCCAAAATCCCCTTAAGTTATCAGGACAAAATGTGTAATTAAAACTCAAAGCATGAGGTGGATAGAAGTTACCAAACACACACAATGTAAACTATGCTGTTTATGGAATCTTATCATCAATATTACGTACTCATCATTCATGACAATGACATTCGTCATTAATTAATATTGGTTGGCAGCACTTAAAAAGTACATTATATTGTCTATATGCACCATGCAATTCCTTCCAACTACGTTTACCTGTTTGCCTATAATTGAAGAAGTTGCATAAAAAATGCAATGTAGTGTTAACTGTTAACTTTTCCCGAGTAGTACACATTCATTATCACATATCATCATCGTGGCTGCATGCTCAAGTACATTCATGGGCCTAAAGGCTGCACTGATTTTCTTTGGTTTTCATGTCCATCAATACTTTCAATACACATTCTAGGCATGCCTTTCTTCCTGCTTACTAAATATTTAAGTCGGTAAGATTAATCCTTACGGTATGATGAATGAGTCATGACTATTTAAATCAATCTCTACAATTATCGTCGTGATGTTTATTGCCGCGAATTTACCAAGGTTTTGGGATGTTCGGCTGTTTGCGCAATGCAGATTAAAATTCATAGCGTAATACCCTGCTGTTACATTAGTATCATTTTTTAGGATTATGTTTAAATGGATTTAAGTCGGTGGGTAATTAAGTCAGTAAGTAGGAAATTGATGCTACACAATCTGAAATTGCCATAAAACTACCGCAGTGCCCCGAAAACGATAACAGAAATGGATGTGATACGTTAATGCATGTGCAAACGAAAAAGATAATACGTAATAATGTCTAATTTTAAGTGGTGATGGTGGTGTTGATACACGAAATATGTACATTTATCGATCTTGCCACCACTACTCCTTTGCCAACTGACACCAATAATAATCGTGTACGCTGTCAAAAAGGAAATTACCGAGTAATGATAACATGATATGATAATCTGACACAAAGCAATAATGTAGCATTAAAAAACAAAAAAATAGGCAAAGTCACAACATTATCTTATATTATATACACATGTGTTCGAAGAAATCGCACAAACATATTCATTCCAACCAAATATATCTCAAGTTCAAAGGTGCAATTATTCCAGTGGCAGTCTCTTTCTAGTTCTCAACTCGCCGCAGACATCAAGCTCTTTTCGTTTCAAGCGTTTCTCCGCTGCACAGCATAAAGTCAAACTCCATTATAGTGTAGCATTTTCTCCGGAGATTGGTGACGGTGAGACAAAGGAAACTACAACGGAGGTAATACCATACATCCATACAATTTACGTACATCTTCCAGTGTTTAACCTAATTATTGCTGTAGCTTCCTATATCATTGTCGTTGTAAATTAAACAATAGCAAGCAAAGGTTTTATTTGGATTTGCTCGCTTGGGAAAAATAGCAGGTGTGCTTATTGGTATTTTTTCATATAGTGTCACTAGCGTGTATGATGTTTTTTTCTACAATTGCTGATATGCATCCCTTAGTAGTTACACAAAAGTTTTAAACAAGTATTTAAGCGGTCATGTATCACGCTACGCCTAGCCAGTAATTGCTAATTTTGGCAACAATACGATAAACAATGTATAATTAGCCTCCAGTCGGTCGGAAGCAATCATGTTGTATAAAGGGTTAATTAAATTAAATTACCCTAAAACTCATCAGCAGCTGCAACGATGGACTTATGTACTACTTACTTACTTATTAGTACTAGCACATTAAATATAGAAGCATAGGGTGCATGGGTCAACTTATAGGTACATAATATTGGCAGTTTCATTTCAAATCAAATTATAGCGTTTAGTGACCAAAATTGATATAATCATAGATGCATAACGTTGATAGGTGAATAAACAGTTGCATTTGCATATGTAAATGCTTTGTTCATGCTTCATGTCATCAATGCACCCTGCGGCAATAATATAATTATTATAGTTGTTTGATTTAATTTTTACTACTATAAAACACCAACACCTACAATGTACCAGGAAATTTTCCAAATACAAAGGCGAAATTGGTTGCGTTAAAAACTAATTCGAATAAAAATGGCTACATATATAACTTACAGCTCATAAAATTTCCCGTTTTAATAGAGAGCTTGAGCTTGATTTTCACTAACTTTTGTACTTGGAACTTTGGCATTTTTACAATGATACTTTGCCTCCAGCATTAATGAAACCTTTGTTCATTTCGTGCAGAAAGAGAGATTAGAATCCTGTTCCAAGTCCAACCATCCTCACTATCCATATCCTTTTTCACTGAAATTATTTCAAGCTTGCATGTCAATGTTTTATATAAATTGTAATTGAGCAAGAATGAAAGGAAATACGCTCTCATTCCTGTTAAAGAGACGCATTTGTTCAGCGTACCTCAATAGCTTCCAGGTTTACTCGGTATATACAGTTTAATATTATTGCATGACATGGATAGCTTTCATATTGTAGTATGATATATGTAGGTAGGCACAAAATTAACGTTCACCTTGCCGTATACCTAGTGTTTCTGTCTGACATTGCAAGGGACGGCCAATTCGACTGTAGTATTATTGTAACACAAAAATAATAATATACTATAACCGTTAATCCATGGGATTTTTTTGCTTGCGCTAGGATCGCCGCCACATGAATGTGTAGTAGTAGTATTAGTAGTAGTATGTAGTATTGATTCATTTCTCTGGTTTTTCATGGACATAAAAATCCAAGATTATTTACATGTTCATTTCTGAATCGGTGCTGTCAGGTAGAAGGCAACTTTCACAATTGTCAGCCTTTTTATCGTTATCGTCAGTCAGGAAGTTCAGCTTCAGATAGTTATATTTTTGTGGAAAAAAGTAGTGATAACGGGCCAACAGGACCTTAGGTGAAGTCACAATGTTCAAATCTAAATCTGGAAAGCTCTGATAATCAAATATTTCGTTCTCACAGACAGTCGGTGAAAAACGATTTGTAACAAGACACGCTTTTATCCTTAATGATTGTTGGAGCGTTGTATGACTTATCAACCGTTGGATTGAGGATATGTGTTAGCTGTGTAGCGTAGGGCATAATAAAATGTAATATGTAGCATAGCTTATGAATTTTATGTGTTAAACCCATGTAAAATCAATTAGTCTATAATTATTGTATTTCTTGCGATCGATACTAGCAAATTGGTAAAAAGATAGTTAATACATAGCTAAGTATGTATACTAAATATTAGAAAAATCAGTACAGTCGCCCATGTTGTAAGTCAGGGTCAAAGTTGAGTGCGTTTAGTATAGCCAAGGTAGTGCAAGTTAGTGTCGTAGTCAATGTTAGTTGTCAAGGAAAGTTGTTGTTAGTTTGTTTATGTCAACGGATCGTCAACTGCGTGGTCGGAGAAGGGTTCAACAGAGGTCATCAGAAAAGAGGAAAATTCAGGGTATATAAGGAGGAGCGCCGGCCGTCATCTTGGTTCTCTTCGTAAAGTCGGAGGTTCCGTAGACAAGCGATTAGAAAAGTTACGTTAGGTTTCTGTAAGACCGTGTAAGGCTAAAGGGCCGCACGGCGTGAGTAGTAGTTGAAAAGCGATCTAAATTGTAGTAAAGCATTTGGATTTAATTGTTGAAGATAATTGTTGTAAAAGTGAATAAAAAGTGTTAAAATTGTTAATGTTGAAAGTAACTCTCGTCTTGTTACGCGTTAGTTATTTATTTGAAGTTAAGAATCTCGTCAGTTAAGTTAAAACCTAAACCACCCCGCATCATCGATCATATCTTAAGCTGAGCATCGAAACAACATGGTCCTTCGAGCGTACAACGGAACTAGCACTATGGAATAGCCCAGTGCGACAGAAAAAGCAAGTGAAATTGTGTTCAGGATATGTCGGCGACTACGGGGAGTTGGAGAAGAGGGTGGGGTCATGACGGTATGGAGTATCGCCAGCCCAGCAGACAAGTGCCAGCTTATCAGCAAGCTCGCACTGGAGGGGGAGATGAGGCTGCCGATTCATTCCAAAGAAGTCAACGAACTAGAAGCAACAGCAGCATCACATCCAGAAGGTCAGGATCCAACGCACCATCACTAGCACGGATAATGCGCCGACGGTGGGTGGCACGAAGATTAGCGGAACTGGATGAAGAATTACGTAAAGCACGCTTAGAAGTGGAACTGCTAAGGAAGAAAGAGCAGGAATATCTGGCTGCACTGGAAGCGGAAGTCGAAGAAGCGGACGCAATCCAAGAAATGATGGACATGGTGAGCAATCTGTTGGCGGACACATTGCGCCTCAGACACCAAGAAAACGTGAAGAACACGGAGGAACTCCCGGAACAAGCCGGACCATCACCAATGGAAACTGATGAAGAGAAGAAGAAGATAGAAGTCGAGGAAAGATCGGAAGACATTGTGCAGACATGTGACAAGCTCGCAGTGCAGATCACGGACGTGAAAAGAAGCGTTGCGAAGAACGGTCCTGCTGATGAGAATCCCGAAGAAATGCCAGTTGCTACGGACGAGAAGTCAACTGGGCACGAGGATACATCAGCAGAGGATACTGATACGAAGACGGATGAAGATATCTGGGCGGATATCGAGCAAGGAATACATGAAGATGTCATCCAAGAAGAAGAAACTAGTCTGGAATCCACGGATGAGATTCAACAAGAAACGGAAAGTCAGCGCGACATCGGAGGAAAGCCGGAGGACACAACAGAAGAAGTAGCGAAGAAAGAAGATATCCCGGAGAAGTCTGATGTTGCTGATGAAAGTGTGAAGCCGCTGAAACAAAGATCTCGAGATCCAGAGAAATCAAGAGAGAAAAGAAGACTCAATTTCAAGAAGACTGGACAGCCCTTGATGTCAACCGCGAAGACTTGGGACCCAGCAAAACAAACCGAAACTGAACAGTGGTCCAAGATTGCTGATCGCCTTGAAGTCGGGTGTCCAGGACCACCGAGGAAAACAGAAGAAATGCACAGTTGGACTTTGGAAACGGAGCCTGTTCCTGGGATCAAGACGTCTCGTGTCACTAGGAGGGGCAAACATGAAAATACATCGGACTGGCTGAAAACTGAAGATACCTGCACTACCCAGGATGAACTCGCATGGACAACGGTGAGACTAGTGATGGATAGGACAACGCCACGGAGCAGTGATTCAAGCAAGTTTAATCACGAGGAGGGGTATGTTGGAGCGTTGTATGACTTATCAACCGTTGGATTGAGGATATGTGTTAGCTGTGTAGCGTAGGGCATAATAAAATGTAATATGTAGCATAGCTTATGAATTTTATGTGTTAAACCCATGTAAAATCAATTAGTCTATAATTATTGTATTTCTTGCGATCGATACTAGCAAATTGGTAAAAAGATAGTTAATACATAGCTAAGTATGTATACTAAATATTAGAAAAATCAGTACAGTCGCCCATGTTGTAAGTCAGGGTCAAAGTTGAGTGCGTTTAGTATAGCCAAGGTAGTGCAAGTTAGTGTCGTAGTCAATGTTAGTTGTCAAGGAAAGTTGTTGTTAGTTTGTTTATGTCAACGGATCGTCAACTGCGTGGTCGGAGAAGGGTTCAACAGAGGTCATCAGAAAAGAGGAAAATTCAGGGTATATAAGGAGGAGCGCCGGCCGTCATCTTGGTTCTCTTCGTAAAGTCGGAGGTTCCGTAGACAAGCGATTAGAAAAGTTACGTTAGGTTTCTGTAAGACCGTGTAAGGCTAAAGGGCCGCACGGCGTGAGTAGTAGTTGAAAAGCGATCTAAATTGTAGTAAAGCATTTGGATTTAATTGTTGAAGATAATTGTTGTAAAAGTGAATAAAAAGTGTTAAAATTGTTAATGTTGAAAGTAACTCTCGTCTTGTTACGCGTTAGTTATTTATTTGAAGTTAAGAATCTCGTCAGTTAAGTTAAAACCTAAACCACCCCGCATCATCGATCATATCTTAAGCTGAGCATCGAAACAACAATGATAGTTTCTCATGAGAGATCATAACAATTTAAGCAAGCGGTCGTATACAACCAAAAATCCAGTTTGATAGTTGGGGTGAGTCATGTTTATTATTATTATTATTGTGTTTATTTCTGTGTAATAATAATTGTTTGTACACTGGAAGGTCAGTAGTCAGCGATTAAATAAAATATTTAGCTGCCTATACATTTATGCTAGCTTTATTGAGTTCCTTTTAACAAAACAACATAGCTTTCCTCTCTGAACTCATGCTACATTGCTTAAAAGTTGGTGCATGGTGCAAGTGGAAAACTTTAAACCTCCTCTTCTTCCTTCTTTCATTCCAGCTTCATTGCTCTCATGTAGTACAGTTTTGTGACTGCATTTCATAGACTCGCTAGAAATGATTCATAGATGTGTATCTTTGTTCTTGTTTGTACAAACGTAGAGGTGTCATTCACATCTTGAGAAAACCATTAAACTTGCTAGCCATAACAAGCCCGAAAAGTTGTGAACAATGTCGGACAAAACAATTGTTTCAACAAAGACATCCGTGGACGAGAAGACGGAAAAACGTGAAGATGTAAGCACATTCCTTTTTTTGTTTATAAAAATATGAAAGCTCAAACTGTAATTGCTATAATACTAGTACAAATAGCAGGTCCAAATTATCCAGTTCAGGCTTGCTTTGATATTTTTTTGTTGATTATTGTTATTATTTTTTGAAAATTCATGTACAAACTAAGCTAATTAGAAATGCATGATCCAATACACTGAATGAATCGTACGATTAATGTTGAGCAACTAATTAAATAATTGTAATGAGTTTTTGTGTGCAGTTGAATACGCTGCGGCAGAGTTTGAACCAAGCACCATAACAAACTAACTGTTGTTTTTCATTCATATCACGTAATAAGTTATGCATCTTCTACGCTCCTTATAGTCAACGACGTCTCTACAGTAGAAAAAGAAAACGCTTACTCCGGTAAAAGACAAGGTCATATTAATAAAATGCTTATAAATTACGTGATTAGCACAATATGGCAATAAGAAAATGTGATGGTGCTGGAGCGCCTAAATATATGTTTTAATACAAACAACATGTTATGAGACAAAGATAGTTCTGCATTAGCTTAATGTGAGACACAAACTTAAAAATAACGAAACATATTATAGTTATTTTAATGATGATAGGGTTTGGCATCAACTATTTCCTAGCACAATCTTCTCTGTACTTTTATGAAGCTTAATTTGAAAATTGTTTCTGCTAAGAGTGCAACTGAAGCATGGAAGCATTTTCTTGAAAAGTGAACATAGTGGCCAATTATAAAAATATCTAAACTAGTTGCTTCTATAAGATGACACTTTTAACACAATCTAAACCTGAACAAAAATCACAGGGTGCAACCGTAAAAACCATTACAACGACAACAGTCGAGGAATATTCCGATGGTTCGTCTTCAACCAAAACTAGAGTGCAAACCATAACGGAAGGAGCTTCCATAAACCAAGTTGATCCAGTTACTGGAAAGCCAACTGGAAAGTCATACAACCCCAAAGAGGCACAGTCTTCTGCTCCAAGGGTAATACAAATTTAACAAGAAAAGTGTGAAACGATCATTGTATTTGAAACTGAATCCGTAAATAGTGTATCACGAACACAGTACGAAGGAAGAAGTCTACGTTTGATATTTTTTCCTAAATCTGAAGGTCAAGGTCACTACCGACAAGGCATTTTTGAAGTCTGCCTTGGAAGCTCACAATGACTACCGAAAGAAACATCATGTTCCTAAACTTAGTTTGAGCGATGATGTAATATTTGATTTCGATTTAACAAACTTTTCGATATATAATAATAAGTCTTGAGCGACATAATAATTGGCATATCCGTCTTCTACTTTCTCCATTATATAGCTATGCAAAGTGGCGCAGGCATGGGCTGATAAAATTGCAGCCAACGATAAGATGGAACACAGTGAAAATGGCTACGGTAAGCCCATACTTTAATTCATCAACGGTATGTCATGAAAATGACAACAGGGTCCCACCCATTGAAACAGTAAAATCATGTTTTCCATTCCACTTCCAGGTGAAAATGTTCACTGGAGTAGTGCTGATGTCAAGGATGGAAAATCCCCTGTTGACCATTGGTATTCAGAAGTGAAGGATTACAAGTATGAGGGTAATCTTGATTACCAAAGGGGAACAGGTAAATTTGCAACTGAAAAATACTCTTCCTCTTATATACACTTCCAAAAGTAGGTACGAAATATAACTTCATTTGTCACTTCATTTACAGGTCACTTCACACAAGTGGTGTGGAAGGACACAAAGGAACTTGGAATTGCAAAAGCAACTGGAAAGAAGGGAGGAACTTTCGTGGTAGCAAACTACAGTCCAAGCGGCAATTTCATTGGAAAATTTGCAGAAAATGTCCTGAAACCTTAGACATGCATTTACGATCAATTCCGCTTGTGATTCGAGAGATTTTTATTTTTACTTTATTCTTGTTGGCAATGATCAAAATGCAAGTTGTATTTATTCCTTTCATGCATTCCATGTATTCCTAACTACATGCAGCTTTAACTTGAAGTAAACTTTTAATTATGCACATATGACTCTAAACTTTTCACCTAAAGTTATTCTGAATTTGGGATTAAATGGAAAATGTATTTATGTCTACTGAACAATGGACGTATCGGGTCGAGTTCGGTCTGGTACGGGGTGACCCGAGACACGCCTTTTCAACCCGGATTTCGCATTTGCACTAGGAAAGCATAAGGAGCTATACTGAAAATGTTATCTCACTTGTCATCACAACATGTGTCATCAGTATTTACTGTAGAAACATAATCGATTCTCTTTTCAATCTCACTTTGAGTGCAACACCACTGATAAGTTGTTTCGTTTCTCACACACTGGCAATATCGCATGTTTTGTAAAGTAGAGTGCAGTTTCTTTCTACGAGAAAGGATCACATCATGAGCATGTTTCATATTTGCGTCGCTCCACACCTGTCATAAACGTAAGATGACCAATTCAATCTGGGACTTTCTCCGTACACGGGTTTTACTGCAAGCAAATTATGGCTGAGGCATTAGCACGTAATGTACAACAAGAATTCGCTACCCGCTGCATCAGAATAATATGTCACGTTTGTTGATAACATATTAAATTTTCAGCATTCAAAGAGAGCTTAACACCTATGCTGGCTTTCTCAGCCACGATGCTGGGCCTAGTTCTTCTCACGTTGCCCCTCATGCTACTACTCGAAAAGCTGAAAGACCGGTACAATCAGAAACGAGGTCAAATTATGTGGTGTGAACTCACCTTTATTAACCGCGAAATTGAATTTCTCGGAAATGCGAAAATTTTGGTATTTAAAGTTCAAAGTAACGAAAGCTTGCTTGTTTGCAATTATAATTTTTAGCAGGGACGCGAAAAGTGGCTTCCTCGGAATCCCAGAATGAGGAAGATGTGGGGGATGAGTATGAAGTTATTGAACTGGTCAACCGATTTACGCAGGTGGACGCATGTAAGGATTTATATGAAATTCTGCCAGCGTCATCAGCAGATGCGTTTGGAGGAAGCTCGGTGGAATCACTAGTTGAACGACCTGTTACGACTGATAGATCAACATCCCCAATAAAGGAAACAGATCACGCAGAAGAACGATTCTTATATAAAAGACCTATTCGGCCAGAATCTGTCCTTTCCCAGCAACTTGTATTTTTGGAAATGGACGCAGCGACCCAGACTTCTTATTTTGATTTCGACGTTGCACGGGACTGTAGAGTATTACCGGAGGTGTTTGAGATGGTGGATACAAAAATAATTACCGGCAGAGCGGCTCGGTACCAGCCCAGCATTTCCAGCAACAGAATAATTTGTCCCAGAAAACCGTCCAGAGATAAATTTAGGAGTAGAAACCAATGTTGTGATACTCGAGAGAGTAGGGTTAGTACACGAAGTGATAATAATAGGTGGAGTTTTTGGTAATAACTTTTTATTTTTTAGCGTTTCTTGTACAACGAGATAAAAAACTTGAAATAGTATAACAAGATAGATATTGGACGATTTCTCCTTATTTAATATTTTTCGTTTCAACTAAATATTAATTTCCTATTAAAATTGCAAAGTAAATATAATTTTAACGTTAATCATACGACTTGCGCTTTGATTTCTTTAATTTTTTAGCCGCAGGTTCAGTAGCGTCTATGAAAACAGTGTTGTCCAACTCGCTGTAAGACTCCTCCAACTCTTCCCGTTTGCGCTTCTTGGATTTCTTTTTTCTGCTCGAGCTACCATCATCGAATTCGTTTATTAATTCAGTCGAGTTTTCAAATCCATTTTCACTTGTGTCAAGTCCATTATCCTTCTCATACTCTTTGTTCTTCTTCTTTTTCTTTTTTCTTGTATGCGAAAGGTCATCAATTTCAATTTCGAATTTGGGGGCCACGTCAGAACAACTTTGAACGACTCCGTTTGTATATTCATGGGATGCGTTGGGTTCGAAAGATTTCTTCTTTTTCTTTTTTGGCGCTGACTCCATTTCATTCAAAATTTTTGTAAAATCGGCTCCATAAACCGGGTGCCGTTCCTTTATTCCTGCGGGAAGCGTACGTGGTTTACATTTTGGCGTTTTGATGCGAGGAAGTTCAAGCTCCTTTACACACTCCCGAATTATAATATGCCCTTGAATTGGTGCTGCAACTACATGAGAATTCAACATACATTCATGATTCATTATTAGCTTTATTCATCTTATAATCAAACAAATAAATTACATTCGCTACCGTACATACCTAATTTAAATTTATCGCTTTCGGGTAATATTAAAACGGCTCCATCCTTATAGTCATCATTTGTAACAGAGGTTGCCTCAAATTGACGACCTTTCACGTTGACTCCCAACGAATTCGTTGGCATAAACTGTGTAAGGCTGGCACTGTCATTGTCTTCATCAATGTCAATAACCGTTTGTTCTCCATCCATTGACAACTTTTTACCAGGAAGCAAGTCGGACAAGCTAACCTACAACAAAATAGACATAAAATATGTACAAAATACAAGCGTCTGAAATCTATTATTATTATATATTATATTTGAAACAACTCCAGACTTTTTTGCCGTGCCGCTACTTACATTTCGTGGACATCTTAAAATCCATACACCGCCTTTACTGCTGGAAGCAGCTTTTTGGACAGCCTCCACAGTGAGCCCCTCAAAATCGCTTGACTGTTTCGGTAAGACTCTCTTCATGTTTTTAATGATATGATCAGGAATCTTTCAAAAACCAGAAAAAAGCATCAATTAATCGTGTGCATATTTTCCCCGACATTTCAAGAATAGTTTAACAACAGCGCTTGTTTTGCCTACCTCTGAAACATCCATTTCTCGAACACGATAGCTATTGGAGGGCCGAGATCCTGTAAACACTGAGCTCTCTTTCCTTTTCTTTTTCTTTGAAGGTGATGAGCTTTCCTCTGGTTTTGCATAAGACTTTCTGGGAACTAGCTGCGTCAGCTCCTGAGAGTTTTCAAAGAACGCCTCATCGTCATCATCCTCTTTCTGCTCATCCTCCTCATCATTTATGGGAAGTTCTATAATTCGCTCATCTTCAGAGCTCTCGTCATCATCCGACCCCTCTTGGTTTCTCCTGTGCCTCATGATGACAAAAGTAGGTCCCGGATGGAAGGAATTACTATAGATATCGCGACAACTCGGCCTTCAGCTCTGACCTCTGACTTTGAGACCGTCGTCACTTGTACCGTGTGACACATCAACTACTTCACATCATTCAATAATATCTTACTAACGGTGAGATTTAAAATTCAACAGTGGCATCGCCAGAAAATAAAAAAACAAACTATCCTGGCCCGATATTCAAATGTTCATGATGACCTGAATAACAAACTAACAACTAAAACCACTTTCTGGAACTGCACTAAACTGTGCGTCTCTCTCTCTCTCTCTAATCGCGAGCTAATCAGTAATTCGTGTCCGTATAGTCTTTAAATAAAGAAAGTTCAAATCAGTTTAATCATAGAAACGTGTTTCTTCATACTAAAGAACAACACGAGATACTTTTTCAGCTGCTTTTTTCATGCACTCATGTGTCTTGACTGTGAGTGTTCATGTGAGATACTTTCAAGATTTTCGCGCAGCAGATTCCCTGTTTCAATTGAAGCCTCTCCCCAGCCCTCAACAAGCAGGGAAGCCTGTGCCACCATTCTTTTGGGACACACTTTGGAACCATGGGCCAATCTGAGAGTAGTGTAGTAGCAGCAGTAGCAGAGCCAAAGGTGAGTTTGATGAGTATAAAATATCATAAAGTAAAGGCTAGAGAAGGTTATGTGTTTATGTTTATACGCATGTTGTTATAAGGTGCACCCTGTCTGCAAAGTGTGAAGTGAACAATTTTTTGGGTGTATTCCCTTTTTTCCATGCAGGGCAGATTGGATGATGAGATGAGATACATAGCACGACGTAGGTTGCATTTGTGTAGTGATGTATCCAGTGAGATCAAGTAGTGGTAACTAAACAAACCCAGCTAAACTGGGTCTTTTGATCATATGGACGTACTTACTCACTACCTACTACAAACACGGCGTATTTAAATGCATTAAACTTTTTGACTTAATTGTATTTGTCCTCCTGTCCTACCTTTTCAATCATTCCTCACGTTACACACAACAACAGGACTAACTTGTGAGAGCGTCAGAATCAGAACAAGAGTCAGTCTCACGGAGAGAGACAGAGATATCTTATTTAATATTATATTTATTTAAATGTATTCTGTACTTCTCTGTGCAGAGATAATAGATAGGAGATTCGTTATAACGCGAGGAATATTAAGAACTACCTAAGTGATTTGGTTGGTTGGTTGTTGGTGCGTTAGCAGAAGAGTAGTTTTGTGTTGTTTTAGGGCAGTGCCCGCTTTGATATTACTACTGCATCTGCATTTAAGTTTGTAAGGTGCTGGCTACTACTACTACATAGCTTCTTTTTGAATGTGGAATTATTGAGCTGTGATTAGAGGGCAGGAAATTAATTATATTGTGTCAGTTGAAAGGACAAGTTTGTTGGGATTTTAAAGTATTTTTTTTCGGGGCGAGACGTTAACTTAGCGTGTTTTGAAAGGGTATCATCATGTCGAGTGAATACTGGCTAATTTCCATTCCTGGAGACAAGACACCTGCCCAGGCATACGAGGTGCTGAACAATGCTACAAGTAAACAGAATAGTTTGTCGCAGAATTTCAAGTTTCCCATTCCAGACTTGAAGGTAACGTTTGTTTTTAAATGAGAAATTATAATATACACCACACCTTCTTTAGTAATGGCAGCTTTCTGATTGTTGTTGTACTTTGTCTTTGAATGAATAGGTCGGAACCCTTGACCAACTCGTGGGGCTTTCGGATGACCTTGGGAAACTGGATACGTACGTTGAAGGAGTTACCAGAAAGATAGCCAACTATCTGAAGGAAGTGCTGGAGGATCAGCGCGATAAGTTGGCAGAAAATTTGCTGGCCAATAACAGTATGATTATATCATAATTTTATGATATTATGTAGTTTTAATTTTGCATTTCGAAAAATACATGAACTGTTATATTCTTACAGTGGACCTCTCAACGTATGTCAACAAGTTTCAATGGGATGCTGCAAAATATCCTTTGAAGCTGTCTCTGCGAAACTTGTCAGAAATTATGGGCAAACAGATTGGACACATTGAAGCAGATCTGAAAACAAAATCAAGCACCTACAATAATCTCAAGGGATCACTGCAAAATCTAGAAAAGAAACAAACGTGTGTAAAATCTTATTACATATTATTATCCTCCTTGTTATAATACTATTTTGGTACGACGTATTATGTGTTAATTTTTGTTTTAGTGGAAGTCTAATAACAAGAAATCTGGCTGATATTGTCAAGAAGGAACACTTTGTGCTTGACTCAGAGTACCTGGTTACATTGGTGGTCGTTGTACCCAAGTCAGTAAAAGTTACATTCAAACTCTTGTTGTATTGTGTGTATAATTCAAAACGGTACGATGACTAGGTAATTAATTTGCTCAAATTTATTTTCCATAGGATGAGTTTCCACGATTGGGAAATGAAGTATGAAAAGCTAACAGACATGGTTGTACCAAGGTCAAGCAAATTGATTTTTCAAGATCAGGAGCATGGTCTGTTTACGGTTACTTTGTTCCGTAAAGTGGTTGAAGATTTCAAATATCACTGCAGAGAGAACAAGTAAGTTTGAAATTTAAACTCCCAATGCCATAAACGTTTTGTCAGTTTGTAGGAGAAATCTTTTACATATAATTTTTTGTACAATAGGTTTGTGGTGAGGGATTTCACATATAATGAGGAGGAACTAGCGCTCGGGAAAAATGAAATTACTAAACTAGCCACAGATAAGAAGAAAATGTTTGGGCCATTGGTTCGGTGGTTGAAGATCAACTTTAGCGAAAGTTTCACAGCATGGATTCATGTTAAGGCCCTCCGTGTGTTCGTCGAGTCCGTGTTAAGGTGAGTTTTGCATGGGCAAGTAATATAATTGCTATACTCGGTAAATTTTAATTTGAAAAATATCCTCTAGATACGGCCTACCTGTAAATTTCCAAGCTGTGTTGATGCATCCCAACAAGAAATCCATCAAACGCCTGAGAGAAGTCCTGGAAAATTTGTACTCCCATCTTGATTCCAGCTTGGGATCGGGTTCCAAATACCAAGAGGTACTGTTACAAAACTTATGCATATCTTTTGTTGCAATATTTTGGACTTCATGGTGTTGTCTAAATCTATACTATAATTTTTATTTATTTTTCAGCCAATGGATATGCCAGGGTTGGTGTTTGGCCAAGCAGAATACTACCCCTATGTATATTACAAGCTAGATATTGATATGGTAGAGGCCGCGAAACAACTTTAAATTAGATCAGATTTGTACTTATTGTTTCGTAGCGTACAGTTCAATAAGAGAATATGATTATTTTATTAATTACAAATGGCAACATACGTTCATAACAATATAAAAGAATCTTGGTTATCTGTCATCTCTGTTCCAAAGTATGAGTTTGATTAATGAAGCTACCGTTCGTACATAGTTTACCTGTTGAAAGGTATATACAATATTCACATTCCAGTTTCCAAAAAATTTTATGACTGTGTATGTACTTGTAGAAAGGGCATTTACGAACGTAGCCCTACACAATACCAATAATAACGTTAGATGAAGCATTTTGACTATCATCACGTCAATGTTAGTTCTAGTCTCAGGATGTAATATTTGAAAGGAAACTATCCATTTAATTGTGATTCAGATCCAAAAAAGATGTTATAAAAATATAAAATGTAATATAAAATTATGTGCAAGCTAAGTAAGAATATAATTAATATGTCAACAAAACGTGATAGTAAAGCGAAAACGCAGTCTTAGTAGTTTATAAATCTCATTATGCAGTATTTTGGTACTCTTTACATAATCATAACTGCCACTCATTCATTCCTCCTCCAAGCCATTCCTAGCACAATCATGGTAGAATAGTCATTAAAGTAACTACTAGCAATCTGAATTCATCGCACAAAATCTCAAAGATGAAGGGCTACTTGGAAACTGAGCAGCGAGTGCATTGTCAACAAGTTATCATCATCATGTCTCCCGCCGATTAACATGATATAATTCCAAATTTCCGTAAAATAACATGCATAAATTAAAGGGCAAAAAATCTTGTAAAAAATAGTACTCGGGATGATTGCTGCAAAAATCAATGAAGGTGCCGGGGATTTGCCTAAAATTCCAATCACACCAATCGAAAGTTTCCATCAAGAGGGAACATTACAAGTTTCTCATCACGATGATAGTAGTAGACCAATCACGGCACTTTTCAACTTTCATGAGATTATTGGGAAAGGTGGATTTTCCAAGGTCAAAAGAGCTACTCATAAAGCAACCGGTGAAACTTTTGCTGTTAAAATTCTAGACAAGTCTAAAATTCAGGTACCCAAAAAACGTATTATGCGTAACACCAATGGACCATATTTCCCAATAACACAAGTGTCATTTGTTGTGGTCATAGGAGAGGATGTTTCCACGTGTCATTCTTGAAATTGAAACGCTGGCATCGTTATCTCATCCGTGCATTTGCAAACTGTACTCTGCCTTTTACACCAGCTCGAAAATATACATGGTTATGGAGTACTGCTACACTGATTTGTTTGAGTATCTGGGTATGAACTATATGCATTTCTATATACCAACACCAACTTTCACCATCAAATCCCAATGTTGAGTGTGTCAGTCATAATCAAAAATGTATTATAACCGTGAAAAAGTGGACTGTTCACGGATGAAAATAAAAGCATGTCCTAGTACTACATAATTAATATTCATCTCCGCTGGCATAATACGCATTATCTATTTATATCCTGTTAATTGAAATCATTGTCTCTAAAATTAATTTAAACCAAAATTGTTTTATTATCCACATGTTTCAGTGAAACTGAAGAAACCCATGGATGAAGTCAAGGGACGAAGAGTTTTCATGCAGCTTTTGTCTGCAGTCAGCTACCTACACCATATGGGCATTGCACATCGAGATATAAAACCGGTTAGCTAGTAATAGTTAGTATTTCTCCAACAACAAAATGGCTAAAAACTTTTAATGTTGTAAACTTATGAGAAGAGGATAAAAAACTTGTTTCATAGTTTGGCGTGTATATGCTATTCATCTGATGAAATTAACCAACTTTCCTGTTTTGCGCAATACAATTTTTTAATAGCGAAACTTTTCCATATATGATCTCTATCTTTTTGCATGTTGAAAGAACAGGAAAATATTTTGCTCGCCAGAAAAATGAAAATAAAGTTAGGCGACTTTGGATTTTCATCCAAATTTCCACAAACAAGAGATCACCTACTTTCTACTTATTGTGGTATGAGATGATACATACATGCACCTACCTACTGATATATCTTTTTCAAGTTTCCCCATACTTGAAATAGATAATAAACTTCCAAAACAACTTTGTTTTACTCTCCGCTAAACAGGATCCCTGGCCTATAGTGCCCCCGAAGTCGTTTTTGGTCAACCATATTGTGGCATGAAAGCAGACATGTGGTCCCTTGGTGTTAATCTTTATGTGATATTGACCAACAGGCAGCCATTTAAGTCGAGAAATCCGAATGAACTTAGAGCGCAAATTAGCGTACGCTTTTCAATAATGTACCAAAGTTTAACAACGCTAACAACGGTTGTAAATTACGACTCGTAACGATCAACTTTTTTACAACCGTAATCATTATTATGCATTTGCTTTCACGGCTTTCTCTCAGAGTGGATGTTTTCAAGTACATCGGCACTTGAGTAAACAAAGTCTCAATTTGATAAGACGTCTGCTGACAGTTGCGCCGGATAGACGTTCAACTATCCAGGACATTTGGAAGGATTCCTGGATCAAAGAAGATCCACATTACTTGGCGTCCTTGAGTAATCAGTGTGGAGGAGCACTGACTGAGAGGACAGTATATTCTTTGGAAAAGTGGCCAGTTTCATCCTCCTCATTGGTTTGGTTTCATCAACCGGTACTAATAAATTTATTTATTTTAAACAGGGTTGAAATTTAAGTAGGCCTAGTATCCTAATGTGCTTTTTTGTAAAATCAGGCCTGTCGTTCTGAACCAGTCCAACAGGAGGAATCATCAACCAGAAAGAGAATTCGAAGTGTTTTGGATTTTACGAGGATGAAATTCCTAAAATTCCGAAATAGTATTTTTCTCCGAAAGACATAAAAATGCCAGCCAATTTAGACGGCAATTTCTCACCTCAGCAAATTCTTGAGTACTTTAATAAATAATCGTCCTATTTACTACTGAACCAACTCATCACCTTGAAATAAGCATTTATTACTTAATATAGTGGTACATAGTTCATCGTTAATGTACGAATGAACCTCGTAACGTGCGTAATTGGTGTTAGCATTTTGGCAGAGTTGAATAAAAATATGGGCTTGCTGGTATAAATATTTATGCATCATGAAAACTTGAGCGGGTTAATTATTGACAGTAATGCATATCGACCCAAAACTATACACCACACAAACATAAAATGATGATATGATATGGTGCTGCAAGCTAAGCTAACTTAATACCCTTGCAGTCAAGTTGTACTTCAACCATCCCTTGCTTTTTCATTGCATTTCAGTCTGTGTATGTGTCATCGTTGTAAGGAGAATGGAAAGTGTTTAGGTTTTCCAGAGTGCAAATCCTTCACAGGGAATGACTACGCTCATTTTCATGGAACATATAAAATGTTTTTTCATGAAATTGGAGGCTTGGAATTTCCAGCGACGCAAATTTCGTTTTCATTCTCCCTAATGAATAAAACAAAATATATAAGCAATGGATGTAGAGCTTGTATGTATGTACAATGTTTTTGCACATATGCACTTATTTGTGGAGGCACAAGCTGTGTTTGTCAGTAGAGTAAGTAAGAAAGATAAAATGAAGCTAAAACATTTTTAATTCAGAAGGGGTCTTAAGTGTGATTTACGTTTGCAATTATACTTTCCAACGTTGCACCTCCTGTTTGTAAACATTGAAGATTCACGACATGGGAAATCAACATTACCTTGACTTGAATGAATAAATGACTAGTGAAGAGGCAGATACAAAATAAACAAGTCGCAGTAACACTTTGTGTTTTGCCTACAAAATGCAAGAAAGATAGATGCATCTTGGCATTATTATGAGAATGGGAACACGGCTAGGTGATTTTGCACATTCCTTTGCTCGCGAAAATTAAAATTGCAGTTGTGCTTTCCAACGTTAATGATTGTTTGATTATGTATGTTTTTGCATTTATGTGAACCATATCATATACGCTTTATGCAGATAATGTATTACTACCTAAAATCTCCTGCAGCAGTGTACTCATATGTGCTTTCGCTCTATAATTATCACGATAAAGTTTATCTGCATTTTAACCAATTGAATTTCTTACCTTCTTTTCTGTTATCATGTATCAGACTTTGGAAAGTACCATAAGGTTGTGTTTAAGAACCTACCTTTTGCTCAAGCTCCCAACAACTCTCACCTCTTTGACTCTTGTTGGTGACTTTTAAAACAACTTGATACATCAAGTGGAGGGGTGATCAGAAAGGAGAAAACAAGAAGGATTTCCTTTGCAATATTCATGAGTTTGCAGCAAACGAGCAAGCAAGTCAACTCCACTTTTACGTATGTATATACAAGGCACATTCATGTAAGGTACTTTCTTTTGTCTTTCCTGTCCTTTGCCGTTTGCGTCTCCACTATGCCTCTTCTTCTGCATTGGACATTTTCTTGGCTCTCAGCATTTCTTTGTTAAACAACCACTTTCCTTTATCCGCTGCTGCTTCAGCTAAACCAGCTACTTTCCCTTTTTCCTTAACGTTTATTTACTTTCATGAAATAAAAATACTTGTAATGAGCCATACATCGAACATACCATCATTTGTCTGCTCCTTTTCTCTCGCTTACCAGCAGATCGAGCTTTGTCCCCCGACATAATAATTTAATAATATACGTTACTTGCTTGCTACCGACACACTGTCGATATTTCCCTGATAGGAAACATCCGGAGATTTTTTTTAGCAAAAAGACAATGTAGGCATTTGATCCATAAAAAGCATTACCCGGTTGACTCCAAAGCAGTGTTCCATGAATTTGTTCCTATCCTTTTCTCCTTTGGAAAGATAACTGAGCAATTGAACACTACATTATATAACGAAAAGGTCGTACGGTTGTAGATTCCTAATTTACTATTCTGCAGAGGATTCCGTCTTGTGTTAAGAACGTCATACATTTATTTAATTTACTTTACCAGCAAATATCAGGAATTGGGCTTAGTTTTGCTAGCTTCTCCATCCAACAATCACCATCACTTTTATCATTTCACAAGAAAAGAAAAACCCATCTGTATTTCTGTATAGTTTGCTGCTGCATTCCAATCCTTGTTCGTACGTCCCGTGTCTTTTTTACAAATTACGGTCATAACTCATGTCCTATGACTCTCATAAAAAGGCAATGAAATGAACTGCTTTTCCCAAGTTGTCGTTTTTTGCTTTTTGAATAAAAATTTACTCTAAGCATTCATTCCCATTGTAATAGGCTCGGCATAATATAGAGCCATTTTTGTACAGCACTAGCTGCTGTTGTATTCTGCATTGAGTTTTAAGCTGTGGGCCTTTCTCTCTTGGCTGTTCCCTTTAGCTTTAGTGAAAGCAATGTAATTTTAGAATGTTTTATGATTCAGATTCTGGCAACGTCTGCACTATAGAAAAAAATTCTACGAAACATTGTACATTTATGGCACAGCAAAATGGATAATTTGTTCGTTTAGAAGAATAATGGACGGAAGAAACCCAGACTTGTTAAAAATAGTTTTTGCTGTTGGACAAATGAAAGTCAATTTAATTCGCTCCTTGCTGGTAATTTATTTCTAGAACTTTCTCCTGTACAAGCCAACCGTGCCTTTTATTTTCGTCTCGCTTGGCTTCGCTACGGTGTCATTTTTGGCGATATGTGATGTATGTCACCATTACTTTTTCTTTGATGGCGGTGAGTGACACGAACACGACACAGTAATATCAGTAGAGCAAAGAGACTGACCTAGAGCATGCAAATTATAACGGGCATAAGTACTGATACTTATGTCACAATAACTAATTCATTAAAGTGAACTCTTCAGTCGTCAGTCCTATGGCTCGACGGCAACATCATAACACACCTACCACATTGAAGAAATGGAAAAGAGTGACAATCGAAAAGTGTACAACAAAACAAGTTAGCTTTTTTTGTAGTTTAAAAAAGGAAAAGTACGGAGCAAGAAAGCAAAGTATTTATGGGTTTGGTTGGGGTCATGTACGGTGGTAAGAAAAGGCCGTTCCCGCAAACATAATAATATAAACTGTTTCATTAATCGGTGTAAACGAAAAGATTAAATGTGATTTTCTCACACGATGGATCGTTATTGGATTCGTATAAAAACTCTGTTTACTTTGGCGTCAGTTCCGTTCATACTTTCTCCTTCAAATTAAGTGTGAGTGAAATACACGCAAGAAAAAACGAACAAAGGTGGAAGCGGAGAAAGTCCAAGCTCAAATGGCACAGTAGGTATGTTTGTTCTCTCACACTTTTCTGTCTAGAAAATTGCATTTGAAGGTAATAAAACGGTAATATTTACTGAACCTCCTTTACAGTTACATTTTGGTGATTGATTACTTTTACCACTTTTACCACTTGGGTACGATCCAATACTTTATCCTTATTATTGCCTTAATGCGACTCTAATAACTTTAGACAACGTCATTTTTGCTGATTAGGTTCGTATTCTCTGACCGATGATGAAAGCAAAGAGAACTTTGGTTCTCAGTAGTGCTTTCTTCAATTTTGATGATGGACAAGAATACTGAAAGACGGAGGCATTGTATAAAAGAAGAACTTGTGATTATAGAGCATTGCCTACCTACCATTACTTTTGTTTGAGTGCTCCGAGCACGAAAAGAAAAGATGACATGAAAAATAAAAAGTGGGAAGCCAGACTATATAGTGTGTGTTTTGGATGCCTTTTCTTTATGGTTGCTCAACCAAGCCACGTAAAGGATAAAGGATGTCCGCTGCCATCGGTGTGCCACAAATACTCTGCTGCTGCTGTTTACAAGATTACCACTCAACATGAAACTTTTCTTGTTGGAGAGAGAGTTGCATCACTGATTGCTTTTCTCCGCCGGTATCTATAGGTAAACATCAAAAGGAGTTGTATGCATATCATCGTGTATATCTTATTCTTGTGCTCGTAAGAGTGAATGTAGAGTTGAAGAGATGAAAAATGTTGCGGGAAAAGTAGGACCGCTGTGTTTCTTTAATTTGGGTGTGGGAACATGCTATGCCATGGAGTAACTTTTCCAGTTTCTCTTCATCGCATTATGCAGATCCGTACTATTTACGGTTACACTTCATTTCAAATGGGATATCTGACTGGGTATACATAACTTACCATCCCATTTCTTCTACTCGAATAAGAAAGGTTCACATAATTTAGAAAAGTACTAATCTCCAGGGATGTTCCAACTTTGAAACCGTAGTCATTAAGATGACAAATATAAACTATTTCTTTTACCAAAGTATTACCCTTGTGCATTTGAAACCATAAATGGAATGAGGAAAATTTTGTTCTAGTTTTTATCCATGTCCTTCATTCATTTTAACAAAACTCGTTAGTGCTCGTGTGCAGCTCACTTAATATCTGCTCACAGTTCTAATTTATATCCAAAAGCTGAATTCATGTCATATGATCTGTTAAAAAGTACATCAGTCAGTCCCTTCTTATAGAAAGGCATTTAAGCGAAAATTTTATGCACAAACACTCAGCTCACAGCCATATGCTGTAAGGGTACACTTGGCACGCTACTTCCTTATTTCTTCCTTTTTCCACTTCCACTCTTTCAGTCCTGTTGGGGAACATTTTACAAAATGTATTTTCACGTAAAACTAGCCCAGTACGGAAGGTGTGTCTTGCTGCATGGTACATGCTACTTCCTGCATTATTGTCCCGTGTTGCGGTAAGTTAAAAATATCGGATTTTTCCTCTTGTCCACACAAAATTTGATGATAATATTATGCAGAAATATTCAAGACCAGCTTCATTATCGCTTGCATGACAAACTTTTTTCCCTCATAGCATACATCCTGTCTTTTCTTGTACCGCAAGTTTTTACACACTCTATAAAAGCTCTGGCTTAGCTTACGGCTTGCCTATTAATGCAATATGCAACGCAGTGTATCTTAATAATGAAATTGATGAAACAGAAAAAGACAAAAGGCATGCTGCTGCAAGTCACTCTTCCTTACATGTACCACCTTTTAAATGTTTATGCAAAGAACTGTCACGGGATTTGTTCTTTGTCCTTCTGTGTCGCATTTCTTGTAGCAGCAGCATAGCAGCTGTTGACTGCACTCTCCTCCACGGGCTTAAATGCAATGTGATGTGCCAAAACGTGTGAGAAAAATGGTGAAGAGCGGAATGGCGAATGGCAGTAACGGCCGTCGTTTGTGACTACTCAGCGTACACCACTGACTGCTATATCTGTATTAAAGCGCTTGTGTGTACAGTGCAAGCAAGCGAAACATTTTCCCAAGTTGCCAACTTGTTTTCATCGCTGTTTTCTTCCAACTTGCTTTTGCTTTCTTCATTTCATTATTATAAAAATAGAAACCATGATAGGCGTATTACTTTTTTTTTACGTAAACATCTTTCATGTAGGAAGAACGCGGGAACGTATAGTATGGTGAAATTCTTGCAGAATGTTTTTTACTTGTATGCACATTTTTTCCTTATTGCATGAGGCGACGACAGATTGCTACTACTGAAAAAGGGAAAAGGCATTATGACTAACAGACCTGAATCAACATGACGGCAGTTTCTCAAGTGAAAACTTTGAGTTGTAGCAGAAACATCATGACTGGAGAGCATCAGCCTTGTTCGAAACATGTTACAATTTTGTAGATTTTTTTTTCGCTATAAATGAATATTATGGCAAAAGTAGCAATAGTAATAACACTGCCATAACTGCACGTATTTTATTGGATAAATTTACAGGGGAATATTTTTGCAGCAGTACCTGATCAGATGGCCATGAACAAAGAAAAATTTGTATATATAAGCATCAGTAGGGGGAGATACTTTATTCGTTGTACCGTGGCTTCCTCTTTTTTCTCCGATTTATTTGCTTTCCTTGATTCACTTACTGCTCGCTCCGTTGAACTACAAAGTTGAAATGAGCAAGAAAAAGAAACAGAAAAGGCAGACAAGCATATGAAAAACTTTACATGTATGGATATTCGCTAGCAATAATAATGTGTACATCTACTTGTTCTGCAACATCAGCGGTACTTGAGTAAGAATAAAAGTAATCTTTCCAGTAAAACAATACAGAGCAGCGTTTGAGATGAAGAAATGAAGGGAGCAGGAACAAAAAGTAAAGCAATGATTTTGTTAGTTTTTTTAGCTGATACTACCTACCATCATGATACCGTTATTGTTAGTATGAGAATAACAAGAGTTACGAGCTTTCACTTATTTTTCCACACAATCTAGTCATTTAGTACCGCATTTGCCACACCAAAAAACCAAAACTACACAATATTAAAAGAGAAAAAAACCTAGTGTTTTGTGGCAGTCATGTAGGAGGGCTCCTCTTCTTTTTGTTTTCCTGAAAGCCGGATGATTTTGTAGCTATGCGCTTGTTTCCTTTCTCTCTCTGCAGATACGTGGCTGAATCCCGTTTAATACACATTGCACGGAGGAGGTAGTTGGTGTATGGCGATGTTTGCTCGCTTGTGATGACGACACGTCGACGGTGTGTGTGATGCAGTGCTGTTTCAAGGAGGTACTTTTCTCCTTTATTCTTCTTTAGCTACTTCTCGTGGTGAAAGCTTTCAACCGGACCTGTAGTGGTCCTGTCTCTTCTTGGACTTGGTCTCTGTATTGTTCGCCTTTCCAAGTCCATCTTCACCGAAAATAAGTTGCTTCCTTTCGGGACACCGCTACATAGCAGGAGCATACCATTGTACAAGTGAAAGGATCTCTGCAGTCAGGACGGGAAGAAGTTTCTGAAAGTGCTCTGTCGGTTGTTGGGAAAAGGAAAACGTTGAACATTTACTCGGGAAAGCTGGTCGACTTGGAGTTGGAGTGCTTTGAGCGGGACGCAGAGAGGAAGATACATTTTTTGTTCACACTTCTTCTTTAATGTGAGTTTTATAAGCGAAAGTGTGTGTGTGAGAGAGCGGGCAAAATATATAATAGAAATCTGAAATTTCATCCGCATACCTAGAAAACTGGCAGAGTATAAACTAGGCTCATGTAGTAGTGGGCTAGGGGAGCTAGAGAAAAAAATGTAAAGAGAGCAACACTACAACACACGCGAAAAGCAGTAAAGTCCAGTCATCCGTATACAATCTTTCACCATTTTTGTTTGTGTTGAATAGAATGAAAGCTGGTGAGAGAGGTGAGAGGAGCAGGAAAGTGCGAAGAAAAGTATTTTGTATATTATAATATAGATAAGTATAGTATAAAGTATTATTAATAATAAAAGGAGCTAGACAAAAACCACCAAATTCAGTCGTATAATATGGTGGTGGAGGGAGCTTTTATGTTTTCAAAAAAATCGGTAAAATATATAAAGAATGTTATTTTGTATTGTGTGCATGAAAATTCGGCGGTTTAAAATCAAACAAAATCCGCATTTTATGCATTTATATTGAATGTATATGCATGCAAGCTTTCTCGTCAGCTCAGAAGCTCTAGAAATGGCAAATATGAAGTAACTGTTTTTTCAGTCTCCCTTGTGCCGTTTGTTACTAGACAGGGGAATAAAACGTTGCATGCATGAATACCAAAGCAGACAAACTCTGGCTCGCAGCGAACCTCGAGCTAGCACACAAACACACACAGTTTTGCTTAGAAGTAAAAGTCTCATTCTCTCAAGTCTCCCATAAGTGCACTGCACACACACACACACGGGATATAATATAACGCAGCGAAAGGAAGTGAGCGCCAGTAGTAATAAGGAGCAGAGGAAGAGGAGAAAGTGAAAGAGAAGCATGCTGATTATGCACGATGGCGAAAAAGGAAAAGTTGGTAGGATAAAGAAGTAGACAAGTATAAAGTAATTTGCATAGTTTTGTGTGTGTGAACGCAGCAAAAAGTAGTCTGGTGCCTCGTTTGTGAATCTCTGCAGTAGCAGCGAGATGGAATAATTTACGTGAGGAATTTGACTTGTAAGTTGAAAATAACATTTTTGTACACTTTTCAATTTGTACGATTCCTTGGAAAGTGAAACCAATTTCGGGAATCGAGCATGAGGCTGGTTCAGGCAAAAGAAGCATACGAATGGAATTGGTCAGAACGCACGTGTATAGGCATCTGCTTGTTGTGGCCAGTTTCCAAAAATAATGTCGCTTCGTAAGGACCTTTCGCATTTGTGAAAATAATAGTGAAAACTAGCATGGCTATTATATGTGTAGATAACTGGACAAGGACAAAAGGTGAGGATAGATTAGATAACAAAATTTCACATACGACAGCAAATTAAATGGCTCTCCTGACAATCCCCGTATTTCATGTCTTGCAATTCTTTTTGTATTTTTCTTGTTTATGAGTTCCAACCAGTACCTTTAACCCAATTCACAATTTTTATACATACATAATATCATGTTCGTTTCTTCTATCTGTTATTGAAGACAATGTTTATATACGACACAGTTAACAAAAGCAATTCATAAAACGTGCTGTTTCCTTTGAGAAAAGTTTTAACAGTAAAAGCATATATTTATATTTTCTAATACAGATTGGGAAATAGTCTCAGGCATGAAATTTCTAATGACTGTATTGTACTGTATATATTATTAGTTTGAGAGTATTTGCAAAATTAATTGTCGAATAAGATCAATGAGATGTATTGTCAATGTGTCGCACGTAACATATCGCTAGTTTGCATTTAGTAGTATGTAGTTATTTATGCTCTGTTGTTCTTGCTCACAAAGGCGACAAGTTTTATTATTGCCTGGGCTTGATGAATATTATGGCAATGGAGTAAAAGCACAGGAACAATTTGTGGCAAGCATGAATGAAAACCACAAATGCAAACAATGGAGCTTTCTCTGAGCACTCTAGTGAGCGTTTGTGGATATGTAAGCATGTATATATGTTAATGTGTGTAATGCGGTGTGCTGGTGTGAAAGAACATTATTATTACGATGATGGTGTGGTGTGCCTTTTATGTCATGTCATGAGAGAATAGAAAGTAAAAGGGAAGAAACCGTTAGCCTTTCCGCCATCCTTTTCCTTGCACGATGTAAGATTGTAGTGCGGATCTGAAGGGAACGCGCGTGAGGCTTGCATGATGCACGCTCGTGTTGTTTATATTCATCGACAAATTAAATGTTATGTTGGCTTATTATTGGAAAACGCATTACTGTCTCTAACAGCTTTGGCATATTTATATTTATTGATACTATGTGAAGCATAACCTTTCGGAAGATTGGAAGGAGCAAAAGAGAAATACATGGATGAAAGGGGACCCAGTAGTTTGTGATTTTAGTTTAAATTGTCCTGAATCTCCACTGTACACCACCACAGAATGGTGGAGCGAAATGCGACTACAGTGAAAGTATTTTCATTACTGCAGCCGTATATTATACTCCAAAAATTGCTCACTCTTCACTTTCTTCCTTTATAATAGGTCATTAGGGAATTTGTACGTTTCTGTGGATCACTTATACAGAGTGAGATATTAAACTTTATAGGTATCATAAAGAGCTAAACTGGTCATCCGCTTCCCTCATGTGAATGTGCGTTGTTCAAATGATAATGAGCATTTTGGTATACACTTGAGTATGACTCGTTCCAATGATCATTTCATTTCAAGATCTTAACCATATACCTCCTGACCACAAACTTTTATTATTTTTTAAAGCGAAAGTGACGAGCTTGCTGGTCTTGTAGTTACAACGATAATGATGATTATTTTCCAGACAGACCAACAAGCACAGTTGTAGTAGCACAGCACTTTGATGCTAATAAAATATCCAACTCAATAACATAACCTGATCTGGGTTATATTTTTTTTATCAATTCCAGGAATTTCATTCTTGTCGCATCAGTATCATCGACAATTTCCCAGCGCAGAGCAGGGACACAATCTAGTGGAAAAATCTCAAATGTAATTTCGTTCCCAAAATAAAACTCCAAGAAATGGAAACAGCGAATCAAATCATGATCGTCATCTTTGGGAATTGGAAAAAGTGAGCAGGAAGCTTACAGTGTCACGCTCCTCACAAGAAGCCAATTTTAGAGGAGAAAGTGGCATTCCAAAAATCATACGGAGCCAGCAGCAAACTCCTCTAGTCTTACACAGAAATTGATCGGATGACAAATAAGCCTGTCACTGCTGCTGTTGGCACCAACATTTTACGCACGTTCTTCTGATGAAGGAATATCGTCACGATTTACAATTTTCCATCATTGCTAGTGTTCTTAATTAGAACTTGACATTAGGGCAAAAGTCAAAGTATCAAGAGAACGACGACGACGACGACAGCATGACTAAACACACAGCAATGAATGGTAGTGGTGGTGGTGCGCACGGTAGAGTGTACGGAGCTAATAACAAATACGCCAACATAATTATTTGGTTACTTGTTCTATTTTTTACGGTAAGGGTTGGAAAGAGCATTTTGACAGAAATTTGGAAATGAAATAAAAATCTCACAAGCAAAAAATTCCTTTCCTATATAAAAAGCCATGTAGTTTTCAATAAACACCCACACACAAACATATAAACACATAAGCAAACATGTCGTGTAAAAAGTAAAAGCATGTGGTAAAAAAAGAGAAAAAAAGGCAAACAAAAAATGATTATTTTTCCTCCTTTCTGCTCTACTATGTATTTCCGCAGACTTTGTTTACGTTACTGTTCATCATGTGCTTCATCCATTTCTTGAAGCAAGCTCATGGACAAATTGTATCCAGAGAATTTGATAATCCCGAAGCGACGGTATGTTTTTTTTTTGTCTAAAATGACTTTATAGTAAACGTATTGAATAAGGAAATGGATATCATGCCACTAGCACAGCTTTTATAGACTATCAATAAAAATATATATTTCATGACGAGTAAGAACCCTCCAGGGCAATCATTAAATCTTTCTCTTCTTTCCTTTCAAATACAGAAAACAATCTACTTTCTCCTTTCGTTCTACTTTTTCCTATGGATGCTTCTCTACCTCGGAGGCTCAATTTTTACACTTGTTCGAGGGGTAAGCAAAGCTAGCACATCTGCACACACAAACGATTACACTGCACCTGTGCTACCTTTTTTTGCACAATTCATGCATTTTTTCCCAATGATGAAAATTTCAACTTTTTATTGCTTTTACGTAGCTTTTCTCGAACAGCTGCAATGCATATAAGAAACGATTGCTGTTCATGCAAAACAATCTTATATTGATTCTTTTAGCTTTATTATAGCGAAAGATGTTACCATAAAAAAGCGCGTTTGTGACCAATTTATTATTCTCTCTTTCTATGTATATGTTATTATATGCAGCAATCCTTGAGTGTCCTTCAACGACCTGGGAAGATCATTCTCTACCTGCTTTTCACAATCCTAGCCATTATTACAGCACTATTGTGTATTCTGGATAGACTGTATCACTCTTGGATTTTGAGCTTTTTGAGTGGCATCATTTTCCTGTATTGCGTCCAAGCTTCCGCAACGATAACGTCCATCGTGGCGATTTGCAGTTGTGTTTGCTCCATTGACTGGTGTTTCCCCTGCACTAAACTAAAGTCCCTCCGGAGAACTTATAATCATAGTCATCACCATCATCATCATCACAGCAACTCTTCCACAGCCGTTGTGACGTTTCTTTGTCATCAGAGAAATGGAAGTAGTGCCAGCAGCTCGGTGCAAAATTCCACGCAGCACCACAGCAAGTCAACCACAGTCACAGCATCCAGTGTGAACTACACATCGCACAAAACTTCCATCACGGATGAGCATGAGGAGGAGGAAGAGGAGTGTCGCGTTACCATTACCGCAGAGGAAATATTAAACGTAGACTTGACCCGTCCAGCAACTTCCTACAATAATCCGTGCTATCTCCTCGCCGTGTCCACTACCGATGAGAATGGCATTCCAGCCATTTTGGAAAAGGATGGGGAAAGTGTGACTCAAGTTTAACGCAATGATACGAAATTTAGAGTAATATATGCTTATTTTATGAAATTATGGATAGAATGTGAACAGAATGACATTAATTACAATAATGATTATAACCAAAAAAGGAGTGAGATGAAACAAAACGAAATTGCTCATTCGTATTATTATTATTATAACTCTTGCTTAACACATTTTTATTTTCAATGAAACTTCCTCTCACTTGGTTAAGGTTCGGAATGCAATAACGAAAAACCAAAAATTACCCAATGCCTAATATGCCTACTTCGAAATAGCTCATCATTTGTTCAAAGTTTAGAGGTAACTTTTTATACACCAAAATATTTAAAGCTTAACATTCATTCCTCTATACTTTACAAGCATATATATCCAGTTTATTAGAATATAACTATAGTTTATAGTTTATATGTACAAGTTTGAGATGTATAAATAGTTTAGTATTTATTATATAACAATAAAAATTATTACAACTGCTTGTTAGCAAAGGTAGCTTAAAACTATTATTTGAAACATGAAACATTGTAAACTCTTATTCATAGAGTCCCTAAAACCTTTTGTAGAACAAAAATTCCATCATGAACATAGAGTTTGGGATCCGTAATTTTGGCATACTCAACATATCCCAATGACTGAAGATAATTCTTGCACTTTTCGTAATCCCGTGACCTTTCCACGCTAATCACCTTCGATATCAGAAAATCGGCAATAAGGATGATATACTTACTACTACTCTCATTTTGATTTTGGAAATTGAATTACCTTAATGGTGAGCTTGTTAAATGGAATCGTTCGAATTATCCTCCATTCTGCTCTCTCGACGTCTAAACTGAAATAGTCTATCACAGTTTGATTTAATGCTTCAAGAATGACGTGGAGCGGAAGACACTGCACCGAGAACTTAAATGGGAATTCTCCTGGCTTTGTGTCTCCAAAATCTTCAGGAATATTAGACAAGGAGGGTGTATTTTTGTGACGCTGCATAGTTATCTGCCGTCATAGTTTATAACAAGTATATATATTTATTTATAATTTTGGGGACATTGTTGGCTGGGTTCGTCTTTTTGTGCAAATGTGTTTTTACCTTCATAGGATACAAAGTTGGCGACAAACAAACTGGAGCAATCCATGCCTTGCGATTCTTTGTCAAGAGCTTTTTGTGATAAGTTGGATCGGCTTCAATTAGCACACCACTCCAATTAAAATACTCCTCCAGCTCAATGGTATTTGAAAGAAACTCGCCATCAAATGCGCCGCACTCGATGAAAAACCCCTTGGTCTTGTTTCCCAGTACTTGCATTACAATTTTTGAAAGTGGGCTTTGCCAAATAGTCTTTGCTGTCAAATTTAATTTTGAATTTGGTGGCGCAGGCGGAATCAGATATCCTTTTTCGATCATCTCAATTGAGAGGGGAGTGGGATCATCTTGTTTGTAGTTGCTTGAAGATGAGGAGGATGATGATGATAATACGCCAATATAAGTGTTCAGTACTGAAAAAAGAACTAGTAGAAATAAGGCTGACATTGACAAACGAGTATATTTCTTCCATGCAGCCATTTTGCAACATAAATATAAAACCAGAGTGAAATACTGGTTGAAATGGATAGCGGTTCCCTTCCAGTTTTTGTTACTAAATTAAAATCCAAAGTAAAGGGTCCGGTAAATACCAAAATGAAAACTTTTGCTCCTTTTGACGATGCATACCGTGTATAATGCATATTGCAAATAAGTCCACAATAGAAACAACATTCAGGTAACATATTAGCGTAAGCATGAAGGACCTCTACTTGGCTACGGAAATAAATGTGTGGTATTACGAATGCTATCGTTGTTTCCTAATTTGTTTTTGCATCCGCTTCTCATTTTTATTAACATTTTTATTGCTACACATCAAATTCATGAAATGAGATTCCATGCCAATTTGGTGTATGTCAATAGAATACAATGCAAGCAGAGGGAAAGAGGGACACTGTTAGCAAAGCAGTAATACTGCAATGCGGCTTCAACGCAAACCCATGCCCGTGTAAAGATACGGAAATGCCATAATTTATACTAATAACATAATTTCTATTATTTTGATCGACTTTCTCTTCATATTCCAATGGCGATCTTACGCTGGGAAAGAATTACATCTGATGCGAGAAGGCGAGTATATATGAGTTATTTATTTGGTTGCAGTAGAGCAGTGCAGTTGTCCGTGTGTGACAATGACAATGATTTTGATGAATTTATGCAGCTTGAAAGAGGTTGATTTTAAGGGAACCTCTGCTCACACAACTTTCCACTTTGAGGTCTCTCTCAAGTGCATGGAAAACCAAATCAGGGACCACATGTATTTTCTCCTTCTCCAAATTATTCAAAAAAAGTTTGCTTGCCAAGAATTACTAACGAAGCTGGAGGAGGTGAAAATTTTGCAGACCTCGAAATGAATCCAAATTGAGAACAACAAAGTGAAGCAACTCGTCTAATTGTGTAACTAGAACTAAAGTGGGATAGGTATAGTTAGCGGTTAAGTGTGTGACAAAAACTTTTTGGCACAACTAAACAAAATATCATGGCATCATGACATGGAGTTAAAAGACCATCTGCTTCCTTCCGACGTGTAAAAGTAAATGCAGGCAGGAGTAGAACCCTCCGGGGTATCGTAATAACAAAACTGGCAACGATGATCACCGGATGATAATGATGTGGCACACACTTGTACAAAAAAACTACGGCAGACCTTTCACCTTTTTATCGCTATCATGAACAGCATACTAAAATGTGCAACTGCTGTGTAGTACAACAAAACAACTTTGCCATTAGGCAATATTGTCTGAAAAAATTCTGTGAGTATTGGCTCATTTTTATTCCCTGTTGATGAGAAAAGTTTGCTTCTGGAAGAGTAAAAGTTGTGCATATAATCCAATACCGATAGTTTCAGCTTAATAAATATTGTAAAAAGGTAAATAAAAAGTGAAAGGAACACATATGGCTATGTGGGAGTCGTTCATGGAAAGTGAGTTGTTTAGACTCTCTGACAGGACAGGGACTTTATTCGTTTCCCAAGAAAAGCACAATACAGAGAATGCAGAGCCTTGAAGGAAGGGATCCAGAAAGGCCTTTTTCCTTATTTTTTCAATAACAACGACTTCCTTTTCCCGTGTTTGCCCACATGAAGTAGAAGTTGGCCTGTTGCGACAAAAAAATCTATACTCAGACTTTTACAGCTTCGTTAGTCGTTGTAAAATTTTGATCAAGTGTAAAAAATATGAGTTGAAATATTACGATTATTTGTGTGCAAAGGTCTAGTAAGGCATATATGGTTGTAGTTGAATTTCTGAGAAAATCCCATTAGTCTACAATACAAGAGCAGCAGTACTTGAGTACGTTTTACTCAAGCCAGTTTGCAGCAAAGTTGGATATAAGGAAGCAATTTTGCTTAGATGAGTATTGTATATAGTGTTGTATAGGCATAGAAAATCTGTTTGCCTGGCTATATACGTGACACAATAATGGGATCACAATAATGGCAAACTCATTGTATTCTATTCTCCAAAGAGTAAACGTTGTTTGAGAAAGGAGTCAAAGTCAACACCACCACGGGAAAGCACACTCTCTCCGTTGTATGAAAGGACTGACAAAGAAAGAAGCTGAATCAGCGAGATGGTCCAAAATCCAGTCAATTTACTTTTTACGAAATTCTATCGAGATGTAACAATGAAGAAAGTAAAGCATTGTTGGGATTTCAACAATTTAGAATATTCTTACTCAAATGCAATAGTGACTATATACTGCTTTCCTATGGGGAATTCAATTGTCAATTATTGAAAAAAATAAACTGTCGAGAAATAGGATGCAGCACGTAAAGCCTCATGTACATAAACTACTTTGATGTCAATGAATTTTAAGTGCTGATGAGCTGGCCCGTGTAGTTTTCCAGATACAGGGTAGGAAGAAAACTGAAATAAATTTAGGCATTTGACTTTTTACGCAGCTTCACTCGTTCCCTCTCCATGTTTCCCAAAGGAAGAGAAATCCTGGCTGTCAAGAAAAGAGAAATTTCCTCGGAACGGCTAAGCTAGCGAAAGATTTGCAACAACATCGAGAAAAGTTACAAAGAGCTTAGCATTATTATTAGTAGTGATAGCACAGAGGAGTAGGGAGGGCATCATTTCCTTCTATCACAGAGATAGAGATGTACATATGAGCGTGCAAAGTTTCAAAGAAGAAGGAATGTATGAAAGTAAGCCCTTTTCCTCTTGTCTCGCATTTTCCTTTTCACTCTCTAGCATCTCATCTTCATGAAAAAGATAGCTGCTCCCATAAAAGAAATCTCCCTATAATCCATAACATTATTATTATTCCACTTACTTTTCCGCTTTTCCTGATGTTTCTCTGATGCTGTTTGCTGAAACTCAAAGTGTATGTTCGTACTGGTCTTTAAAGGTGGATGGCAAGGTATATTTTAGAGCTTTTTATGGATTCTTTCTCAACCTCCCATCCGATTTTCCGATCCCCAGTTAAGGACTTGGACATGTACTATCACTTGTGAAATGTCCTATAGCAAAGTTTTCAACATATCAAGAAGCACTGGTAAGAGTCCCGAAAAAGTGTGCTGGTAACAACGTTCCATCTCCCTAATCGGTGTACACATGAAGCTTTCACATTCAAAAGCACGATTTGGTCCACGCAGCGTTCTAGGTGGTGGACGACTCTCAATACGACAAGAAATTTATATTCGCTACAACCAACACAGTATCCCTTAAGCCCACACATGCACATCCTAAAAGACAAAAGTTTATTCTTGATATGAGAAACGAGCCTATATATTCATACTACTATCTGTATATTCTACAAAGCGTTACGAGTACGAGAAACAATGAAAAAATTATGTGAAGGGCTTCAGCATCTCTGAAAATGTATCTACTTTTGTATATGAGAAACGGGGAAAGAGGGTAAAACATTTTTTCTCTTCCTTTTGTCATTTGGATCCTTAAATCCACACAATATTTCTCAACACTGGAAAACAGTATATTTACAGATATTACATAACACATTGTGGATATTGTAGCGATGTGTGGCAACATTTTCGTCATTATAAGCCACCACGCTTAACCTTTTCCATAAAGCTCATATAGAGTTTGTGTATTAGGCATGTATAATAATGTACATTGCGTTTCTTTGTTCCGTATATGACGAAACCAAAAAAAAAGTATTCAGAGACAATTTTCTCCCCTTGTTGTATCCAAGCATGACTCCATTCCTTAAACCAGTACATAAAGGGTGGCCGGTTAATTGGGACACAAATTTTGACCTCACATTACTTCCAGCGGTACTACAATGCGAGTGCGGTTCATAGACCATATATACTCCAATCGATCCTCTTTCGATAGGTGGGTGAGTCATTGCTCTACGGTAAACCTTTTCGAAATGGTGGCGACAAATGTCAAGAGGTTGATAATCTGACATTTCAAGGTTGCGTAGGGTAACATTTTGTTCACAATGCAGTACAAGTGACATACGCATTAAAATTGGCATTTGCAAACCTGTGGCAGATAGAGCATTTGATTCTGATTCTTTTACGCCTAATCTCACCACATATCGTTAACTGTAACGCTATTATAAAAAGGTCCAATAATTGTCAAGGTTTTGAGATTTTGGATTGGGCACCAAAAATGGATTACCAAAACGTTGACGCCATTCGAACTGATTAATAGAAACTCTAAAGTTGACAATATATTCTGGGATTACGCCTAAGATAATCAGAATCGAATGCTCTATCTCCCACGTATTGGCAATAATAAATGGTACGATGTACTGAACGTGTACTGTCACTGGAATACAATCTTATATTGCACACATTTAAATGCGAGATTTGCAACCACTTGACATTTCTCGCCTTCATTTCTAAAGGGTTTATCGTAGAGCGATGATTCACCCACCGATTGAAAGAGCATTTATTAGTGTATCGATGGGCGAAATACGGAATGCATATTATAATGCCGCTGGATGCTATGCTAAGTAAAAATTTGTGTCCCAATTAACCGGCCACCCCTTAAGCTTGATTCAAAGTAGACACACACACGCTGGAATGGACTGACACCACCAAACCACTATTTTGCACATCGTATCTTTCCGCAAGATATGCTGTCTGTTTGGAAAAGCAGAACGTGTAGTTGCAACTAGTCGTCATCATATCATATTAAGATCATCATCGTCCTCGACAAACATGATTCGCTACACACAGAATTCGCCTACGTGTGAAGGAAGCGAATCCCTCGAAATATTCCTACATTGACACAGATGTAAGCTGAAGGGGAAGTGGAAAGACAACGAATACGATAGGCAAGAGGCAAGTGTTTGGGCCACTGCTCGAAAAAATAAGTGATGCGTGGTTGATTTTGACGGGTAAGCCTTTAGTTTCCTGAGTTTTATTCCAGTCACTAAAGCATATAATGTACGGGAAAGTAAAAAAATGATTTATTTACAAATCCCTAGTTAGTTTCTCCCCTCATATTTCACTAAAGGATAATACATAAAAAATTAGACATTTTTTCATATTTATCAGTAAAATGAATTTGACTCGTTGAAAATTTACTGTGTCATGTCATTAATAAATCATAAAAGTGAAAGTCAGATCAACGTGTTTACGTCATACGCACGTGAGCGAGAGAAGAAACTTGAAAGCAAACAAAATCCCAAATGAATAGGAAACATCAGCAGTCAACACCGCAACAAAAGGGAAAATGGTGTAAAGTTTCGCTCAAAGTGAAATAAAACACAAATGAGTAAACATAAAATACTTATAAATAAAAGTGACAGTGAAACTTTTCACCTGCTTCAAAGAAAGAAAAAAAGATTTCTTTTGCTACTTCCAACTTCATAACTTTGCTAGAATAAAATTTGTTATTCTTGCACTATAATAATGTGCAATTTTACACTGCTCAATAGTGTTTTTAGCATATAGCAATATTCAACTTCAATAAACGCTTGTTGCAAAAAATGAGGAAAGCGGAGAAAAGAACAACAACAGCACCATTCCATTTTAGCTGTTTCCCTAAAGCGTGCAAAGAAATATATGGTTATTTCTCTTCTGTATAATAATAGCCTTGCGTTCTCTCGAGCAAAAATACCAACGACCAGAAGAGATCGCAGATACTCAGATCTCTTCCTCGTTCTCTCTTCTCGCCAACAACAACGCACAAGACCAACCTACCCAGATCGTCGTCATCATCCGCACACAAACCAGGCAGGAGAAAAGAGAAACAGTTGTTTGGGTACTTGCTTCAGTCGTTTCTCTCCATTTCCTGCTGCTCTTCCCTCTGGACTTTCTCCTTGTGACTCGTGTTTGCGCTCGTTTGTTCTGGAAGTGGAGAAATGTTATAGTTGGATGGTAAATGCGAGTTCAGCCATTCATATTAGTACCACCGACCTGGCCAGCAAACGCTGAATAGAGCTGCAGAGTTCTTTGACTTTTTCGTATACATCTTGCCCACTTATTACATTATTTCTCGGTTGGGTAGTTCACTTTCTCTCTTTCTAGCTTTTCATTCATTTCTCGCTTGATTCTCTCTCTCTCTCTAAGCACGTTTCTCTCTCCTTTTTGTATCCCGTACTAAGCGATGGTGGAGGTTAAAGTGTCCTGAGAACTGAGCGGATACACATGTGGTGGTGCTGATTATTATTTTTGTGCCACCTATTTTTCACCACCAACAATAATAATGCTTTCAGTAGGTGTCTCCATTCTCCGCTACAGAAACTCGACGTTTATCAGTTGATATTTTGTACCATTGCATGTTTTAGTCAAAGAGAAAGTAGTGAAAATTATCAGGCTCCCAATCTTGTTGGACTTGATCTGATAAGCACACGGAATTGTTACGTTTTATTTATTTATTTTCGTCACTGTGTGAAGGCAACTATTTATCTACTCTGTGCCGCATGTGCGGATGTTATGATGTGGCTGACTTTGTGTGCTTCTTAACATTCTTTATTACGGTAAGTTAAATGATGGCTAGCATTGTAAAAAAGCAATTTAGTGTATGATGATCACTTTTCTTTCTTTCCATTCAAGGCTATAGTTGCTCTTCTGTCCGTACAATACCTTGCTGTTTTCTTAGACTCATTCTCTACTCATGCTCAAGGGGTAAGTGCGAACGCAATTAGGAAACAGTTATTAATTTATGCACATACGTATGTACATGTACTTGATTTTAATTTCTGCTTAGAAACCATCCTACTTGCTCGCATCCTTATACTTTTGGTTGATGACCCTATTGGGTTGTTGTGTATTTGCTGGTGTCCAGAGGGTAAGCCTTGTCTTGTCGAAAATAGTGTCCTATCCAAAGTCTTTTTTATCTTCCTTTTTGACTAGCCACTTGAATTTTCAATATTTGTTTGCAGAGGTCTGTGCATTTGCTGAGATGGCCAGGAAGACTATTGGTATTTCTCCTCATTTCCGGTTTAATTGCAGTCACAGCCTTTCTGTGGATCGTGGACCGATCGCATCATACAGGTGTCCACGACTTGGAGGGGAAGACCATCAAGTTGTTTGCAATGCTGTGTGTGGTGATAGCATACTTTGTCGCTATCCACAAACTCATCCTGACGTTTCAAAACCCTCTGATTCGAGCACAGTCCAGTCCTACCCTTGATGACGACTCCGACCAGTTGACCCATCCAGCCATCATACAAGATTTTATAAAGAAACGACGCAAGGGTAGAAAAAGTAACAAGTCCTCCAAAAGTGGTGACGATGACAGTAGCCGCCCAATCAATGTCGCCAGCGATGGCATAAATTACTACGTAGTTTTGCTAGAGTCTCCTTACAAGGCTGGAGTAAATCGCTTCGCGACAACTACCAAACCATCCAAACTAGTTGGTAAAAGTGATAATAATAGCGATGCCGATGATGAGTGTAGTTGTAGTAGCATCACCGAAGTCTGATTGAGGTCAAATGAGGAGAGGATGAGGGGTTGGTAAAGTACAACATGAGTAAATGGCGTATAGTATACTAATAGACATGACAGGCAATATGAAAAATGAAATTAATTGTACTTCCACTAAATACGATATTTATTTACTCGTTAGGTGCAAATTCTCTGTTTACGTAGAAGAGACATGAATGAAATTCATAATTAAAACGTTAAAATTAATATTGTACTCATTACACCCTGTAAACGCAACTGTGGGATTAACTGCAAATATGCTTCAAATTGGATCGTGTTCAAATAAAAATATGCTTAATCCTGTATGTAGTTTGCGGATGTAAATTAGCCAGGACAGTATGAATTAGTTGTCAAAAGAATCTGTAAATGAAATACATACATTTCAAACAAAGAATAATGTGATTTAATGGTTAATGGCTATGCTGTGTAAATTGCAACAAATTAGGAAAAAATACTGCATAAACATGAATTTGTACCATACTTGGAATTAATTTCTAAAAAAGTTCTTCTTGATAATCAACTCCTGCTACTTTTAAATATCAACAAAAGTGGAAATCTGATAACTATTGAACTTTTATTGAAGACGTATGCACACTATAACGAAAATTAATGTAATTTACCTACCTGACTCAGGGTTCTACTATTACATACAAATTATAGTAGATCCTATGTACAATTTCGTAAATAATGTATATATAACATTTAAGTAGCTCTAAATGCTTAAACCAGTAGTATTAATTTATTACCAAAAGGCTGCTTCATGGTATCATGTTCATCTTAATCAAGGGAGTTTTTGTTTTATAAGTGAAGTATTTACAACAAATGTCAAAGTTGAATGATGTATATTGGATCACCTTTAATTCAGAATAAAGATTACAGTTTTGGTTGGCAAAATTAAAATTAAACTGTTTTATGCACACAAAGTTTTCATATGCACAATTCATTGTATGCATCCGTCCTTGTTACTGTTATACTCTTCGTCTCCGTGTCTTCGTGCTTGTATTTGTAAATTGTACACTCGACTTGCATGTTTGTTCTTGTTGTTGCTTTTGTGTGAGGTGCATGTCAAATCTATCATCTGTTCACTGCAATACTTTTGTGTTTTCGCTTATTAAATCTTTCGCTTTACTGGTAAGAGTTAACTACAATTATTAAGTTTTACAGCAATGATTAATTTTAATTTTCTGCGTCGACACTACTGAAGACTGGTGTTTTGTTTTTGTATACTTGGTTTTAGTTGTGTGTCCACCGGGATTGCAAGTAATTTTGGCGTAACTGCTCAGGAGATTTAGGAACTTTGAAATCAGTGTTCAAGATGAAGCCAACTACCGTCGTCGATGAAATGTTTCCCGAGGGTGTCGGAACGTACATGGACGAAGATGTAAGATGAATAATGAAAATCGCCAATTCAGTACTTGTATAACCATTAATCAGTTTCCCTGTAGCTTATCTTTCACTGAGCGTGTGGGTTATTTTTTGTCAATTTCGATAGGCGGGAGCTGGAATAATCGTGGATACAAATCGTGAAGGAATTCATGCGGATTTTTATAACGGTAAGTTATTAGGCGTTTAGAAAACATTAACGGTAATTAAATTATTATAGGTAGGTAATATTAATTTATAAAAATATTTCATTGTTTTTAGATTTTGGTGACATTTTCGACGATGAGGATTTATCATAACTTTTAACGTTTCAAAAGCTGAGTTGTACAAGCGGACTCCCTGAATGTGAAGTGAAACGATGATTACAAGATCTCTCTCTATGAATGGCTGGCACACTTTACGTCCTACACCACCTTATTATCTATTTATTATTAAAAAATAAAATTGTAATGTATACATATAGATACCTACTACTTGATTAGTAAGTAGGGTAATATTAATGCTGATTTGCGTTGTGGGTAAAAATAAATATATTATGTTACTCTCCTAAATTGTCTGCCAGTGTTGTCGTATAGGTTTTTGGGTATATTTTATTATTCCAATTTCAAATGCCCTATTTAATAATGCTATTGGTATTTCAAATATTCCTCGGGCACAAGTGAAATTCAAGCGGGGCTATAAGTATAAAACGTTAAAATAAGCATAATATGCATTAATGAATTTATTTTCGTATTTAGCCGTTTACACACCGTTAAGTGTAGCGTACAATGTTATAAGTGAACTTACCACTCCATCACACATTGTTTGCTTTGTGGAATCTTGATTTGCTTGGACAGTTGGTTTCTTTTCATTTTTACATCATGCATCACTTTCATTGTTTCTTTCGTTCTTTGTGCGTACTAGTGTAGTTGTGTGGATAAAAGTATCTTGATAATGACTCTTTCACTACTTTCCGGACCCGTCTCTCGAGTCAATGTTTTCTCATGAATTTTTGCCAATCACTATCAAAACAATGACGCTTAAGTTCAAAGTCAACAAAATCACTGAGGTATGTAAAATAGATGCATCGCTTACTTCTGTTCGATCCTAAATTCCGTCAAGCACTTTGTTCTTGATGCTCAGTCAAAAATAGAAAATGTTGACTTTATTTTTAAAGTGTCTTGCGTTTTTTCGTATGTCCTAGTGGAACCTTTTTGAGAAATCAAAAGTAGCTCATATCAACATGATGCAAACCATGCAAGTGACTGTTATGATGAATATGGCTTGGTAAATCGTAAACCTTTGTATTTAAGGAACGCGATAAAGTGCTCAATGAATCAAAACTCTTTTAGCCCGGCAGTAATCAACAGCATCCTCTTTGACAGGCACTTGAAAACCGATCCTAAAAATTCCGTTCTCATTATGTAGTTTTAGCATTTCACAAAGAAAGCCATGCAATTTTTCATATTCCTCTTGACCCTCTCACCCAGTTCAAACAGACAGTGAGACGGAACAACTGTAAAAGGTATAAATCCCCATGAATTCCGCTACCGCTAAATCAAATGGTAGTGAACAACCAACTAAAGTAACTGATTTCATTTCGGCTCAATGAGTTTCCTGTAAAGTTTAGCAAAAAAAAATATGTTGAAACCCAAGGTGTCTTCGGGAGCTTCTTTGCTCCGAAACATTTTCTTTCACATTAGTTTCTTGGTAGCGTTTTCGGTGGTTAGTGGGAAAGTGGAAAATTCCTTTCAAAGCAGTCAATACTCTCAGTACAAAGATTACTACTCATCTACACCAACGTATCAGTATCCGGACTTGACGGTGAAAGGTGCATCTTCTGGAGGAGATGTGAACATCAGTCCGGTTTTGGGAGACGCGCATCATCAGCAAGATTCTTTGTTGGCTCAAGGAACAGCACAGCAACCGGTGGTACATGGGACGCCAAACCAACATGTTTACTACTACGAGACTTATCCCATGCAGGACACGTCCAGGGGGAATGCCTATAACGTTCCGGGAGGAAACAAACGGTGTACTTACATGGGCAATGGAAACATGAGATGCTACTCAAGACAGGATTCAAGTAATATTTGCTTTAAAACTTTGAGAATGAAAAACATATCGGTGAAAGCTGTGGAGTCCATTTATTAATGCATTGTTTTTCTCTTTATATTCACTTATGATTTACCGTTAGCGTATGCAGTTAATGACTATGACACAACAGGTGGTGATGAAGGTAGTGGTGCAGGACTTGGCGGTTTGGCTGGTTTGGTGGGCTTGTTGGGTCTCAAGGGTCTAAAAGGACTTGCGTCGGTACGTGAGAACGTTCAACTTTTATTAGGAAATGTAATAACTTGACATTATATTTGTTGTATATTCCAACAGGTCATATTCCCCGCAATCTTTCCGCTCCTCTTTCCGTTGATATTGCCACTCGCACTTCCCATTCTATTGCCGCTACTGCTCCTTCTTCTGCTCCCAATTTTGTTAATCCCTATCCCGGTCATCAGTGTTCCAAACGGGGGAAGAAGTTTGGAGGCAGGTTTATCAGAAGCTAGAAAAATGGCGACTGGCGTGTTTGAAAGAGTCATCGCTAGTGACGAATGCATTGAGAGAATTTCTTGCGAAATTTCAAAAATGAGCCGTAAACGTAAAGCTGCTGAATGGATGGAAAAGTTAGTAGTTTAAATATTAACCTTTTAATATTGACAATATTGAAGGCATGATTGAATTCATGCTTTGGATTTGTTTTCTAGAGCTTTACGCTTTCTCCCAGAAAGTAGCCCAATTACGAAGAGAATCTTCAAAGGATTTTCAATGATGAACGGAACGTCGACCGATGTTGAGGAGGGCAAGTCGGATCAGCAACAATGCAGCAGATTGAAGTGCAAAATGTTGAGCGTGTTTGAAACACCGTCGGGGTAACATGAACTTTTCCTGGTGACAAGATATCGACATAAACGCCAAAGGACGTAGGACGTGCTACATTTTTTTTTACATTGAATGACAAAGTCACAAAGACTGACTAGACTGTGACACTGAATGACTGCCACAATGTGTTTCGACTGTTGACATATAACTATGAACCAGGACTGTACGCAAGTGATGACTGATGACTGACTTCTTACATGCTTTACTGACATTCTTCTACCTGAATGACGCCTTTACGATAAACAGACTACTGTTGTGACTTCTGTGTAGTTGACAAATTGACTCAAGTACATATATTGGGACGCTTCAAATCAGTGAGTATTTTTTAAGAGAAACAAAAACGTTAATTTATTTTTAAATGTGGTTTTTATAATTTATTTTAAACAGTAAGCGTTTTTTTATAATAAAGATTGTTTAAAAAAGAAAAGGAAGATTGTTTTGGTTTCAATGATTGTTTGGTTTTTGGCTACATTATTACATGACAGCTCCAGCAACCATACCCTAGAATGATTACAAAAGGACAATTCAAAACGTGATATTTAGGAAATAATGTTATTAAACCTTTTCAGTCAACACGAACCTTAAGTTCAGCAATTTCTTCTGACCAGTCCTGTTTTGCAATTCTTGGGACAACTTCCAAGAAGAGCTTGGTGACTTTTTGAGCATTACTACGGAATGTTTGCAAAACATGTTCCACAGATACCTTTTCTCCAGTATCCCTCCAACAGTCATAATCAGTAGCCTATTCGATTTTAAGTTACACACATAAATTAATGGAGACTGTGAGTATTATTTTTTTACACCTAATCCCATTAATTATATTACCATTGCCACTGCTGCATAGAGAATTCCTGCTTCCTTGGCTAAAATGACCTATGAGAAAGAAAAACATTCAAACTTTTGATTTCTGTACGTAAATGTAGCATGGCTAATTAGGTTAAAAAGTCATAATTTCTAACCTCGGGAATATTTGTCATGTTTACTAAAGAAGCTCCAAAACTGCGATACATGTGACTCTCAGCGCGACTGGAGAATCGTGGTCCTTCAACTATAAATTCAAAATGCCAGTTTCTTCACAATCCTATTTATATATGTACTAAAATTCTTTTTAAATATAACACTTACTGACAACAACAGTTCCCGTAGGATGAAACGGAATGCTCAAATCCTTTGCCGTTTCAATTAAGACATTTCTTAGGCCCCTGCTGTAGGGTTCATGCATGGGGATGTGCAAAACACCCTTTGGACAACCCGGCGTTTTCCCATCATAAAAACTCTGCTCCCTTTTATTCGTTCGGTCAATGAACGTGTCGACAAACACTAGGTCACCGGGCTTCACTTCTTCTTGAAGTGAACCGGATGCGGTTGAAACGATTATATGAGTACAGCCGGCTTCTTTCAGAGCCCAAATGTTTGCCCTGTTTTCAAAAATGAAAATAAACCAAAAGTGTTTACAAAATGACAATGCAAAAAATTGTGTACACATTGGCGACGGTTTACATGCAAGCCTACCTGTAATTGACGTTGGTTGGTGAAATTTCATGCTTTCGGCCATGACGAGCCAAAAGAACACAATTAATTCCTTGAATTGTCCCGTGGATAAGGGCGTCCGATGGCTTTCCAAAAACAGTCTCAACAAACTCCTCCCGTCGATTTTCCAGAATGTCTGGATCGTCTAAACCAGAGCCTCCAATGATCCCAATTTTTACGCATGGCGATGCCATTTTAATTTTTAATTAAATTTGCGACCTTTACGCGATGGAGTAGTGAATCTGTGTGAGCGTAAAGCTGGAGGAGTATCTAAAAATCAATGGCACTTTAGCGGAAGTAAAATGGACTTTTACCTATGCATATAAATCTTACGATGTAATTTGATACCAGCAGTACAAATACAAAAAATTCCACTCCTCCAACTTATCCCAATCTATTATTATCTCTAAATAGTAATTTATTGGAACACTGACCCAACGAACACGAAGAGAGATGTGGCCAAAAAAACTTGCACGCACGTTGTGGCTTAAAAATTGTCTCCGTCTGTCAGGCAACTTTACATTCATGTAATCTAACCAGCCAGCATCCTGCCTTTTTCATCTTATTCCATCTTCGGCATGGTGGAAGAATATGTACGGTATACTCTGCCGGTTGAGGATTGAAAATGAGCCATAATAAGAGTCGAGTGTGCAAAGTGCAAACATGCCACAAAGCGCACAAAAAATCATTGGTTTCTTCTTTCTTTATCTAAATCTCAAAATTACTCGGAACCTGACTATTCCAACACTACGAACATTATATACCAATTGTTTCCAGTTATTTGGTGTGTACAATTTGCAAAATGTTAAATGCCATAAAAATAAATATAAAATGCAAGTGTTGCAAAATTGAGAAAGTTTCTGTTACATGAAGAATTTTTGTCAGTCAGTTGTGCATGTTAAAACTACGGCATGGCTGGTACGATATAATGCATTTTAGTAAAATCTTAACTTCCACCTACATTACTACAGAGTTAAAATTAGACGCAAGCGTAGAATCGAAAATCCTTCACTGAGCTGTGAATTTTCTGTGCTTCTTTTTCTTTCATTCGATAATACCATTGCATTGCTCATCATTATCATCATAATCATAATAGGTTCATGTTCACAACTTAAATGACAAAAAAATTATGTACAATGTAAGGCTGATTGCCATTGCAGAACACATCATCATCATCGCAAAGACGGAACAAAATACAAAATATACATATTTTTTACAAGAAAGATTTACTTAAATCTTGTGCATTCATTTTTACTACAATTTTTCTCTTTGCTCTGGCGTTGCAGCAGTCGCCAAGAAGGCAAAAGTCAAGGAAAAATGGATAGGATTTTGGGTATTTGTGCGAAAGACGAGAAAAGTAGTTGCTCACGGCGGCCTTCTCTAGATACCTCTCAAAAGCGTCCAATCAAATGAATGTCCTGCTCTCTCCCTGTCCACCACTTCCATTCACACTATAACATCTTTGCACACACATAACCAAACTAGACATATAAAATCGCTTGTTTGCACTCATCGTAGCATAGCGGTAGTGGTGCACGCTATATTAAGCTTTTTTTACTTGAAACATCGACATCGCCATACCGCATTTATTGGGAGCATACGCCATACATACATACATAATATTATACATCTAATATCTACAATAATAATCCTTTTGGACGATGCATATAACACCAAAAAATATTCTTATATCCTCAAAAATCTCATCTCTCAGTAAAGATGCACCAAATTTTATGTGTGTACGCTTGTCTGTCTATTGTATTCTCCTACACACTCATTCCACTCTTAGCTAAAAACAATAATATTGCCTTTGGACACAGGATCTACTCCTCCAAAAGCGCATAATAATAAATAAATAAATAACAATAAAAAATGTTTGCTACTGCAACCTTCGCTCTACACGTTTGCTTCAGTTGAGAGATTCAATATATAAAGTTATTTCGCTATTTTGCCACTTTAAGTACATTTAATTTGATTGCAATACTTGCATAATAGTTTGTCAAATGCATAATAATCACTGCACTATTTTAGCCCATGCTTCTAATGTTCAATTAAAAGAGTTGCAGCAACCAATAATGGTCTTGTACCTCTGGAGCGGATGCCAGAAAATAAATCCGTGAAAGCATTTTATCCATTGCTGTGGTCGTGTCGTATTATTAAAAAGGTAAGTAATAACAGCAATGACGACTTGTAGTACCCCAATAAAAACTATAATTATGTATGGCTCTACAAAAGTGAACCTTTAAAAAAGTGCATGTGCTAAACAAAATCTAACGGGGAGAAAGCAATAGCCAAAAAATGGCAAGGAAGGTGCCAGGCGCGATCTGGAAACTCAATAATTAATGAGTTCAGACGGATCGCCCTTGAGATTTTTCCCTATTTTGTTGCTATTTGCTGTAGTCTCGGTTCGCAATGGAGTATACTTTCAACTTTTTGTGCAAACAATAGTGCTGGAAGCTCTGAATAATTTTACTTTTTAATGTTGCTATTACAGGTAACTTGCCAGCAGACTGAATTGAGGTGGGGTTAAAAAGCCAAGGAATTTGGAACATTTGAAACTTGAAAGTTTGCTTCGTGGAAAATTTATCGCTGCAAAACATTTTCGTAAAAATGTGTCCACCTAGGACAATCATGATGAATAGTGACAAAATGGAGTTTTATTTATCCTTTAAAGTACTTCGATAGATGAGCCAGTTGACGTTCCATAAAAGTATTTAGGAGTGAACCTGTTTGACAAAATATAACAGTAATAATATTCTGAGGTGTACAATATTGGTTTGTGCAAGTGCAAAAGTTGTTTAAACTCCATCGTTTCGTCCTTTGGGACCCTTAATCAAAAGACTGATGTCGAGATAGCACTGATGACTGACTGAAATCCAAATTTTACCTAAAAATGGTAAGTAATCGGAGGAGAATATCTATTTATTATTATAGGTTTGTTTGTATTTTATAATGTCAAAGCAAAAGTGTTTGCTCTGACAAAGACCACTTGTAAAGAAATAATAATACCGTAATACTACACACATAATACATAATGAAACTGGAAGAAAAAATACAATGGGTGCTGCGTAATCAAAATAAATACAATAAAGAATTAAGCACTTATTGTTCAGACTGAAAGCTAGATTTAGATCGTATTTACATTCTACGGCTAGCTATATTTGACATAATACAGAGTTTAGAAAATATAGAAAGTTTAATGTGTGATTGTCAACAGTTTTCGGAATCTTAAAAAATACCATTATGTATTTGTCTATTATGGTACCTCTGATTTCGGCATAAAACAAAGCTCGTCAATTTAATGCGGACACCTTCATTTTATGTCCTTGTTTTTATAATGCTAATTTCACGCTAATTTAAGTTTTATGCATTGTCCTTGTTACATTTGAATGATATTATTTTCACAATTCATTGAATTGAACAATTGAACATGCATAACGTGATTCCATTTTTGCCACAATCGATATATTTTTTCAATTTATCTTTTTCTTGTTGTATTGATATTTTTCTACTCATCATTTCCCCGAATATTGAGGGCAACCTTGAAAGGCAGCCTACTTTAAAAATTTAAACTGTGCACACAATTCGGTATAAAATATTTAAGTTTGTGTCATATCGCCGAAATTAAATTAACCATAAGTCATCTAATACTTCATCTTGCATCGCAATGTCAACTTGACGGTCCCAAATAAACCATGTATACTGTGGTATTTACACAAATAGACATAGCTTTTTATTCCATTTTCGGAAGTTTGCTCCGTTCCGGATAAACGGGATATATTTTGGGGCAAGCATTTTGGACTAGTAAGCTTAAAATAAGTAGGTTGCTGTATTTTGTGATCGATGATGATGGGTCTACAATACGAAGTAAACGATAACTATCTGTCCGTCCATGTTTGTCCAAACAGCTACTATTACTCCTTTGTTAATGTTTGCACTACATTCAACATTTCTCCGGAATAGTTATAATAATAATAATCACTCGTACTTAAATTATAGCTTTTCTGCAAACACAAGAGCCTAACCACCCACTTTTCTGTAACTGGCCAATATGTTAAACTATTATTACTCAGAGGCTTTACTGGGACAGCCACTCAAAAAATCCAATACGGGAAAGTATTCATTCTGAGCAGAGCATAAAAATACGTAGTTCAGGGAGAGAAAAACCGAAACGGTTATTTCTGCAAATTATTCCATTTATTTCCACTAATAGATAAACAAGTTGAGAATTTTACGGTTACACGTTTCCACACTATCATCGCATCGCGATATTATTTTATTTCTTCACTTGGGTTGGCCACAAAAGCATTGTCACTTTGTCAGTCACTCATCCTTGCGTGTATTTTCTATCCATGAAAACTGATAATTGGATATTGGAAGTTTGACGGACATTCTTAAGGAAATGCAAATATTGTTCTTCCATCTAGTGTGCCATTTCTTTCCAAAACTTTCACACACTAAAATGTCATGTTTTGTCTAATGTAAAATCCTTTGTTACTTGAAAAATTTGCAGAAAGTCTTGGTGGAACTCATTCTTGGTCATCGAGCCACAATCCGTGAGCGACCTACGGCCGAAGGTTTTACTCATGACTGGGAAGTTTTTGTGAGGGGCGACTCGGGAAATATTCAAGCTTTTGTTGACCGAGTAATATTTCATCTTCACGAGTCCTTTCCTAAACATCGAAGAGGTAACGACGAGTTCAATATTCAATGAATAACGTGTCAACGGCAGAGGAATGCAATTAAACAAATTTGTGTACATTTTTTGACAGTTGTGAAGGAACCGCCTTATTGTGTAAAGGAGTCGGGATATGCTGGATTCATTTTGCATATCGAGGTGAGAGTCTAATCAATCAGCAACTTTTTATGAAGTATCCTTTAGTGGACTGCTACTACAAGTTACTAATAAATTGTATTAATTTTCTCTCATAGATCCTATTCAAAAACAAAGAGGAACCTAAAAAGGCTGATTTTCAGTATGACTTATTTCTTCAGTCGACTGGACCTCCCATAAATCCGTCACGAAAAGAAAAGCTGATATTCAATTATCCAAGTGAGGAATTTGCTAAAAAGTTGTTCAGGGCAGGAGGCGTGGTCCTAGATAAGCAAGGACAAGGCGGAGAAAAGTCATACCAAGCAATAGCTGGAAGTGGTGCGAGTAGTCATCATTCTGGAGGTGGAAAATCCTCCAAAGCTGCTAGTTCTTCAAAGACTTCGCCTAAAAATTCGTTCGAGACTTTATTCGGAACCCCAATCAAACGTTCCGCTGCAAACGTAAATTCTACCCCAGCTAGTTCCTCTTCGGCTGCTCAAGGCAGTACAGTTTCCGGGAAAAACGGGTCCCACACCAAAGAGAAAGCAGAAAAGCCTCCTAAAGAAAAAACGGAGAAACCTGAAAAGCCGTCAAAATCCTCTAAGTCATCCTCGTCAAAAGCGTCAAAGTCCCCTTCGACTCCTGAACCCGTCGTCAGTGCCACAAGTTCAAAATCCTCTAGCTCCAAATCATCGTCCAAATCATTATCAGCGGAGAAGGTCGAGAAAGGATCATCAAAGAAAATGCTCCCGCCCGTCAATACCTCTGTTCCAAAGAAAGCCAAAAAGTCCGCACGGGAAGAATTCATTGACCCGAAGCCTTCCAAACCTTCAAAGTCTCACAAGACCTCAAAGAGTGATAGAGAGTCTTCGGGAAAGCACGAGAAAGGGTTCAGTAAAAACAAGCCCACTTCTGGTGGCGGATCAGCGGACAGGGATCGTCCGTCATCCCGCAGTGATAAACCTCCCCTTAGCCCAATTTCCAGTTCAAGTTCATCATCAAGTTGTTCTTCAGACAGTTCCATACCTAGTGCCATAAGTTCAGAAGACGAGAGCGATTCTGAGCCTGTGCTGACACCGCCTCCTCCTATTCCCAAAAAGTCGCCTTCAAGGAAGCGATCAAAAAAGAGTCAGAGCAAAAGTCCCGCTTCCGCCTCAATTTCCTCGCCCCCAAGCTCAGAGTCATCTACCTCCTCCGTGCCTGCATCCTCGTCGACAACAAAAAAACGAAAGGGTGCCGGATCAGGAAACGACACGCCGCCAATCAAAAAGGCCATTTTGGAAAAGGCTGTTCCCGTTTCAACGACAAAAGACTACAGAGAGCCTAAAAAATCTAAAGTAAAGGGCTCATCTGCCAGCGAGAAAAATAAAAGCAAGCAAATGGTTAGTTGTGAGGATATCAGCTCCGCAATCAGTCCAAATACGTCGTCTCCTGGTCCTCAACCAAAATCCAGCAAGTCAAAAGGTCATGAAATTGCGTACGTTGAAACCAGCTCCCCTCCTCCGCCAACGAAAAAGTCAAAATCTAAAAGTAGCGCTCAGCATCACAACAACGTAAACTCTACAAGTTCCTCCCATTCATCGAAATCAGCGAAAGGCTCCAAATCTGCTTCACAAGCTGATGCTCGCGAGAGGGAAAGGAAGGAAAGAGAGTCAAGAGAGAGCACGCGCGACCGCGGTCGGCGGAGAGATTCTCATGATTACAGTTCCAGATCTCGTTCTCGCTCTCGTAGCGAATCCGTTTCCAGCTCTACCTCTTCATCTGATATCTCCTCTGAAGGATTGAACAGCAGCGACATAGGAACAAACAATTCGAGTCCTGGCTCATCCGGGGGAGGCGGCGGCAGCAGCAGTGGAGGTGGAGGGGGTGGCGGCGGTTTCAGCCATGCCGGTGTTGCTGGTAGCATTACTGCTGAAATGAAACTTCTTAAAGAACTTCATGCCAAAATATCGTCAATGGACGATCCGGACAAGCTCCAGGAAGTTGTTGACATTGTGGAAGCTTGCGGCAAAGATGCGTGGACAGTGGAAAACGGGGTTACATTTGATTTTGACCTATGTAAATTGAATGCAAAAACCATTGGGAAGCTTAAAGATGCAATCTTATACTGTAAATAGGGAAATATGGCTTTTGTAATAAAACACACGAATCCGTGAATATGAATTTAATAACAGTTTTGTCTAATTTTTTATACTCTCAACAGGTACATCGAATGAAAAAGGCATAATAAATAAATAAAAAGTATTAAAATTCGGTTTTACTATGTACTGCGTAATCGTATTACGCGATTACTGCCGTTGTATTTAAGTATCCCATACATAATGGAACAAATAATGGGTTAAAAATCATCAAAACATTATCCACTTTTTGCAAAATTTCATGCATTTGACCCTCAGAATCAGAATTGAAGAGTTCGGCTTGATTCACTCTTGCCATGCATATCCAATGTGTCTAAAAGTTTGTTCGTCCCAATGCACCCTTATGTCCATTTTCGATCTGCAATATATTCGGCATTGCGTTTCAATAGTAAATAATAATATTATGGCAAAATAGTAAACTGTGTACTTTTAACTTATGACACATTTTTCATATCTAGCATGAGTTCTGAATATGAAACTGCAAAATCTTCGGCTTGCCACTCCGAAAGATAACCGTATATTTAATCCACGATCATAATAAAATGGTAGGTTTATTGAGTGAACCTTTATGCGGTCTTCGGGTCCGGAGCTCATCCCCTGAAAACGGTGATGGGACTAAATTTTCTGGGGTGCGTCGTCAGCTGAATAACCTTGGACCTCCCTACCAACTTTTTTTGAGAAAACAATGACATGCGGTTATTGCCAATTCTACACGTAAATATACACCACACAATAAATTCAATAACGTAAGATAAAAGAGCGCAATATAGAACGTAAAATTACTTGTAATTTTTACTTGTTTTTCATTGTTTGTTTCTATTTTGTAACCGTTCCGTTTAAATGTATTCGTTATTGAAATTGTTGGAAGCTGTAGGTTGTTGAAATTATCAACATCTTGTTTGTTATCTTTGATATATATCCTGTTAAAAATAAAATTGGACTAATGTTCTTACGCTCAAGGATGGTAGAGTAAAAGAGCGCACTCATATATCACCAAGGAAAGGGGAAACGCGCCCAGATTAGGATGGCCAAGGATTGACCCTTCCCCAAAAAACTGGGATGGGTGGGTTTCCCATCTCTACCAAACTTCCAAGGCTCTCTACAGCCCCTTCTTTAATTCTCGCCAAACCCGATTTCTTGCCTGCAAACTCAAAGCCAATTCCATTATATCCTGGTATTGAAACTAATTGTTACGTGTTTTATACGAAAATATACATGAAAATATATTTTGCATTTTTGGCTTTCATTGGTGACACATGAGTGCGCTCTTTTACTCTACCGTCCTTGCTTGCGCTCTTTTATCATACGTTTTTGAATTTATTGTATGGAGTATGCGTATATTTGAAATACAAACAGATAAAAATTGCATTCTTATTCAGCATCAATTGAAAGCTTAATCTACTAAAAGAATGTGGAAATAACCGCATGCCATTGTTTTCTAAAAAAAGTTGGTAGAGAGGTCAAAGGTTATTCAGCTGACGAGACTTCCTTTTTTTGCTTGTCTACGCACCCCAGAAAATTTAGTCCCATCACCGTTTTCAGGGGATGAGCCCCGAACCGGAAGACCGTATAGGCCTAGAGATCTTAGCCAGGTGGCAGCAGCAAAACCTGCCGTTGCTAAGGAAATTTTGAAAAGGCAATCAACGTTAGTTAATTATTTGCAGTAGATGGCAGTAAAACAGTATAAAATCACAATAAAAACTGCTGACATCTACTGTTTATATTGCGCGTAACTCGATTGCCTTTTCAACGGTTTCTGAAGATCTCGAGGCTTATAAAGGTTTGTAAGAGTTTGAAATCATGGGTTTCGTGTACCTATGATTCTTGCAATTGCAACCTCCATGCAATTGTAGTCATCGATACACCTTATCAGCATCATATAAACAATTGTTTCTCTTAACCAACACCATATTTGAAATCAGGGCATTTGTTTACTAATAGGATATACTTTCATTACATTATAAATATTTGAACGTATCATTGCATGTTGTCAAACGTTAATAATTTTCGAATGTCAATATTTATACCATATTTGAAATCATCGTGTTCACATGGCTACATAATGCACATGTTATTCTAATACTAATAAATCAATATAAAAACACCGCATTATTGAGTCCTGTTCATAATTACGCATTATACAAATTTTGCCCATTGAACCTTGCCCATTGCATTTTGCCCATCGAATTTTTCCCATTGAATTTTGCCCATTGAATTTTGGCCACTGAATATTGCAAATTGAATTTTGCCCATTTAATTTTGCCCATTTATTTTGGCCATTGAATTTTGCCCATTTAATTTTGCCCATTTAATTTTGCCCATTTAATTTTGCCCATTTAATTTGCACATTGAATTTTGCCCACAGAATTTTGCGCATTGAATTGTGCCCATTGAATTTTGTCCACTTAGTTTGCCCATTGAATTTTGCCCATTTAGTTTGCCCATTGAATTGTGCCCATTGAATTTTGCCCACAGAATTTTGCGCATTGAATTGTGCCCATTGAATTTTGTCCACTTAGTTTGCCCATTGAAATCTGCCCATTTACTTTGGCCATTGAATTTTGCCCATTGACTTTTGCCCATTTAGTTTGCTCATTGAATTTTGTCCACTTAGTTTGCCCATTTATTTTGCCCATTTATATTTGTCCATTGAATTTTGCCCACAGAATTTTGCCCATTGAATTTTGCCCATTAAAATTTGCCCATTTACATTTGCCTATTGAATTTTGCCCATTTAGTTTGCCAATTGAATTGTGCCCATTTAGTTTGCCAATTGAATTGTGCCCATTGAATTTTGCCCATTGAATTTTGTCCATTGAATTGTGCCCATTGAATTTTGCCCATTAAAATTTGCCCATTTATATTGCCAATTGAATTTTCCGGATTTATATTTGCCCATTTAGTTTGCCCATTGAATTGTGCCCATTTAGTTTGCCGATTGAATTGTGCCCATTGAATTTTGCCCATTGAATTTTTCCCATTGAATTTTGTCCACTTAGTTTGCCCATTATACTCCCCCCATTTATATTGCCCATTGAATTTTGCCCATTTAGTTTGCCAATTGAATTGTGCCCATTGAATTTTGCCCATTGAAGTTTGCCCATTTAATTTTGCCAATTTAGTTTGCCCATTGAATTTTGTCCACTTAGTTTGCCCCCACAGAATTTTGCCCATTTAGTTTGCCCATTAAACTTTGCCCATTTAATTTGCCCATTGAATTTTGCCCAAAGAATTGTGCCCATTGAATTTTGTCGACTTAGTTTGCCCATTGAATTTTGCCCATTGACTTTTGCCCATTTAGTTTACCCATTGAATTGTGCCCATTGAATTTTGTCCATTGAATTTTGCCGATTATATTTGCCCATTGAATTTTGCCTATTGAAGTTTGCCCATTTAATTTTGCCAATTTAGTTTGCCCATTTATTTTGCCCATTTATATTTGTCCAATGAATTTTGCCCATTTAGTTTGCCCATTAAACTTTGCCCATTTATATTTGCCCATTGAATTTTGCCGATTTATATTTGCCCATTTATTTTGCCCATTGAATTTTGCCCATTAAAATTTGCCCATTTATATTGCCCATTGAATTTTGCCCATTTAGTTTGCCAATTGAATTGTGCCCATTGAATTTTGCCCATTAAAATTTGCCCATTAAAATTTGCCCATTAAATTTGCCCATTAATTTGCCCATTTATATTGCCCATTGAATTTTGCCCATTTAGTTTGCCCATTTAGTTTGCCAATTGAATTGTGCCCATTGAATTTTGCCCATTGAATTTTGCCCATTGAATTTTGCCCATTTATATTGCCAATTGAATTTTGCCGATTTATATTTGCCCATTTAATTTGCCCATTGAATAGTGTACCATTGAATTTTGCCCATTGAATTTTGCCCATTTATTTTGCCCATTGAATTTTGCCCATTTATTTTGCGCAATTGAATTGTGCCCATTGAATTTTGCCCATTGAATTTTGCCCATTGAATTCTGCCCATTTATATTGCCCATTGAATTTTGCCCATTGAATTTTGCCCATTGAATTTTGCCCATTTAGTTTGCCCAATTGAATTTTGCCCATTGAATTTTGCCCATTGAATTTTGCCCATTGAATTTTGCCCATTAATATTTGCCCATTGAATTTTGCCCATTTATATTGCCCATTGAATTTTGCCCATTGAATTTTGCCCATTGAATTTTGCCCATTGAATTTTGCCCATTGAATTTTGCCCATTTGTTTTGCCCATTTTTTTTGCCCATTGAATTTTGCCCATTTATTTTGCCCATTGAAGTTTGCCCATTTATTTGCCCATTGAATTTTGCCCATTGAATTTTGCCCATTGAATTTTGCCCATTGAATTTTGCCCATTAATTTGCCCATTGAATTTTGCCCATTTATATTTGCCCATTGAATTTTGCCCGATTTAAATTTGCCCATTTAATTTGCCCATTGAATTGTGCCCATTGAATTTTGCCCATTAATTTTGCCCATTTATTGCCCATTGAATTTTGCCCATTGAATTTTGCCCATTGAATTGTGCCCATTGAATTTGCCCATTAGTTTGCCCATTAAAATTTGCCCATTGAATTTTGCCCATTGAATTTTGCCGATTTAAATTTGCCCATTTAATTTTGCCCATTGAATTTTGCCCATTGAATTTTGCCCATTGAATTTTGCCCATTGAATTTTGCCCATTGAATTTTGCCCATTGAATTTTGCCCATTAAATTTGCCCATTAAATTTGCCCATTTATATTGCCCATTGAATTTTGCCCATTTAGTTTGCCCATTTAGTTTGCCCATTGAATTTGCCCATCTAATTTTGCCCATTGAATTTTGCCCATTTATTTTGCCCAATTGAATTTTGCCCATTTATATTTGCCCATTGAATTTTGCCCATTGAATTGTGCCCATTGAATTTTGCCCATTGAATTTTGCCCATTAAATTTGCCCATTATTTGCCCATTGAATTTTGCCCATTAATTTGCCCATTGAATTTGCCCATTGAATTTTGCCCATTAATTTGCCCATTAATTTTGCCCATTGAATTTTGCCCATTGAATTTTGCCCATTGAATGTTGCCCATTAAATTTGCCCATTTATTTTGCCCATTGAATTTTGCCCATTGAATTTTGCCCATTGAATTTTGACCATTTATTTTGCTCATTAATTTGCTCATTGAATTTTGCCCATTGAATTTTGCCCATTGAATTTTGACCATTTATTTTGCCCATTGATTTTGCCCATTGAATTTTACCCATTCAATTTTGCCCATTGAATTTTGACCATTGAATTTTGCCCATTGAATTTTGCCCATTGAATTTTGCCCATTGAATTTTGCCCATTTATATTTGCCCATTGAATTTTGCCCATTAGTTTGCCCATTAATTTTGCCCATTGAATTTTGCCCATTGAATTTTGCCCATTATATTTGCCCATTTATTTTGCCCATGGAATTTTGCCCATTGAATTTTGCCCATTAATTTTGCCCATTTGAATTTTGCCCATTGAATTTTGCCCATTGAATTTTGCCCATTGAATTTTGCCCATTTAATTTTGCCCATTGAATTTTGCCCATTGAATTTTGCCCATTGAATTCTGCCCATTTATATTGCCCATTGAATTTTGCCCATTTATTTTGCCCATTGAATTTTGCCCATTGAATTTTGCCCATTTATTTTGCCCATTTATTTTGCCCATTGATTTTGCCCATGAATTTTGCCCTTTGAATTTTGCCCTATTCAATTTTGCCCATTGAATTTTGCCCATTGAATTTTGCCCATTGATTTCCCATTGAATTTTGCCCATTGAATTTTGCCCATTGAATTTTGCCCATTAAATTTTGCCCATTTATTTTGCCCATTGAATTTTGCCCATTTAATTTGCCCATTGAATTTTGCCCATTGAATTTTGCCCATTTATTTTGCCCATTGAATTTTGCCCATTGAATTTTGCCCATTGAATTTTGCCCATTTATATTGCCCATTGAATTTTGCCCATTTATTTTGCCCATTGAATTTTGCCCATTGAATTTTGCCCATTGAATTTTGCCCATTGAATTTTGCCCATTGAATTTTGCCCATTGAATTTTGCCCATTGAATTTTGCCCATTGAATTTTGCCCATTAATTTTTGTCCATTGAATTTTGCCCATTGAATTCTGCCCATTTATTTGCCCATTGAATTTTGCCCATTAGTTTGCCATTGAATTTTGCCCATTGAATTTTGCCCATTGAATTTTGCCCATTGAATTTTGCCCATTGAATTTTGCCCATTAATTTTGCCCATTATTTGCCCATTTAATTTTGCCCATTGAATTTTGCCCATTTAGTTTGCCCATTTAATTTTGCCCAATTGAATTTTGCCCATTGAATTTTGCCCATTGAATTTTGCCCATTTATTTGCCCATTGAATTTTGCCCATTTAATTTGCCCATTTGATATTTGCCCATTGAATTTTGCCCATTTTTTTTGCCCATTTATTTTGCCCATTGAATTTTGCCCATTGAATTCTGCCCATTTATATTGCCCATTGAATTTTGCCCATTTATTTTGCCCATTGAATTTTGCCCATTGAATTTTGCCCATTGAATTTTGCCCATTATTTGCCCATTAAATTTTGCCCATTGAATTTTGCCCATTGAATTTTGCCCATTGAGTTTTGCCCATTTGTTTTGCCCATTTATTTTGCCCATTGAATTTTGCCCATTGAATTTTGCCCATTGAATTTTGCCCATTGAATTCTGCCCATTTATATTGCCCATTGAATTTTGCCCATTTATTTTGCCCATTGAATTCTGCCCATTTATAGTGCCCATTGAATTTTGCCCATTTATTTTGCCCATTTAATTTGCCCATTTATATTGCCCATTGAATTTTGCCCATTTAGTTTGCCAATTGAATTGTGCCCATTGAATTTTGCCCATTGAATTTTGCCCATTAAAAGTTGCCCATTTATATTGCCCATTGAATTTTGCCCATTTATATTGCCCATTGAATTTTGCCCATTTATTTGCCCATTGAATTTTGCCCATTGAATTTTGCCCATTGAATTTTGCCCATTGATTTTGCCCATTTATATTTGCCCATTGAATTTTGCCCATTGAATTTGCCCATTTATTTGCCCATTGAATTTTGCCCATTTATTTTGCCCATTGAATTTTGCCCATTGAATTTTGCCCATTGAATTTTGCCCATTAAAAGTTGCCCATTTATATTGCCCATTGAATTTTGCCCATTTATATTGCCCATTGAATTTTGCCCATTTAGTTTGCCAATTGAATTGTGCCCATTGAATTTTGCCCATTGAATTTTGCCCATTAAAATTTGCCCATTTATATTGCCCATTGAATTTTGCCCATTTATATTTGCCCATTGAATTTTGCCCGATTTATATTTGCCCATTTAGTTTGCCCATTGAATTTTGCCCATTGAATTTTGCCCATTTATTTTGCCCATTTAATTTGCCCATTGAATTTTGCCCATTGAATTTTGCCCATTGAATTTTGCCCATTTATTTGCCCATTTAGTTTGCCCTTTAATTTTGCCCATTGAATTTTGCCCATTGAATTTTGCCCATTTAATTTGCCCATTTATTTTGCCCATTGAATTTTGCCCATTGAATTTGCCCATTGAATTTTGCCATTGAATTTGCCCATTGAATTTTGCCCATTGAATTTTACCCATTAAATTTGCCCATTTATTTGCCCATTTGATTTGCCCATTGAATTTGCCATTTATTTGCCCATTATTTGCCCATTGAATTTGCCCATTTGAATTTTGCCCATTGAATTTTGCCCATTTATATTGCCATTGAATTTTGCCCGATTTATATTTGCCCATTAATTTGCCCATTGAATGTGCCCATTGAATTTTGTCCCACTTAGTTTGCCCATTGAATTCTGCCCATTTATATTGCCCATTGAATTTTGCCCATTTATTTTGCCCATTGAATTGTGCCCATTGAATTTTGCCCATTGAATTTTGCCCATTGAATTCTGCCCATTTATATTGCCCATTGAATTTTGCCCATTTAATTTGCCCATTTATATTGCCCATTGAATTTTGCCCATTTAGTTTTGCCATTGAATTGTGCCCATTGAATTTTGCCCATTGAATTTTGCCCATTAAAATTTGCCCATTTATATTGCCAATTGAATTTTGTCCATTTATATTTGCCCATTGAATTTTGCCCATTGAATTGTGCCCATTGAATTTTGTCCACTTAATTTGCCCATTAAACTCTGCCCATTGAATTTTTCCCAATGAATTTTGCCCATTAAAATTTGCCCATTTATATTTTGCCCATTTATTTTGCCCATTGAATTTTGCCCATTGAATTTTGCCCATTGAATTTTGCCCATTTATTTTGCGCATTTATTTTGCCCATTGAATTTTGCCCATTGAATTTTGCCCATTGATTTGCCCATTGAATTTTGCCCATTTATTTGCCCATTGAATTGTGCCCATTGAATTTTGCCCATTGAATTTTGCCCATTGAATTTTGCCCATTAAAATTTGCCCATTAAATTTGCCCATTTATATTGCCCATTTATATTGCCCATTGAATTTTGCCCATTTATTTTGCCCATTTAGTTTGCCCATTGAATTTTGCCCATTGAATTTTGCCCATTTATTTTGCCCATTTATTTTGCCCATTGAATTTTGCCCATTGAATTTTGCCCATTATTTTGCCCATTGAATTCTGCCCATTTATATTGCCCATTGAATTTTGCCCATTTATTTTGCCCATTGAATTTGCCCATTTATTTTGCCCATTGAATTTTGCCCATTGAATTTTGCCCATTTATATTGCCCATTGAATTTTGCCCATTTATATTGCCCATTGAATTTTGCCCATTTAGTTTGCCAATTGAATTGTGCCCATTGAATTTTGCCCATTGAATTTTGCCCATTAAAATTTGCCCATTTATATTGCCCATTGAATTTTGCCCATTTAAATTTGCCCATTGAATTTTGCCCATTGAATTTTGCCCATTTATTTTGCCCATTGAATTTGCCCATTGAATTTTGCCCATTGAATTCTGCCCATTTATTTTGCCCATTTAATTTGCCCATTGAATTTTGCCCATTTATTTGCCCATTGAATTTTGCCCATTGAATTTTGCCCATTTATATTGCCCATTTATTTTGCCCATTGAATTTTGCCCATTAAAATTTGCCCATTTATATTGCCCATTGAATTTTGCCCATTTAGTTTGCCAATTGAATTGTGCCCATTGAATTTTGCCCATTGAATTTTGCCCAATGAATTTTGCCCATTAAATTTTGCCCATTTATTTTGCCCATTGAATTTTGCCCATTGAATTTTGCCCGCCCATTTATTTTGCCCATTGAATTTTGCCCATTTATTTTGCCCATTTATATTGCCCATTGAATTCTGCCCATTTATATTGCCCATTGAATTTTGCCCATTGAATTTTGCCCATTGAATTTTGCCCATTGAATTTTGCCCATTAAAATTTGCCCATTAAAATTTGCCCATTTATATTGCCCATTTATATTGCCCATTGAATTTTGCCCATTTAGTTTGCCCATTTAGTTTGCCAATTGAATTGTGCCCATTGAATTTTGCCCATTGAATTTTGCCCATTTATATTGCCATTGAATTTTGCCCATTTGATATTTGCCCATTGAATTTGCCCATTGAATAGTGCCCATTGAATTTTGCCCATTAATTTGCCCATTGAATTCTGCCCATTTATATTGCCCATTGAATTTTGCCCATTTATTTTGCCATTGTATTCTGCCCATTGAATTTTGCCCATTGAATTTTGCCCATTGAATTCTGCCCATTTATATTGCCCATTGAATTTTTCCCATTTATTTTGCCCATTGATTTTTGCCCATTGAATTCTGCCCATTTATATTGCCCATTGAATTTTGCCCATTTAGTTTGCCAATTGAATTTTGCCCATTGAATTTTGCCCATTGAATTTTGCCCATTAAATTTGCCCATTTATATTGCCAATTGAATTTTGTCCATTTATATTTGCCCATTGAATTTTGCCGATTTATATTTGCCCATTTAGTTTGCCCATTGAATTGTGCCCATTGAATTTTGTCCCTTAGTTTGCCCATTAAACTCTGCCCATTGAATTTTGCCCAATGAATTTTGCCCATTGAATTTTGCCCATTTATATTGCCCATTTATTTTGCCCATTGAATTTGCCCATTGAATTTTGCCCATTGAATTTTGCCCATTGAATTTGCCCATTTATATTGCCCATTAAAATTTGCCCATTTATATTGCCAATTGAATTTTGCCCATTTAGTTTGCCCATTAAACTTTGCCCATTTATATTTGCCCATTGAATTTTGCCGATTTATATTTGCCCATTGAATTTTGCCCATTGAATTTTGCCCATTAAAATTTGCCCATTTATATTGCCAATTGAATTTTGTCCATTTATATTTGCCCATTGAATTTTGCCCATTGAATTGTGCCCATTGAATTTTGTCCACTTAATTTGCCCATTAAACTCTGCCCATTGAATTTTTCCCAATGAATTTTGCCCATTAAAATTTGCCCATTTATATTGCCCATTTAGTTTGCCCATTAAAATTTGCCCATTGAATTTTGCCGATTTATATTTGCCCATTTATTTTGCCCATTGAATTTTGCCCATTAAAATTTGCCCATTTATATTGCCCATTGAATTTTGCCCATTTAGTTTGCCCATTTAGTTTGCCAATTGAATTGTGCCCATTGAATTTTGCCCATTCAGTCTATACTCATACCACAAAACTGTGGTCGCCGACCACAATATTGTGGTAGGCTAGAGACCCCAAAATTGTGGTAGGGGGACCACAAAACTGTGGTCGCCGAACACAAAATTGTGGTCTGCGCAAAGATACCACAAAATTGTGGTCCCCGGCTACTATTTTGTGATTTGCCTATACAAACGTGCGTAATGGAGTTGATACATGCAATGAGTTGTATATAATGTATTAATTCCTTCATTACAACTAAAGTTGAATACCCTGAATATGCTTAACTACTGAAGCACATAAACAAAAACTAGTCGTGTTAAACCATGCTGAAAAATACGTAGCTGAAGGAATTTTTCCTTTTGGCTTATTTAAAAAGCAGGTGAGCCCTTTTTATCCCTACAGGTCAGGCAAACTCGATATGATCCGTAGTGTCTCAATGGAAAATGGTCACCTTTCGATTCTCTACAAGAATCAACGATAAATAGACTTCACAATTTAAAAAGCATGTGACCCCTTTTTACCTCTGCAGGTCAAAGTAAACCGATTTGACCCGTAGTTCCTTAAGAGAAAATGGCCACCTTTCGATTCTCTTCAAGAATTAATCATAAAAGAATTGCCGTTAAAAAGCATGTGACCTTTCCGTGACCCTCATCCCGCCCCCTGTGGACCGATTGACCTCAAACTCAATACTGTTCTTACCTTCCCTAGGGAATCTCTATACCAAGTTTCAAGAAAATCGGTCAAGGGGTATCAAAGTTATATCCCGAACATACATAAATACACAAATACACACAAACAAAATCATACACTAGATTTAGCCATTCTACCGTTGGGTTTTTATAATCAGTATTATATCAGAGGCCACAAAATTGTGGTCGGGACCACAAAATTGTGATCGGGACCACAAAACTGTGGTCGCCGACCATAATTTTGTGGCAGGATACGCATATTATTTTAAAAATTGCGATAAGTAGTAATTAAACCAACTTACATTTGTTTCCTATACTTAATAAAAAACTGTGTATTTTTTAGTTATTTTTAATGCTCGCGCTATATTTTTAAAGTGAATAGTATTCGGCATATTGCATCTTTAAAGTTGCCACACGTTAATTTAATTTTTGAGAAAAAGCCACGGTGAACTTTAAATTTGCCACGGTCAAAAATTTTTATTTATTTTTTACTTATTAATTGCGATTTTTAATTGCCGTTGCTCCTTCCTAGTTTTTGTCGCTTTAATTTTTTCGAAACTTTACAGCTTAACGACCACAATATTGTGGTCGGCGACCCCAAAAATGGGGTAGCTGAGCGAAGAAATAGGGCAGGGACCACAAAATTGCGGTCGCCGACAACAGTTTTGGGGTCTCAAGCCTACCACAATATTGTGGTCGGCGACCACAGTTTTGTGGTATGAGTATAGACTGCCATTAAAATTTGCCCATTTATATTGCCAATTGAATTTTGTCCATTTATATTTGCCCATTGAATTTTGCCGATTTATATTTGCCCATTGAATTTTGCCCATTTATTTTGCCCATTGAATTTTGCCCATTAAAATTTGCCCATTGAATTTTGCCGATTTATATTTGCCCATTTAGTTTGCCCATTAAAATTTGCCCATTTATATTGCCCATTGAATTTTGCCCATTTAGTTTGCTAATTGAATTATGCCCATTGAATTTTGCCCATTGAATTTTGCCCATTAAAATTTGCCCATTAAAATTTGCACATTTATATTGCCAATTGAATTGTGTCCATTTATATTTGCCCATTGAATTGTGCCCATTGGGATATTGGGATCATGGGATATTGGGATCATGGGATATTGGGATCATGGGATATTGGGATCATGGGATATTGGGATCATGGGATATTGGGATCATGGGATATTGGGATCATGGGATATTGGGATCATGGGATATTGGGATAATGGGATATTGGGATCATGGGATATTGGGATCATGGGATATTGGGATCATGGGATATTGGGATCATGGGATATTGGGATCATGGGATATTGGGATCATGGGATATTGGGATCATGGGATATTGGGATCATGGGATATTGGGATCATGGGATATTGGGATCATGGGATATTGGGATCATGGGATATTGGGATCATGGGATATTGGGATCATGGGATATTGGGATCATGGGATATTGGGATCATGGGATATTGGGATCATGGGATATTGGGATCATGGGATATTGGGATCATGGGATATTGGGATATTGGGATCATGGGATATTGGGATCATGGGATCATGGGATCATGGGATATTGGGATATTGGGATCATGGGATATTGGGATCATGGGATATTGGGATCATGGGATATTGGGATAATGGGATATTGGGATCATGGGATATTGGGATCATGGGATATTGGGATCATGGGATATTGGGATAATGGGATATTGGGATCATGGGATATTGGGATCATGGGATATTGGGATCATGGGATATTGGGATCATGGGATATTGGGATCATGGGATATTGGGATCATGGGATATTGGGATCATGGGATATTGGGATCATGGGATATTGGGATCATGGGATATTGGGATCATGGGATATTGGGATCATGGGATATTGGGATCATGGGATATTGGGATCATGGGATATTGGGATCATGGGATATTGGGATCATGGGATATTGGGATCATGGGATATTGGGATCATGGGATATTGGGATCATGGGATATTGGGATCATGGGATATTGGGATCATGGGATATTGGGATCATGGGATATTGGGATCATGGGATATTGGGATCATGGGATATTGGGATCATGGGATATTGGGATCATGGGATATTGGGATCATGGGATATTGGGATCATGGGATATTGGGATCATGGGATATTGGGATCATGGGATATTGGGATCATGGGATATTGGGATCATGGGATATTGGGATCATGGGATATTGGGATCATGGGATATTGGGATCATGGGATATTGGGATCATGGGATATTGGGATCATGGGATATTGGGATCATGGGATATTGGGATCATGGGATATTGGGATCATGGGATATTGGGATCATGGGATATTGGGATCATGGGATATTGGGATCATGGGATATTGGGATCATGGGATATTGGGATCATGGGATATTGGGATCATGGGATATTGGGATCATGGGATATTGGGATCATGGGATATTGGGATCATGGGATATTGGGATCATGGGATATTGGGATCATGGGATATTGGGATCATGGGATATTGGGATCATGGGATATTGGGATCATGGGATATTGGGATCATGGGATATTGGGATCATGGGATATTGGGATCATGGGATATTGGGATCATGGGATATTGGGATCATGGGATATTGGGATCATGGGATATTGGGATCATGGGATATTGGGATCATGGGATATTGGGATCATGGGATATTGGGATCATGGGATATTGGGATCATGGGATATTGGGATCATGGGATATTGGGATCATGGGATATTGGGATCATGGGATATGGGATATTGGGATCATGGGATATTGGGATCATGGGATATTGGGATCATGGGATATTGGGATCATGGGATATTGGGATCATGGGATATTGGGATCATGGGATATTGGGATCATGGGATATTGGGATCATGGGATATTGGGATCATGGGATATTGGGATCATGGGATATTGGGATCATGGGATATTGGGATCATGGGATATTGGGATCATGGGATATTGGGATCATGGGATATTGGGATCATGGGATATTGGGATCATGGGATATTGGGATCATGGGATATTGGGATCATGGGATATTGGGATCATGGGATATTGGGATCATGGGATATTGGGATCATGGGATATTGGGATCATGGGATATTGGGATCATGGGATATTGGGATCATGGGATATTGGGATCATGGGATATTGGGATCATGGGATATTGGGATCATGGGATATTGGGATCATGGGATATTGGGATCATGGGATATTGGGATCATGGGATATTGGGATCATGGGATATTGGGATCATGGGATATTGGGATCATGGGATATTGGGATCATGGGATATTGGGATCATGGGATATTGGGATCATGGGATATTGGGATCATGGGATATTGGGATCATGGGATATTGGGATCATGGGATATTGGGATCATGGGATATTGGGATCATGGGATATTGGGATCATGGGATATTGGGATCATGGGATATTGGGATCATGGGATATTGGGATCATGGGATATTGGGATCATGGGATATTGGGATCATGGGATATTGGGATCATGGGATATTGGGATCATGGGATATTGGGATCATGGGATATTGGGATCATGGGATATTGGGATCATGGGATATTGGGATCATGGGATATTGGGATCATGGGATATTGGGATATTGGGATCATGGGATATTGGGATCATGGGATATTGGGATCATGGGATATTGGGATCATGGGATATTGGGATCATGGGATATTGGGATCATGGGATATTGGGATCATGGGATATTGGGATCATGGGATATTGGGATCATGGGATATTGGGATCATGGGATATTGGGATCATGGGATATTGGGATCATGGGATATTGGGATCATGGGATATTGGGATCATGGGATATTGGGATCATGGGATATTGGGAGCATGGAATTTTGCCCTATTGAATTTTCCCCTATTGAATTTTCCTGTTTTGAATTTTCCCCTATTGAATTTTCCTGTTTTGAATTTTCCCCTATTGAATTTTCCTGTTTTGAATTTTCCTGTTTTGAATTTTCCTGTTTTGAATTTTCCTGTTTTGAATTTTCCTGTTTTGAATTTTCCTGTTTTGAATTTTCCTGTTTTGAATTTTCCTGTTTTGAATTTTCCTGTTTTGAATTTTCCCCTATTGAATTTTCCTCTTTTGAATTTTCCTGTTTTGAATTTTCTCCTGTTGAATTTTCCTCTTTTGAATTTTCCCCTGTTGAATTTTCCTCTTTTGAATTTTCCCCTATTGAATTTTCCTCTTTTGAATTTTCCCCTGTTGAATTTTCCTCTTTTGAATTTTCCCCTATTGAATTTTCCTCTTTTGAATTTTCCCCTATTGAATTTTCCTCTTTTGAATTTTCCCCTATTGAATTTTCCTCTTTTGAATTTTCCCCTATTGAATTTTCCTCTTTTGAATTTTCCCCTATTGAATTTTCCTCTTTTGAATTTTCCCCTATTGAATTTTCCTCTTTTGAATTTTCCCCTATTGAATTTTCCTCTTTTGAATTTTCCCCTATTGAATTTTCCTCTTTTGAATTTTCCCCTATTGAATTTTCTTCTTTTGAATTTTCCCCTGTTGAATTTTCCCCTATTGAATTTTCCTCTTTTGAATTGTTTTAATTTCCCCCTTTTGAATTGTTTTAATTTTCCCTTTTTGAATTGTTTTAATTTTCCCCTTATGAATTGTTTTAATTGTCCGCTTTTGAACTCTCCCCTTTTGAATTTTCCCTTTTTGAATTGTTTTAATTGTCCCCTTTTGAATTTTCGGACGACGAAAGTCAAGTTTAATGAGAATGATCGCGTGACCTCTTGACATTATTTGACCTGTGTAAATGTTCAAATTTATATGGAAGTGTACTACGGAGCTGAAGCTTGGCACATAATTGGATTTGAGATGATTACTTCAAAGGTTCAACGTTTCGGGCATCTTTTAACTTTAAAGATTTATTAAAGAATTTCGAAATATGGCATAACCCTTGACCGTAAAACTATATAGGTACGTCTAGCAATTAACATGTATTTATGATGAGTCGTAATTAATAAAACCACATTAAATTATTAAGTTACAGTTACGTGGATATAATCGCAACTACAATTCGCAATCCTCCGGCTAAGGAAACAAATTATGCAATTGAAATGAATAATGCTAATTAGTCATTGCCGTCTGCGATCACTGTTTATACTTATAGTGTTAGTTTCTTTACTACCCGAATATTTATTCATCATGATACCATCATCACATCATGTTCTTTGCACGCTTCTGATCAACGTTGGAAAGTTGTTCCAATCAATAATGACGTTAGGTATACTTGAGAAGGTTGTCATTATTCGATTTATTGATGACACTAGTTTCCTTGCACGTGAAAACTGTCCACTGGGGGGAAAGTTACGGTATGCAAATAAATATGTATTAAATAGATTGTAGATGTCAAACGCAACAGAAATGTGCATATGGGAAAATTATTATCGTGATGATAAGTATGAGTTTTTTCCAGTCCAGTCAATATATAAAAAGATAGCATAGCGTGAACGTGAAGTGATTATGGTACGAGTTATGACGTGCATTGACAATGCAATAATATCCTTTTCTGACCTGACTAATCAATGCGAATGATGAAGAACGAAACCGTTACGTTACGCTCGATGATCCAAATATGCATTATCTTGCTAAATTTTGATTGGCTACAGATTTTCCACTAAGATTCAGGATTAGTGTTCTTCCAGGACTCCATGAAATTATCAATTAAATTCAATTTCCTTTATTGCAGATAAATCATTACTGACAATTCATCACACTATGTATGTTTGCTTTATGAATAATTAGTACACATTGTCCATTAATTCCCTCTGTGCGTATTTATGTATGTCCATTTCATGTTTCCACACTAGTAAAATTGAGCACGTTATTTGCTCATGCTACAAACCAAATTTCCTACCTAGGATTAGGATGTTCATATAGCGTAATTGTAATTGCTTTCCAGACCCAGTCCAGTTATCATCATGTCTTGCTAATCTTGATATCTGCTGTCAAAGATATCTTCATGCTGCCTACCTGTCACATTCCTTACCTGTTGTTGTCAAACAAAGTCATGCTCACAAATCATGGAAATAACAATGCGTGTGATGATTACGCTTTCGAAATTGGGGTAGACCTGTCAAAGACTAAATAAATACGAGCGGATTCGTGCAATTTGCACTTCAGTAACTGCAGAGTCGAAGTAGTGTTGTTACACGAACTCTGGATAACCCTTGTTTATAAAAACAGTCATTTAGGTGATCTGAAAATTATAAATTTGTCGCACATCTCCCCGAATTTTCCCTTCATCATGAAATGGGCAGCATCATTTTACCTATCGCTTGCTCTGGTTGTAGCTGCAGCAGCAGTGAAAATCCCACAAAAAGCAGCACCCGAGCCGCTGAAATGGTGGCAGGCTGACATTGTAAGATTCATTAAATTAAAATACTAAATTATTTGGTAAGATGCGAAAAATAAGCATGTCATTTGTTTTCCTTCAACAGATCTATCAAATTTACCCCAGGTCATTTCAGGATTCCAATGGGGATGGTGTTGGAGATCTGAAAGGTACATAAAACGACCTGTTCTGCGTTTGTCAATTTGATGCAGTATTTTAATTATTGTGTTAATTATGTTTAGGCATCGAATCTCGCCTTGATCATTTCGTGGAACTAGGAATTGGAGCAATTTGGATCTCCCCAATTTACCAGAGTCCCATGAAAGACTTTGGATACGACATCTCCAACTTCACTGCTATTGAGCCCCAATTTGGAACCATGGAGGACTTCAAGTCACTCGAAGCGGCAATGGAAGCGAGAGGTCTGAGATTGATCATGGACTTTGTGCCCAATCATTCGAGCGATGAGCATATCTGGTTCCAAAAGAGCATCAACAAGGAAGGAAAGTACACTGATTACTTCACGTGGAAGGACCCCAAAGGATTTGACGCTGAAGGAAATCCAATTCCTCCCACCAATTGGGTATGTATCACCAAACCCATAACCGTTAACTTGTACAGTTGAACTGAGTTTAAGATTATATTAATTTGTAAAATTAGGTACAACATTTTGGAGGCTCGCAATGGCAATGGAATGAACAAAGACAGCAATTTTATCTCCACCAATTTTTGGTTGGTCAACCGGATCTCAACTACGAAAACCCTGAAGTTCAGAAAGAGATGCTAGCTGCCATGAAGTTTTGGCTGGACAATGGGGTGGACGGCTTCAGAATGGATGCCGTGCAGACCATGTTCGAAGACCAGCGATTCTTAGACGAGCCAGAGAACCCCAACCGACCCCCAACAGCAATCCCCTTTGACCACAACTATTGGAAGCACCTCTACACCATCAACCAGCCCAAAAACTTGGAGGCTCTTGCTGAGTTCAGAAAGCTCATCGATATTTACCAGTTGTCTGATGGAGTTGAACGGTGCATGATGACCGAACAGTATCTTGACACGATTGAAGAGGTCATTGCGTACTACGGAACGGAGGACAAGCCAATCGCTCACTTCCCCTTCAACTTTGACCTGATCACTTACGTGAACGCAAGCTCAGATGCGAATGCGTTCGCCTACCACATTGACGAGTGGTACACCAAAGTTCCTGAAGGCTACACAGTCAACTGGGTGATTGGCAATCATGATAACAAGAGAATTGGAACTCGATTTGGGGAGGATGCTATCGATAAGCTAAACATGCTTATCATGCTTCTGCCAGGCAGCGTAGTTTATTATTACGGAGAAGAAATTGGCATGGTGGACAGAGAAATTAGTTGGGAGGACACCGTCGATCCTTGGGGCTGCAATGCAGGGCCTGACAGATATCATCTTTTCTCCAGAGATCCAGAGCGCACTCCAATGCAATGGAGCGGGGATGTAGGAGCGGGTAAATACAATGAACCGTTCATAAAATTATGGAAAATATTTGCTGTTGTCTTTTCTTTACATATTGCTTGTTTCTGTAGGATTTTCTAGCAGCAACAGCACGTGGCTACCAATTCATCAAAACTACCAGGAACTCAACGTGGAGCTACAGAAGAACACGGAGGGAGAAAGCCACTACAAAGTGTACAAACAGCTTTCAGACTTGCGGAAATCTGACGCATGGAAATACGGCAGTCTTGAAGCTAAAGCTTTGGAGGATGGTAAAATTTACGCGTTCTCCAGGTACGTACTAATCAAGGTTTACTACAATCTACAATTCAATTTAACATAATATTTCGCGTAGGTCATAAGTTGAACTTTCGAATATAAACATGCTTTAATCCTCTGTGTAGAATTTACAACGAAACCGGATTCATCTTCCTTGGAAATTTCGACAGCCAATCGGTTACAGTTAATGCAACGAGTGCGTTTGAAGGCCTTCCATCAACTGCAGAGGTTTATGCGACTAGCGTTGGTTTCCAGCCTGAAACTGCTAATGGGTATAAAAAAAATTCTTGTCAATAATTTTTTGTTGTTGTTGATTTTTTCAAGTAAAACTTTGTCATTCCATTTTCAGGCAAGTCATCAGTACTGGAGCCATTGTGATTGGTGCTAAACACAGCTTGGTTGTGACATTTTAAGGCTCATTACCTACCTACTTTAATCCTACTTTTAATTTATTACAGTACCGTGTACCCCAATTTTCAAAGTTGTGTTTATAAATGTCCATGCTATTTAATGTAAATACACATAATAAAATGTATTATTGTACTAAACTTGAGCGGAAAAGTCGTGTATTATCTCTTGATAGTTGATAACCATAAAAATGCATGATATGATAAGCAATAAGCAACACGCGTGCAGTGCAACAAAGGAATGGTCGAGCATGCACCCAGATTGCCTCAGTGTGCCCTGTCGGGAGAGAGCGAGTGAGCATCTTGAAAAGTGGACAATAAAGAGTTGCATGAAAGCACGTTATTTACAAACACGCACATTGCGATCTCTTTCTGTTTTTCAAGCATTATTCATTCATGCACCAACGACAGGATCTGCATCTTATCATCTAACAAACTTGATAATGATTTCGTTTGAAACGTGAAAATGTGAAGCCCTTGTTTGTCAGCTTGTCATCGTGTGTGTTGGTTTTGTTTTAAGTTTAAAACTGTGGAACTCTTTCAAAGATAGTTAGTCAGAGAAGGTAACATGCTGAAGGCTGGTGATAAGGGCACGAAAGCCCAATTAGTTTTGGACAGTTCTTCGTCGGAGAGTGACTCGGAACAAGAGCTTCCCAGTAAGGTTGCTGGGAAGAAGACTGGTAAAGATAAGAGGAAAAGCAAGGGTGACACTGCTGATGAGGGACTGACAATTAATAAAAACTATGCGGAGAGATACGACAACTGGCGGAATCTGGAGGAGATGCAAAAGTGTAAGTGTCAGCAGTCTTATTACTTGATTCTTTAAATACATATTATTAACAATTTAATTTTAACTGTTTCATTTTCTGTCCAGTGAAAAATCGACTGGGCATCAATGACATTAGCGAGTTGAAAGAAGATGAAAGCTCCTCCGAGTCATCCTCTGATGACGACGCAGAGTGGTCGACAGAAAAGGAGAAGGCGTTCCTCAAGACCTTGGCCTGCTTGAAAACGAAAAATCCCAAAATCTACAATGACCAGTTTGGCTTTTTCAAAGAGGTGGATGACACCTCCGCCAGAAATGATGCTGTTACCAGTTCGCAAGAGATTTCGTCGAAAAAGACCAAGGATAGCAAAAAGCCCTTCACAGTTCGTGACCACGAGAGGACAATGATCTTGGAGAAGGCTGGTCACCTCTCAGATTCTGAGGAGGACGAGGATGATGATAAGAACAACCGGAAACAAAAGTCCTACCCGGAGGAACTTGCATCAATCAAGAGTGCATTTTCGAAGGCACTTGACGAAATTGATTCCAGTGACGAGGAAGGTTATGACGGCTTACTGGGCTCCAATCAGTTACTGAAGAAAAGGTCGAATAAATCTGCAGCAGAAAAGGAAAAGGAAGCGGAGGAGTATAAACTGTGGTTAAAAGGGGAACTGGAAAAGGTGGACAAAGGGAAACTGTCAAAACAAGATGAGAAGGAGCTGAAATCTTTACGCGAGTACTGGAACGACGATAAGCTCGACGAGGGAGAAAAGTTTTTGAGGGACTACATATTAAATAAAAAGTATATAGATCCTTTGAAAGACGACAATGATTATATTCCGTCGTATAATGAGGTGGTGCATGACGATGACGACATATCGGACGACGAAAAGTTTGAGGCGCAGCGGGAGGAATTTGAACACAAGTACAACTTCAGATTCGAGGAGCCTGATCAAGACTTTGTAAGTTCAGACACCTTAATCTGAGATAACACATTATTATAACAAGTTAGCTGATGTGTAAAAAATTATTTTACAGATTAAAAGATATCCCAGAACTATTCAAGATTCCATGCGGCGGGAAGACACGAAACGAAAAGAACAGCGTGACAAAGCCAAGGAGCGGAAAGAAGAAGCGAAAGCCAGAGTGAAGGAGGAAGTTCAACGGCTTAAGGCACTGAAACGGAAGGAAATCATGGACAAGATCCAGAAACTTCACGAGATCTCTGGAGATCCCAATCTCAATTTGTCTGAAATTGACATTGATGGAGACTTTGACCCAGAAGAGTACGATCGTCGAATGCAGCAAATTTTTAACGAGGATTACTATCAGGAAGATGCTGATGACGAGAAGCCAGTGTTTGATTTCGACCCGGAAATTGATGACGAAGGTAGTCAATTTGGAATAATAGAAATAAATATAAATGATTAAGGTTACACCAATGTGGCATACTTATCAAAACTATGATGTTTCAGAGAAATGGGACGAATGGGTTCCTAAACGTAAGGAGGAGGAGACCGTCAAAAAGGAGGAAGAAGAAAGTGACGAAGACGATGAAGATGAAACTTCTGAACAAGTAAAAATTAAGCATACGCATTGATTAAAACATTTTTTTAAACTTATGCTAAAGTATTAATCATAATGATTTTGCTGATGTATTTTGGCAATAAGGATAATGAGGATGCAGAATTTTTCGGACGACAAGCAAGACGAGCTGCAGCACAAAATGAACTGATAGAAGCATGCAAAGGAAAACGGAGTAGAAAGAAGCGATCTGTATTCCTGGACGTATTGGAACGGGAGAAGCCCAAGTTCGATCCAAAAGTTCACAAGTCATTTGAAAAGTACTTTGAAGAATACTACAAGCTGGACTTTGAAGATGTGATCGGTGACGTCAAATGTAGGTTCAAGTACCACAAAACGACGGCAAATGACTTTGGACTGACAACTGATGAGGTTTGTAGTAGCTAATTTCATAAGCACAAGCACATGGTAATTAGTTTTAAAGTTTTATGTCACGCCATTAGCATTTTACCTTACTTCCTATGATGTAGATATTGAAAGCTCAGGATAAAGAGCTAAATCAGTGGGCATCTCTGAAGAAAACATTTCAATACAGAGGAGATGATGAGGAAAAGTACGAAGTCCAGGCGTACAAAAAGAAAGCAGAAAAAGACGATTTGAAGAAACGGATCCTTCTTTCGGTGTACCAGCCCACGTCTGAGAAGTAAGTAAATCGTTCTATTCAACTTTTCTCTCTCACTCGCTAGTGTAAAAATACATTATTAATTATGGGTCGTCGTTGTAAACCTGTGTCACTTTTAGAACCGGAGATGGTAGTGATGATCATGAAGATGAAGACACTGAAAAGCCGAAGAAAAAGAGGAAAAAGAAGAACAAGAAGAAAGGCAAAGCGCAAGACAACAGTAGTACTAAAATCGAAGTTGAAACAAATAATGATCCTACCAGCCCCAAGAAATCCGGCCGTAGTGCAGTCATTTCTCCAATCGCTGAAGTAAAAAAGGATACTTCTCCAGCGCCGCCAGTAACAGAAAAATCCAAAGCAAGAAAGCGAACGTCATCCCAGTCATCAACAGGGGAAGCCGTTGATAGCTCATCCACTCCGAAGTTGTCGAAACGACAACGTAAAAACGCCAAAAAGAAAGCGGGTCGCTCCTCCGAAAATGGCGGTGCTAGTACACCGACTGCATCATCGCCAGCAAAACCTGCACAGCAGCCTAAGGTACAAAGCAACAACTCGGCAAAGAACAACAATAAACGATACTTTGACAAGGATAACAAAAGGAGTGGCAAAAGGAAAGCGGACAATGAAACAAGTGGTGTGACTTTGGATGAAAATCGGTTGCGGTCCTACGGCCTCAATCCGAAAAAGTTCAAAAAGCAAATGAAATATGGTGGCTCTGCTTCGAAAGCTTAACCGTTGTTTTTATCTTATGGCCCATCATAATCCATTGGTGCGAAATTTCGATATTCAGTGAAGATATTTATTTTAATCATTATTAATATGAATCGAAATGTTCTTATGTATTCGCATTTTGAATGAAACTGTTTTTATTAATAATAATAATAAGCGGTAAAAACAGTATTATCATCGTTTTTCTTGTAATTTAATTCACTTTCATGCGTTTGTATATGTAGCGTTCATAATTGTTTTTGACAAAGTTCGTTTAATTCGTATTCTACTCTACAATTTTTCGCATACGTCATTAAGTATGATACTAATCATAATTTTACTCAGCACTTTAATAGCGGACTTAATAATAACTATTTAAATGAAATATTTTCATTATTTCTACGTTCTAACATTTATAGTCACACTATGCAATAGTTAATAATATTTTCAAACTAACTATTATCATTAGCATGTCAATTAATTCTCTAAATCGTATTGCGATGATTTTGGCACTCTAGCGTAATAATGGGGCGTACTAAACTAAACAAAAAAACTAATTTAAATAAAGCATATAATAGAGTAGTAAGGAAGGAAGTTTATCGATAATATTATATTATCATATAAAAACTTTTGATTTTTTCAACAGTAAAGTTAACAATAACTATTAATAATAACGATTAGTGTGGTCACGTCGAAACATCAACATCACTACTACACTGGACCATGTTTGAATTTGTTGAATGAGTTTGGGTGTAGCCCTGTTGTCTGAAATCCATGCGGGCAGCTAAAGCTCGAAGTGGGTTCTTGTACTTGCCCCCAGTGGACTTTCGTTTACAAGTAGGAACATTCTTTTTCATGACAAGAAGATCACTTTCTCGGCGTACTGAAGCGATGTCAAGCGTTTCATCCGTTTGAATCCCGTCTCCACTTACAACAGTACCAGCAGCAGTGTTGTTTGCTGGGTAGCCCTGCTGTTGGTGCTGATGATGTCCGTTGCTGGCGTCCAGACATGAACTGCTAGCCACAATGACTCCGTTGGCGGGAGGATAATGGCTAACTTGTGTGTAGCTCTTGACGCTGCAAAAGAAACTCTGGAATGCTTCATCCTCGGGATGAGGGACACTGACAAATATTTCGTCAGATTCGGGAGGTGCCGCTATTGGGGGCATTGTGTGGCGATGATTGTTGGACACTGGGCCACAGGGACTCCGACTAACGCTACTATTATAACAATTGGCAGTGATGACGCGGGGTTGGACCACAACAGTAGTAGCATGATGATTTGGGTGCATTGGGGGTATGGAATCCGATCGCGATGATGAAGCTCCACTCGCCTTGTCCCCCCGACTTCCTTGACGGTGGTGCTTTTTCGACTTTGGCTTTGGCTCGTTCAGTTCATCATTGGAAGAGCTGAGAACGGTTAGGATTTGGAGGAGATTTGATGTCGCAGGTGGAGGCGACGCAGCCACTGAAGGCAAAGTGGGTGGGATGGTGGTGACCTAGATATCAACAATTTTATTAGATGATATCCATTTTTACTTTTATTTTGAAAAAATATAGAGATTTTTCAAGCTACAGCCAAAAGAAGAAGTCAGCAATTAAAATGGGGTTACTTGCGACTACTACTCGCAGCGAAGCATTTACTGTTAAAAAGATGTTTTCTACTGGAGGTAGATCACTACTATGCAAAGGCAGCAAATATAATTGGTACCTCTATTACATTGGTCGTTGCCGTAAATGTTTGTGGGAGAGGGTGTTGCTGCTGAAGTGGCACTCTTTTAGGTTGCGGTTGAGAGCGATTGTTACTCCAGTTCTCGTAATTTCCACAACGTCTCCAAATCTCTTTTGTGAAGTTTGACTGTACTTGCTTTTGCGTTCGCCAATTCTTTTTCCGGAATCTATAGGAATTTTAGAAGAAGATAATGTACATGTCAAGAATTTTTCACTTGTGAATTTCACCTTTGAATTGCCATTTTATAAACTCGTTAACGTACACTGGAGAGTTCTCGTAGGATCTGCAGATGATATCGGCCACCTCTTGACCGCCACTCGAGACCTCTCCATCTTCAGAAAGATTGTCCGTGTCACCGTGATATCTGTTTCTGGAAATAAACATGGATTTCACCTTGTCCGATCTTGACGTGAGAGGAGACTGGTTGGCTGCTCCTGGCAGATCCAAATCTGAAGCACTCCCTCTCCTTTTTACTTCACCATCATCAATGCCATTTTGAAAAACGGCTGGAGGATCACCTCCACCGCCGCCGCAATTGGCAATGCCATTGCTGTTCTTTGCGGCTGTCATCATTGAAGAAGGATGAAGATATTTGGTGCTCTCGTTTCTCGACATGGCTTCACTGAAGCTGCTACTGCTGCTGCTGCAAGCATTTCCAAGATTTTTGTAAAATTTCATGCCTGGCTTGGTGCTGCTGTAGGAGTGCTTTCCTCCAGCGGATGAAGAGGGTGCGGTGGTAGCCGTTGTGTTGATTATGGCTGACGCAGAGTGGTACATTGGAAAGCTGCCGAGGAGATGATTGTTCTGTTGACTCTTGTCTGCGTTTCCGGTGTGACGACTGCTTCTTGTCAAGGAGTAAGATTTCACTGCTGGTGGCATTGGATGGATCGGGTACGGTGAAATGGGCTCCAAGTTGCGGGTTGAAACCTCGTTGAATTTATTCATCATTTTTGTTGTCTGCTGCTGTGGCTCAAACTTGTGCTTGTCATCATAATCTATTGAGATATAAAATGGGGCATCGTGAGATAGCCTTTCAAACTACACATCATTTTCATAAATATTTTCTCAAGCTGATTACCTGTGCAAGATGACGTTGGAATTGCGGATGGCTTGTTAGTTTCGTTGCTAATCTTCTCTATAGAACCTGATTCCAAAGGCTGGAAATTGTTGCCCCAAATTCGTGGAAGGGATCCAAATTCCAGGTTGTTTCTTCCCAGATTTTCGCATGGGATTCCCATGCTGCTACCATCAGATGGAGTAACTGGTCTCGTTAGGAATCGGGATTTTGGTCTGACCTCGTTGGAATTTCGACTGCAATTTGTGTTCAATCTCGAAGCATTTTCTCCAGCTTGACCAGAGTATGGCGATGGAATCGGAGCAGCAGCAGCATTGGCACTGCTAATAACTCCCAAATCAACGGAATTTTTTCTCCACTTGCTGAACCGCTGCTCGTGCTCCAGCTTCATGAAAAAGGAAGCCTTTTGGGCAACACTAAATCCCAAAACAGGTTCCGCATTTTCTTTCTCTCCGTCATTTTCCCCATTATTGCAATTTTCCCCGGATTGAGTGCAATTGGCTGCGGAGCTGGTTTTCTCCAATGGTTTGCTGCTGTTCAGATTAACGGGGGATTCTGCACATACTTTTGGCTTTTCAAATAGCTTTCGAAGAAAGGCGGACTGGCTACTGGAGAATTTGGACCAGTATGATTGATTTCCAGCGGAGGGACTCTTTTTGATATTGTAGCCTGCTGCTGGAGAGCCGTTCCCGTTAACCGTGGAGCAACTGCCATTCTGCAAATTTTGCTTGGTTACTCCCGCTCCGGCTGCAGCAGCTGCTGCTCTATCCCTGTCACTCTCCTTTTGCAACATTTTCTTGATAAATGAAACTCCCTCGGCGTCGGAAAAGGAATCCTTCTTTACGACTGGAGAGCTCTTGTGAGAATTTGTTGGCACTGGACTTGCGGGAATCGACTCTGAGTTCTGACTGTAACTGTTATTCCGACTGATGGATTTATTCGGAGCCAAATTGCCATCCGATTTGTTGCTGGTTAAAACTGACGGGATGGTTGGGTGAAGTTTTACATTTGGCTTGGCAGCATTCGCACGAGACTCCTCCACTGCGGAATTTTCCAGGCTGGATGGATCTTGGCTTGGAGCCTTGCTAGACTTTGGGGTGGCGTCTGTTTCATTTAAAACGATAAAATGCTTCTTATATCTCTTTTGACAATTAAAACAATGATTATAAAAAAATTATGGGAAAGTTTTTACCATAAGTATAATTAGTGTCAGGAACGGGCTCATCGGTGAAAGCACGATTGAGATGAGATTTCCTTCGATAGCTCTTGTCCTTTTCCTTTTTGGAGTCCTATTCCATGTTAATAATAATAGAATACAACCATAAGTACAAAATCACAATTCATCCATGAGCAGTATTTTTTGCATGGCTTTGTTAAAGTACCCCTGTCTCGGATGACCGCGATACGTCACTAATAACAGACTGGGATCTGGATCTGCTGGCAGAGTTGCGGAAGAAGGGGAAATTATTTCGAAGAAAGCTCATCCCACCGTTGCCAGCTTCCGAGGCAGATGTTTCCGTTGGAGTAGCAGTCGGAGCAGGAGCGAGCGTTGTTGCAGTGGCAGACTTTTTCGCTGAATGGTTTTGTTGGCTGGAGAAAGCTGAGACAGCACAAGTTTTACTGCGCGCAACAGGTTGCTGCTGCTGCTGCTCCTTCCTCTTCCCTTGACTAGTCTTCACTCCCGCTATCTCTTCAGAGGAAGATCGCGAGGAGGAGGAGGTGGTGGAGGCAACGCTTCTGTTTCCAATAAATGTCTCTCGCTCTTTTGGACACGTGTCTTCCCCTCCCAGCCTTCCCACGCCACTTTTACTATTATTATGGCAGCCTCGTCGCTGCTGAGAGAGATTAATGAGGCTGCTTTCTCTTGTCGCCGTTTGCAGCGGATAACTTTTCTGGGCTCTGCTGCTGCCCTTCCCGCCACTCTGAGGCTCTACGCTTGGATGCACCTGGAAGGAACCTGTCAAACGCACGTTTCCAAAAACTCATTTACATCATTTTTACTAATCATCCGCCTAATTACCAAGTTATGTCATCATCATGATGGGGTGCACTATTATAATTATCTCTACAGCTTTCAAACATTCAAAAGGGTGCTGATAAAAGCCTGTCATCTTCAAAAAAATACAACCAGTCAGCTCAGCGCTATCTACACAACTCATTTCACTTCACTATGTGTGCTGGTAAAAAACGTCTAATTAGCAAGGAATTTCATGCATAATTAATTTGCTTTGTTGGCACGTGTGGAGGGAGGGAGAATATCATTAGTTTAAAATAAATAAATGAATCAAACTCGTAAAAAATAATAAAAAAGGGCTGCAAATAAAGTGGCAAGATTAATAGTATGTTTCACACAGAGTAGCAACAGCGTTAATTTAATGGTAATTAATAATTGGGCAGGTGTCCGCAATCATTTGTTTTAATATTAATTACTGGGGATGATGATTCAGTGAGTTGGACTTGGATTCGTGGTCTTAAGGAACTAAAGGGAGATTGATTAATTATTTTTGTACATTTCAGAAATTGAGTTGCCTGAACTCTAAATTGCTTGTTTGCGGTAAGTTCTCTCTATCTACTTGTACAATATTCTTTACTGTGGAGTGAGTGACCAATCTCAAGCTGACATGAGATTTCACGGGAACATTATCTAGAATGGTTCCAGTTATACTTATAATTGTTTGTGTGCATGTGACTGTACATCAGCAGCGGTAGCAGCAGGCAGGATTTATGGTGCTTTTTTCAAGGGAGAAGGACATTTTTTTAGCTTTCTCCTCTTGCAAAATCTTTTGATTTGCTGTAAACTTTTCGTAAAATGTCATATTTAATTTACATACCAATTTATTGAAATAGTTTTCGACTTGCGTGGAGTTCTCTCTGCGTGGGGCATCCGTGATTAATATTTTCAGACAAGAACTCTCTCAGGTCACCGGCTACTGTGAAAATGGTCGAGAGCGAAGAAGTCGGAGTCGAAGTTTGATGTGGATGCGATGTTTCCAAAAATGCGATTAATTTTCTTTCTTATCGAAAGCATATATTATAATGAATTGAAATTGACTAGGCAAAGGGCTTATATAACTGATGATAAGACTTTGTTTCAATTTTGGCATACTCTCTCTCGGCATTATCATTCCTTAACGTACTCTACTAAATTCCTACATTAATAACGGGGTTTCTCTTTACAGCTAAGCCTAAACTTAAATCACTACAAAAAGCTGTCTCGCTATCGTCATTCAGATACGATCTAATAATTTCACATCACAGCACGATAAAACACGAACAAGGAGAAAGTTTTTTACAGCTACTCTCACAGGGTTTTCACTTGTACCACCTCTTACATACTTTATCATAAGCTAATTATTTTATTATATTTAAGGAAAATAGTTTTTTGATAGCAAAGAAAAACGAAATGGGGGAGGGAAACAAACAAAAACAAAAAACGGGATAGTTTGTTTGGCTCAAGAAATATAGGTACATATATAGTTTAGCAAAAACGGTTGGGTATGTATAATTTGTGGAGTAGGTACAAAAATCGCAATTTTTCTCTCAGCTCAGGTCATCAGCGCCTGCTCATTAAGAAACCTATAATGAGAATATTAAAAGGGTATAAGAACGTGAGAAATATTAAATGATTAAAAAAGTATTTGTTTTTCACAATAAACAATTATCTGTGAACTGTGTGCAACGAAATGAAAGCATGAAAGGAAAATTGCTGGAAAATAATAATAAACATGATAAATAAATAAATTACATACAACGCACGATTATAGTTTTAAAAACAATTAACCACTGTGCTTGTCTATTTTACTTACTGGTGCAACTGTAACGAATTACTTAACGGCAAACGACACTAATTTACTCTACATTTATCTATGAGTATTTACATTTGAGTGATTTTGAATTTGAGCGTTTACAACAGGCGGACATTAAAATCCATTTAATTTTGAGTTTTTAGCTACTTTGTGAAATCATGAAAAATGTATATGATTTTGTGGATGTGATGGTGAAAGCAAATTGTGCCGACAAGCTATTAGTTTGATACATTGGAGTAGTGCCAAGTGATGACTTTTGTGAGAAAAATTGTGAGAACTTTGTGAAAAGTAATAATCTTTGTGACATGCATGCAATTCGATGGATGAAACTTTTTGCAAATAAAATCAAAAAATTAAAATAAGAAACAAAAAAATGACAAAGTTTTAGACAACAATTTTCCGCGGAACAAATTATTTTAAAGCATAATAACTTTTGTTCCATTTTGTACCTTTAATTTTTATAAATAACATAAAATTATTATTATTACTTTACTAAATAGTGATTAAAATACTTAGGAATATGGCTTAACTAAAAAAATAATTCGTGCAGTGCAATGTTTTTATTGATAAAGCTTAAAATAAAAAGTTTCTACTTAATACTAGTTCCATTCAAAATGGACACACATAATAATTGGCATTTAATTAAAACTCTCGTTTAAAATATTGAAAATCACAAGTTTCAAGAAATAATGTTCGAGAAACAGCTGAAAAAGTAACTTAAAAGAAGCTTCTAGCCATAAAATACTACCTTGTTGTGTTCATTTACGCTATTAAACTAAAGTGCTTGAAACGTTATTTCGATTTCTTACTACCATTACGTTAATGTTGCGAACAGATAGAGCATTGTTAAGAAAAAGAACAAAAAATGTGTTATTTTGTATTTTATAAAGAACGAACAAGAAAATTGTCAAAAAGTAAAGCAAGTTGTTATAATGATGATGATCGGAAAACAAAAGTGTTTGTCAGTTAAATTAAATGTTCGTCTTCCCTAAAGTCACTTTAAGAGTTTTGGGGCACTCTGAACTTAAAAGCACATCACACCCTAAATCTTCGATAAGGCATGAGCCAAGCATCTCGTGGAAAATTCTTGAAGAATTCCACATACTTTAAATTGGGCATTGACCTACTCAGCTCTTCAAAATCGCCACTTTTATCATCGACCGTTGTAGCAGCGGTCGTAACGTTATCATCGATGATGTCCTGTTCCTCAGTCGTGGAATAGTTTGACATCACCGACGACGCCCTACTTCTTATATTCCTTGGCGGAGAGACGAGGAGAGGAGATGCCTCTATAATTTCGACCATTTTCTGCCATTTCTCATTCTTGTCGAAAGTGCGTTCCTGCTGCTGCTGATTGTAATCACAGTAATTTGGCGACAGGCCGTTGTCCTCCTTTCCTCCTTTCTCGACGTCGTCGTCTCCTGGATGAAGGTCCAGCATCACCGTCGTTGTTGGCGATGAAAGTTGAAACATTCTCGCACGACGTGCTCGCTTGCTCAAAATTCCCCCAAGATGGTTTTGCGAGCCTTCTTCACCCGGAGAAAGTTGAGCAAATACAACAGGACAACTTTCACTCTCATTCAAGAAATTAGAATTAAGAGTTTTCTCTGGCACGGGGGAGGAGGACAAGGAAGAGGATGCTGGTGGTGTGTTATGGCCTCCATAAAGTTGCCGTGACCGAGTAAATCCTTGATTTTGATGCTTGTTGTCTCGCTCTTCGTGCTTTCCCTTTTCTTTAAGCTGATCATGCTGCTGGATTTTCCCTCTTTTCCCGGATTCTGGAAAATCCAATAAAATTGCTGCGGCTGTTGTTGTTGTTCTTCTTGCTACTCCTGCTGCTGGTAGCAGTAGTGGCGTTATTTCGCTTGAAACACAAGACTGGCTCCTTCGGGTAATTTTACTGGACCTACTTTCTCGACGTGTTGATCTGCTGTTTTTCATCATCTTTTTATCCTCTTCTTGCTCCTTGTTGTTGGTCCCTGCTGATTCATGATGAAAAGTTTTGCTAGAAAGTTACTTCATTTTGGTAAATCTTGACACATAAAAATACTACGCCTCCTATAAAAAGGCTTGCACACACAAGACAAGATCCTACTACCATTTTTTATACTCTTCTACTTACGCTTATCTGGGTTTTACAAATGTGTGTGTGTGCCACATTACGTGTTTAAGTTTTAAACGGAGAGAGTTACTTATTTATAGCGAAAACTGGACGAGCTTTCTACTAACTACGAAACAGCTTTTGAGAGAAAAAACAGCAAACTTTTTTATATTCCCTGATTACACCAGAAAAAAACGTAGGCACGCTATACGAAAAATTACACGGGATATTCTCACAACTTTATACACTTTCCTTAAATATGGTCAGTTCCAAGGATGGTAGAGTAAATGAGTGCACTCATGTATCACCAAGGAAAAAGGGAACGCGCTCAGATTAGGATGGCCAAGGATTGACCCTTCCCCAAAAAACGGGGATGGTGGCTTTCCCCCTTCAGATTGAAGAATCGGCTGTAGAGATCCATGGAAATTTGGCTGAAGGGGGAAAGCCACCATCCCCGTTTTTTGGGGAAGGGTCAATCCTTGGCCATCCTAATCTGAGCGCGTTCCCTTTTTCCTTGGTGATACATGAGTGCACTCATTTACTCTACCATCCTTGGTCAGTTCATTTTATACAGCTAATTTGCAGGAGGAAATACATCTACTAATTACCGTCGTCACAAGAAAAACGTTATTTTTTAAGGACCTTTAATATGATTGGGGTCAAGGTGTGCATAGAATCTGCATGCAAAGATCCGGGGTCCGGGCAACTTTAGCATTTGAAAATTTTGTGGTCATGTCATTGTCCTCGCGTACAAACGAGTTACTCAAGTTTAAAGGTTTTTCTTTGAGCAAGAAAATAGGTACTTATTTTTGGTCTCTCCGGCCAAAAAATAGGTATAAAAAATCCGACATTGAACATACTTGGACTTGCATAATATTATATTGGATCAAAATGTGTATTTTTGTACGAAAATATTGTGGAGCTTAAAGGATTGCAACTTATCTGACATTCCTAGTAGGAATTTCCTACACATCCTACTATATTATATGGAAAGAATGCATCATAACAATTTGTCATTCCGCACTCCCAACTACCACTACAAGTGCCATTTAAACGAATAGAGATGTGTAACATGGGAATACTAGCTTGTAGCAAGTTTTTGTACACACTTTTGAAAGAAGGAAACAGGAAAAAATATTTTACAACAACACGGCATATTTTTTCGCCTTTAAAGATTATGACAAAACTCGTATGAATCCTTGCCAGGAACGAATGCAGTGACAAGATTGCATTTTTTCTCCTTCTCGCTGGCTACACACAAAAACTTGCAAAGAAAAAGACAACATTTACATTTGAACGAAGAAACGACGGAAATAATGCATTCCCATTTTCCTTGCCGTGCCTCCTATCATCAATATAATCTTTATACTCTCAAGATGATGATGTTCTATGGAGAGAATAGAGATAATAGGAAAGGAAATGGAGGAGTATGGAGGCGACAACGACGGTGTTCCTCTCATCTAGCACTAAACAAATATAGAAAAGAAAAAAAACTTTTTTTTCTTTTCAAATCTTTAGAAATACTATGCACGCCTATATTTCTTGTGTTTCTTCGTAAAAATAGTGGTAGTCGGTACGTCGGAGGTCGGAGGATGGAAAAAAGTTTGGAAGCTCACCAAAAGGATGATCCCGATCCCATAGTGTAACGTGCCAACGCTTATTATTGGGTTCAACAACAGCTTTACACTAATACATTTTCTTTCTCTCTCTCTCTTAAGATTATGCAGATTTTAAAAGAAAATATAGATAGATACATACATTATATATCGTTACAATAATAAAGCTAATAAGAGAAAACTACTATGAATCGCGTTACTATTTCCTATAACCGGTGACGGAAACCCGAAAAAGAGAAAAAACTTTGTTGCTGGTTTGCAATACTTTCCCAGCAAAATCACCATCTCACAACATACTTGCTAGTGTGCATACATACATATACATTACATAGATAGATAGATACATCGAAATGAAGAAATTTGTAATACTACAAGCTTATGTATATCGCTATTATATATGTATTTATCTAATTTTTATATATAACCACTCTTCTGTCATCTGCCTGCATCTCCATTTTCCCCGTTTGATTTAATACAAAAAAAAAGTTTTTCCCCACTGAGAAAATATTACATAATCTCGTTTTACAAGCGTCATATACTTTTATTTATTTATTTTCTCAAACTCCTTTTTTTCTCTGATTAGCTAATCCGTAGTAATATCCATACAAACTCACTCTACTGATTTCTTGTTGTGTATAGCACCCACAGCCTGCATTCCTGCATCCAATTGCTGCTTCACATCCATCCAATCTATAAAATTGCCAAGTTTTCTTTAAACGATGATGATATGATGACGTTGATAACAGAATCTCCTTAAAACTTTTGCGTAAGGCATGTACAGGCTTTGGCTATAGTATAGCTTATCTGTTTCTCTTTCTCTGACGATGCAGCAGTAAACTCACTGACAGTAATAAAAAAACAAGACGTTGAATTTTCTTCACTTTTTGGCTCAATTTATGACTAGACATGATGATGATAACATTACATATTACATTTTTTTGTGAATGATACTCTAAAAATATTTATATGGCATCTCTCTCTTTTTCTTATATAGCTCTCTTTTCTCTTGTGTCGTTTGACACAGCTATTTTTACAGAATTATTTTCAAGTTTACTTATTTAGCTACTCTTACATACAAGTTTACAGACTATGCAAGTTTACAAGAAAGAAATGTCATCGAACGAACTGTGATACAAAGTAAACAGCTAAAAATATTATACACTATACACCCAGAGAGAAAGTTGATACGCTACGATTGTATTTGTAGAGAAATAAATATTTACAATTTTGATATCTACGTCACCAGCAGAAGAAGAGTTTGGATTGAAGAGAGAAGTAAATTGGATAATGTGGGGGATAGAGGATGATGATGGTTTGTAGAGATGTTTTCTTGGATTTCATCCCGATTCCTTCCGCAACGCCGACGAAGCGATTAGCTAAATACGCAGTATGTTTATCGTGATCATGAGATCCAAGTTGAGTCATACTTTTTTAGTGAAAATCCATAATATGCCACATGAAAGAAAAGCCCCTTCTTTTGCTACACGACATAGTATTTTGCTGTTGATCTCTCTATAAAAATATTATTCTCTCTACGAGTTTGTAGGGCTGAGAAAGTTGAGAGTGGAAGGAATCCGTAAACTTATTCAGTGGTAAAGTCAAAAAGTTTTTTGTTGGCAATAAACTTCAAACTCGTGTGTTCAAGTCATTCACCATTTTTATTAGACTGAAGCCTACAAATTATGGCGTGTCAAAACCCGTGGCTCCTCAACTCAAATTGAAAAACTACACACTAGTGAAATGTCAGTGACTTTTATATTTTAAGAGGGAGAGGAAGAAGGAAGGAGAAAAAAAGTGCATAAAATGATGATGATAATAGGAGAAATGCAGAATAATAATAAAAATAGTTTCAATTTCTCGAATGAAAAACAAATTGGAGTGCATACAGGATCAACTTATTTTTAGCCTTGGCTCCATGATAAGATAAATTCATACGTTCATTCACCCAATCCACCAGTCTGCAACTGCAACAAAAGGTGCAGGGAGCAGCCGCGATGATGACGGATTTGGCTGATGACTTCAATATTTTATGTTAATTTCCATTATCTAATTATATCTGATTTAGTATACCTTTTTTATAATTATATGACTACTTGTTATTTACACAAACAAAAAAGTGTTGGGATTTACAAAAGATACGCAAAGAAGACAAGAATGGCAAGAAAGATTCCAAAACCGGGTAAGAGGTCAAACGTGGCAAAAGACTGGAGGAAAGCAATGAGGTAGCATGCAAAGAGCAAAACTCCATTCCATCGAGAGAACCAGTCAAATAGGACAGAGGAAGGGGACGATGATAAAAGGCTCCTCTCATCATCATCACTAATTCCGGAAGAAATCTCACCTTCAGACTTTTTTCGCAATAGCGTTTCCCTAGAAGAGTTTGTGGACGAGCTGTCATTGCTACCGCTCATTCGTCTGTTGGTCGCTGTCGTCGTCGATGATGCGGTCTGATTGTTGTTTTGGTTGTTGGAGAAAGTGGAACTAGTATCAAAGGAAGAAATAGCAGAGGCGGTTTTACTAGCGTCAAAAGGCAGAGAAGAAGGAAGTGATGATGAAGAAGGCGGCGGTGATGATAATGAGGAACTAGCTTGATCCTCGTTATTATTATCTCTAATTTTATTGTTAGCATTAGCATTATCCTGGCTCTGCCTTTCGTTCAGATTCTCCCTTGGGCTGTTGCTGCTTTCACCACCGCCACCGCCAGCACTCACGTCAGACGAGTCATTACTGCTCAGCGAGGACGGTTGATGAGAGCTGCTGTGTTGTGCGTCTTCCTCCTCATTATCCATATCCTCATCATTATTGCTGTCATGAAGAGCACGTTCGCCACTGCCACCAGAAGTCTCCCTTTTTCTGCTCGTCTTTCTCACCAGCAGTGCTGGAATTTTCTCCTCGGAGGCTTTATTAAGGTGATGGTGATGATGATGATAAGGCTCACTTTCGCCAGAGAAAGGTGATGATGAACACACTTTCTCATCATTTCCTGTCTTCGATTGCTGCTTCATTTTCGTCATGGCCGCTGGTAGATTCTCATAGAGGCTCTCCTCGCTATACACCGCTCCTTTCCCGGGCAAATGGTGTCGTTTAGCGGCAACAGGAAATGCAGAGGAGGACGGTGACAAGGGACGATCATGATCATCATGATCCTCATCGTGCGTTTCTCTTCTCGCTGCTGCATCTTTCTCGACTACACTCACGGACAACACTGCTGGTGGTGTGGGACTGCCTGGACTCGGACTTGGTATGGATGATGCAGGACTTCCGCTTGCAGATGAACTGCCATTTGGTTTCCCATCGGAGCTGTGCGAGCTGCTCGTAGTGATCATGCCAATGCTACCAGCACTGTCACCACTTCCACCACCGCCGCAGCTAGCTTCCAGTTCGGGCAAAGTCTCGTTGATCGACTCAATCAGATCCTCAATTGAAGATGCTGCTCCTTGTGCGGATGATGTCCTCGTTCTCATTGATGTCGCCACTTTATTTCTACTCTTGCCCTCGAGAATTGGGTAGGGATCAGCAGAGGAGGAGGAGGAGGAGGATAAAGCATCTTTTGGCACACTCACCACCACATTTCCCTTTTCATTACTATTGTCAATTTTTAAAACTTTTCTCGCTTTCCCGGAACCACCACCATCATCATCGGCCTCCATATCTCGCTGCTGTTCAACTTTTCGATTATTCCTATCAGCCACTGCGGATGCTGCTGTTGTTGGTGGAGGGGACTGCTGTTTTGGGATGATCCCAACTATCGTGCAAGATAAATCTTGTTTACAACTTTGCTCGGATGATGACGTCTCGCCATCCATTTTCATTTCCTCTGTAAAAGTAGCTTTTGTTGGCGTCACTGAAGAAATGGATTTATTCTTATCTGCGGCTGCTGCCGATTTAGCTGCTGCCCTTTTTATTCTGCGACTTTCATTCATTTTCATAATAATGTTCTCTTCGACAGACTGGCCACACGCGTCAGCATCCTTTAAAAGTTGATCCATAAGTTCGTTGAGTTCATCTTCCTGGCGGAATTTCGCGGAGGAAGATGGAGATGATTTAACCTTGTCAGTGGAAGGGGTCAGCTCATTATCTCTGCCTCTGTCTTGTTCAAACTGCTCGGCAATAACGTTATTGAGCCCATTAGCGGAAGATGAATTGCTTTTGGTCTGATCGTCGGCGGCCTGATTTTCGGAGGAGCTGCTGCTGCTATTATTACTGTTATTGTTAAAAGCTTCGAGATTTATTTGGCGTATTTTCTTTGGCGGTGGAAGTGGGTTGAATAGTTTCCTTGTTGGTGAGGCGGAACAACTGCTGCCAGATAGCATAATTGCTTCGGGAGTTGATGCCGAGAATGAATCAATATCTTTTGGCAGGTCCGACCAACTTTTCCTCCTTTTATCTTCGTGGTGATGACTAGTAATGGCTGCGGCAGAGGATGACTGCTGCTGCACCGCGTCTGGTAAATACAGAGAGGGGTGGAAAGCCGCGGAAGAGGAGTAAGATCGGCTCGGCTCTACCCAACTCCCTCTTCGGGTTTTCTGACCCGACAAAAGAGGCAATGGCCTGGCAAGCATATCTGCAGAAATATCCATATTTGGAGTTGACGCTTGATGCTCATGCTCTACACTCTCGGGGTCATTATTTTTACTACTACTCTTTCCACTTATCTTAACTTGCTCAACAGCAGCAGCAGCAGACTCGTCCGATTTTGACGCTTCCTCTAAAGCATCTATAAACACATCATCGTCGCCCTCCAAAACAAGCTCATTTTCCAGCTCTCCACTTTTTGCTTCTGTTTTATTATTAGCTGCAGCAGCAGCAGCAGCTTCCGCCTCGGCAGCAATACGTTCCAACTCCTTTTGCTTCTCCTTCTCAAAGCTCTCCAAAATTATATCTGTCCACGGTCGCCTTGGCTTGGCTGGATCGTAAATGGGTGGAGTGAGTTCCACAGTCTTTTTTGGGAATTTTCGTTCCCAATGCTCAGGAGGATCCAAAATAGCAGTTGCGAGTTGACTCCTTCCCGTCAACGTCTCTGTGCTTGTCTGCACTTTTTCAATTTGCTCTACCCAACTTGGCTGCAAATAAGTGGAGGCTCGAGGTGTGCCAGCGGGAGAAGTCGCTCCTCTATGCAAATCCCCGTAGCTGTTCCACTTTCCAATGCTGTTTTCGTAACGCTGTTGTTGTTGATGCTGCTGGAAGAGGCTGGTGGGAGAGCCCCTCGTTCCGTGGTAAGGCAGCATGTGCGTAATGTTCGCTGAGAGACTCCGGATCGCTCTTAATTTCTTGCTGTCCTTAACTTTTGGATAAACAAATTGAGTCTCCCGATTAGGACTAAAAAGCCTGGGCGTCCAATCCTTTGCCGTCTGTAGACCAGCTTCCTGGCCCAAGTCCTTTCGCAAGTTTCTGAACGCAATATCATCGTTGACTACATCTGGTGTTTTCAAGTGGCCAAAAATTGGCCGATAACTTTCTGACGGTTTCGAGTGGAGATAGTCGGTGGCAGGTGCAGCGGTAATTGGTCCTAATGGGATGCCAAACAGAGGCTGTGGATCAATTATGCGGATCGAGTTGGCTCGCTTGTAATTCCGGAAACTCACGTCATCCAGAGTAACGTCAGGTTCTTCCTCGCCGAGTAATGCGAGGGAAAAAGCGATATGCTTTTGTTGTTGTCCAGCAGCCCCTTCAGGTGGGCATGGGGAAGTGCAAGGGGAGAATGCTGGGGACCTTGCCAGATATGATCCAGTTTTGGCAACGACCACCCGAGGATCCAGTGGCTTACCATCAGGGAAAGCCAGTCTTCTGTTGGCCATGTCATCCGAAACGGTATCTGGTCTTGCGGAGCGTCGAACTGACGGTGCTCTCACTCTCTGAGGCTGAGACTCTCCGCCAGAGCCCGTGTAATTTGTTCCACTGCCACTTCCCGTGCCTAAAGATTCCGCAGATCCCAAGTGCTCAAAGCGGTGGTAAGCCTGTGGGATTGGAATTAACGGAGCGTCTCGTAGCTCCTGGTGTGGAGTGGGCAAATCCCGTCTTTCAGCGCGGTCCAGGAGATCCTCATCGGAGAGTCGTAGACTCTTGTACATGTCCTCTAGCTCATTTAATGCGTCTTCCAAATTCCTCCCTGGAGTTTTCCCATTATTCAATTCGATTAAAGCTCGGATGGGATTGTTAGACTCACTCTTGTTATTAGCACCGGAGTTGATGGTGGAGGATGTATGATTAGTTCCGCCACTTGAGCTTTTAATCCCATCAGGTGCGGACGGTATACGCACTTTCAACCTTTCCACTGCACTTTGCTGCGTGTTATTGTTCTCTTTATCTTTATTGTTATTTCCGTAAGTCAATTGTTGTGGGTTTGGAGTCTTGGATATTTGAGCTCTAATTGGAGTGCTTTTCACGACCCCCTGCTGCTGCTGTAATTGTTTAGAAGCTGGATGATGGGTTATCGGACTGGAACAGTTTTTGGGTGGACCTGGACTTGCTGCGTTCTCTGAGAAGCTGCTCAAACTGCTAATGCTCTCGTTAGAGGCGACTACGCCACCCGGAGACTTTCGCATTTTTGGCACAGGAAGAGGTGAGCTGTCTGCAGAGCGAATGCGATTCAAATACTTCTTTTGTTGATGATGGCCGTTGGCGGTGGCTGCTGCTACGCCACCAACAGGTGACGGCGATCCAGTAGCTTGCGTCTCCTTCTTTCTCCAAAACTCTGAAGCTCGTAGATGAACTGGACTTGAGGAGCCACTCATTTTACTCGTTTCTTGCAGTCTTCTCACTGGGAAGCCAAGTTTGGATGTGACTACACTTTTACTGGGGCTACCGGAGTGCTCCATTACGCCACCATTATTGTGGTTTTCTCCATTAGTGCCGTTTGACATTGGACTGGATATTAAGCGTTTCACGGGAGAGGAAATGCTCGCCCTAATGATGGGTGGCTCACTTGGAGAGCGAATTAATGGAGGATGACGAGCGGCTCCTCCGTCAACAACAGTTTCCGGGTGATTGTTGTTCCCGGTTGCTGTTGCAGCTGCATGAACAAAGTGCCTTGGACTTGATCTCGCAATTCCACTTCCGGGAACATTATGCACGGGATTTTGGGAATGACTTGCAAACCCATTCATGGCGATTTCCTGCTGCTGTCCTTGATATTGATGATGCTGATGCTGTGGGGTATAAATGTAATTTCCATTGAAAATCATGGGGCTTTGTTGTCGGTGCTCGCTCATTTGCTGAAGTTGGTTAGCGTACGAGTCCAAATAGGAACATGAGACGGGTCGGTAAAAATTCGGATTGTTGGTGGCCGTAGTGAAATCCCTCCTTGGAGGGGGCGGTGGTGGGGGAGTTGGTGAAGCATGATGAATCGCACCAGCTCCGCCACCCGCCGCTACGCCATTATTGTATCCCATATACGGGGTACAACTCCGACCTCGCATGCCATTAGCGACATTAGCATATTGAACAGGATCATCTGGAAACATCAACTGGCCATTACGCAAACACTGTTGCTGCTGCTCTTGGAGTTGGAGTTGCTGGTTTTGTACTGCTAAAAATGGCACTTTCAAGCCAGCTGTTACCACGTGCTGATCTTCTGAAATCATTTCTGTTGCCATAATAAAGCCTTGATCCCCATTATTCTGGCTCATTTGGCTTGGATTACCACCGCCACCACTATTCATTCTCTCTTTCCTTGGTAGACGGACCACAACTGGCTGGTTGGCAGCCGACTCGGATGTTGGCGGTGCTGTGGTTGTTCCACCGCCACCGTCTTGCTGTTGCTGGTAAATGACCCTTGCTTCCCATTTTGGTGAGCCGGGTGCACCCATCATCATAAGCCTTCTGTTCATATTAGGACTCATTCCAGCACCGCCAGTCGAGTTTCTGTAATCTAACGGCACTGGCATTGGACTAGATGGGGAAGCACATGAAATCCCTCCCGCTGCCTGGGTGGTGGCAGGGAACAAATGACGCTGCTGTTGGAACTGAGCTTGCTGCATGTTGAAAGCCCTTTGGCGTCGGTTTCTCGAGTTGAGCGAGGAAAAGCTGCCTTGGAGAGAGCTCCGCTGGGATCCCCTCTCCTCTGTGTCCTCCTCATCTGAGGTTGAGCTGTCGTTGAGAAAGCTTTCTCTTCGCGCGATAGCACGTCTCTTGACGGCCTCTCTAGCCGCCGCTCTGGATGACTTACCCCCACCACCGCCCTGATTAGTACCGCTATTGTTATTACTGTTGTAACCCTCTTGACTTACTGAAAGACTTCCGTTGCTCGAGTAGTTCTGGAGGAGATGTTGATGCTGCTGCTGCAGCGCTTGAAGCTGAGTTTGTGGCTTTTTCGTCGTTTCCCAACTTGGCCACGGCTCCGACGAATTGTTCAATGAGTCTGGACTGCTTCCAACTCTCCGCTTCAACTGGGTCACGTCAAGACCCCCATGTTGATGCTGCTGACTAGAAATGAAACCGTTACTAGAGTTATGGTCAAGATGCGGACGATTATGGGAGCCAGTTGCTCCTGTACTCTTTGGCGAAGCTGAACAAGAAACTGATTGTTGTGTAAAGGAGGAGGCGGCGGCGACAGCTGCCGCTTTTTTCGCTGCGGCCTTTTCCTTCCGTCGGGAAAGGCGTCGCACCAAGAAATTCTGCTTGTAGCCTTTGTTCTCTTGTGGCGCTGGCTCTGGTGGATTATCGTGATGATGAGGAAGCTCGAGCTCCAAGTCTGAATCACAAGTTGATATATCACTCTCGGACAACTTGCCCTTTGCTCTCGTTTGACTCTCGGCGTTCACAAACTTGGGCGTACCTGACGCGGAAATTATCGTGTTGGGACGATGCTGATTGTAGTAATTCTCAGTTTGCCCCTGAACATTGGGATCTACGCTAAAGAAGCCCACCGAGGATGCTGGTCGTGCCGCCGGAGAATATGACGCCCTATTCGGGATAATGATGGGGGATCCACTTCCGTAATTGTTATTTACCTTTGCGGGACTGTTGCAGTGGCTATTATTGGCAGAGGAACTAGCACCACCGTTTTCCACAACGACGATTGAATTGTTGTTCCCTGCCGTTGTTGCAGACTTTTGCTTATTTCTTCGAAATAAGCCACCAAACGACCACTTTTTATTCTCCTGTTTATTAGCTGCACTCACACCAACACCACCACTATTACTCCCTGAATATCTGTCCGAACTGTTTGCCGTGGCGGCGGAAGCTGATCTATGCAGCGGACTCGACTCGGCCGAATGCACTTGCACAGGTGGACTCATGCTACTAATGAACGTATCACGGAATCCGCGATGAGCATGATGATGAGGTGTTGGGCTCCCTCCCGTTACAGGTATTGAACTACTTTTACTTTTGAATAGACCTGAGCCCCCACCACCACCGCCGCCTTTGCCAATGCTCGCAGGGCTTCCAGGTGGATACATGTCTTCACCCACACGACCCATGATGATTTGTCTACCACTGCCTGAGCCCGATGTGAACGCAGTTATTGTGAAAATCTGATCGGGATCCTCCTCTTCTGCCGCAGTGGTGGGATAATAGTAGCCGTTGTAGTAATAATAGTACTTTTTATTGTTGCTCCCTTCAACAATACTATTATGATGAGGAGCAGGAGCTGTACCACCGTTACTTCCGTCAATTATTAAGTGGCTTCCGTTCCCACTGTTGCTGCTGCCCCCGCTACTACTGTGATTACTCTTGTATAGATACGGTGGCTGCGGAGGGAGTAATGGCTGTTGCTGCTGATTATTAAGATGATGTTGATGACTAGACGAACTTATCGATGATGAGCCTAGAGAATTACTTGGGTAGAAGTGATAGGAACTGCTCTGTATTAACTGATCATCCTGCTGCTGAAGGTTCTCTGCTGGCGCTGCACCTGAGGATGATGATGATGAAATGGGAGGAGAGATCCCATTGTGGGAAAAATTATGATTGTTGTTTGCACTGGCAGGATGATTACTACTGCTTGTTGTTGTTGTGTTGCCTGTTTCCCCTCCACCTCCGTTTGTTGAAGCTGTGCTGTGACGATGACCCTCTTGGGGCTTCTTGTGGTATTTGTCACTTGGCGCAAGGGAGCTTGCTGCCTGTAATAAAGGAGAAATGTACAAAGGAGAAATTAAAACTCAGACAATGCTCAGGTGTGTATAGGTATACATGTCGTTGTAATGCAAAATGATATGCAATTTATAACCAACCCGAAAATGTATGGCAGACAGGTAGATAGGTGTATGTACAGATATACAAAAAGCTCAACTTACTGTGGCAGTATAAAAAATTATGCGTGCACCTACATTACAGGTATTTATGATATGTGATGAACGTGCTTATTAGACATTCACGAAGTACGACGATAGGGAAAGGACTGCAAATGCAATCCATTAAAAAATTCCCTTTTTATCCGGTGCTCTTTGTTGGCTATGGCGTTTCTGCTACGCCTCTTGTCTCTCTACCATGCAATTACCATCCTTATGTTACCGTACTGCCTGGCAGATATGTGCTTTCAAGATGGGGATAATTAGTCAACGCTGATAGGGCTAATTAAGGTTGATATAGATAAAGAATGACTAATAAAAATATGGGTACGTATATGTACGTGCGACGTGCATACTCGCACAGATAGCATTATCGCTATCGCGTTGTTGTGTGTATTTATAAATAATATATTTTAGCATACTTTGCGAGCAATTTCATATTCGGCAAAAAACATTTATGCTGATGAGTATAACTCATTTGTGCACTGCTCATTGTAATATTCATAATGGTTTTTTTCTACATCTTTGTTTGTTTGGGCTTGGCTGACGGTGGTGATGAGGCTGACAGATTGACTTAATATATCTCATCTGCGAGAAGACAATGAATAGTGATATGGGCATTTGGGATGAGGAGGAGGTGGATGAAAAGTGGGTGATGTAGTGGTGCATGCGTGCATATTAAATGGACTACTTATGTTCTATACAGGTAAAAACGATAAGAGTGAGGAGGACATGTAGAGGAGAGAGATACTAGATGAGTTTTACAACGGCGGAGATAGCAGGGTGCGGACAGATGAACGGATGTGAAATGTAAAATATTGTGAATGAATTACCGAAATGATAAAATATGCTCTCAAGTTTTATTTGCCAGCTTTTAAAACGCAGTAAATGACGTACAGAGAGAGAGAGAGAGAGAGGCTTTATAAATTATGTGTGCATTCGTTTCAACAAGTAAAAGATAGGAGGAAGAAGTGCGTAAAATGAAGTAATTATCTCTGTGTCGGTGGGGGATAATGATTTTTTTATTGTAGACCTGGCCATCAGAAGGAAAAATAATAAATTGAAATCCCAGTGCGCTACAACTCTTTCTTTTGTTATTGCAAACAACAAACAGATATACACCATGCGTCATTCTTTCTATACTATTAATAATAAATTGCACGAATATAACATGTGCACATAATAAATAATATTTGCCTGTCCTCTTTGATAAATATAATGTGTTACAGTAATTTTCGTGGTGAAGATCCTGCTGTGAGCAGAGAATGGATAAATTGTTTTATTTTACCCATTCCTGTCGTCCATCGCCGCAGTGTACATGTAGCCCGAGTACTTTTCATATTTTTTAAAGAGAACGATTTGTTTTCGTGTGGTGACATGATGTGATGTGATGAAGACAAATGAGTGAAAAGTTTTTTGGGGTTGTATTTGCAGAGTTGAAAACGAAAGTAGATATGCGGTAATCCGCCTGCCGAAGATAAATAATGGGAGTTGGCATCATTAAAAACCAAACAATATTCAAGGATACCCAACAACATTATATCAAATTGTCAATTGTACCGGTGATAAGCAAAACAGGACAAAACAAATCATATAATTTGTCCGCGGAAGATTAAAGTAAACCATCCAAATTGATCATCATGACTCATTGCTAATATTATGGAATTTATAATGGATTGCATAATTGTATACTGTGAGATTATGAATTGGACGCGTTCAACTCTGATAAAATAGAATAGAACAATATTTGTCACGAAATAATTTGTCAACTAATATAAGGGAAAATAGTAAAAAAAATGAATTTTTTCCAATACATTTCATTAGCGTGTCTACTACCTCTGCTTTCACACATTGTAGGGAAATTCCTCAGCTAATTTAATAAACGTGCGAAAAGGCAAACAATAATACCTACCTATTCAACTTCTTGACTACTTTAATGCACATATCAAACTACATGCGACATTTGGGAAAAAAGCCCGTACACACCTCCCACTTAACTGCAGACTGTGAACTGAGAGTTTGTACAAATGCATACATTTGCAGAAAATAGCTTGTACATAAATATCTGCACATGCCTCTAATGAGTTAGTAGAATGCTTACAAACATTAAATACGACTTTTTATGTACTTTTAATTATAATGCACACGAGAAACTTTTAATGTCTTTGCTTAATTTCAGTTTAACTCTAACTGCTACTGCTGCTATCACTTTTGCTTTCAGAAATATTTTTTCTTACCTACGCACTTAAATCAATACATACGTACCTATACTAATATTAGTTATAAATTATAACTTATATTCTAGTTTTGTCCTAGTATGCGTTTAAAGCATTTGAAAACATAGATTACGCTGTTAAATTTGTTTCGATAAATTTACAGTCGCTTTCCGCTGCTGTACGTGACCTACCAGCAGAAAACACACTTCAGGTTTTTCTTAATGAACCAACCACCATAATCCATTGTTCTCTGTGTCATTTCCCCCGTAAAGTCAGTCATCATCTAGAAACTTCTCTTTAAAAAACGAATTTTGATTGCAAACAATACACTCATACAAACAGTTTAATGGCAGTTGTATTGTTGTATTCTCCGCACCAGTAATTAATTCCAACTAACAACTACATATAATAAAACAGTCTTGATGTCCCCCTTTTCCCCGCCCAACTGTCCCCTCCTCTTATCACTCTCATTTTCTACACACACCAAACTGCTCTGGTAATGACATAAATAAATTGGCTTATTAAAATGTTATAGAATGCAACAGCAGCAAAAAATATGTTTGTTTTCAAGTGGCAATGATACAGATATGAACTTTATATGAACATTGGTCGCACTAGTACTCGACGACATTTCTGCTTCTCCGCAGTATCTCTCCTCCTCAAAGGAATACACTACCTACTTATCAGAGAAATGAGAATGAGAGCACGGCAAGGAAGTGCAAAATTACACACATTGCCTCTGCGTACATTCATCTTTCAAGCCAAATTGGTTACTGCGCGAGCAAAAACTATATTCGTGAGACAGTTCAATTCAATACAAAGTTGATCAATTAACAGTCATCCCTGGGATCAACTTTTAATCATGATTTATGACAAGCAGGCACACTACGACTCACTTTTTAAATTAGTAATTTTCGCCTTTTTTCCATGACCCCCTGCACAAACACAGGCAGAGAGAAGACAAAAGACACACACGCTCTCCCTTTCTATTTCTCTATTTTTATTTTTACGATTCGACACCATAACCATCAGCATCACAGAGGCAGAGAAAATGTAAGTGTGTGGGCAAGTCGTATTGTATTAGTGTGGTAATACGTAAGTAGCAAGTAATCAGAATTGTATCGTAAATAAAAGATGTGCCTCTTGTTCTTCTTGTTGTTCTTCCACCTCCACCACTTCACCATCACCGTTCCAATAAAATAGAGAGATAGAAAAAAGGGAGTGAGGAGATGAAACTACTTATAAGATGGAATGCATGTGTATAGACGCCCTCGTCTAGTCTCCTCTTCTCACAACAGCTCGTCTACCAAGTCTTCTTCTGAAAGTCACATCCAATTCTCAAACTTTTTCTCCAATTGCTACCATTGTTATTGCATCGTCCTCCGATGATAGCGCAACACCACCACAACCGCCAACAACTTTTATGTCTGTTGTGATTTGTTTCTGCAGCAGCAGCAACAACAGAATAGAAGCAAAAAATAAAGTTGGGTGTGAGTGTGGCAAGAAGGCAAAGTGTTATTGTTGGCGTATTCCTTTGAATAAGAAGAAAGGTAAAACGTATCTTCTGCTAGCCGTCGACCTATTTGTATTTTCATGAGATTTTACGTGCCTTCCTATAACTACCTGCTACATATACCCATGCAGGCATATGCTGAGGGATATCATGAGAAATGTACAAAAATGTCTTAACATAATAATATGTGTACACATACAAGCAATATAAACAGATTTTTTTGGAGAGAGAGAAAAGTGAGGAGAAGGAAAGGTTAACCGATTTTCTGGTGTGTTCATCTTCTGGAGGGAAAGGAGAGAGAGATGGAAGGATTTAATTCAGCAGCAGGAATAACTTTCATTTGCACATCCATCTTTCACACGTCTCCTCTTTCCCTTTCATTCTCCCTTCACTTGTCTATTGTTATTCAGTCTTTTCTTCTTGAAAGGAGAAAAAAGAAAGCTTTTCACTCTGCCTGGATTACACATGAGCTGCTGGTGGCAGAGGGAGGGAGAAAGACCGAGATTACAGGTCTCTACTTAAACGCACTCTCTCTCTCTCAGTATCTGGGCCATGCATGCTGCTGCCATGAGAAATGCTGTTCTGAATCATGACGATGATTACAAATGAATGACTCTGCTCCTGCTACTGCTGTTAAGGAAGGAAGCAAAGAGCAAAATGTAATCTATACGTATGTTCTACTAACGAAATTACAGAAAAAGCAAGAGGATCACATCCGGAGAAAGAAAAAAAAACAAGAAGAATGAAAAAATCATCAGCAAATCATGTTGAAATGGAGAAAAAGAAAAGCGGGAGAGAGAGAGAGAGAGCGATGTGGTGTGGTGGAGGTGGTGGTAGATTATATTACAAAGGCAATTTTTATAAATGGATATCTCCTTTGTTTGTCCCAGAACAGTCTTATTCTCTCGACTTTGCTGCTGCTTGCTCCAGAAAAAAACTGTAGCTACTTTCATAAAAAATTACTTTTTGTTTCGTATGCCCAAGCCACTTTATAGTAAATTCTAATGCTGCTGTTGAGAAAGAATAGAAGAGAGAAAAATGCTGCTGTGCTGCTTAGTATTATTATTTTTAGGTTAAAGTCCGTGTTATCTGGTGGTTCCGGCACACATAAATCGTAGGATTGTATATGAACTCCACTGCTGACCATTTATTCTTTTACTACACAAGAGCACACAGCAGCAGCATCTCTTTTCTCTCAATTCCCAGCTATTTTTTATAGTATTTATTTTTATTCTGCGTCCCACTCAAAAAATAAAAGATAACATTGCAGAGAGAGTATTCCTACCTATTCACATAAATAACATGTTATATGTATTTTTTTCTACACGTATAAAAAATTTTTTATGCGCTTGGATGTATGTGTGTGTATTATTTTAACTTTTACTTTTTACGAGATTCACAAGGAGGAAGGCAGAGAGGAATTCGCTGAAGAGATGAGTAAATCCAAAAGAGCGAGATTAGTGTCAGTAGCAGCACCACCACTGCCGCCGCCGCCACTTGTGCCAGAAATAAGAAAAATCAGCTTTTATGGAGAACATGGAGCTAGTGTGTCATGAGAGAAACAGACAAGAAAAAACGGCATGATTTTCTTGGGAGAACGAAACGAATTCTAGATCAAAAGCTTTAGTACTTTTTATCCTCTTCTGTGTGAATCACGGAGAGAGAGAGAGAGAAAGGGATAATACATAAAATGTTGTAATAACGCGTGTAAATATATATGGGGCATACGATTACTTACATGTGTGTGTTAGCAAGGAAAAACTACAACACTTGATTTCTTCAAAGCTTTTTTCTCTTCTTTCTTCTGTCGAGTATCTCTTCTTATTCTTGTTCCAGTAATGGTAATAGGCAGAAAGAAAGAAACAACACAAGAGAGCAATGTATTATGGATAAGAGTTTTTTTGCGTGCCGGCACAGAATCCTAAATTCCTCATTAACCCATCCGTATTACATATAAATACACACTTTTTCTCTTTTATTTTCCGTCTGTTTTACTTCTTCGGCGGCAGAGAGGCAGAAGATGTACACATCACCACAAACATATATTATTATAGGTGGTGGATATTTTTTTTATAGCTTTTTAGTGTTTCCTTCCAAGACAAAGACTACTTTGGTCCCAATGCCGTCGCCGCCACTGCTGCCACCACCAACATTGCCGCTGCCTCTGCTATGAATACACTTATTCGCTTTACTTGACTGGAGAAAATGAGATACGCAATGTGAGCGCAGAGGAAAAATGTAGACGGGAGAAGGAAAAAGAAGAGAAAACGAGAGATTTTACAACTTTTATCCGGAAAATGTGACGAATGTTGTAAGACTAGTAGTATAGTTGTTGTACTTCTTGCGCGGATGTACTTTCCTTCTCCGCTGCTGCCGCTAAAAAGTTGTGCTCCCTCCTACAACAATGGATGCTCTTTAAATGCTACTTTTGCCACATTTTGCTCATTCACTTGTGAAAACGGGAAAAAAGAAAAGGCACTACAATAAACTTTCCTTTCTTTTCGGCAAATGATGCAGCAGTAATGTAGAGGAAAAATTTCTGTCCTTGTGCCGCTTTGCTTCTTGCTTGCTGCTGCCGAGAGAGGAAAAAAGCTGAGCGTGTAGAAAAATTGTGCGTAATTCACTAGTACAACTCACTAAACCAAACTGAACCCGACAATAATGGAGAAAATGAGATGCACCACACCGGTTGCTCTACACTGCTTTCTCCGCTACTCTTTTTCCCTTTTCCGCTATGAATTTTACCAGCACCACTTTCTACACTGTTTTCCTTCACCGTTACAAAAAAACAGCAGGAAAAGTGCGTGTAATGCTCAAAATGTTCTATAGAATAAGCGAACATAAAATGAAGGAGGAGGACTGGCTGGTGAAGTGAAAGAAAAAAGATCAAGTCTGTCGTTTGGTTTGGATGGTGGTGGTGGTGGAAGGAAACAGGCTGATCATCTTCTTAGCATATTATTATATTTCGGATTTGAATGTGACTGAAAAAGTCCTTTGTCTTTTCCTCAGGAAAAACATTGCAAAACTCGGGAGTATAAATAAAAAAGAGAAATACCACGAAAGTCTCTGGCAAGTTTTTTTTTCTTTTTTTAGGGTAGCACAGCAGGCGAGAGAGAGAGAGAGAAATATAGATGAAACGAAGCGAAAGCCACTGAACTGGCCCGTTTATTTCACATGTTCAACAACAATGGGCACAAAAGGAACAACACAATGACTTGGGTGGTGGTGGTGGTGGAACGAATAATATAACTTTCTTTTTTGTAAAACGTGTGTACGTGTGTCTTCTTGCTCTATATTATGATGTGCTAGACTTTTGGGAAGAGAGAGGGAGAATGGCAATGTATTTTACATATGTAGTATCTAGTGCGTTTTGGGAAAAAAGGACGCATAAAATTTCACCGTTAAGTAAGTAGGCAGTTTTGTTTTACGACTGTTTATATGCGACACCACGAATGTATAGTCATCTATACAATTTTCACTCCTCGTTTTCTTCTCCGCCGTGCGTTCTCCTTTTTCGGAAAGAGACAATGATTTCCTCTTTCACTTTCTCCATCTCTGTATACTTATTATATTATCACTTTCATTGTAAGCAATATCGTTTGGATGGAAGAGAGACGCACAAAACCAGCCGCAAGTAAGTAAGTAAAGTAACCATTCAGACAAAAACATATCACATTTCACAAAAGTAAACGCCAAAAATCCTGCACGTCTTTTTTCTCGGGTTTACCGAACCTCTTGTTGAGGAGAAGCACGTACCTTTTTTTGAGACTGATGTCACGCTAAAGAGAAAGGCTTCACAGCCAAGAAAAAAATATCTAAAAAAGGCTGCTACATTGCCAAAAAAGCAGCCAGACAATAACAACAACACAAACTACTAGTCCAGTCCAGGTCGTCGCGAAATTGTTCGTATGGGTATACTATTTTCTATAATATGTAAACGTAACGTACGTATGCGTACGTAGCACACATGCACACACTACCAGTCTAAAAAAGGAACTGAAGGAAGAGCAGGATTTGGAGCGACTTTTTCCTCTTCCTCCAACTTCCTTTGGAGCTTTTAGGAGGAAACGCAAGCAAAAAAAGAAGATAGCTCTCCTGTGAGCATTCTACATACACTTTAGTTAGGTAGGTAGGTATACTTGTACACAAAGCAGAGCAAAAAGGGTTTTAAGTGTTGAAGATGAGGATGGTGGCGGTGATCATGATGAAGAAAAAGAAGTGCGAAGAGAAGCTTTCCAAAAAGGAGCAACGGCGGAGGGCAGAGATATGCTTTTTAGGCGTTTTCATGGTGGCGGTTGTGAGAATGGTTGTATATACCTAGGATTGTGTTTGTGAGTGCAGAGTAGAGCACAAGAGCATTAGTATCATCATCACACAATTTTTCTCTATATATCCTCTTGTTCTTCTGTAATAAGTAATGGTATAGTAGAGGACGGAGAATGGAAATATGTAACAAGTTTAAAATGTGTGTAGTGGATGGGAAATGAGCGAGAAAAAAATCAACGATGCAAATGGGATGGAATGAAAGTGAAGTAAAGTGAGAGATGAGACACATATTGTGCGACGACGACTACATACTCTCCTCCACTTCCTCCACTCTCTACTACTGTGGAGTGCAGAGCAAGCAATCTTTTCAAAATACCGGAAATAGGCTTGAGTAAAAAGCTCGTGATAAGTTTCAATCCTCCGTGAAACTGAAATGAGCTAAAAAAATCTTTAAAAGTAAAAAGCCTGCTGCTAGTACTAATAGTCGGCTCACACACACAAAAAAGTATGCACAAGTGTAATGAGCTTTATGTATACTTACCTCCAAGTATTGCGTACGTACGTTCCTGACTTTAAAAATTGGAAATCGGAGCATCTGTGTAGTGATATAAGCTATATTACGGATTATGTTGGACGGAAAATGGAAATTCTTTTCAGTGTTCGGCTTAAACGGCTTTTTCACACCATCCCTGAATACTATAGAGCGTGAATGTTTCATTAGTGTCAATTGGCAGTAGTGAGTGTATAGAGTCATGTAGCTTTTGGGAAAGTCATTATTAAACACAATTATACATGTCGTTACTTATATTATTACCTATTAGCTATACAATGCGCTCTTTCTCTACTGAGGTGAGTGAATGTCGGTCTTGTCTCTTGCCATCAAGATGCATGACTCATGAATGATTTTGGATGACGACGACAACTCTACAGCATGAGCATTTCAAACCCGAAAATAATAAAGAGGAAAAGAAACCTTTTAAAATTATTGTAGGTTTTTATTCACGTGAAATTAACTCATCCTATACGATCTGCCTCTGCTTTTGCAGCAAGCTCTCAGAGAGAAATTATCAGAGCTCTCCGCCACCTTATTTTCACACGTTGTAGTACAAGTTGCTGCTATGCAAAGTCAAAATCAGTAGGGAAAAACATGAACAGAGTGAAAAAAGTAAAGTATTTCCACCACCACTGCTTCTGTTGAGCCAGCTGAACATCCACAAGTAAGTCTGTTGTGTGTGCATTTATGTATTTGCTTTGCAGATGAGATTCTCGTCATCAATAGCAAACCACCACGACTAACTTCTCTAGCAGCTCATCTAGAGCGATATATTTTTAACATTTTGAATGTGTAACACGTTACATTCGCATTCACACACAAAGGATCTACACAAAATGAACAACATACACACGTTTCAGTTTCTATTCAACTTTTCAGAACGATCATGTTGTCGCCAGAGTTTTAAAGAGGGAGAGAGAGAGAAACAGAAGCACATATTGTTTCGTTCTCTTCTCTGCCAGCCATGCCTTGGCTTGGTTGAGATATGTAATGAGAGAAGAGGCAGATGAGGACAAAGATAATATGGAATATTAAAAGTTGGATACATGCGTTATGATTATTACACTATGTTAGTCTCGTTGTTGTTCTATCCGGATTTCTAGTCTATTCTTGCATATTTTGTATGGAATAATGAACCTTTTTTGGGGAACATTGATACTTCCCCAACCATGCCAAGAGACAAAGAAGCAGGATGTGTGTTTTTCAAATGAAAGCTGTAAATATTTACATTACAAGTGCCAGCCAGAGTTCTCTATTAACAAGTATATTTTATCCCGTCATCCAGCTAGTAGAATCCAATAAAAATATCCAAACTGCAACACAAAAAGCTTAACTGCACTGCTGCCACTGTTTCGTACTCTATTACCAGATTTGTGCATTATGGGAACGGATTTGGAACGTTTCTCTGTTGCTCTTTGTTATCTTGCTGCAGACACACACACACGCATTCCGATACTCCGGGAGATATCGGGTGTGTGTGAGTTTTTATAAAAGAATAAAGCACGTGAATCCAAGCCAGGGAATTCTCGCAACTATAGATTTTGTCTCCTGTTGTGCCATTGCTCATTTATTTATTTATTTCAATAATAATATATTGTTCTCTTTATTTTCAGGCATAGAGGAATACTGTTTCATTTTCACAGACGACAACATTAGCTAGCTGTACATACATCAGGGCTACATGCGGCTGCTGTTGTATGCTGAATGCTGAGAATTAAATTAGCTGCGTAGCAGTTAGTTATCTATCATCACTCATTATTGCCCTTCGCATTCAATTCAAACTTTTGTAGATTTATCATTAAAACTTTGGAGCTTGTCACCACCGGCTAATGTATAGGTAGACGAACATATCGGCAAATTCCACCAGTCACCCTCTCACACTTTCTGACTCGCTCGCAAGATTAACTGCTTTAATGCGAACAACCGTTACAACGTCTATCTGTGTACTGTTGTATCCTTCCCTATTAAGTTCCATACGACTATGATCCAGATTAAAAGGTTAAGAGGGATTAAGTGGTGGTGGATGATGGAACAAGGTACTTTATTTCCCGTTCTCTATCTCGTGCGCGGCCGTTGTTGGAACAAAATAAATAAGCAATCCAACTAAAATTCTATAAATGTAAGTACAGCTGGCTACTGGCACTATTCTATCGTCTAATTTATCTGCATATCGCAATATGCCGTTGTGTTGATCTCGTTGAGTTGACAAGTGGGAAAATCAGAATTTATGTTTAATGAAATAATGGAAAGAAAAACAACTGTGAATGAGTAGTTTAGATAAGCGAATACAGCAATTACAATAGCTAGATAGAAACTTTTATGCAAGCCTGTCATTTAACTTTTATTTTATTGTCGAACGGAATGAGCTGAAAAGACTTGCAAGAAAGTCATAATGAATCCCGGAAAGTTCCATTCTGTCCTATTGCATGTATTCATTACCGGTTATCCATCAGTAATATATATCATTGTACTATACTACATATCGCAGTCACTTACATCGTCATCATTTGGTAGGAAAGAAAGAGGACTTGATTATTCTCTCGAAGCAGTGCAATTCAATGTCACCGTGGTTAGGTTAGAAGAATCTTTTTATCTTCTCCTTCCTCTTCGTACTCGTCGAAAGGAGAAAAAACCCATAGTCAGCAGCAATTTCTGTAGTACATACAAGCGGATCTTATACACCGTATCATTACTCGTAACAAACAAGCTAAACAAACTGGGAAAACTGGCTGTCTACCAGTGAAACCGAAAATCACGCAATAGATGTTCCTACTTAGATATATAATTCGTGGTAGTTTTATGAAGAGATTGATATAAATAAAAAAGAGAGGAAAGGGAAGACAATATTATTACAAGAGAGCTTACAACGACGACATTCTAGTAAATCTGTACTGTCTTCTCAGGAAATCCATTGCGTAGTCGTAGTCGTCGTAATAATAGCATTATATTGAGAGGAGGAGGAAAGCCCAATATAAATTCCCTCCATGCCCATGCCCTCCATTGTTATGCTGCCTCTCCAATAAGTTTTCTCCCTCTCTACAAGTAACTCACTCAGGCATATTATCTTTTGTTTGATAAGTCTAACGTGAAAAAAGCTCCTTTTCCTCCATTTTCTCAAGTCAATGAGCAAACTGATTGACAAGAAACGACAAAACGACCAGGCAGAGTAGAGTACAACTTTTTTGCCTTGACACACGACATGTCTTGTGCTATGCAGCATATTTTTCTACTCGAAAATATGCTCGCTTAAAGCAATAAGCTAGTGGCAGTTTACTAGCGAAACTGCATCTAAAATTGAAATTTTAACTGCCTCTTTCCCTTAATATTTCATTTTCTTATCGACAACGAACGAGAACAACAGGAACAAGTAGAAAAGCTGTTAACATCATCGTGGAATACGGTTAGGAAGTATAAAAAAGTAATTTCATCTTTTTCCTATCATCTCAGCAACAACAGGAGTAGCAGCGACAACAACAACATTATTGTCATCATGATGATGATCATCAAGATGCTTTAGTTTGTTTCCTGAAGGCTTTGGAAGCAGGCTAGAGCGTAAACAATCAATAACTCAGTGTTTATGTCAGTAAAGTATTTTTTATCGGACTGCTCGCTCCTTGTCTCTCTTTCAAGAAGTAGTTTTCATCTCATAAAGATAAATTGCTACAACTACTACCACCACTACTACAATAATATATATGTATAGAGAGAGAGAGCATAAAGGACAAAAAGGGAAAAACAATACGCGTATAAAATGACGACGATGACGATGATGAGGGTATTCCACCTTGAACAAAATCCAATTTCATATGTCAGCCTCGTTACAAGCTGCAAGGTAAGTAAGTATAGAAAAAAATATGTTGCCGTTAGAGCAGACGAGACGATGAACGACATGACTTTTTAGCAGCATGATGATGGCATGTGCCACGACGACCACATTATACTATTGTCATTGTAAATACTTATCCTCTCTGTCTGGAACGAGAGGAAGGAAGCTGCAGCAAGCTTGCTTACTTCAGAACAAAGATCACCAAAAAATATCATCCTGATCATCATCGTCTTTTGCCCGAGTGAGTGAGTGTGTGTCTCTCTCAATGAAAATCATGATGGGATATACTGATAATATTATGCTCCTTGTTCTATGTATCGTTTCACCACACATCACAACGGACGACATCATCATCATCGCCATTACGTTTTACCACTGTACTGTCAACCGTGATCTTGTTCTTTCTTGGACCGGCCGGCTACTTCACGCTGTACGCACTGGTGTTTATTGAACGTTGGCTCGTAACTCGTCGTATAACGATAATGGGTTTGTACATCTACAAGAGAAATGAGTCTTGTTAAAAACCCAACTAAATCCCTTATCTTGTGCCTGTGTGCCCATTTCCATTTCCTGTTCCCCATCCATTTTGCTACACAGCTATCATCATCAACAGAATACTCACTCGGCAAAAGGTACATGCATCCGTACAACCACACTACAGCACTAGTTGGCCATGTATTCATAAAACAAAATTGTTATTATATGGGAAAGGTCATATATTTTCACATGCAATGATGAGATGAAAGTATGAACAGAATTTCCCAGACTTCACCAACGACCCTTTTTTCGGGAAATCTGACATGGCTACCACCTTTCCGAGGAGACTTGGTTGGTTTTGTTATTGGAGTTTTACGGACGTTTCCGTTTCCCTTCCAAATGTGAGCAGAGTGTTGGGTCGGGAGCCTGAAGATTAAAAATACCAGCCAGCAGAGCATGACATAAAAAGGTCACCCTGCATCATTGCATCCGGATTTTCCGGAAATTTTCAAAGTCAAGTTTCGAATTTTGGTCGAATCCCAAAAACATATGAATTGGCAACACATGTCACAGAGTGTTGACGAGAGTGACTGGATCTTTATTTCTCCGCTGGTGCGTACATGTACGTGCATCTATTTACTAAAAAACATGCCCGATACAAAACCATAAACAGACAGTGAAAAGTTACAAGTCGTTGATACACTCGTGTGATGTGCTGTTATTGATGATGATGACAAGAATAAAAGATAATGCACGTTGTTAGGTAGTTTTTTGGACGAGATGAAAAGCAAACGTTTTTTTTGGAAGAGGAGGAGGACGAGTCTATATACCGCAGTGACAATGAGAACAACTGTAAGCTATCACGCTCCAAAAAATTCTCTACTTTTTTCACGACTTCTCTCGCCACCGCCACCACTGTTTTTGCTGCTTGTTTTTTTCGCCTTGATGCAGGAGACAGGGAAAAAATGCTCGAGTATTCAGTAAGGTTGGCGATGGTATGGTTCCATCCAGAGTGAAAAAAGCCTTAAGCTGTAGCTGTGATGATGATGAAGCTGATATAGGAAAAACTGGTGCCCCATTTTCTGTTAATAAGATGGCATGATGAGATAAGAGCAGCAGGGGATTCTGGAAGTCAAGTAGCAGCAGAAGCAGAATAGCTTTGTTTGTGACATTCATTCAGTGTCTCTCTGGCTGGGCTTATATGGGTAAAATGGCCAAAGGAGAACATGCATGCATGAGAGTTTAGTTTATGCTAAAGTTTTTAAGATTCCTACGAGGAAAAAATTCCAGAAAATAGGAAAAAGCAACAACTATTTACAAGGAGATAACCTTCTTTTCCCCCAACAACATCACCTTCCACTTTCGTATATTATCTAGCAGCAACTTAAAAAACATCGTCAATTTAACGCGGATATGTAGCAACGCTTTGGTATTTTACTCGGGGAGTCGACGAGCAGTAGTGTTCTGTGTTGTTTGTAAGAGAAACAGGAAAATACATACTTGCCCTCATTTTCTTCCTAACATAAAATGGGTAACAAGGCAAAATGCGTATAGAAGAGAATCTTTGTGTTGGCAGCAGTAGATAGATTTTTAAAGCTGGAAAAAATTAAGCTTTTGCCATGAATTTTTTTATGTGGAAACGTTTCACTGCTGGAACTTAAGCTGTCACTTATTTCCCATATCATCGTCGTCGTATCGTTTTTCACGACTACGCACCGCACCGCGACGTCATCGATGATAGCTTTCAGCTTTCAATCAGCATCGACATTGCATACCTCCACTCAATAACCCACCTTTCCCCGCCTCGGAAACTCAGTTTGAATCACTAAAAATCTGACAATATCATTTTTGCAATTTATTGCCCATCACATCATCATCATAAGAGAGACTGGCAAAAAAATAAGTAGTGCGAGGAGTTCGAGCAGCGGCAACAGCAGGTTCTCGTGTTGTTGGATATTTTTAAAAAGAAAATATTCACATTTTCTCCGGTTGAAAGCCCCCATGTTGGCTATCAAAAAAACTCAAGACACATGCAATGCGTGTGATGCGATGGTTAGGGGAAAAGAAGAGACTACAAAGTTGTCTCCAATTTATCTTCCCCACTTGATGACAGAGTAACAGGGAAACGGAGATCGGAGTCAAAAAGAATATTCTTAACGATCAAAAATACTCTGACTTTTTGTGTATATGGCAGTAGCAGTAGAGAAGCACCAGCCAAGAAAAAAAATTGACGATATTTTGATGTTTACGGTTATGTTCCTCCATTTGCAATGCAATAGAGTATGGTAGTGTACATGTGAATAATAATATCGTCATCAACATCAACAACAACTTTTCTTTACTTCTTACGCGTCTCGTTCAATTTGGAAATATTTCTCGACAGCATTCCTTTTTTTCCGTTTCTGTTGCATTTTGCATTCTCCATGTCTGTGCTGTGCTGGCAAGCTCCTTTAAAAAATGCACGGCCTAATGTATAATTCACTTTGGCTGATCTTCAGTTTAAAATACGAGCAAACCGGAAGGATGACTGCTGTGCCGAAATTTCTACTTTTCTCTCTGCCATATACTGATGTGTTGTGAGAATGCAAGCATGCATGCATGCTAAATTAAGAAAGACAATAATAACAACACTGGCACAAAGAGAGAAATCCTGAAAGTATGCAATGCGACAGTCTCCAATTTCCGAGAGCCCTCATCTCATCTTAAAAGAGAGAGAGAGAGAGAAGATAATAATAATGCATGATGCATTCTTTCTTCTGCCGATGAACTCTCTCCCTCTCTTCTCAGCAGAGATGTTTATCTGAAAAGAAGCTTTCTAAAATTTACAAGATGATATTTTTTAAACCCGTATCTTTTATGATGTGCCCCTTTCCCTGGTAATTTAGCGAACGTAGTAAAGTATAAGTAAATGCGCAACATGTACCACTATTTATTTCACACTGCCAGCGTGCTCCTATACTCAGTGTACACAGCGGAGCAGTGCAGAAAGGAAATTGAGTAAATATTTTACGAAAATATTCGACTACAACTTCATGTATGTGTCCTAATATAAGAAGAGCAGTTTTGAATAATGTAGCGTTGCATCTCCTCCTTATTCCCTTTTCTCCCGTTATGTTATAGAACGGCAAGGGCGGCGGGCGAAAACGACTGGCATTTTTTTCCTCTCTGTTTAAAGCACGGGATGGCATGGGATACGATGCGCGTAATGAAGCAGATGAGCTTTGGGACCTAAATTCCGACGAATATGTGCCTGCATGCAGGCATACATTACAGCCGTTTTTATAGCTCTTTATTTTGTTACACTTCCAACATCACTCCGAAAAGCACGAAGAACGAAAGCATTCAAGTTTAAAACTAGCAGAAGAAGTATGAAGTGTGCATCTTCTGCACACATTGTGCATTTTTTTGGGTAGCAAACAAAAAGTCAGGCGGCGGCAGTAACACAAAAAATAGTATTATGGGAACTGCATAGCGTCTGCATGCATGCATAATTTTTGAAGAAGCACGACGGGAAAATTCTCACAGAATCAAGAAAGGCAAATGAGTTAGGTAAAAGTCAGGGAGGAATAAAGATATGATATGATCTGCTACAGTGTGCATCGCACACCGCCGTCAAATTAGGTAACTGGATAGTTTATCTTGATAGAGATACTCTGGAGATTTGTTCAAGGTGTGTAGCTTTTAACCCTTTTCTGTTCAGACTGTTTCACCTTCTTGGATTACTCGACACCATGTGCCAGCCAACGATGAGATGAACTTTATGCATCATACATAATCCATTTCTCTCCCCTAACCCCCGTCTAATATGTTATTTCCAATAATATATGTAGGTCAGATCTGCTCGTGGCCGTGTAATAAATGAACACGAGCAGATCTTGATAAAATATGCGCGTATTTGGGTAAATCCCCTTGGATTAAATTAACAGCATCAATGTATTCGAAATCGAAACATTACTAACAACATGAGTGCAAACAAAATTCATTTCCCTGGCTTCATTCTCACTTTTTATCCTCGCATCTCCTTTCTGTTTTTATGGAAAATTCAACCATTATAATGCGCATATATAAACTTGTTCGCCGTGATTTTCCCTTTGTTTATCAAGATTCCTCTCCGCTGTCTTAATCCTTGTCTTTTTTCTCTGCTTTCCTTGTACTGTTGCACCAAATTTTTACAAAATAAAAACAATTTTAAGAGTCATTTCAGCACAGAATCAGCAAACATGCTTGAGTAATACCAAAAACGCATTTGTTATTGGCTGTGTAGTAAAAACAGTTAGAATGATGGGAGCACAATAATGTAAATAAGTAGTAACGTTTTTTCTCTCTCTTTCGCATGTACACATCTGAAATGCCAATGAAAAACATGGGATTGTGCATGCAGACTAGCACCACCGTCTTGCCCAATTCCCCACAAGTCACTCTTTTTCCATTCCCATTCCCTGTACGCATTACACAGCCTTTCTAACAACAACAGAACAACAAGTACAGCTCTAATGATGACTACATTTCCAATGATAATGATGATGATAATGCTAATGTTATTCCCTCTCATTCTGCTCCTCTAGCAAAGAGCACATTAAGTAGTCAAGTATTAAGAAAATAGCATTTTCTTCGACATCTACAACGAAGCAAATCTCCCATTCCCATATGTACAGCCGTATATACTTATAGTATACTCTCTCCCTATCTAACACGGAACCAATAACAAGGAAAAATAAATTACTTTTTTCGATTCCTCCATGCAATGCATTAAACTGCTCCTTCTACTTCTATTTATGTATATCTTCATGAGCAGAATTTTCCTAATGCATTAGACACCGCAATAGGAGCAAAATAGCAACAACAACAAAACTGAGGCTACATTCATAGCAATTGCATGTAGAATTTAAGTGCTAGTGATGTTCCCTCTGTTCCCTCATTCACATTATCAATTATTCATAAAAAATATCTTTGGCTTCTCCTTTCCTTTTTCTCATCCCTTCGTCCTCTGAAAAAACGAAACAAAAATGTAATTTGACTTTTGACGATTCTTCTTTCTTCCCCACAACTACCGCCACGCATTCTTCTTCTTCACCTCACAAGATCCTCTGCTGATAATGGCATTAGCAATATTTGGATGAAACACGCCACGCCATGTCAAGAAGGTGTACCCAAAATCCTCTTGCATACAAAATGTGAAAAGAAAAAAAATGTTTTAAGTAATGAATTTCCATATAACGTGCTTTTCACTTGATGCGCGCTTTCGGAACGAAATAGTGAAGCTCTATAATAAATATTGGTGCATAGGCAATAACATATTATTTTTATGTGGAATATTGTAACTACTGTGCTGCTGCTGCAGTTTTCTTGATAAAAGTTCCGGCATTTTGTCACACCTTCACGTTTTTCGGATGACTTGAATCATCTTGGGAGATGTAGTGAATCGTGTGATGATGTCGTCCACCAGCAGATATCATGTAATATTATGTACCTATATGATGACATTCCTGTGTACATGTCTGCTATTTTAACTTGTCTCCTGATAAAGTTCACACCTCCTCTTTTCGGATAAAAATGGCTAATGGCAAAGTACACACATTTTACACCACCACATGAACGGAGAGAGGAACCGAGTTCTTGTCATGCACTTGGCAATTATCCATTACGGCAAATCCGTATCTGTCTGTTTGTTCTAGCAGCAGTAGCAACAGCGGTTTGCGCTTGTTACATTTTCTAATCCTTCCTGAGAGCAGGAGGAGGAGGAGGTGGAGGATGATGCAAATTGAGAAAAAGCAGAGGAGGCACGTACCTGCTCCCTTTCATGCCTGTTTTCCATTTACACCAAAGCATACAAACAAACAGAAACAACAACCACAAAGCTTTTTCCTATCAACCTGCTGCATTATGTAATCTGTTACGATTAAAATTCCTCTCTGCCACTGACGCTGCTGACGTGAAGCATACATACTTTCACCGGCGGCATAAGGCAAAAGTTAACGGCCCTAAGTTTAGTGGCGTATATGAGGAGGCTTGATATATAGAATGTTGTCATTTGTGGTTTCTGCTTAAAAGAGATAAAATATTACCTGGCTCTTTCTCCCTTTTACCTTTTTCTTCTTACAACACCCCATAATTGAGCAGGAGGAAATCAGACAAGCTGTTTTATCTACCAGTTCAGCCCTTCCACTTTCCACGAATGGTAGTCGCCACCACAATCTGGCCCGAGAAGCGAGAGTTTATTGAGAGAAATCTTCAGAAATATTGCTCCAAAATATTGTGAAATTCGTCTTGACGTAAACACGTGTGTTTTGGGGAGAAATGCGGCGACGATGATCGAGTCAAGTTCCTTGTTTGTAGGCAAATGGCTGTCAATGCCAAAATGTTATCTGGATTTAACAACACTGTTTTAGTCAAGGTTCCAAAAATGGAAACGAGTTAAAGAAGAAAACAATTATTCTTATTCATTCTTTGGGCAAAATACATGTACAAAATATATCAAGCAGAAGTTGCGCAAGTATAGTGACACGTATGCAGTAGGGATAATTGAAATACCCATTAAAAATAAGAATAATTGTCTTAAACTGTGTATTATAATGGCCTATTAAATTACAATGTGTATTTTTATGGCAGGTTGTTTATTTTTCATTGAAATGAAACTTGACTCACTCTCTAATTTTGGATTGCTGTCACCACCACCGCTGCCACGAAAAAAAGTCCTTGAAATTCTTTTCAGGTCAAGAGAGATGGAGGGCGAAGATAATTGGAAATGACGACTGTATTTTTTCACGCAAACTGCTCAATATTTCCAACAATGAGTAATGATGATCAAGTGTCACAAGTCCAGAAGAGGACCACACACACCAGAGCGATTATATCTGGGTGCGGATGTGAGGAGCTGACGCTGGTCAATGTAACAGTTCAGCACTAACTTTTTTGAAGGAGTGCAAAATAGTAGCAGCGTTTATCAAAATGAGTGCGGAGTCACAGCGAAAAATTATTGGGAGCAGCACGCACATAAATTTGCTAAAATATCATCATGATCATGACGTGCCTACAGCTTCAGTTGTCATTATTGCGATCTGCAATGATGATAGAAAGAGAACACAGTTCCCCACATTCTAGAACAGAATAGCACATGAGACTCTTCTTCTCTGCAGCAAATAGCAACCTGCCAAGATGTATTATGTTTATCATGGGCTTAGTTAGCAGCACAGTTAAAGGGCAGGCCAGAGTCCATGGAGCTACCAGCTGTGTAAAGCCAATTAGTAAAATAACTCTCTCTTCTTCTTCTAGAGGTTTATGGGTACATTCATTAAACGCTATTCACATATAAGTAACATGTACAGTTAGCCTGTATAGGTACATAGTGGACAAAGTGATGATGACTCTAGGATGAGCTCACACAGAAATAATAAAGATCTATTCAAGTATGTATGTATTTAGGTTTAGGTTCTCCTCCTGTGCCACCACTTCTAATAAATTACTCCATCCTGTTCTACTCGTCTTCTGCTGAATGATTATACACAAGTACGCTTTTGTGACTTTGCTACAAGCTTATGGGGCATGGCTAAGCAGAAGTTGATCAATTTCTGTGCAAAAAAAATATATAAATACATGTACGCACACATGCTAACTTTTATGATGAATGTGTGTACTATCTGGTTTTTCAATAAAAAAGAATATTCTGCACTGCAGGCTATAATGTCGTGCAGGAGCATCTTTTCATTCTCATCATCCTTTTCTGATGACGACGACGATGATGCAATCAGCAGTTGCCAATGTGTGGACTATAAACTATAATAAATAGTTTTGCTTTATTACCTCAGCTCAGAAAGCAAAACGTATTTTAGAGATCGAGCAGGAGGATTAGCAAATGCAGCAGAAAAAATGGTTATTATAAAGCATGTAACATGAAACGAAATGGAAGACGCTTGGCCTGGTCGCAAAAATCGGACTCAAAAAAAAGTAATCATGCGATAAGAATAACTAGGCATCCAAATATCTTCGAGACATTACATGCGTGTCAAGAGATGAGGAGGGAGATAAGAGGATGAAGAAGCTGAAGTGGGTGTCAGTATTTTTTAAACAGATGAGCATGTGTGTGTGCAATCATTTTAACCAACTAAATTAATTATATCATTCAGTGCAGGAGGGAACAAAGTGGTTTACATAATTTATATATAACATTTTCATTGGTCAAGTTGTAGTGACCCTTCTCAATTTTGCTAGTTAAAACTTTTATCGTTTACATCATTCTCAGCAAAACGTAGCAAAGTAAGTGAATGAAACTTTAAAGTCCAAAGTTAACATGGAATTTCTTTCGTGTGCAGTGCGCATGCAAGCGAAATTTCGTGACAAAGCAGCATTTTTATGAGCACGTATTAAAATAAGCATTTTTAAAAAACGTTAAAATATTATTATCATTCACGAAAGGGAGGGTAAATCAGCATACGGGGAAAAGAACGTGCGTCTGTTCGTCAGTGACAAATATTGTAAAATCAAAGTTGAAAGTCAAGATATTTAGTTTGTCCATAATTGAGCTTGAACGTAAATGTTCCTGCTAACTCGATATTTCTAATTAGGTGTACGTTTGCTTTGTTCAGATTTTGGTGGTTTTCCCATAATGTTCATTTTTAAATGCATATACATTATGCAAATTGCTACTCCCACTTGTTTTGCCGTTCATGATTGACCCATATTGATTCCGAGTATCTCAATGTAAACATGAGACCTACTATTTCATTCATTTCACATTTATTGAAGTTCAGTATTTAAGATTTTCCAGTAATATTTCATTTTTAATGTTCGCTCATGACTCATGCAATGTCAATGTCAACCAATTTTTTCGCCATTTTGTTACATATGTTTTCAGTGACAGTTAAATATTTTGTGTAATGAATTTTCATTGCACAGAATATTTTATTTAGTTTACTAACTCAAAGAATAAGAGTAATATGATTGCTTTTAGCCCCTTTTACGTCTGGACTGACGCTGCGTGCATGGGGATGTGTAGGAGGTAGCAGATCGTTAAACCTGTGTATATACTTGAATACTATTGTAACTTATGCTTTCATTAAAACACAATTCCCATATATTCCATTGAAAGCGTGTTTATTTTTCTACGACCTGACTGGACTTACATATTGAAAGACGAGAAAAGCAATACGAATTGTAAATATTTTGTCGTTGTCTCATGTGTGATGACGCCAATTTGCAATCTGACGATTTGGCATTCATGGACCAGTAAAAACATAGCTATGTAGAGTTTTACTTTAACCTCACGTACAGCAGCGGCATATTATTTGCTACCACCATACCACCGTCTATAAAACAGTACGAGCACAATATGGGTTTTAGGATACATTTTATGATGGTTTTGTTACATCTGTTGTAATATGGAGTTGAAATGCCTAGCGTTGAATATGCGGTGTGTGTAGAGCAATTAATAATGTGGATTTTCTGTTTCTAAAAGTGTGCAGTATTGTGAATCTACATACGTATGTAATGGTAAGGTAATGCAGAGCAGGTTTATTGCTGAAACTCGTATGAATATTTATGTAGTGGAGTGATGTCATTTTAATGCCATAATCCAATACATAAGCCTGAAAAAATATTTGCTTAGGCAATTCATAATTTTTATAGCCGTAACGCAAGGGAGTTTCAATACAACTGAGGATTTGTGAATTCCGTACTACATTACTACGGTCTTTCATGCTCGACATTAAATTGTTTAAACGTATTTCTGAAATTCGCATTAACATCTTTTTGCACAACGAAGTGCGAACTTTGCTGGAGCAGAGTACTAAGAATGCAAAAAGTGCTATTCTCCTTTTTCCCGTTTTTCTTTGTGCATCTTCATTAAAATTCCTTATCATTTTCAGATCACACAGTCAATGACAATTAATTGCAATTTCTTATTCAAAGAACAAAATAAACTGAACTGTAAAGCACTTTATCATTTATTTTACTTCATACGTTTATAAAAAATTACCGCGAGTCTACCACTGCCACCATAATACGAGTACTGACAATTCTTTGGTGGAGCCCAAAGCGCATCATTGGAATATTGCGGAATTGCCCATTGTAGTTTTTTCAGACATGAAAGTTACTACACGACTTGTTCATTACATTGTTGAAACCCGCGGCAGGGCAACCAGTAAAGCTCGTGGTCTTCTCGACGCGACATGCAGTCAGCTCACATAACATCAATTCCATGTTTTTTCTTGCCATTATTAGCGTCATTATGTCAACACCTTTCCATACTATTTAGCAACATTTAGCACGTCTCATAGCACAAACGTACCTTACCTCGGGCAGTTATCTACCTATGTACTTTATAACCTATCATATAATCCTCGGTATAAAAATGATCATCATCGTATCAACCGACACAAGAAGACGGTTTATCATTAGCACTAAAAACTTTTTTTTTGTGATTCAGCGTAAATATTTATGATTATTGCATTTTATTCTTGTGTATGTGCAAGTTTTTCACAAAAAGTATTTCTTCTTTTTTGTATGCTCACTTTGTACTTGAATGTTCTGCCTTTTCTTTTCAGCAGCAATGCATTCAGGTTTTCTTCTGCTGCCTCAAGAAATTTTCCTTGTAGTTTGGGTTGTTTTCGGCAGATTTTCTAAATACTAATGACGTAACACTTTAAAAAAGTAACACTCTCTCAAGAAAGTCAAATAATACAAAAGTGCTTAAGAATGTGTACACTTTTGACAACATTATATTTTAGCCTTGAAAAAGAAAGAAACAGACATGGCTTTTCTGCTGGTTTAATGTTTGCTAAAGTTTTATAGCCGGCCATAGTAGAGAAGTACAGCAACAATCCTTTTAGCGAGTGCGAGTTTGACTTTTCTGCAGGGTCAAGCTTGAAGGAACTTACTACAGAAAAATCAGTCTTTTTCTCAGAAGAAGAAAACAAGTGAATAAACCATGCCATGCTGATATTCAAGTGCCAACGAAAAAAGTCGTAAAGGCAGAGAGAGGGGCATCCTCAGCTCAAGCCTTAAGATGAGAATGACTTGTGAATACTGATGAGCTGTTGTAACTGTACGAAAACTTTCAAGAAGTTGATAAGTAATTTCTTTCATCTCCTCAGCAAATAATGGCATTAAAAATGCTAACTCTAAAGTGCAAAGAAATATCCGACTAGCTATGAGGATTGGCATAAAATTGTTTTCACGGAAAAGGGATTTTAAGCTGAGAAAATAAATAGTGAGCGAGAGGAATTAAATTGTAGACAAAATCTTCTTTAGTTCATGACCCAATGAGTCATACAACGGGTCAAAGAAGAGTTCCGCTTTCAGCTTGGCCTCCGCAGCCATCTCTGTTCGAAAGAAAGAAAATCTCGAACGAAAGAAGATGTCAATAGTGGTTATCTTGAGAGATGGAAGGAAGGGAACAAAAACAAAGTTTTTAGGAGGTACAGATAGACGCCAGACACAGACGCTCGTTTTTTACGACTTGTACATGCATACTGTCACATAAAGATACATGCTCCAAACTTGAATGGTTTATGTGCGTGCATTCATTTGGTTTTCAGTAATTTGCATACTTCCCATTTGAATATCTATAAAAAGGAAACGTCTTTTTTCAAAAAGTTGTAAAATTAAATATTTGGCACAAAATGGAGCGTCGTCTTCGTCGGTTGAGTGTGAGTGATGTTGGTGTGGTGGTGGTGGGAGCAAAATATGTTTGCAACAACGGAACAACAGGAGCAGCAGGACATGAGCAATGAACACATTTTTCCACGACACAAGACTAGAAACCGGAATACAAAATAAACAAACTGGTTTTTTTACATCGATGCAATAATGTAGAAAAAGATTTCTCAATTCCATCAGTGCCAAAGTAAAGTTAATCAAGTAAGCTTGTGTGATGTGTGTAAGTAAAGGAAACAAACAGTAGTGATTTAGCTGACAAAACTAACATGAATAGGTAACGGACGAAAATAAAAATGCACAAAAATGTTTCATGTCTATTTTCATGACTTAGGGTAACATGCATACAAATAAGAAAGTACCTGGTATTTTTGTATTAATTATTCGCAAAAAATAAATACGACTAATAGCAAGTGGCAGGCGGTAGCGCAGCGTGCATACCTACACACGCCTTGGGTAAACACGAAGAGGTCATGCGGGTTTATTAGTAGCGCTGTTTACTCGTGGGCGTAATTCCAGTAACAAAGTGATGTCGAGTTGTTCCCACCAAAAGATATTTTTTGTAAAAGTTTTATGATGAGAAATGACCATTTCTCTTTCTCTCTGGACAAAAGAATAAGTGTCTATTGACCCTGTTGGTGGAAGCCTGAGGGGCTTGTGTTGTGAACAAGTTACCTTTCGCGAGTTGAAAAAGCAATTCGTCTAGAGCGAAAACAATAGTTTTCGATGGCTGACCAGTGGTCGCCAAGTTTATTTTTCTTTGTAACTTTCCACTGTTGCTTTGAATGGAAGTCACTAAAATATTCAGTGCTTACATACGTTCGTACATGAGTCCATAAATATGGTTGACAAAATGATAAACTAGCATGCACATCGCGGATAATAAATGAGAGATAAATAAATAATTTTTAAAATGTACAAGCTTCCTTCTGTGCCTGTATTTCAGCAAATAATACAAGCACACCTTCTTCGTGACAAATCACCGGTCACCGACGACGACGTGCTTTGCAAGGTGCGTGGGCAAGGCAAGAGAGATGGAGCATAGAGCGGGTGCAGTTACGTAGATGATAAGTCAGAGTAATGGTTACCGCATCTTATATGGGTTTGACGAGAAACTACTACATGTCATGTCAGAGGAGGAAGTAAGTGGTATCTGGAGTTTTAACACGATTTTTACTGTTGTTTTCTTGTCTTTTTACATGACCAGCCGACACAGCTAAAAACAAGCGAAACGATACAATAGAGCGAGAGAAGCAGTAAAGGAACAAAAAGGCCACACGTGAGTACATAAAGACCAGCAGGAAAACGGCAACAATCCCTTTTCTTGTCGAGGAGAAACGAGACAAAACGATCATACTCTAATGTAATGGGCTTTACATTAGCAGAGCTTGAAGAGACGGAATACAGACCTTTTTAGTCAAACGTAGCGATACACTACATTTTATTTTTACACTCGTTCCAAAATGTGAAGAAATTTCTATGTGGGATAATGACAATATATTTATGCCTATTTCCACAATAAATATAGTGTTTAGATTGCTGTTAGCTTTTTGGGAATATTTGCCATGCTTTTTCGACTTGGTCCACTGCTATTTGTATCGTACCTAATTACCTAAAAATGAAACGAGAGACATTTTGGAACGTTTTCTTACTTTTAAAAGCCTCCTCCTCCTCAAGGCAGCAGCAGTAAGTCATTACAAGCTTTTATATTAGGCATCTAAAAGCAAGTGGCATATATACCTAATAATTATTACACCAGCTTTTTAACTCCTGCAAGCAAAAGTTTTGGGAAGGAGAACAAAGATTTGAGAGCTTCCTTTCCTCGTTTGTTGGCACTACTTTTTGCTTTTTCTTTGCAAATGGGCTACCATCATCTTTGTCAGCATAATCATAAAAGTGTTTTCTTTTGTCTTGCTACATAAGTTGAAAAATAATGTACAATGATCACCATCATGGGGCACGTATACAACTTCTCTGTCGTTTTTACTCTGTCTGGCATTTGAAAATGACTAATTCATTACGTAATGCGTGGTGTATGCCGTTGCTGCTGTACAACAGTCAACAATACGCCAAATAAAAATATTAAACTACGCAGGACAAATAATAACGTGCTTCTTTGGTAATAAATATAACAGATGTATATCATTGTTCTATATACCTACTCAATTCCAGTACGCACAGCTCTGGCCTGTTATCCCAAAGCTTGTACTTGAAACACCACCATAAAGTGCGTACCAAACCATATTACATCTGTAAAGTGTACCAGAAGAAATAATGACTGTGTGTGTGAGGAGGAATTAAAGAAACATTTGGCTACTGGCTACTTTTTCCACATACATTTG